>CM071636.1:803929-2003929 GCA_036419045.1 Scirpophaga incertulas | reverse complement strand
GCCAGCATCATACTTGTGACTCCTCTGCTGTTGCAGTCTGTCTCTCTATTACATAAAAAGGTATCTTGGTTATCAATAACACTATCAGCAGTATGACAAATTGTATGTTCACTGTTGTTAAGAAGCTGAACAAGAGACTGGAAGTGACATGGTAGCTGGAAAGATCATAACACATTCTATGTCAGTTTATTTCTTAATAATATTATGCTATAATAATTAATAGCATCTAAATCAAGTTTCTTATCCAAAACCTTATCAATTTTTAAATTAGTCTAACAATATCATTCATATAACCCAAATTAAAATAAACTTTATTCAACATAGACCTTTATGGGGACTTATTGACATCAAACAAGTATAAAATTGAGTAGCTACATAATCTTGTTTAAGTGAAGCTCTGGCTTATCTTATAATATGTATACGCTGCTGGTATCTTTTAAAAATAATACATTAGACTAGACATAAATATATCCACATAATAGTTGTTTAAGCATGCTGTTCCCAAACACTATGACAGGCATATGCTGAATAAGCCATATATATTAAATGAGGTAAATAGGTAATTTTTCAAATCTAGGAATAGTCAATTACATAGCTGAGAATGTTTTTATATGCTTTGACTGTCCATATCAGAGATTTACATTTAAAGACTAAAACAGACATTACTACTTACAGAAAACATGTTATAGAAGAAAGTATATTTTTATACTTTATTGGAGTGCTTTTTGAATATTATATATCTTTAATACTCACTTCTGAAATAGTAAATTATACTATAAACACAAAGATATTTTACAAATTCAACATTAAATATATGTCTGGTACTTTACTAAATTTAAGTAAAATGTATAGATAAGTTTGTGAGAAAAAATATAATAGTAAAAAATAAATTATAGATATCTGTATATTATTTACCCCGAGCACTCATATCATTATACCATTCTGTTCATTATATATTACAATCCAATAAGACAAAATTTTCTTTTTATACCAATAGAACATTTATTGATAAAGTACCTATGTAGATTTACAGTATGTGATATTATTTATTGGTACATATCTAGGTTATGCGGTAAATAAAAAACCGGACAGTAGATGATCCCATTACCAGTTGTATACTTTGGATAGTACGGTTTAAGATAATCTGACAATAACCTTTTACGTAAAATCTGTTACATTTTTGAAAACAAATCAACATAGCTTATGAATTAAGATTCCTGTGTTGACTAAATGTAAGCTAAGAAATTGGGACGGTATCTATAAGCATCTTGTACGCGGGAAGTACATAACAAAAAATATTTTGAATAAACTTACTGTAATCTGCAATCTCCTGCTTTTCGAGTAAACAATCAACACTTTAGTGCACTGATAAATATTTATCTTGCTGTATTAAAAAATTATAATCACTAAACCGATCACCGAACCAAATAGATTTTGTCCGTCATTCGATCAGTTAGCTCAGTAGTACAGCAAAGTGACGTTTATGTTATGACGTTTCAGTGAAGGTGGCCATTTGTAATTTCGTTCGGAAAATAATTAGATTACAAACCAACTTATCATATAATAGTAATTACATAGTTTCATCAAATCATTGCTTAAATTAATTTTAAATTCATAGTATCATTATGTGATTTATATGATAAAAGGTAAGTTCGGATATAACACAAAAATATAGCAAAAACACAATACTTCAACAACTAAACATTTCTAAACGACGACGACAGAAATGAGTTGCCATAATTTTTTTTAACAGTAAATAATAATTCATAACATTATTTTTGTCAACACTTTGTCAAGCTTCCTCTGTGTATTTAGTCTGAATTTCGATTACATTCTCAATGCAATATAAAAAAAATAATATAATCATACTGCGGCATCAATCACACTTCGGTGCAAAGAATAGTGCTATAAAGCAATGTTAAAATAAATAAAGTTCGAAACCGTATATTGCATGTAGTGATATGTAATATTGCCCTGGGTAATATATATATATTAAATAAACCAAAGCACACTACAGAGGGACAGACGCGGAGTTTCTTGAAAACCATTTCCAGATGTTATATAATATTTATCTTTTTACTGTACCTTAACAGCGATACACTCAAAATATTAAACATTTATTATTCAATAATAAAATATAATCTATGGGTGAATAATATTCATTTGTGTATATGAATAGTATCCACCGGTAGACATCTGTGCGTTTGCCGCACGTCGATACAATACGCACACGAAGAATGACTTTTAGCCTTACTGTTTCATTCGCTTTTAGTGGCCTTCCATGCGTTTCTGAGAGGTTTTTAAGGCTCGTATTCGAGAATTTAACTCAAATCTCCGCCTGAACACAGTTAGAAGGAATGACGCTATTGACCCCATATAGCGCCTATCCCTTTCCAGCTTCATTCAAGCAGAGATATCCATCCAAGCCATAGGGCCTTAAAGGCCAAGGCTAAGGCTGAGTTTATGAGTTTAGTCGATAGGTCATGCTGGTTCAATTCCGGCCGGTGCGGGGCAGAGTCCGACATAATTACCGCAGCACTTGCTGCTGCGGTGGTATTCTGGGCACGTTTTGTGCTCCTTGTGAGGATACTCAGCCTGCCTCTCCTGAGAAAAAAAAATAAGCAGAGATTTAAGTCGAGCAAGAGATTAAGACAGGCTTAACGATCGCAGTAGGTAGTTTTATTTGCCTTCACTAAGAAGAAAAAAAATACTTACTTCTTCTTCTTCTTCTTCTTTTGGGTTTGATGGCGGTGCCCATAGGATTTCGCCATCAAACCCAAAAGAAGAAGAAGAAGAAGTAAGTAATTTTTAAAAGTAGGTAGTTTTATTTGCCTTCACTAAGAAGAAAAAAAAATACTTACTTCTTCTTCTTCTTCTTTTGGGTTTGATGGCGGTGCCCATAGGATTTCGCCATCAAACCCAAAAGAAGAAGAAGAAGAAGTAAGTAATTTTTTTCTTCTTAGTGAAGGCAAATAAAACTACCTACTGCGATCGT
The DNA here is from genome assembly GCA_036419045.1 of Scirpophaga incertulas. NCBI lineage: Eukaryota > Metazoa > Arthropoda > Insecta > Lepidoptera > Crambidae > Scirpophaga > Scirpophaga incertulas. The sequence goes on along the minus strand of CM071636.1, from coordinate 2,000,934 downwards.
TAAGCCTGTCTTATAATCTCTTGCTCGATTTAAATCTCTGCTTATTTTAAAAAAAAAAAGTAATAACCGGCTTTTTCCTTTTTCTAATTCTTCTAGCTTGGACGTTTTGTTCATTGGCCAGTGACGGTAATAACCCGTACTAGTAAGAATTTTTAAACTTGATTTATTTAATACATTTTTAAATTATATAACATAAACTAGTTATATAACATAAATAATATAATGTCATTAATATGGGTCAATATAAATAAAATCCCATAACATTTAAAAGAAGAAGACATTGAATAAAATCACGCGGTGTCAGAAAACAGTTCATTGTCATTCTTTTCAATTTAATGTGATCATTATATAAAATTGTATAATGTATATTTTAACCATTTTATGCATAGTTTTCGCACCTCACAGCATACTATCACAGAAGGATGTGCTTCCCGTCTTCGTAATTGATTATAACAATCTTATTGAAGATATGATGGTCGATACCAATCCGTTCTCTTTAGTAAGCAATGCGGTTTTCGCTGATATTATTTATAAAGCGGTAAAAAAATCAGATTTAGTTGTGATATTCATCGAAGAACGATTATCTGTTGAAGATATAACCACGAAGGATACATTCGGTTCGCCATACTATTTTCTGCAGCAGGGGCTTTTGAATAACAGTGTGAAATATTTACCGAAAATAGTTGATCCTTACAAAGCGTTCGTCAAAATATTCCAACCGAAACAGTCCAACACACACTTTTTGTCCGGCGGCACTAAGATCCAAATAAAAGATAACAGACATAATTTGTACGCGTTTTTCCGTGACGATGTGAACGAAACAAGGGTATCAACTCTACGCAGGCACGACATGATCATGAATGAGGTTATAACCAGTGCTGCTCAACCGGTGAAGGGTAATATAGTGGCTTTCTATACTGGGAAGATAAATCCAGTGAAAATTGATAAAGCTGAGAAAATGTCGAAGGATAGAATTTCTTTGAATACACCACCAGGCGTCATGGTGGTGACAGAAGGCGCACTGTTCAAATTTAAAGGTGACGTTTAGGCAAAGAAATTCAATAAGAAATGACCTATGCATATGCAGTTGTATTTATAAAGATTTTGCATTTTCCATACTAATGTTATCTTTGAATATTAGATAATCCGGAAACCGCTCTCAATAGACATTAAGCCACGGTGCAACCGTTTGCAGCGTGTTTTTTTTATAAGATAGGGCAGCAAACGAGCAAGCGGATCACCTGAGGGTAAGCGATAACCACTGCCCATAGAGGGTGTCTATGGGCAGTGGTTATCACTAGAGGAGCAACACCAGAGGAGTCACAGATGCGTTGCCGGCCTTTTAAATTGGAATATGCTCTTTTTTTGAAGGTTTCGATATCGCATCAAATATAATATCATCATATTTTAAACAAATCAGGTAATTTAAAGGTAAGAATGCAACTTTATTTACTGCACTGCCTCAAGACTAGTCTTTGATTGAATGGGCCTTATAAGAAGGCTCAAAGTTATTCAAAAGGCAATTGAGACTATACTCGGAGTTTCTCTGCGCAATCGTATCAGAGTTTATGAAATTTGAATTGAATCAGGGTCACCGACATAGCCCGAAGAATTACGAGCCTTAATAATTGGCAGTGGGCATATTGCTCCTAAGATTGACAGACGCAAGCGCCGGTTCTCGAGTCAGGTCCTTGAGTGGCAAGCGTATGCCGAATATTGCTGCGTTTGTAGGCCTGCCACAAAATAGGCAGACAATTCGATGAAGATTGCATAAAGGCGCTGAACGCTAGCAGTACAAGACCGCTTGGTGTGGAAATTTTTGGGATAGACCAATGTCCAGCAGTGGGCGACTGTTGGTTGAAATGATGATAATGAGCTCTTCAAGTCGCAGTCGCTCACACATAGCCGGAAATTAATCCCACACATCCTTGCATAGTACCCCCATATCGAAGGGTGAAAACCGGTGAAACCGGTGAAAGCCCTTGCAAAAAAGCAGTATCTGCATTATGAAATCAGAACTAAGGAAATTCGTAAGCTCAGACACATCGACGAGCCCGAAGAATTGCTCGATATTTATATGGTACATTACATGCAGGATAGTCAGCCATGAGGGCTGTGGCTTCCTTCTGTGAAGCAGTGATGCTCCAGAAGGAGGCCGCCGAGCGGGGTCGGGAGATGGCCGATCCCGCTCGAAGAAGGCGGCGCCGGGCTCGGTAGCACAGCTACGGCGCCGCCGCGGGTCGCCGGCGGGCGCGAGGAAGTCGCGACTGCTACGGCGATCCGGGATGGACCACGCCCCTTCCGTGGCCGCGGGCGTCGTCGGTGGAGGAGACCGGGGGAGGTAGTGTAGCCTCCCCCGAGGAGGGCTCCCCTCTAGGCAGGGGAGCGGAGGCTGGGGGTTCCCGGAAGTGGCTTGATGTTCCCGGGGGCTCCCTACATGCCTGAGGAATAAAAAATAAATAAAAAGGATAGTCAGCCATTGGGATGGAGAGGCGACGGCAAGCAAAGTATGTTAGTACACCAGTTTCAAGGAGTCGCCACCTCTGAGTTCCCAGGTTTGAGTATCGATAGGGGCAGATGTTTGTGTGATACATGCGATCATTTGTACCTTAGTCATGGTTGGTAATATACAGGGCGTCCCACGGCCATGCCACATGGAGGGGAAGTACATTTTACTGAAAAAGACATTATTTTTTTTTGACGTGACAACGTCTATTAAATTGGTACGGCGTGGAGTCATTCTCGAAAACACCGTAACGGCCGAATCTGACGCCACACGGAGCCACGCACATTACTCATAGTCATTCTCGAAAACACCGTAACAGCCGAATCTGACGCCACACGGAGCCACGCACATTACTCATAAATTAATTTATGTATAACTTCAGAAGCAGAAAATTTAAACAAACTATTAAATAAAAATATAAATGTTATACATTACTTTATTTTATTATATTTAAGGATTATGTATATTCATAATCACTACGTTATGTCTTTGCAAATATTCGGACACAGTTATTTGTTGATATCGTTTTATTACTATTTGCACGCAGCTATGATTTCCACAAAATACATTTTACCATTAGGAACACAATTCAAACACACAACAATTTCCTTCTTTTTTTGACGTGACAACGTCTGTTAAATTGGTACGGCGTGGAGTCATTCTCGAAAACACCGTAACGGCCGAATCTGACGCCACACGGAGTCCACGCTTAATTTTATTGTAACTATAAACTTCTGTATGAAGATGAATGAATGTATGTTCATATGTATGTGCAATCATATGCTTATTGTATTTAGTGTGCAAGTGCACATTACTCATAATAATTAATTTATGTATAACTTCAGAAGCAGAAAATTTAAACAAACTATTAAATAAAAATATAAATGTTATACATTACTTTATTTTAAATAATTTCATTGCACCCAGAAAAAAATACCATGTAATAGACGTTGTCACGTTCAAATATCGGCAGTAGACGGAGTTCTACAGACAACCAATTTTTTCATAAACAATTTTAACTGCATTCATAGATTATTGAATAATTACACGTTTGAACCGGGAATCGAACCCGCTACACAAGAAAAAAAAAATACCCTGTTAGCTTTATTATACCGATCGAAAGGTTAAGGATACGGCTCGATTTGTTGCATACAACCAGGTACCTATTAATTATGTATCTATTTATAATTATATTATGCACTTAAATTATAATACGGAAATGACGCTTATTTCTCAAGTGGGTACGATAATGTCGGGTATGATAATGTTCTATCTACAATATTTGAGGTACTTTCCCTCCATGTGGCATGGCCGTGGGACGCCCTGTATATTTCTATCAAAAATCCTACCAACATTATAAATGCGAAAACGTCTATGGGTGAATTTTTGTTACTCTTTCATGTAAAAACCACCAAATGAATTCAATAAAACTTACAATAATATAGCCTATTCATCAGAAATCACATAGGCTGCAATTTATAAAGATATACGCCACGCTAATATAAGCAACCAGCTAGTATTTATACATGTGTGTCTATCCGTTACCCCTTTTTTTTTTTTTTTTGTTCCCTTGAGGAAAATGCATTAAATTGCATACCCCGGCTGTGGCGAGCCGGCGGTTATACGGGGCTCTCCTCCCCAGAAGGGGGGGCCTACCCACTAAAAACCTCAGGGATGGCCTTCCTCAGGCATGTAGGGAGTCCCCGGGAACATCAAGCCACTTCCGGGAACCCGCAGCCTCCGCTCCCCTGCCTAGAGGGGAGCCCTCCTCGGGGGAGGCTATACTACCTCCCCGGTCTCCTCCACCGACGACGCCCCCCGGCCACGGAAGGGGCGTGGTCCATCCCGGGTCGCCGTAGCAGTCGCGACTTCTTCGCGCCCACCGGCGACCCGCGGCGGCGCCGCAGCTGTGCTACCGAGCCCGGCGCCGCCTTCTTCGAGCGGGATCGGCCATCTCCCGACCCCGCTCGGCGGCCTCCTTCTGGAGCATCACTGCTTCACAGAAGGAGGCCACAGCCCTCCAACGACTATCCGTTACCCTAGATTCCATAACACTAGCCTTTACAGAGCTTACTATGAGCTGATGTAAGTGTAACAGATATTTTTTTTTTTATTTGAAAGGGAAATGATAATAATAGCTATAGATTGGTAAGAAAATATTGCTCTAGTGCCATTTCCCAGGAAGAAATCAGGGGACTACGTTCCTGTAGAGCATGCCGGTCAGTTTCGTCTTAAGAGGAATTAATTTTAGGGTGCTTTTTTATATTACGCAAATAAATAATGGGAACCTGTTGGAACGCGGCCATCAATCACTTGATATCACACTCATGACTTCCTGCGACATTACGTCATCTGAACTGACCAATGAAGATGCTCTGCGTTGGGCCCCTCATCTTCAACCGCATTTATTCGCACATTAGATTTCAAACAATATACAATAAATATAAAAGAAATAGGTAATACGTTTGTGCCTTAGTTATGGTTGTTAAAATGACTATCCATACTAATATTATGTAAGGGAAAGTGTGTCTGTCTGTTTGTCCGCCTTTCAGGGCAAAACGGAGCGACGAATTGACGTGTTTTTTACGTGGAGATAGTTGAAGGCATGAAGAGTAACACAGGCTACTTTTCATCCCGCAAAATCGACAGATCCCACGGGATACGCAATAAAGGCTTCGCTCAAAAACTACTGCACAGATTTTGATGCGCGTTTCCAATCAATAGATAGAGTGATTCTTGAGCAAGGTTTTGCGGTATTTTTTATCTCGGAAAAACGGATAGTTCCACGGGAGCGCGATAAAACTTCGCGCCATAACCGACTTCCGCGCATATGGAGCCGTGGGCAAAAGCTATGACGCCTTCACCCTCTATAGACCCAATCCCAATCCACGCGGGCGAAGCCGCGGGCAGAAAGCTAGTTTAACATATTTATATATGTTTAATATTATATTCTATCCGTAACCCTAGATCCCATAACGCGAACCTTACAGTGCTTACTTTGGGCTAGGCTAATTGCTGTGAGTGTAAGTTACACACACACATATGTATGTCTGTATACATCCGTAACCCTAGATCCCATAACGCTATATTGGTGTAAGTGTTAATAAAGTCTTCGAATGGCAGGCAAACGAAGCGCAGCTTTGATAGACTTCGGGCAAAGTGGCCTGCCCAATCACGAGGATATTTATTTTTAAAATGAACATATATATTCTGCAAATATTTCTAGTCTAACATTCGTGATGCCGTAGTCAATATCAAGCAAAAAAATCATATTTATTGTTTGAGATCCCCCTTTAATATTTATTTTACGTTATTGTTACGAGCTGTGGTTCTTCTCGGTAAATAAAAGGCGGTTTCTACAATAACATATTTTTTTTTTTATTTATCTACTCAACAAATAATCATCAGTAATTGATACTGGTTAATCGATATTTGCTCGCTGTATCGTAATCGAGTACTGTCCCTGTCGGCCTCTCACACGACACGCTCCGCTCATATATGTAGTCACATGGAGAAATATACGGTTCGTCCGTAATGCTGATCTCCACAGGGACTTCGATCTCCCCACTATTCAAGAACATTTTAGGGAGTGCTCCAAGCGGTTCTTCAGAACCGCGGAAGAGCACTCAACCCGCTAATCCGTGAGTCAGTAAACTACCCGTCACAACGCGCCTTCAGCGGACACATCCCACGACAACAGTCCATATTGGCAGAGGACACGCAGACCGCGACATGTCTTAAGCGACCCCCTAATCAATTAACGCAGGACCTTCTAGACCTGCGAGCGGCGGCGTCTGAGCCCGTTGCCTCCCTTGTCTCCCCTTATTCGGCAGCCTTCTGCTACGCCACGAGTAGGTTCCCAGTCAATACAGGCCGGTCCCACTTTGGAGAACCGCGCCTCTTCTAGCGCTTATGCCCTCACCATGGGGCAGCGCTAACCGTACCTCTCCTGAGGTACGGCCCCCTTCCATATAAGCCAGTAGGGTCATTAGGACCAAAGGCTCAGGCTGAGTTTAGTCGGTAGGTCTGTTGGGTCGAGCCGCCTCGATTCACCAGGAGTCCGACATAATCAACGCATCCCCGCTTGCCTGTTGCGTTGGTATCCATGATGGATTCTCAGCCTCCTCTCCTGAGGAAAAAAAAAATACACGGGCCACTGGGCACAACCACAAAACGCCGCTATAATTTTCATACATTTTATATGGACTCGCCGCACACGGTTGGCGCCGGTGGCGGTAACCAGAGATGTGAAAAATAGTTTAGTAAAAGTATTTAAATACAAAATGCAAATGCATAGTTGCTAGCACTATTTCAAATAGAAATACAAAATAGTTTGAATAAAAGTATTTAAATACACAATGCAAATACGTATTTTTAAAAATAGGTTTTGAAAAATAAAAATACATTGTTAAGCATAAACCACTTTTATTTATTGAACTGATTTTAAAAACTAGTATTTGTTCAAAGAGTTCATCTTTCATGTTCCACGCGATGGGGCCTCATAATCATTCCACCAAATGAAAATAGTCGTTCTACAGGGGCAGAACTCGGTAAGCAGGTATTATATTTAAGGAAGAGTTTTTTTACAGTAGGATACTGTTCAAGGATTCTAAGGTATTGTCTTCATCTTTTAAATATTGTAGTGTTTCCAGATCTATTGTAGTTGTTTTATTAACATTATCACTGGCTGCTGAAGAATCAGAGTCCTCACAAACATATAATAAGATTCTGTCCTTTCCTTCTTTTTATAAGAGTCAGTATGTTGGGAACTCTTTTCGTCTTCTTGTTGTGAAAATTGTAAAAATTAATTAAAAATGCAACGAATCTTTATATATTTTGTATTTTATAAATACTAATGTTTTATATAGAGTATTCAAATAAAATACAAAATACATTTAGAAAAAAGTATTTCAAATATAAAATAAAATGGGTATTTTGCATTTTTGTATTTGGCATTTGAAATATATGTATTTCAAATAATTCACATCTCTGGCGGTAACACGCTACAAATCGTCGCGGCTTGCTTCTTGTGGCCCGCACCGGCCACTAAACGCCCACACAAAAAGCCGCCACACGAAACTCGCGCGATTCCGCGCCCCTCTCTCCCTTTCAGTAAACTATCCAATAACTAGGGTTTCGTCTTCTACCACGGCGTCATTTTATAAAAGTATCGCAATAAACCTTCTTCGTCCGAGTCCATTGCGATACTGCATGCCTGGGTTAAAAAAAGTAGTAGCTACAGACCACAAGTGGCGACCACCGGCCACAAGTAGCTGTCGCGCGCTTCAGCTACTTCTGTAGCTGCGTTTAGATTCTCGTGGCGGCGTTTGTGGCTGTGGCCCGTGGCTCGTGTGCGGCGACACTATAGACCAGGGTTTCCCAACCTTTATTTCACTGAGCCTCCCCAATTCAAAAATAATATTCTCATGCCCCCTTAAGTTTAAAAACATTAAAAACACATTTTTTTTTACAACTAAATTATTTCTTTGAATTAAAATTAAAATACAGATATTTGTAGATATTTATGTTTTAAGAATAAGAGAAGATATATGTATCTACACTTGAAAACCATTAATTACTTTCGCTTTAGGTAAATATCCTAGTTTTATTTTAATTATTAAATACTAATGAGATACTTGAGCTTGCATCTTCTGTACGTATGTCGATTCTGGGTTCAGTCTTTGCTAGAGCGCTTAAGTACTCGATTACGCCCCCCTGGTATTCCACTACGCCCCCCAAGGGGGGCATGCCCCCCTGGTTGGGAACTCCTGCTATAGACTATAGAGCTATCATCTTTAACTCCGGTCTCGACATTAGAGAGCGCTACCGACACAAGGCTCGGTATCTTTCCCGAATATTCTACATTTTCTTGAACTTTCCACAGCCTTCTATAAAGTTTAAAGCCTTTAAATTGTTGCTTAATGTTGGAGAGTAAGTTTATTAATTAGATCGCACAACATTTTTTTGTTATAGGAATAACAGAATGCACCATAAAAGTGAAAATTTCAGTTGACTATCACGCTTTATCAGCGGAATCTTAGTACCTAATAGGGTCCCGTTACATAGCTATTGAAAATGGAATTGAGGTAATTCGGTGTGTTAGGGTTATTATGAATCTAATACAGGATCAATAAAGCTCTTGCATCTTTGCGCTGTCATATAGATAACCACTTTAAAAACGAATCGAATGCAGTTGATAAGAAGTACTTACCTATGTCAAATTTGTTGAGAAGATCTCCATTGAGGTCTTGTGGATTAGCACACACCAGATCAAAGTCTGTACCAGCATTTTTTTTATGTCTTTAAGCAGTAAGGGCCCTTAAAATCCCAGTTACATTTGACAAATGCTGGTGATCTTAAATTTTCCTTACAAAAAACGTACAAATGATGCCTTCCGATGTTCAGGAGTGCACACAGTCACCGAGCTGAGGAGTGCTTACTTCAACAAGGCTCCGTTGGTGGCAGAGGAGGCCTGGAACTCGGAGGAGCTGTCAACTAAAATGGCGTACCCAGACTTCGATCTCGAATTTCACTTCAGCTTCAAAGATCTGACCTGGCAGCTTGGTATGTCTAGAGAGTAATTATTAGGAGAGAGAAATTCATACCAGGGTCGTCTACTCGGGTGCCTTCGTCTTACCTACTTCTGTTGCAGCAGACGAACCTGGTAAAGTCACCCTTACTATTTTTTCGCACTGGAGAAGGGAGGTTGAGAATTTCCATGCATACCACCGCAACCAAGGGTCACGTAGATTATGTCGGACTCCAAATCGATCGAAGCGGCTGGACTGGAATGACCTAGCGAGTAAACTCAGCCTGAGTCTTGGCCATAAGAACTCTTCGGCTTGGATAGAGACTCCCTTACACATCGCGAACCTGATAAAGCGCTAACCCCGAGATCGTTACACGCTGTCTCATTCGAATCGCGCTCACTCACAGACTCCCGCGACCCGGTGTCAAACCAGTCCGAGGTACGCGTCCCATTCTCTGTTTAATTGACCCGCCAGACCCCGGAACGGCACCGTGGTCGCTAGCAGGCAAGGAGCTGAAGCTTCCGTTCGTTATACACATACACTCACGGTAAAGCTGAACATTAGAGATGTGTCAATCTTTACAGAAACGATTCAGTGAGTCGTTTCTTCCAAGTGATTCACTTATTCAAATCTCTAACAGCGCTCAAATTAATCATTCGCTCAATTGCATCTCGCACCGCACGAAGTGCTCCTCGAAGCTCCAGCGGCGGTCTAGGGTGTGGCCCAGTTACTTGATGTACGGCCCCGCCGCGACCACCGCGTCACCTACCCGGATAAGCAGCTGGGTGGTTCCCGGCGCCTCGGAAGGCCGTGGAACCTAAGCGCCTCGGTTTTGTGCGGCGCTATTTGTAAACCCAGCCGGCAGATTGCCCGCACGACACGTTCCACCCCAAGCTCGGCAAGCTGGGGGGCAATCGCACTAACAAATCGCAGCTGAAACGAAACCAAATCGTTCCACTCAACCAATCCGAGAGCTAGAATATCACGTCATCGAACAGATGACGTGATATTGTGGCGTTCGGATTGGTTAAGCCGAACGGTTCGGTTGCGTTTCGCTTGCGATTTATTAGTGCGATCGCCCCTCTGAGCACCGGCCCGAACTCGGCCCCAGTCGTCGGGCGTGACGGGCAAAATGAGGGCATTTTCATTTCATGGACCACGAAATTTTTCGGTAACGTAGAACTCTTTCAGGTTTTCTGGATGTGGATATCCTTAATTTTAAGTTTAAATAGATTTAAGAATAATATCAAAATGTGTACTTAATTATGTTATAGATTTTACTTATGTGTTGCTTTAATATTCACCCTTAAATAACTTTCTGTGGACACTTTATTGGTTTATGTTTTGTTAATTAGTTTAGTCTTTGTTTATTATTATAACTGTTTGTGTCCCTAATAAGAATAAATAAATAAATATTACTGCGACTCGGACATGGCGGAACCAAGTAGGCTAAGTAAGGGCTTTTTGGCGACATATATATTTTATTATCTTTGTTTAGATACGGTGTCTTTGTTGGAGGACGGTGAGGAAGTAGGCCACACTGAGATGGCCGTTGGCGCGCCGTGGAACTGGGCCTTCTATTGCGCGGAGCCGCTGGTCATCATTAACAACAGAGATGGCAGTTCAGTCACCATTTCCGAATACAAGGCAAAAAACTTCGCTTTTATTTGCGCAGACTCAAATGTCTTTTATTTATTGTAATTACTACTTATTAATTACTACTGTAATTATTACTATATAGTAGGTTGGAAAGTTTCAATAAGGTTGATAGTACAGTGCACGGAGGATATCATGGAAGCTCAGGGGCCACGCGAGACAATACTAGTAGGGACAGGCAGAATCTTATTACTGAGCTCAACGGGACGTTGGATCTCATCTCCGAATGGGGCTCCAGCAATCTCGTTGAGTTCAATGCTAAGAAAACTCAGGTGTGCGCGTTCTCGGCTAAAAAGTCACCTTTCCTCCCCCTTCCCTGTCTTCAGGGCACTACTCTTCCCGCCCAGAGCATTATCACCTTGCTTGGTATGAACATTCGCTGCGATCTTAATACCAGAGACTACATAGAGTCCGTCATAACCACTGCCTCAAGGAAACTCGGTGTCCTGAACAAGGTGCGACGGTATTTTACCCCGGACCAACTCTGCCTGCTTTATAAAACTCAGGTCAGGTCCTGTGTGGAATATTGCTCGCACCTATGGGATGGCTCCGCTCAATACCTTCTCGAAGACTGGACAGATTGCAGCGGCGCGCAATCCGCATAATCGGCGATGTAGAGGCAACCGACACCCTCGAGCCTCTACAACTTCATCGTGATATCGCCTCTCTTAGCGCCTTCTATCGGATGTTTCATGGGGAATGCTCTGAAGAACTCTTAGTCTTATCCCTCCTCTTCTTTCCTTTATAGAAACACACGTAAGGGTCTTCGGAGCCATCCGTACACTACGTCCCCCATTCCAGACCGCACTAAGAAATTCCAAGATTCCTTCTTCTGCCGTACTTCCCGCACTTGGAATTCTCTGCCTGCGTATGTGTTTCCTACATCCTATAACATGGGTTCCTTCAAAAGAGGCGTGAAAAGGCATCTTTTGGGCCGGCAGGGATAGGGCAGGTAGGAGAGTGGAGTAAAGTCACTATCCTATCTGTCATCTCTTTTACCGCTTAACATCAGGCGGTAGGAGGTCATCTGCCGCGCCTAGCATATATAAAAAAAGGCAGCCAAGGGAGGTACCTTAATCGTTGCAGTTACAAGAAAATGGTCTTAGGAGACTATCCATAGATTTTCAAAAAAATGAACGGTTAGCAAGAAAATTTGCATTTTTCACAAAAACTTTTTTTGATGTCATTCGATTCAATTTTGTACGCTGATCAAAATCTTCTATGGGACCAACTGAGGGTTCAGTACTAGAAAAGTCACAAATAAAAAAAAACTTTTTTCATACAAATGCAGTCAATTAATTTTGTTTCACTTGAAACTTACGTAACCTCGACTTTCCAACTTGTACAGTTTCCTACTGTGCCTTAACCTTGAGTGCCTTAACCCATAGAACATAATAGGGTAGACGTCTACAACTGAATATGACCGTTTTTATACTATAATTATCTAATTTTAGCAATTTATATCTCAATATCAATATAGAAAATTCAGTCTAATTATTTAGTATGTATGATGACGTGACGAATATAAACCCAAAGGATTAAAAACTATGAAATATTAAAGAAAATATCCCTCGCCACCGACTTTGCATAGATCATCTTTATGTTAGTTTTTTTTTGGTGTTAAACTAGTTAAATCTGACGACATTGCAGATTCAACCACTGAAACATCGTCGTCACAGCTATGCGAAGTTTAAAAGCCAAAAGAGAAATAATATGCAGTATATACAGGAACACGAGAAATTGCATAACGGGTTGAGACGTGAGGATGATGACGATGATGATAGGGCGACTGAGACGCCGCCGACCACGACCACAGAAGCCAGTACTCCTGATGCGGGTGGCAACGCTGGTGACGGCAAGGATAATAATAAAACTGCCAAGTTCGGCAACACAGTCCACTGCGGGCCTTACTTTAACTGCGCTATAATGGCCGGCCTTTTTATCGTCGCTTTATTGCTGGTTATACTAACCTCTGGAGTTTTAGCAATGTACAACCTAGTAAGTAATGACAGGTTCGACGACCCGCATGGCAAACCTTTTGTGGTGAACTCTGAACAATAATCTTCATTGGCCGTTAGTCGTTGCGAAGATTTACCATATGGTGTCACTGGGCAGTATTTCATCCATTTTTTTTGGTGTTTAACGGTGCTGCTCGTTTTGATTGCGCCCAATTGATTTTTAGCTTAGTTTTTTTAGTTATTTAGTTAGTGTTTATAAAATATTACTTAAAACACGGTTGCTTTAAAGTTCGATTTTTAATTCGAGTCAGTAAAATGACATTTCCAGTGTCATGTGTCACAAATCATATTATTTAATATGGTATGTATTACATATTTACAATAAAAAAACGCTTTGATACCTAATAAAATAAAGCATGACTAAATGTCTAAATCTATTGATTGCCGAACATCACTATTGTAGTGGGTTGTAGTGGGTCACCCTTTTTTGTGTCAGTGACAGTTGCACTTGTCATTTTACTGACTCGAATTAAAAATCGTAGTTTAGATTATAATGTTCTCATGCTTTGAATCCATTGTATGCATTATCAAGTAGATAATAACATTTTAATTTTTCCATGGTTCATTGAGACAACTATATTAAATAACTCTGAGATATGTGATTACACATTTTTAAAACAATAATAAGGAGTACGCTGAGAACCGTAACTTCCAACCTAACGTCTACCGACGCCATCTTGTCTTACCGCGACTAAAGTCTGATTATTAATTCACTAGAGTAAACTCACACAAAGTCAGTAACAACGTTTATTAAAAAAAAGTACTCAATTAATTATAATATAGGTACATGAATTCTATCAGATACAAAAAATTTAATTCACTCACTTGCTAGCGTTCCCGAACTATGCGTTCAGTTAATCAGTAAATCAATTTTTTGAGCTGTAATTATTCGAACATTTGGAAGTACTTTAATTTTAACGTTTTTGAAGAGAAATCTGCAGCTTTACAAAGAGAGTATGCATCTCCGAAAAAAGCGGAATGTGTGTCGATATATAATTCGAGTAATTACGCCATTTCAAAGTTATCACCTATTTGCCCTAAAGGTACCATGCTAATATTATTACATCGATTAAACAAAATTGGATTAAGATTTCTTAATAAAGTAAATAAAATGAGTAATGTGATTTGAGGACGGAATGAAATTGAATGAATGAGTTTGATTTCAATATTCTAGTCACAACACTATTTTCTGTTCATCATAAAGTGGTAACACCGTAAACGTCAGTTTACTCCAGTGAATTAATGATTAGACTATGTAGTGTTACCATCTGTCCGGATTTAACTGGACATCTCCGGCCATAACTATTAACGTGCCCGGCCTGTTTGTCTTTTGGTAGACTTTTTTGTCTATGATTGACCGTGTTATACTCGCAATTGCCATGTCAGACTGTGACGTAGGCGATAGGGCTTTCCTCCTCCGCCTGCTTAATCTCATTTTACTATAAAAGAAGATTTGATTGAAAATGAAGATATCCGACCTTAAGAAACCAAACGTCCGGATTTTTGCTATGATCAGTCTTTTTATTTTTACGAGTGGCATCCCTAAACGCGACCATGCAAATCCATTCAGCGTTACATCTATCAAATTCATCTCAAAATTACCGGTATTGTATTGTTACATAATAATATTTCGCCACGCGTGTATTTAAATGTTATTTACTACAGGTTAAATTGCAATCTCAGCGTTGAAAACTAAACAGGTTCTGTCAGTGAAACATTGCTTATTACCTGATAGGTTTCTGTTAAAGTATTTTTTCTTCTTTCTTTTTTTTTCTTCAATAAAGAGTATATATACATTTGACTTGACACTGACAATCTTGTAGCTGTCACTTATTCGCTGTAAGGTTAGAGGAACAATATTAAAACATGTCAAACATGACAAGTAGGTTTATAAAATGATGTAAGCTCCATTCAAATTTTATTGAGAAAAACAGACTGCTTTAGACCAATTTATAATTTTATCATTTCTACCGTTGGTGACATTTGAACAAATGAGTTTGATATTGAGCAATTTGAGCAATAAACAACCCAATAAGAAGACAGATCAAGAGAAGAGATCAAGTTATAATATTTGAGCAACAAAACATTGAGATATATCATCAGTAATATATCACAGAGAAGACGATGGCTGCATGGGCTTAGTACCCTTTGCCTTACCCTAAAAGGGGAGAATTTACCAAAAAAAAAATATCTATGACAATTTCAGGTTATTTAATTTTAACATGTTTAAACATTATTCACAATAAATAATTCTACACAATTATGCGCATTTTTAATGCTCGAGCCTAGAGTTGTTTTACCTATTTTCGCATTGTTTACACATCTACAAGTGTCTACAAATATTTGCATCTTGTTCTACTATTTTGGCAAAATTGTACGCGACAACACTCACAAATCATTCTGGATTGGTTTTAGCTAGAGATGTTGTCAATCTTTACAGAAACAATTCAGTGAGTTGTTTCTTCCAAGAGATTCACTGTGTCAAATCTCTAACAGCGCTTCAAATGAATCTTTCGCTCAATTGCATCTCGGTTTCAATCGTCACGCGGCGCTCGCTCGCACGTTTGAGATAAGTAAATAGTTCAGAGTCGGAGCGCTTTGGATCACGTCGCTCAATTGCATCTCGGTTTCATTCGATACGCGACGCTTACACGATTAAGTTAGAGTCACTGATACAAATGAATCAATATATTGTTAATATATTTAGGGGACAAGTATTATTTATATATAGATTTAAATCTACGAATGTTTTTCCAAACTATTGAAGGTGGAATATTTGGTGACACAGACAAACAAAACTATTTTCAACTCTTCCAATTCTTTTTCTTAAAAAGTTACGTTAACGAATTAGAAATTATCTCTGATACAATAGTAAAATTTTCAGAAGATTAATTATTCTTTTAATATTTTTTCAGCCTCTTTTCTTTTCTTTTTTGTGTGATTTTAGTGCATTCGGAATCCCAACCGAGGCGGCAATGGAATTTTCGAAGAGCGTTTTTTAACTTAATTCATCTGCAGTACTAATCAAAATGTTTTCTTTTTTTTTCTTTTTTAAAAAACGTCGCCCCACTCTTGGATTTTAATCCTGTGTCGTGGGTGCAGTCACAAACATGGAAATCAAAATGTTGGCAAAAGCTTTAGTGCAATCATGCTTATAATAATCATAACAAGAAAAAAAGATAAAAAATGATTTTTTAAACTTTTATTTATGTAACAATTTCAAATAAATAAGTGTACATATATTATTAACGTATAACTTACATGTAAATTATGTTATGTATATCAATATTTATTCTAAATGTCTAGCTTTTGTTTAGTTATTCCACGTAGACAGGATAACATTAAATTATCTCAAATCTAAAAACTTGACTTTTTATAGTGTTTTCTTAGGCTACGTTCAGATGGTGCGTTGACGTGCGTTCATATTTACACGAGAAAAGATAGTTCTTTTGTAATTCCATAAGGACGTTTACACGTACACGCAACTACACGCGATCGTCGCTGCTCTATCTGATATCTCTATGAGCGCGCATTAAGTTTTTTATTTACGTATCAAAGAGCTATGGCAGATTATTATTCACTATTTTTGAAAGCGTCTTAAAACTCACAGCAACCAATGATTTTAAAATATTCATAAACTATTTTTGATGATTTTGGCACATTTAGGTAAGGCCAGGCTAAAAAGTAATTAAATAAAAGTAGCTATTTTAATTTTCCGGCATGACAATGTTTTAGTACAAGGTTGCCAGACTAAATAATTATTTTTTGCAATATTAAAATCATGAATGTTTGCTGTAAAATATGAGATTTAAATTGTTTACGATTATAGCTAATGTAATTTTTGGTTTAGTGTATTTATGTTTACACAGATTTTAAATTATTTCAATGAAATTCAGTATTAAAAACCTTTTTTGGCAATTAACATGAAAATGGACGCTGGCTTAGAGACTCTTACCCAGAGCTATCAAAAAAATACAACGTTTGACATTTCGTTTTTATTGTTCATCACTCACACAGATTAGTATATCACTCAGATCCACAGACTAGTAAGTAACCAAGTTCTCAGCTCCCTTGCGCCAACGCTCGAGTGTGTTCTGTGTGTTTTCGCTGCTTTTCTCCCGTTTTCTTTATAATTTTTGACCCGGACTGCCTAAGGACTTTTGTTTTCGCCACTAATAACGACTCGAACTGTGATATTGCTTTTGTGACTTGGGTGTGCTTAAGGATTCTGATTCTGGCCTGTTTCTTGAATATTGTTGTTTATAAGGTTCTGAAGCCAAAATGAGTGGACGCGGTCGTAGCCACGGCAGATCCTCTGTGAGCACACACATTTTGTGTGTTAATTGTAACAAATGTATTAATACACTAAATCTGTTGTGTTTTTGTTGTTGTTGCGCAAAATAATATGGTTAATAAAGGCATAACCCATAAAACTTCTATGCAAAATTGCTCAAAAACCTGGACTCCTTAAATTACGATTTTATTTTCTTATTAATCAGCAATACATGCTCTTTTAAACAAGGTATATTTCATTCATAGACGCTTACTTTATTTTTGAATAAAATGATGTATGGGAAGCTGCCATAGCTCTTTAGTTGACTCACACGACTTCTAGCATGTCGCCGTACCTACGGAACAGCGATAAATGGAAGACTTGAGAAGAATTAATTTTATTTTTTGCTAAAATTATTAACCCAGCGTGAGTGAGGTTGGGTATGTCATACCCGAAAAGTTTCTAAACGCAGATATTTTAATGTTACTGTTGCCATGCAAGTCCTGGTGTTTCAGTAGCTGGAGGTAAAGATGCAAGGGGTGAGGTACAGTATCGAGTTTAGTGTTGCACCGGCGGCGACGGCAAATACACATGCGTACCCGCGGCTGGGGTACGGAATTGTGTTGATTTGTAGGTGTAATTTTGGTGCTCTATTACATGATCTCACAAGACTTTTCAGTTCCTTTTTTATTTATAATAATTAGAAGACACTATTGTTATATTGATTTACCAAAGTTGGAATTTTGATAGATTTTTATGGCAAAAGAAATTAATTGCCTGAATTTGTATTTTTCGAAAATAATTTAGATATTGTGTTATTTCAATAAAAAATAATGCTGCTTAACTTAATGTTGATATTTTATTTACTCATCTTGTTGAATAGTTACTATTATTAATACATCTTAAGCATTAATTCTAATTACTCAATCATAGTATCAAAAATTTTACATCAAAATTTTGGGTATATCATACCCACCTCATAGCTGGTGTAACAATTTCTCACCTCATTCACGCCGGGTTAAGCATGATAAATAATCAAGTTTCTGCCCAACCGATAGCCGCTTTATGTTCAATCATCCACTGGCCTAAACAACGTGAGTCATCGTGTAAGTATTGTGCCTCGTTACGTCGCAGGCTAGTTGCTTGGCAGTTTTTGTGCAGCGTTCAAACATATTTCTGGCGCCGAATATTTTCTGCCATTCTGCACCTAATTGCATCATTTCTTTAGATAAATAAAATGAGTAACACTATTTGTAATGGAGGCATTGGCACAGTTAATAGCACGGATAAAATTCTATGCGCTCAAGCTCGCTGTAAGAAACAGTTCCATTGTTCGTGCGTTGATATTACCAGTACTAATTAAAAAAAAAAACAGGCGAACTGGAAATGCCCTGAGTGTTCCATAATAATGTTATCGGGCCAGCGCCAAACAAAGAATGACGACACGTCATGTAAGAGTTCTGAAATTATGATTGGCCTTTGATTTGGGACTGGTAGGTCTTGCCTCACTCAGGAAGCCGATGAATTTCAGCAGAGTAAGGGAATCGTTTAGGCCTCTTACTGAAGAAAGGAGATTTGTTAATACAAAAGCACGCGGTACTGGAGCGGCTCCATTCACACAAGGGGATGACGTACATTTACGCCTAACCATAAAAAGGGATCCCTCCGTTTGGCCAAATTATTTTCGTCAAATCTCACAAAAAACTTTTCGCCCAGGATTCATTTTGCAAATGAATGTTTCGCAAATGCACATTTCGCACTTCATTTATTTGGTCAAATTTTAAGTTGATCTTTGCGTGTCAGTAAACCATATACTAAAAATATAAAAATTTTATACACTCGTTAAGCACTACAAAAATTGCATTAAAATTTAATATTTTCAAATTTCGCGCGTAATTATACGAAGGCGCCGCACGAGTTGTTACTCTGTAGCGATGACGTCAATACGGCATATAAATAATAAACAAAGCTCTATGTTTGATGCTATGTATTATTATGTTCATCATTTAAAAATGAGTTATTGCCTTTTTTATATAAACAACTAATAAAGGAATAATAATAAAAGAGTAATACTGACATCGATGTTTTAATACTCCTTTACTCGGCAGAACCAAAGTCGGGATTTGCAGCAAAGAATTTTCCGACCATTAATGCATTTATTTTTGGTAAATTCGTACTATCTCCTTTTACAAAACTGCTTTCCATAGTGTGATTCACGTGCGATTTCAATTTAACTTGCGTATTTATAACGTTCTCTTACATTAAAAAAGCAATCTACAAACTTCTTTTTTTATTGTTTTGCGGCTTTGTACGTATGATTCATCTAAGTACATAAAATAACAAAAATAATATAAAAATTAGTTTCAAAGTATTCACTTTTTTAATCTATACGTAAAACAAGAGCGAAACATAGGCCGCCATGTCGTGACGTCATAAGGTACTGTAAACTTATGCGTGTCAATGTCATTATGAATCATAGTATGTACAAAACAATAAAAAAAGACGTTTGTAGGTTGCTTTTTTAATGTAAGAGAACGTTATAAATACGTTATAAGTTAAATTAAAATCGCACGTGAATCACATTATGGAAAGCAGTTTTGTAAAAGGAGATAGTACGAATGTATCAAAAATAAATGCATTAATGGTCGGAAAATTCTTTGCTGCAAATCCCGACTTTTGTTCTGCCGAGTTCCGAGTTGAGAATACATAGCATCAAACATAGAGTTTTGTTTATTATTTACATGCCGTATTGACGTCATCGCTACAGAGTAACAACTCGTGCGGCGCCTTCGTCTAATTACGCGCGAAATTTGAAAATATTAAATTTTAATGCAATTTTTATAGTACTTAACGAGTGTATAAAATGTTGTATTTTTAGTATATGGTTTACTGACACGCAAGGATCAAATTAAGATTCTTTTCAAAAAAGAGATTCATTCCCTATTCAAGCCCACGAAGGTTCGAAGGGCGAGGCGGCCCGCAGCACTGGAGCTGTGATAGAATGTAGTTGTCTCGATTATTTTATTGGCATATTTTGGGAAGAGTGTTTTGCCCAATGAAACATTTGACGAAATCATATTTGGTAAAATGAAACATGATCAAACAAGTATTTGTTAAACAATAATTTGCCAAAAAAGGGATTTGCTAATTAAATATTTGCGTTAAGTTGTTATGACAAATGTTTTTTTGCCAAATGAAAATTTGGGTAAAATCGTTTGCGTTGTGATATTTTGCGAAACGTTTTTTGGCCAAACATTAGTAAACCCCATTAAAAGTATCATGTATGAAGAGCTGAATGTCAAGGGAGATAATACGCAAAGAGTTCTCTTCTTTAAGAAGAGAGATACGTAGTTCTGAGCACTCGATGAGCTTTATGAATATCAAAGGAGATGTCCTCTTATTACAAGGAGGTTGGTTTTTTGTGATCAGCGTTAACTAACAAACACCAAACTACATTAAATTTAAAGCCGAAAAAATGAAGTATGAAACAAATAAAAGAAATATTTTTACCACCCCCAATTATTTTTAAATAAAATAAACATGTTTTTAAGAAATATTTCATTATGGCAACACCTTAATGATGTTTTTATTAATCTGTGACTACCGGTATCTTACTCTATGTTTGATATTTTCCGTTGAGTTATGACATTGACAGCAGGTGCCTGACTTGTCAGTTGATTTTTTATTAATATATTTTTCTGGCTCTAGTTAACATACATTAAGTAACATAGCAGTCCCTATATTTTGTTAGTTAAAAACTTCTCAAAATTAGAAATATTCGGTTCATTAAAGTAATTATGTATGTATTTAAATTTTTAAAAGGCTTGATGATATTTTTTTTAAGCAATGTGTAATTATTGCATTAAAGATATTTCATTTTTTATTATACTAGAATACGAATTATTAAAAATCGGGGGTCTTGAAAATAACATGACTTACGGCGATTACTTTCTTTTAGAGCCTTCTATCCAAATATATCAAATTTACCCGAGTTAGTTACTATAAACCAATATGGGACATCTCCTTTAAAAATATGAAAAATAATGTGGATGCTTTCATGCAAGAACTTCCATCTGATAATGAAATGCTTCAGAAAAGGTTAAAGACTTAGAATCGAAACTATCTATAATTGAACAAGACTGTTGTCGAAACCCAGCCGAAACAGAGTCGAAACAGAGCATACACAAGAAAGCTTGTCGAACTTGGCATTGCAAATTGGTAATGTGCGTGTAGGGCATTGATATACTTAATAGCTGTTGATTTACACTTAGAGTTATGCTTCAGCAGTACTACAAGTCACAAATATTGGGAAATATTACCATATTCGTACTCATTAAGTAACGTTGTGGTCATTTCAATGTTACCGAACACACTCGTTCACCACTAAGGAATTGATATTCTTAATAGCTGTTCCTTTACACTTAGAATTATGCTTCAGCAGTACTACAAGTCACAAATATTGGGAAATATTACCATATTCGTACTCATTAAGTAACGTTGTGGTCATTTTAATGTTACCGAACACACTCGTTCACCACCAAGGAATTGATATTCTTAATAGCTGCTCCTTTACACTTAGAATTATGCTTTAGCAGTTCTACAAATCACAAATATTGGGAAATATTACCATATTTGTACTCATTAAGTAACGTTGTGGTCGTTTCACTGTTACTGAACACACTCGTTATGATATCCTCACTGGTTGCTTATTTACACTTGCAGAATTATGAATTATCAGTGCTATACGTCCGATTTTGCAACATCGTCCCGCTTGGCCAGAAACTGTTTGAACGTGGCCTGGTCCTGGTCGAGGTGCGCGATGAGCAAGTTGACCTTCTGCTTGCCCGGCCGCTGCGCTGGCACCACCACGTCGTGCTGCCTGTGGAGGTGTTTCTTCCAGTAGCAGCGGCGGGTGAAGCACGAGTGACAGATTTCGCATTCGAACCTGGAGAATTTAATACGATGTCAACTCCATATAAAGAACTTCATTTAATGAAAAACTCTTTAAAGCGTACATTTTGATAAGATTTGTTTGGTTTACATTGTTATGTTGGTATTGAAACACTCCTTGTAGTTACCATTCACGATAGTGAAACCCATCGCTATTTAAACCCCAATAAACATTTATTTGTGTGTGAGTGGGTAGTGTGCACTAACACACTATTGACGTGTTTGGCTATAGCTCCGTTTCTAGAATTGTTTTGTAAAGTATTTGCTTGAAGTTCTGTCTCAAAATTACAATATCATTTACTGTAAATTCAATTCTTCGAAGTCCGAAGAACAAATCTATGTAAGCAGTTGGTTTATAAGTTTAATGTGAACAAGTGTGTTTGTGAAGTTACTTTATTGTTTTGATGTCAAGTGCTAGTTGATCTTCAGCTACCTACATTTAAGAAATACTATAGTTCCCGAGTAATAAAGATCCTTTAATTCGTCTACACTGACATTGACTGGCTGGTGCAACGCGTCGCGTTGGGTGTTGTATCTGTACTTCTCAATGCGGACTGTGTTCAAATCAAAGTATTATTAATTTTATTCTTTTATTATTTTATTTTTTTTGTTTTGTTTTATACTTTGCTTTTGGTTCAACAATTAATTTTTTTAAATACACTTAAATTATAATACCTATAATACTTTCAAATTTTGTTTTATTCTTTTAAATTTCGTAGAACTGTTAAATAATTTTTTCAACAATGTCTTCCGGGAAATTCTCTTGTGCTGGCTGCTTACAAACAATTAAATCTAAACAACTTCTTCGTTGTTCCGTATGCTTAAATCATTATGATTTATTATGCGCCAATATATCAGAAAAGCGCTTCTGTAACACCCTGACTGGTGAACATCGGCTAAAATGGAAGTGTGAGGCATGCAAAAGCAAAGAACCTAAAACAGATAATAGCAACACCCCCGTGCGGGCAGGTCATGATCATAAGGTCACGCATCGTTGAGGCGCAACTGTTCAGAGCCCTCCTGATGCTGTAGATGATGATTTAACCCTACAGGAAATTAGGTCTTTAAAGGAGGAATTGCTACTTTTTCGTCAGGAAATGATTGCTACACGACAGCGGGTCAATGAATTTAATACGAATTTGACCAATCTTATAAATAGAGTTGAAAATTGCGAGCTGAAGACAGACCAACTTTGCGTTCGTATGGATGCACTTGAGGATACATTGAAGAATGTGCATAAAAGTGAGAAGGATAGAACAATAGAAATATTAAAGGCTGAACTAAATGATCGTGATCAACAATTGCTATTAAACGACATCGAGATTACGGGAGTCTTAGAGCAGAAAGAAGAAAGTTTAGAGCATATCGTCTTAGCTTTGGCAAACAAGTTAAGTGTGAAGCTAGATCAGCAGGACATCGTGAGTGCCTTGCGTGTTGACAGTGTTGTGCGTGCTGAATCTGATGTGAATTCTTCCCGGCCCCGCCCCATTGTGGTGCGTCTTGTTAGGCGTGCAAAGCGGGATGAATTGCTTAAGGCGGCACGCGTGCGGCGTGGTGCTACTACTGTAGGCATCGGGCTGCAGGGCTCTCCGCGTCGTTTTTATCTCAACGAGCGCTTAACTAAAATCAATCGCTTCCTTTTCCGCCAGGCACGACAAGCTAAGGAACGTCTGAATTGGCGTTATGTGTGGACTAGAGATGGCACGATTTTTGCACGTCAGCACTCTATGCCGGATTCTCCACTCTATCGCCTGCATACTAATGATGACCTTGTTAGGGTTTTTGGTCAAGAAGCATTTGGTTCTTAAACTGACTACTGTAATTATTTTTTGTTGTTATAGTAAAACAATACTTTTGAGATACAGCCAATTTTACCTTTTATTAATGTTCTTGAAATGTTTGTTAATATTTTTTTATTGTATTATTACAATTGAAAAACTGTGGTCTGATAACCATCGTAGGAAAGTCGCGTGGATATATGTATGAATTATACGAGTTACATTCATTCAAGTCACTGCTGTTACTTATTTACGTAAGGCTACTCTCCGAGTGGTAAAAGAAAATTCTTACACACTTAATTTGACAACAGTTTATTTACTTTATTGATCTATACAAATAAATAAAATTGGAGTGTCTGTTTGTAATATTAAAATAACCGCTTTCTACTACATGCATATGATTATATTACAAAATATATATTTTTGAAATTTTTGTCTGTTTGTTCCGGCTAATCTCTGGAACGGTTGGACCGATTTGGACGGGACTTTCACTAGCAGAGAGCTTATGTAATATGGAGTAACTTGGGCTACTTTTATTAATTAAATTAAAATAAAAATGTCAAAAACAATAAATAAACTATTTTTTTATTATTACATTCCACGCGGACGAAGTCGCGGGCACAGCTAGTTAAATAATATAATTGTTCAGATTAGAATATAGGTCAGTGTTAAAATAGTCTTACTGGCGCATTAGGTCTTAGCATATAATAAGAGTGACCAATAAGATGAAAAGATAAGAAATATAAAAATTAAAATTAATCCGATCAAGTTTTTCGTAGGCATGAAACAAAATATTTTGGTATGTACGGTCGGCCAAGAAAGTGGTCTACCAGTTTAGACAAAATTTCATATGTGAGTAAAATAGCGATAAGGTTGAAATCCTGTACTTATTACCTTTTTAAGATTATGCAGAGTGATGACATTTTTTTTGCTGACATTTGAGTTTGACCTTTATTATCAACGCATTAAACGATAAATTCCAACCAACAGTATTCATCATATTGAGTTCAAATTGAACATTTGTTGACATTTCTTTATTTAAGGAATGGAAATAAGAGGAAAACCTCTTTTTGTTTGAAATAATAAAATAAAAAACAGACAAGACGTCATTTTTCAAGTTGAAGTATTTGTAAAAACAAAATATTTTTTTTTCATTTTTCTACGATCGCGATGCCTCGCAACTTATCAATCGTTGAAAGGTCTCGAAGCATTGCATAGCGATGGACTCAATAATAGTGAAATTTCTAGACGTTTAAATATATCGGTAAGTTCTACTAAGTTCATGATAACGGAGTATTAATGATATATTTTCTTGTAATCAAAGCCTAATATTTCCATAATAATTAATTAAATTCCTTTTTTTAGAGACAAGCTTTTTTAGAGACTTTGGATTACTCGTGAAGGCGAAGAGGGAAATTCAAATGATCGTCGTCCTGGAATCTCAGTCAGTCAAAGAGAAATTATGAGACGTAGCTATGAAAATAATGGCTTTACACCAACTAAAACCTTTGCAGAAATGTTTGATGTTTCTTCTCAAACAATCAGGAACCATTTACATTACATGGGTTTACATTACAGGCATTATGTAAAGAAAATATACATCACTGACGCTCATAGACTTGCTCGTCTAAATTTTGCCAGGGAATACTTAAATTTCGACTGGAGTAACACTGTGTTTTGTGATGAAAAAACTTTTAAATCCAGTCAGCATGGTCGTTTAAATCTTTGGCGATACGATAGGACGCATTACATAGAAGACCATATCATACCAAACAGGGAATCAGGTCGGATTTCTTTAAATATATATGGCTGGCCGACTGCTGACGGTGTTGGGGAATTGTGCCGTTTACCACCTCGAGCAACGGCATTTGATTATATAGATGTCCTCCAAAATGGAATGTTACCGACCGACCGCATTTTTTATCCAGAAAGTGAAATGCCACAATTTCATTATTTGCAGGACAATTGTTCTTTGCATAAAGCAAGGGCGACGCGGGCATGGTTCGGTGCACACCCGGAAATAAGGTTAATACCTTGGCCGTCAAAATCACCTGACCTCAACCCCATAGAAAATCTTTGGGGCCTTATGGTTCAAAGATGGTCCAACAAGAATGAAAGAACGGCAGAAGCTCTAGAGAAACATTGTAATGAGATATGGGAGGAATTTCGTGGATCCGACATCTGCTCTAGACTTGTGGGTTCAATGAGAGACCGTCTCCAAGCTGTGATAGATGCAAATGGCAGTTACACGAGATTCTGATTTGATCATATTTTTTTCTGTGTTGTTTCAAAATAAGCTGTTCACTATATTTTGTTATGGTTCGGAACCATGTGACACAAAACTACATTAATTTTACAACACAATATGTGCTTTGAAACAGCTTTTAAATCAAAATAATAAATCTTCAAACCGTCCGCCATGAAATATCGCCTTTTAGTTGCTGGATCATTTATTGTTTTTTTTTAATATGCAAAAGTTTTGTTTTTTATTATAAGATAAATTATATATACTTATTGTGTTTTAATTATATCAATCATATTAATTATTATATCATGATACATGTGACATTCGTTCGTAATCGTAAAAATAACTTCCGTAATTAAATGTTTAGACTTACTAACTTCATATTTTGTGACCAAATACGACTCCATAGACCGTATTATATGAAATCATTCTTGCTTCAACTGAGTTGTAACAAACTCGAGGTAAACAATACTGAAAGGTTTTCAGTTGCGACAATTTAAACTAGGAACACAATGCAAAGTGTTGGTTGACGTCATCATAATATTAATGTTATAGAAACCTAAAATAATCTGACAGCTATTAATCTGTCAATTTTGTCAGAATATTTTTGCACGGGAAAATCAACGGGCCGACCGTACATCCGTGCGGTCCGAATCGTACTACATACCTTCCAAAAGCTTATTAAAAATTCACCCTAAAAACATTAATTGGAAAGTAACATAATTTTATTCCCTGACTTAATTTTGAAATATAATGAAATTATATTAAACGAGAATAGTTTTTTTTTTCAATGTATCACTAGACACGTAAAAAATAAAGGTCAAAATTGGTTATTGCTCTTTGTCAACCTTTGGATTATATGATTTTGATGCGAAATTGCGAAACATTAGGGAGTGAGTGAATCTCAGAAACGTGAATAGCTGTGGTAAGAGAGGAGGGGTGATTCAGAATCGCCGCGAAGCAATCGGCATACCTACCTCTTAACGTTATTGTGAGAGTCAATGTGCCGATTGTATTTGGTGCGATCGAAGAAGCGGCGGTCACAAAGGTGGCAGGCGAACGGGCGCTGCCCCTCGTGGCTGCGGCGGATGTGACTGGTCATGTTGGAAGACGTATAGTACGACTGCGAGCAATACTGGCACTGGTACAGCTTCTCGCCTAGAACGATACCAGTTATTTTATTTTATATCTACTTTGTTGAGTTTTATTGCATGTACGAACATGTATTGAGTTTTGTTTTTTGCTAAGTGTTTTAACGTGCCTTTAAAGGCTTATGTTGCGGCAAGGGTGCGGTCCAAATTTAACTCGCAGCGCTCTTGTGCGCGTGCTCCAAACAATGCCCTACCAATTTTCTGAAACCCTGATCGACGAAGTCATTGACGAATCATCTTGTCATTTTATTATAATAGTCCCACAGTGTAAGCAAAACTTTTTTTTTATTATTTTTATTAAATTATTATTATTGATACATACCTTTATGTATTAGAATATGCTTATTCAAATCATATTTATTCCATGTCTTGTAATCACACTGGTCACATCCGAATCTTGGAGGTAAGTGGGACCGAACGTGGGATGTTAGGGACCCCCGGTGAATGAAAACTTTCCCACAAACCTGAAAAGCCACAACATTGACAGATATAACTAAAACATCAATTACTTATTGCACACAATAAATAACATGTGGACAAATGCGGTCTTATTACTAAGAACCATCTCTTCCAGACAATCTTTGTTTATGAAATTTAAAAGCAAATAGCAGTGTATCATTATTACCTAACACTAAATAAATCAAACATATGATATATTATTACATATAAATTCTTAGATATACTAAAGTATATATATGTATACTTAAGAACAACACAATTGGACAACAAACTAATAAGCAGACAAGAAATATTCCAAGAAATGTTTGCACAATCTACTTTCAAATATAGTTACAGTTATGAGTACCGAAAGTTTGGAAATAGGCTGTTCCATAACTGTACAGATCTTTTGATAGGTATTTCGGTAGGCAGAGAAAGAAGCCGTTGCTATCAAATTTGACAGTGTATGTTGCCAATTTGTGACAGTGGGTAGTCACAGTACCCAATAATTTAACAGACTTACAATGGAGATATCCAAGCAGATGACCCTGGCACAGAGTATACTGGTATTTTAATTTTAGTTCTACATTTGTTTTTGATTAATCACTGTACAGTCAAGTTGTAAAAACTTGTCAACAGTATTGACTGGTGAACTTTTAATAAATGTAATTTACTGTTAAAATCGCAGTTCGAAGTCCTAGGGTTGATTTTGTCAATGTGTGTTGGCAATGTTCCAACATGTTTTTCATTTTATATGTACATTTATCTGACATTCCTATGGTGAAGAAAAATATAGTGGAAACATATATGAGCAGTGATGTTGTGTCGATGATAATCAAAATTGTATACATATCTTTGCAGGTGCCTTTACTTACTTCACAAACCCAACTTTTGTCATCTTTGTCGTGCAAACTCTCCCTGTGTTCTTCCAGTAGTTTCTTGGTCGCAAACTTAAGGCCACAAGGCTCACAAAAGAGTCTACGAAACTTTAACTTTTTCAGACGTGGTTTGCCAGACTTTTTGTATGGCCCTCGTTTTTTTAATGCTATTTTTTTGCTGTAAATTTTCAAAATCGCTTGTAGATATAGTAAGCATTTTAGAAGCAAGCAAAGGGCCAATTAAATTTAGTAAGCTGGAGTCCATAACCTGTACAGGCACTTATTGACATTCATCCAAATTTAAGTTTAAAGGAACCTACTTAACCATCTATAAACATTAAAACAAAAATAGCACCTACATCTGCTTGACAATAGGAGAGCCCCCTCAATAAGAATAGGCAAAACATTCACTTTCAATATTACACATGCTTACTTTACTGCCAATATTATTCTTCAAAATAAGGGACATAACAATTTGAGTACTGTTGTTTTATCAAGTAGAAACAGTAAATTTAGTTATTAAAAAAACATCTATTTATTTTGCATTCAGTATTTGCATGCCCAATATTTGCCAGTTAATCTATAAAATGATTCTGATTCTAAAATATGAAAATGTGTTGATATGTAAGAATGTAGTAATCTGACATGAACAGGATCTAAAAATCATACATACCTTTCAGAATCTTCAATATTATCATTTTTTTCTGAAATATTTGTCTTGAATGCAGCATGACTGTTGTCCCAAACATCTTGTTGCCAATCATCATCACCATTAACCTCTTGTTTAATTTCAGTGTCTAGAAAACTTTGAAGTACTTCATTGGTTCGGACACATGTTGTTTTAAATTTATGTGCAACTGTGAGGTCTTCAATACAAGTTCCGCACACCTGTGATGGCAACCTGTCATCTTCACTAAACTAAAAATGAGAAATTAAATGTATGAGTAGAGACAATAAGGGTACATAGTAAATTATTGATGTTCATCTCTTTATCTTTTGTTGAACCCAATTTTAGCAGACTTTTACCTGCATGGTAAGTGTTTATTCACACAGATAATAATATTTCTTAATTTGCATAGCACCATGGTTACTAAAGACTTGAACTGGCTTTATTAATTTTTTTATGCAGTTTTTATGTTTGATGTAGAATATGAAGTGTTTTGTGTGTATAATTAATTATGATAAAAATTTGCCATAATAAAATAATGTTATCAAATTACGTTAGCAGATATGACTTCGACGAGATAAACGATTTTATATTTTTATTTCCTTTGTATCAACAATGCTTACCTGCAGACCCGTGCAAAACAGAACTTTTTCAGCTATATTGCTCTCAGAATCAAAGATGTTATGTCTCGTGAGCATTATTTGTGACATACACACTCTACATGTATTATTCAGATCGAAATCTGGTTTCATGTTAATAAGTTCTCAATAATAAGTCAATTATTTACACAAAGTAATATAAATCAGAATTATTTTTTTATAAACAATAGTTATTTAAATATATCATTGTCCTCCCACCGGTTTGTGGAGAGTTTTACTGTATTACATGTAAAATTGTAGCAATGTCTTTAAAATTTAAATAAGAATAAATAACAGAATCATAAATAGCAAATCTTCGCCACAAACAAAAACATGATTGACACTGCGACACTGACATTGACATTGACAGTATATTTTTTAAAGGGTTCATTTACATTTTTTACATATATTTAAGGAGGTATATTGATTAGATTTAGATAGTATGTTGCTATCAAATTTGACTGCAATAAAAAATTTATTCTTCAAATAGGATTGTTACGATCATGTTTACACGCCACAAAAAAGCCACTAATATGTAAATAGATATTAGATTTGGCAGTATGGCTTAGTACCTTCGCCTGTCCCTGTGGACGAAATTGACAACCGCAACAAAACAGCCACAACGTGTTCTACTTCATCTGAGATAATAATAGTATACTAATCTGTGGTGTTCTCTAAATAGTATACTAATCTGTGGCAGAAGGCGAAGGGCTCGCTAGAGTAAATATATTCTTTGGCGAAGGGTTGGCCGATAAAATAGCTTTGTAGCGGCTTTGAAGAAGCAGATAGGAATTTACAATAAAATAGTCTAAATATTTATTAACAGTTAGCAGAAAATAACATTTTTTTATAATTATTAAGGTAGGTAGCAAATTTTACACTGTAATCAAATTAACAAAACATTCTTCTAATTATATTTCAATTATAACATAGTTTTTATCAATAAGAAAACAACACATTATTATATATATTCGAAACTACAGATATAAACCATCACACAAAATTTAAAAGCAGCTAAAATAACAACTATTCTTCTGTTCAACACTTACCCAAATGGGGAATCCGTATAACTAGCACTGAATCAGTGGAGAAAAAGCAAGGAAATGCTGATATTAGAGATAAAATAAAATTCAAAGTTAATTTCCAATACTATATTTAAGTAGCTAAAAACATTTATTTTATTAAACATTTCAGTGGTTGCTTAAAAATATATCGGTAATCTGTATGACTGATAGACGCTCTATTTAGCTGCTAATTTGATTTACAGGCTTATTAAATCTTTTTTTAATCTTTTTCATCTACTTTCACGATGTTTAATATACTAACACTAGATTTAATGTATTTTACAGTGTAGTAGATTCGTCTAGCTACATCCTGACCCTAGTTAATTTGGGATACGACTCCACGAACAGGGCAGCATATTTCAATATACGATTCACAAGGATCCTCAGAACCGCTGCTGAAAAAAAAATACATCAATATAAAATCATTCATGATCATTGGTGATGAGACCCTTAGACAAAGTATTATTCACATTAGATTCGTTATCGAAATCGTTTCAAAGTAATGAAAGCGAATGTTACTTTGTTTACAGGCCTGTAGGCCTACTGTAATTGCTTAAAATAGGAATAAAACGGTAGTGTAAGCGAGATGGCGCTATATGTTGCAAGAGCGGTATCTCTGATATTCACTCTAATCGGTCATAGTATGATCTCTGGCCTTCGAACTGGAATATTCGAGTGGCGAAAAATTAAAAGTATCTGTAGTCAATCAAACCGCACTGGGTCAGCGTTGTTGACTAAGGCCTAATCGGCCTAACATAATAATTTAATAATAATTTATTTATTTCATAACTTTAATAGTCAATATTACATTAATAGATAAAGTAGATTTCAATGGAAATAGATGTAAGATGTGGTGACAATGATGAAATGTTATAATCGAGAAACGCCCACTTTTGAATATTTTTCGATTCGATTCGTGTAAGTCGGGGCTGATATGCACCACTGCGACCTATTAAGACCAGCCTCCTATGTAGATTTTATGTACGCCCTATAGTAGCTCCCTTAACTGGGCACTGACCAAGAAAGATAGGATGTTCCCAGTTCGGATTGTTTTTATTTCATCTGGGTCAACAAGGATGTGTTTCCCCAGGTGTCTGTTTCTTTTGTGAATCAGCGGTTCACAGTAGCACAAGGTGTATTGGTGTTTCACGCTCTTGTTCGCAGAATCTGCATGTGTCAGTGTCCTTAAGTTTCATGTTGTAAAGGTGTCTATTCAACTTGCAGTGACCGGTCAAAGCCCTAACCATCACGCTCAAGTTACTCCTGTTAAGCTTTAATAGCTCGTCAGTGCGTTTGCGAGAGTATGCTTCGATTAGTGCTTTTGACGTGCACAGTACGTCCGGGATGACACACTCAGTCT
Source organism: Scirpophaga incertulas (assembly GCA_036419045.1). Lineage (NCBI taxonomy): Eukaryota > Metazoa > Arthropoda > Insecta > Lepidoptera > Crambidae > Scirpophaga > Scirpophaga incertulas. The sequence goes on along the minus strand of CM071636.1, from coordinate 1,968,782 downwards.
GCTTTCGCCTCGTTAAGAAGGCGAGTTTTCAGGTATTGCATGGCCTGGTTCTTTGAGATACCACAGATAGGCTCTGGGCCGAACTGTATTCCTTGAGCCCCAGCCCTGGCTAGTTCACTTTTGAATATAAGCCTTTTTACACTGATCGGTCCTGTGCTGAAAGCGTCCAGCGTTTTCGCGCGATCTACACCAAATCGTCCAACCATCTTGTGAGAGGTCTACGTTGTCCGTTGTTGTTGTCAATCCTTGGAGCAATGTGACATTGGCACTTAAGGTTCGTAATTGTGGGCTATGCCGCTATCATAACTACGGATACGAACATGCTGAGAAACTCCGAATATAGTCCTTTACATTGTCTTCTGGGTGAATTTGAGCCGCTTCATTGAGCCTATTGTAGTTCCTTATAAGCTTTTGCTAGGTTAGCATCTAACTTAACTTGTAATTATTTGTAAAAAATACCTATTTGTTAGGTCCTCAACAAAACTACATTTCATAACTTAATACAATAGTATAAACATTAAAAATATAACTACGAGTATAAAAAGTCGCAAATAATATATTGGTGCTGGCAACACATGCGAATCTTATTGCATTATTTTTAATTTTGATTTTACTAAAATTAAAATTTAATTGAAGTGATTCAAGTCTCGGTGGCTTTGTGGCCTTTGTGATTTCGTATTGAGGAAGTACCTACGGAACAGCTCCTAAAAACGACGGATTTTTCTTGGCACTTTTGCCTAAGCTAAAAGTAGTATAAGCTACGTTACTTCATAAATAAACACGATCTCGCTTACTTTATATTAATGTTTGCATTTTTATTCTTTTCTTCGTGTTTGTTGTCGCAGAGGTAATAGAGAACACACATTCCCTTCTCGTCGGTTCCGTTGATAGAGCATGTTGCTGCAACAAAAACAATTACTATTTTTCAAGTGTCACCCCAATAGCATAAGCAACGAAATAAGAAAATTTAACGCATGTGATCTAACCGCCATCTTGAAATTCAGCCATTATATTTTGACAGTTCCAAGTGATAAAGCATTCTAACTTATATCGTTTCGGTAGTCAGCTTAAGGAGGTAGGTATTAATCTATTGTCTATATTATGTATATAAATTGTACAGTTGTTAAAGATAAATATAAACCCACCACAAATAAAAAAGATCATGAATGTAAAAATCCTAAACTATGACAAAACAAGACGAAACAGATATAATCGTGAAATATTATCAATATGTAAGTACGTATGAATATTTTTGTTGATTATGCAGGGTCGGGTCACCGCTCCCTACATATATAAACGCCTAATATAATAAAATTATATTAAATCTACAACGAAAATTTTATCCGTTCCCCTATAATTTTAAATATATCAAAATCAAAATCTTAATCAACTTATCCAAATATAACTTTATAGAAAACTCTTTTGAATCATCCAATTTTTTTCCTACCGTACTTCAGTAGGGTTATTTTGAAACGTCGGAAACCCACTTTCCGTTCGGATTCGAAAACTTTCCGAAGGCGAGTTATTTTGAAATGTCGGATCGAGAGATTTTGACATTAGGATTCGAAACGAATAACATTAGCTTACGGAAACTATTCCGTGAGGTTTTTGCTGTCGGAAACTTTTGTCGAATCTCGAGTTTTGGCCAAAAGACTGTATTTTCAACGTTTTTCGGCCTTTTGTAACATGTTTAGCGGTAAGTTAATAAATTGCATCAGATAAAAAAAGATTTTGATTAAGGAATGATGGAAATGTGAATGTAAAATAAAATGTACTTAATAAGTTTGTTTATTTTGTTCATGTATAAATCTTATACCTTATTAACTGATTATTTACTGTTAAAATCACGATAGTTTTACTAGGAAGTCGTGAATCACATGGTCAAAGTTATGAAAAAAAAGACACTTATGAAAAACCCCAAAAAATATCGGTTGATGGCCCTTTCTAGATGGAGTTTCTTATAACTCGACGAATGCAACGAGCTCGTAGATCAAGTGCCGTCGCAAGAAAGCGGAAAATTACGTTGGCTTTTTGTTTTTTTTTTTGGTGGTGTATTATGTGAGCCTTGTTCAGGTTGTGTGGGAACCTACACAAAACCTGAGCTTTTTGTGACAGGAACTTCACTGCGGTCTTCCGTTAGAGAGCCACTGGGACATTTTTTTTTTCCCCCTGAGGAAAATGCACTAAATTGCATACCCCGACTGTGGCGAGCCGACGGTTATGTGGGGCTCTCCTCCCCAGAAGCGGGAGGCCTACCCACTAAAAACATCAGGGATGGCCTTCCCCAGGCATGTAGGGAGCCCCCGGGAACATCAAGCCACTTCCGGGAACCCCCAGCCTCCGCTCCCCCGCCAATACAGGGGAGCCCTCCTCGGGGGAGGCTCACTACCTCCCCCGGTCTCCTCCACCGACGACGCCCCCCGGCCACGGAAGGGGCGTGGTCCCTCGCGCCCGCCGGCGCCCGCGGCGGCGCCGCAGCTGTGCTACCGAGCCCGACGCCGCCCCTCCTTCGAGCGGGATCGGCCACCTCCCGACCCCGCTCGGCAGCCTCCTTCTGGAGCATCATTGCTTCACAGAAGGAGGCCACAGCCCTCCAACCTCCCTCGTCCGCCAGCATTGCCGCAATCAATGCCGGCGGAGACAGATCTCGCCCGATCTCTGCGACCAAGACTCGGCGCTCGGAGACCCACGCGGGACACTCCGCCAGCGTGCGCTGGGCCGAGTCGAGGTCGGATGCGCAGTGGTGGCAATGTGTCGATCCCTCCCGTCCTATTCGACACAGATACTCACCGAAGCAGCCGTGCCCGGTGAGTATCTGAGTCAATCGGTAGGTGACCTCCTCCTTCCCGTGGAGCCAAGCTTCGAGGTGCGGGAGTACGGCACCGACGCAGATCCGTAATTCGAGCTGCGCACGCCAGGCCGCCACATTGCACCAGACCCTAAAGAATTTAGAGTCTGGGCTAACTCCTCCGCCAAACTTTTTTTCTTCGGCGCAGCGTCGGCACCCATGACTCTGCCCTTGGCATAGTCTTCGTGGGCGCGCATAAATACCAACATCACTTCACGTTGTTCATGCGATATTCTGTTTGTCTATAATAGTAAGTTTTCTTTAGAATAGGTACTCTAAAATTCGAGGTTTATAATGTTTAACAGAACTTCACAGTCTAAGTTTGATAATGTTTAGCAGAACTATAACACAGTCTAAGTGGTCCTTACCATTTTTTATTATGGATAAAATATCAAATTAAAATTGTTGATAATTTTGTTGTATAGAAAAAGTTTTAAACTTCGAAGAACACAAACTTCACTTTCATTATTCTTGTTTACAAAGATAGTTTATGCAAAAGACTTCACTGTCATGTATTTCTTTATTTACTTATTTTAAATATTTTCTATTGAACAATTTGCAATTAATTATGTAAATTAAGATAGTAATTATGCAAATTAACTCTTAAAAATATTAAATTATTACATTATTTATTTGTGCCGAAACTAAAATATGGTGCGTGTCATTTTCTACTAAACCTACCATTTTCAATCATACTTTGTAAACGTAAAGGTATTTACGTGACTGTTACGTTTATGTTACTCTATGGTTGACTTTCCGAACGGAAAGTTTCCGTGGCCTTTCCGACGGTGTTTTAGAATAGCATTTTTCGAGTCGAACGGATTCGATTCGGATTGAATGTCATTCGGATTCGAAAAGTTTCCGACGTTTCAAAATCACCCAGCAGGACGTATTTTTTAGCTGAAAAGAAAAATGGGCGCAAGAAACTTATCAGCTTTATCAAAAGTAATATAACAACATTTACAATAAATTATGTCGTTATCATACATACTATGTAATAATAAAACAATTTATACCAATCCCGCATCTACTGATTTTACACCCATTAAGTTTATTTTCGAATACATAATATCTTTGTAAAAAATCTATTCTCTATGTAATATCAGTATAGCTTAAGTAGGTACCTATTTTGTCAGCTGAAGACTTACCATTACTAGACACGGACATTGACTGAGGAGGACTCTGCGTACTGGTAGCTGAAATATTTAATTGATTGTTTGTCTATTATTTACAGTTCTTTCAACTTGTATTTTTTATTTGTTATTATAATTTCAACGACTTTGGCATTATTCTTTTGGCCAGATCAAAAATATAGTTTTGCAAAGAGTTTGTTGTCTCGTGTTTTCTGTGGAAGCATATGCTGAGCTGAGACAGATCCCTTTTTGATACCCGTAGATTGTAGTAATTATTTTTTTCTATTTTATTGTTTTTTATGACTTATTTTTTAAATTAAAATTCTTAAGATATATCACATTTTATTTTGTTAACCGAGCAATGTTATAATAATACTCAAATGTTAATTGATGACAAAATATGAAATAATAATAATAATGTTTCTCAACCTATAACAACTAGAAGTGGCAGAACAGTTAAGATGTTTTTTTTATTTTATTTTTTTGCCTAGCTGATTAGATTTATAAATAGATTAATTTTCTATATTATTGGTAAATATGTTATTATATAGTATATTATTAAAAGAGAGGGATGTTATAAAACTCTCAGTAATTATTGTTTACGGTAGGACTTTTGGAATTGTTATTGTGGTTCCTAGCAACCAAATATAATGTGATATAAATATCTTTAAAATTTTAATTAATTTATGAATACATAAATAAACAAAGTTGTTATGTTTCGTAGTACTATAAATCTTGGTTAAGTCACATGAGATTGTCCACTATTGGATACAATTCTAAGCAAACTATTAAATAAATTTAAAAACATATTAAAAATTGACAGAAAATTTAAGTATGGAAATGTTTTTATAGATATGTGTGATGGTGTTAAGACATAAAGAACTCCACTCTTTTCAAAGACAGTGTATATTATTTATATATTTATTAGTACGTAATGTACATAATGCCTTGTATTTTAAGTGTACGTATATTATTTAATATTGACATATATTACTGTTTATTTAACATTTTCATAAAACTATGCTTTTACAATATAATTCTAAAATTTAAAAGAGATATTTCTTTTTGTATGGAGAATAGACCCACTACAAAATGTAACGTTTATTAATGAGACATACGTTAAATAATTTCTTATTAACCCTAGATATTATAAGGAACATTAACTTGTTTTTATCTAACGGGAATATTGAGAAATCAATTAAAACATGAAGATTAAATAACCTAAAAATTCTTAGTAGTTAGTAGCTTTATTTTGATTTGTATTCAAATTGTTTTTTACGTAAATGCTATTTAACATTTTTTTATTCTTGAAAAATACAATCTTCTTTAGCCACTACCAAACGCCCGAAATCGTATTATATTTATGCATTCTAAATACTGATACGGGAAAGAAAACGAAATCAAGCCGTTGGAAACGTAAACACAGAATTCGGTTGAAAACAAACCGACGTCAATTGGATGTCAGTATAGGTACCATTCTGTCGCTGTCAAAAATGATGACGCGTTCCGTTTCACGACGTTACTGGACTGACGAACTAATAGTTAAAATAATCTAAAATAGTATTAAAATAATTATTGAGAGTTCAATACTTTTAAATAAAATAAAAAAGAATTAATACACTATCCTTTATCTATTATTATATTTATATATTATTTGTATATATATTAAATCATCTTTAATTTTGATTTAAAAAACGTTAGTTCCTTTACCTCAAATGTCAGAAGTCATTACTAAGTTTAATTACCTAATTGATTTTATTATTCCCGTTTCATTTTTACTCATAATATAGTGCAATTGCTTTTAATAATAAATTGATATTTTAGAGTTCAGTAATATCAATAAACGTTGCCGTTTTATAGTGGGCCTTTAAAAATTATCTCCTTTAAATAAAATATAAAAATAAAAATAGAATCAATTCTGTATAAAACTCCTTATTTGTCATTTTTTATGTGTGTGTGTGTGTGTGTTTGTCGACCAAATAAAGAATATATATATGTTAGTTCCCTCCAAATATTTGGTCTATTAAAGCATCTAAGTTTTCACCTTTCTTCCCATTCGTATCTTCGATCTTTGTACTCGTTTCACGGATACTTCTTATTTGACCTGCTAATGATTTAGCATCAGCTCTTATTATCCCGGGGTATCCCCAAACCATAACAGCTGCTGATATTAAGACGCTAAAAAGTAATAGATTGCACGCAGCCATCTGAAATCATGTAAATTAACTCCATAATACAATAGGCGTAAGAGTTGTTTTTGGTGTTTGGCTTTGGCGCTTTCCTCGGTAATAAAATATAATAATGACATTACTGTTGAAATATATATAATCTATGCAAAATCATTTTAATCTTAATCATAAATTAAACAGATATTAAACATAGTTTCTAAACGCAACCCAAAGAGACTTCCGTCTAGTTTTTTATTATGTTTTTTCGAGTACTTCTCAGGCGTCTACTATTCTGTGTGTGCATTACATAAATAAAATCTGCATCGTCCCTCTCCTGAGGGGCGGTCGCCCTCACGATTTGCCTATATGGTTATTAGACCCTAGGCCAGGCTGAGTTTAGTCGGTAGGTCACGTGGCTGGACCGTTCCGGTCGCGTGGAGTTCAACAAAAAAAAAAACAAATAAAAAGTGTTTTCACAAATTCATCAGTTTATTTAATTTTATATTTCCATAACCACTATTTCCAATAATTACAACAGGTGCCCTTAATCTTATCTTTCCGCAGATTCTACACTCTATCTGCAGAACGTTAGAATGGTCTGTCGCTTTCAGAGGTTGTGACAAATATTGTAGAATTAATTTTTTTGACGACCTCCATAGTCGAGTGTATAGTACACCGGTTTCAAGGTGTCGCCATCTCTGAGGTCCCGGGTTCGAATCCCGGTGGGGGCAGATGTTTGTGTGATGAATGCCAGCATTTGTACCTTAGTCGTGGTTGTTGATATATATTTCAATAAAAATTATTTATATATGTATAATATATGTATGTCTATCCGTTACCCTAGATCCCATAGCACAAGCCTTACAGAGCTTAGTTTGGGCTAGGCTAATTGGTGTAAGTGTAACAAATATTTATTTATTTATTTTATTTATTTATTTATTTGATGCAATGCATAACGTTTTAATAATAACTTAATAAAACACAACAGCTAAAATAAAACGTCGACATATAGATTATTTCGATTATCTATACTAATATTATAAAGAGGAAAGATTTGTTTGTTTGTTTGTAATTAATAGGCTCCGAAACTACTGGACCGATTTAAAAAATTCTTTCTCCTTTGGAAAGCTACATTATCCCCGAGTAACATAGGCTACTTTTTATCCCGGAAAATTGACAGATCCCACGGGATGTGCAATAAAGGCTTCGCTCAAAAACTACTGCACAGATTTTCATGCGGTTTTCATCAATAGATAGAGTGCTTCTTGAGCAAGGTTTTGCGGTATTTTTTATCTCGGAAAAACGGATAGTTCCACGGGAAGCGCGATAAAACCTTGGCGCCATAAACCGACTTCCGCGCATATGTAGCCGTGGGCAAAAGCTATGACCCTTAATCCTCTATAGACCCAATCCCGAAATCCACGCAGGCGAAGCCGCGGGCAGAAAGCTAGTATATGATAAGAGTACTCTTAACGGAGAAATGTTGTAGAACCAACAGTATATCTGCGCCTATTACTTTTGAAGATACATCGCCATGTTTGCGGCGCTGTCGCGGATTGCTCAAACACGCTCCATACTAAAAACACAGCAATCGTGACGCCATAATCGAGAGTATAAACAAAATTCAAAATAACTTTGTTATTTAAAGTCGTGCTTGCGTGGATCCCAAGTCATTTGGGCATTGAAGGCAATGACACAGTAGAGAGAGTTGCTAAGGATGCCACTCATAGCGGCTGTCTTAGTCACTATGTAACATATTCTCATGACCTATTAGGTCTGGCAAGACAGCGAATGACCTCTTCATGGGATATTAAATGGAGACAATCCAGCAGTGTTGTAAGAAGGCATTTTGCTCAAATTCAAAAGGAAATTCCTTCTAAACCTTGGTTTTTTAAATTTAAGCAAGCCTCTAAAATTTGCATATCTACTATATGTCGGTTACGTCTTGGGCATGCAAGTACACCGGTGCACTTAACAAAAATAAGGGTTAAAGACAGCTCCCTATGTGAGTGTGGTTTGGACGAAGGTTCGACTGATCATATATTTTTCGATTGTACAAAATATTCATATTCTTTGTATGATGTCATTCTCCCTTATATCCCTAAGCCGTGTCAATTTAACTCTCTTCTTTATGTTAATTCACCCTTCATCAATATTCTTTGTCATTATTTATTCTACAATCGTATTAAACTTTAATTGGTATCTTTTTATTCTCTGATTTAGTTTCCGCTCTTTAACTTTTTTATATATTTCTTTATAGACAGCGAACAGGGTATATTGTATTTTATTTGTCTTGTTTAATTTTAATTTTGCATTCACTTGTACTTTCACGGCCTGGATAATAACATGAGTCGCGCATAGTTTAATTAAAAAAAGTATTCTAAGCAAAAAAACTCGAGGTTGGCGAAATCCTATAAAAAAATAAAAAAAATATTACATTTAATGTGAAAATGCTAAAAATGTGTTCGTTTCATTAGAATTACGTAGAACTATATAAATATAATAATGATAGATTTATTCCACATTTTACATATATACAGCTTACATCACATATATAATTCTTGTTTACAATAAGCGTTCTTATAGCTATTACATAAGCTCGCTGGCTTTCAAGCTAGGTACAACCTGTGGTTTGGAAGACAGTGGTTCAGTCTCTGAGCAACAGAACAAATCAGACCAGAACAAGCACCCACATATACTAATGTACTATAATTTGTGTGGAACTAAGAATTATCCTATAGGTGTATGTATGCATGGGTTTGTGTGTGTGTGTGTATGCCTTTACGCGTATGTCACATATGTGTATCATGGTCTTGAGTACTTCCTACACAATTAGAGCTTCTGTGTCTTTGTAATTTAATTTTAAAAGCCACTCCTCAATTTTATGTTTGCAAGTATATTATTTAGGTTGTGCAATTCAAGTACATTGTCGAGTTTGTTATTATTATTTTTTTAATTTATTATGTACAAACAGTTACATAAATGATAATAATATATTATAATATGGCTTTTATCTAAACCTTTAGTCCAGTAAATATACAAACTAAACAAATTAACTACTAAACAATATCCATGAATTATCAGCATGGTATACATTTTTTTTTTGTGTCCCTGAGGAAAATGCATTAAACTGCATACCCCGGCTGTGGCGAGCCGGCGGTTATGTGGGGCTCTCCTCCCCAGAAGGGGGAGGCCTACCCACTAAAAACCTCAGGGATGGCCTTCCTCAGGCATGAAAGGAGCGGGAACTTACCAAGCTACTTCCGGGAAACCCCAGCCTCCGCTCCCCTGTCGATACAGGGGAGCCCTCCTCGGGGTGGCTACACTACCTCCCCCGATCTCCTCCACCGACGACGCCCCCGGCCACGGAAGGGGCGTGGTCCATCCGGGTCGCCGTAGCGGTCGCGACTTCCTCGCGCCCGCCGGCGACCCGCGGCGGCGCCGCAGCTGTGCTACCGAGCCCGGCGCCGCCTCCTTCGAGCGGGATCGGCCATCTCCCGACCCCGCTCGGCGGCCTCCTTCTGGAGCATCACTGCTTCACAGAAGGAGGCCACAGCCCTCCAACCTCCCTCGTCCGCCAGCATTGCCGCAATCAATGCCGGCGGAGACAGATCTCGCCCGATCTCTGCGACCAAGACTCGGCGCTCGGAGGCCCACGCGGGGCACTCCGCCAGCATGTGCTGGGCCGAGTCGAGGTCGGATGCACAGTGGTGGCAATGTGTCGATCTCCCGTCCTATTCGACTTTCTTGCTTGTTAGGACGGGAGGGATCGACTTGTTTCTTGCTTGTTTTTCTCGAGAAGGCTCTCCAATTTCCGAACAGGTCGAGTCAATATATGTTTTTTTCCTTTTTCGTACGTACGGAGAGGGTATTTGTTTTTTTTTTTAACCTTTTTTATTTGTTTTGTTTATTGACGTCAATAAGTGCCTGTAAAGGTCTATGTTGAATAAAGATTATTTTGATTTTGATTTTGAGAAAAACAGTCATATTCAGTTGTAGTTATGAATGTCCCTATTTGGTATGAGAATGGTCGGAGACACGGGAAAAAATATATTTCTTATTGGAAAGTCCGATATAAAGCGGACGAAGTCCGGGCGGCAAGTTAAATAATATATAATTATGTTAGTACGTACCTTTTTTTCTGTTCCACGTAAATAAACCAGGGATAGATAAACGCGTACTGCTTTGAGGAAAACGAGTGGTATTTTAATCAAAAACAAGTTATTCAAGTCCTTATATTATTCTTAATAACTACGACACCAGGTATTGTCAACCATTTGCTAGGAATGTTTTTTCTTTGTTTTTTTTTTTATAGGATAGGGCAGCAAACGAGCAAACGGATCACCTGATGGTAAGCGATAACCATTGCCTATGGACACCCGCAACACCAGAGGAGTCACAGATGCGTTGCCGGCCTTTTAAAAGGGAATAAGGGTAAGGGGGGTTTGGGCCTCCGGTACCCTCACTCACGCGGCGAAACACAGCGCAAGCGCTATTTCACGCCGGTTTTCTGTGAGGCCGTGGTATCACTCCGGTCGAGCCGGCCCAATTCGTGCCGAAGCATGGCTCTCCTACGGGAATACTTATATCAAGAAATCAATAATTGACGACCTCTGTTGTCGAGTGGTCTGTACACCGGTTTCAAGGCTTAGCGCAGTGGTCGAGTCGGCTTCTACGCAACGGGTCGCGGGTTCAATCTCGCACGGGCCAGATATTTTATGTGACAATGAAATTTCTGTTTGTGACTGCACCCACGACGCAGGACAAAAATATTAGTGCGACTTTTAAAAAAAAAGGTGACACGCTTTCTGAGGTCCCGGGCTCTCGAATCCCAGTGGAGGCAGATGTTTGGGTAATTTTGTATCTAGGTCATTCCATAGCCACGACCCTTCCGTGGCCGGGGGGCGTCGTCGGTGGAGGGGACCGGGGGAGGTGGTAGCCTCCCCCGAGGAGGGCTTCCCTCTAGAGAGGGGAGCGGAGGCTGGAGGTTCCCGGAAGTGGCCTTTGTGTTCCCGGGGGCTCCCTACATGCCTGAGGAAGGCCATTCCTGAGGTTTTTAGTGGGTAGGCCTCCCCCTTCTGGGGAGGAGAGCCCCACATAACCGCCGGCTCGCCACAGCCGGGGTATGCAATTTAATGCATTTTCCTCAGGGAAACAAGAAAAAAAAAAAGGTCATTCCATAGCACAAGCCTTACAAAGCTTACTTTGCGTAACTTTAACTAATTTGTGTAAGTGAAAGAAATATTAAAAAAAAAGTTGTATGAATGAAAAGGTGCTATTTCATTTTCTTACATTTTATTTATAACTAGCTTCCGCCCGCGGCTTCGCCCGCGTGAAATTAGTTTTTGTCAATCCTGGTCCCTTATGTCTAAGGTACCAAGATTCATGATCTTATCTTCAATTCAACCCCTATTTCAACCCCACACTGGTAAAAATTTCAAAATGCAAAAACAAACGATTTTTTGTTTCTTATGACGTGATACTTATTTGACGAACTTGCAACCCTTATTTCCCCCCTAGCTGGTCGAAATTTCAAAAATGCTAGAACTTGTGTTTAATGATTTCTTATCAAGTGCTTAAATATACAGTTTCATGGTTTTATCTTTTAAAATTAAGAAATCCCATACAATTTTATCGAAATAAAAAGTAGCCTATGTTCTGTCTCAGGGTCTAAAAATCATCTGTACCAAATTTCATCAAAATCAGTTGCGAGGTTTAAGCGGAAAAGCGTAACAGACAGACAGACAGAGTTACTTTCGCATTTATAATATTAGTTGGGATTTATTATTAAGGATGTGTTACACTTCATTATCACACCTGATATGGATCCCCTCCAGGGGCACGAGCCTACCGAAACTATGTTAGAGCCTTCATTAGTCGTTTGTCAACTACGCTGGCCTAATGCGGTTCGTTCCGAAAAAGCTCCCAATTTCTGATAAGATGTAGATATGTTTTTTGCTTATTCCAGGTTTTTGTTCTCTGCTTATATTTGTTTTGATGCCAATAAGTGTCTGTTATATATCTGTATTAAACATATATATGTTTAATACAGATTATTTTGATTTTGATGGCTATAAATTTCTAATCCCATGCATCTAGCTAGGTGAGGTCTTTAGCTGTATATATGTATTGTCGATGTGCATCTAGAAATTAAACACTCCTAACAAAATTAAAAAAAGAATCATTTAAAAAACTAATAAGCTCTACCCGCACGTATTTTGGAAATAAAAAATCCCTGAAGCTTGTTTCAACGTTGTTGTCAGTTGAAAACGACGACAACGACACCTTTTCTAAATTAAAATCGGCTGCAGAGCGTGTCTTCCATTTGTATTCGGCGTCTAAAATCTACCATTAAAGAAATAAAGAAAAAGATTTATTCACAGTGACACATAAAATAATCAACGTATTTTTTTTTTGGAGCTTATGGCTTGGCTGCTATGACCTTTGAGCCATATAATCAACGTATGTGGTCGGGAAGTCACAGACCTCCCGACGCTGGTTATCCGTAGACATTGATTTTTTCTTTCACTTTGGTATATCCCATGATACTTTCATAATAAATACGAATCTAACGACAGTTTTTAAGCCAAATTCAATGGAGTTGTTCAGATTGTAGAGCGTGCCAAACAATCATATATAAGTACATAGTAGTATGTATGTATGATTGTTTGACGAATATGTGGATACTCACGAAAAACCGAATCGAAATTTACTACTGAATAGGCTGTATTGGCTCTGCTCTTTGCCTGCTCGATACGAGTGAAGTTTAAAAAAAAAGACACTATGAAATCATAGATTACCCAAAGTTTTTCTATGAAATAACTGAAAAAAATGAGTATAACAATTTCAATAAAAGTTACAATTTTATATTAATAAATATAATATAAATTAATTTCAATAATGCAAATAAATTAAATAAAGTTAATTACAGTAACATTAAAGTAGTTCAATTGTCAGTATTATTAAAATAGTTAGGTACTTACATCATAATAATATTCGATTAACAATTCAAATAGCAATGATTGAGGAAGTCTATCATTCAAGGGCAGATAATATATTATATTAAATATGTTTTACGTTTTCTTTGTTTTTATGTTGTTAGCGCGATGGCTAGACAGCTTCGTAGCTACGTAAACCGGGAGAAGTTTTTAATGGATTTTATATATTTTATGCGGAGCATTCGTTTTTCGTATAAGCGATAGATACAGTACTGGAGAGGAGTGAAAGAGAAGTACACACAGGCATATAAAAATGTGGTGTGTTGAGTCAATGTGTCTGCGGTTATATATTCCTATTATATTTTAAATTATGGATATGAATATATTTTACACTACTATTTTACACTCAGGTTTAAGTGTTCAATATTTTTTTTAAATATTTTCCTTTCTGTATGTATTTATTTATTATAATTTAGATGTTGTCAATTTGTAATGTGCACGTTACGCGCTTTCAATCGAGACTTTTAAACGGTAACTTTAATACTAAAACAAAATTAAATTAAAATCGCTTCAACCGTTCGGGATGCCACAGACTTAGATACAGATAGACAAACACGGTAACCTTCTAACAACCTTTCTTTTTGCGTCGGGGATTGAAAAAATATCAATCCATACGTGCCCCACGTACAGATGCACTCTTAGATGCTTTAAAATATGCTTCATCCGTTCGACGCTTTAATACGCTCATGTCGTATCATAATTGTTAAATCTTTATTACATAAGTTTTGATAGGAGAATAAATGTCAAACAGCTTTCTCAAAGTGCCACTAAATTGTGACACCATTAAGTTTACGACGTCAAGCTCCAAAATATCAATTCAATTGATAATTGGGAGGTTGGTTTTAAATTGATCAGACGCAATGTCTGCCAAACATCTGCCTGAAACTTTTATAGGACTGAGCTCATATTTGCCTTTCCATTCTCAAGTTATAAACGCATTAATTACAATTGTATTTATGTCACCTATCCTCTGCTTGTTCTTTGCGTAACCAAATTGAAAAGTGAAAATGATTATAATATAACCGTAAGTTATTTACTTTGATTGATTCGATAAGAGTTATACACTCACAGGCACAATTAACCGCCCACCTCGTTTTTCGTTGAATTTGCGGAAATTCAGGATTTTAGCCCAAATTTCATGGGATGATAAGTTGAAAACAATCATCAAGGTAAACTTAAAGACAAAAAGACTTAAATCACGTTGTTTATTCACGAGTACACAAAAGAAAACGATTTTGAGCGAAATTTTGTTAAAAATTGGTAATTTTAAATTTTGAAAAAAAAAAACATGGTTCAAATTTTTTTAATTAAATTTTAATAATGGGTGTTGCCGCCACAGGCTCTAATGACTTCTTGGAGTCGGTTTGGTAATCCATCCATAATGTCCTGGATGTCCGATTGGCCGTCTTGGGCTCCCTCAAGGTCGTAGGTGCTGGTACTCTTGCTCGTATGCGTCTTTTTAGCTTGTCCCAAATGTGTTCAATTGAATTGAGGTCGGGACTGCGTGCAGGCTAAGGTAGAACTTGAATCCCGACCTCATTAAGATAATCAGTGACTGATCTTGCCGTATGGCAACATGCATTGTCATGCATTAGTCTGAAGTTGTGTCCAATAAATGGCGCGAAAGGTACGACATGTTCTTGAAGAACTTCCTCCACGTACCTTTGAGCGTTCACACTGCCTCTGTTAAACACAACAAGATCGGTACGAGCCTCGTAAGAGATACCTCCCCAAACCATTATGGACCCTCCTTGGTAACCCACTGTTTCGGTTATAGCGCATGGAGCAAACCTTTCATTCTGGCGCCTGTAGACACGCTGACGTCCATCTGGACCTCTTAAAGCTATTCTACTCTCATCTCAAAACAGTACGTCCTTCCATTCCTCCATAGTCCAGTCAGCATGTTCTCTCGCAAAACCAAGTCTAGCTCTACGGTGCTGAGGGAGCAGTTCTGGCACTCGAGCTGGACGAAAAGCTCTCAGATTTCTTTCTGCCAGCCTTCGTCTTATTATACGTTCACTAACAGTCACATTTCTCACCCCAAAAAGCCACGTACGAGCTTCAGTAGCGGTGTAAAACCGATTTCTTAGGACATTACTGACAACGAACCTGTCATCTCGAGCTGAAGTGCAGCGATGTCGACCTTGACCTGGTCTCCGGGTGTACGAACCAGTCTCCCGAAATCGTCTGATAGCATCCCGTACCGTGGTTCGAGGTACACCGAGTGTACGAGCGATGCGACGTTGACTGTACCCAGCATCGGCCAAAGCCACTGCCCTGGCTGCACCAGTCGCATCCAGCGGCATTTTTTTAGATTTAAAAACGATGAATAATAACTTTAAAGTCAAATTGAATAATATTGATTCACTACGGCAAAAAGAAACAAGGATTGATTATTCTGTGACGCAACGCTAATAATGTCTAACAACGACTAAATTCGAAAAATGATTCGGTGACACAATCTTATGCAACAAAATACGTGTTTATTTTATTGCTGAAGTACCCACTTGGGAAAAAATAAAAGAGTGCATAAGCCATAGTTAACGTAAACAAACAGGGTGACGAGAAATATCGGTGGGCGGTTAAATATGCCTGTGAATGTATAATAGGCGCATTAATTATATAACTGTGTTGATTACATTGCTACCTTATTAATATTCGATGTGACAATTACCTTCACATAAAGTAGTAACTTAACTGCATTGTCTGTCAGCTTATTATAAGAGCAGCAGAGTTACATATAGAAAAACAACCTACAGAAATTAGTAATCACATTTTAGTAATTCATTTTGAATTAACTGAAACGTTCTAATGGCCGCTCCACATTCTCGCGAGAATCTCGTGAGAAAACCTTGAGATGTATAAATGTGGACCCAATTGTCATATTCTTCATGTGTCCTCGCCTTATGCGACGATACGCCAAGTTTTTCTTTATTAGTAATTATATATTAGCAAATTCGTCTCTTATTTCTATTGCGTGATGAGCCGGTCGGCGTGGTATATGTCGCGAATTTCGAATAGCACAGGTGGTCTCCATTTCTCCTCTCCAAGAGCCCGGTTCTATTAATGTATTATTGTTGTCATAAGTGTTTATAGTTCCAGAAGGTGTGTAGATATATGATAATGTAGTGCTTCGTCTCAAGAAATTATGTAAAAGTATACATGTCATCGTTATCAAGGCGGCTTTTTCCGGTTGTAAATTTATTGGTTTCTTGAAAATTCTAAATTTTGTTACTAAAATATCGAAAGTATTTTCTACTCGTGCTCCAGACAAAATCTGATTAAACTTTCGTTTTGATAATCCCAAGTCGTGATTTCCAGAATAGGGTTTTTTGTTTTCTAAAAGGGCAAAAGCGCCGTCTCCCAAGAAAACGTACGGCACGTCGATATTTAAACAAGGCAGCGGATGTGGTTCTGGTAAATTTAAATCATTTGTCTGCATTTTTTACCCTTAAATATGTGTTAGTGAAAACTCCGGCTTCACTAATTCTGCCTTGACAGCCAATGTCTGCGAAAATAAAATTTCACTGACTATCAACCAATGCCATCAAAACTATACTGTATGTTCTTTTATAGTTATAATATTCCGATCCGGAATTTATGGGACATTCTAAGACAATGTGTTTTCCGTCGATTACTCCAACAGCACGCGGAAATTTCGATGCAAACTCATTTTCGATTTGTAGCCATTCTTCAGGGCACGATGGTAACTGTAGCTATAAAAATAATTGAAAAAGTAAAAAAGAGACATAAACACCGTCTTGTCATCTTTCCGGTTTTATTATTCCCCGTGACATATGATATTTACGGATACACTAGCTGGCCCAACAGACGTTGTCCTGTCAAATGTCTCAAATGTCACGTTGTCTCACGTTGTCTCAAATGTTTTTAAATAAATAATTTAGCTGAAAAACAATATCTATATGACCGTATTGTGAATCTAAACCATTCTCAAGCCCCCTGGAATACACACAAAAAATTTCATCAAAATTGGTCCAGTCGTTTAGGAGGAGTTCAGTCACATACACACGCACACAAGAAATATATATATTAAGATAATCGACATTTTTCTATATGTCATGCTTGTCAACTTCTGGTTCTTGAACAAACTCTGGTTTAACAAACAAGTTCTCTCTACAGTTCTCGCTGAGAATCTCTGGAGATTTTCGAGTGAATATTTCGCGAGAATGTGAAGCGGCCTCTAACCTTAAAACAAATACTATCAATAGACAAGCATCACATCATATGATCAATCCTATCTTTTTAGTCTGTGCTGTTCACATGACCGATGGTCGGTCGTTCGCCATCATTTTATTTTTATTTCACCTTTGTGCGAAATAAATTGGACTAGAAACTTACCACTTAGTTCGTAAGCGTCCATAAATTTAATCACAATGGCTTATAATTTAATATTTATCTTTACATTAGTTTTAAGTGTAATCAGTAGTTTTGCAGTCCAAGTGCCAGTGTTCTCATGGGGCGACCTTAGCAAGACTTCTATCAAGTCCAACCCTCTTACAAAAGTATCCGCCGATGAATTCGGTTACATATTAAAAGAAGAATTAAAAAAGGACCCTTTCACTGTGATATTTATAGAAGAAACCTTATCTGTTGAGGATTTTTCTCTTAAAAATGCAAACGGAGAGACGTCTTTCCCATATCTCCGTGCAAACATCGGTGACTCCTTGTATCTGCCTACCGTAGAGCATGCGTTGCATGTATTGAACAAATTAGCTGACCCGGAAAAGGTGGATCACGTTAAACTCACAGAAAATGGTCTCTCTGCAGATATTGAACCTGACAGTGGCAATTTCTTATTCATTAACTTGAAAGATGCAAGAGAAGATGAATCTAGATCCGACCTGCTTCGCCGTCACAATGATTTCATGGAAGACATGTTCTTAAAACTTCAAGAGCGTTACGATTCTGTGGTAGCTGTATACACAGCCCACTATCCATCTTGGACGATCCCTGCTGCCCACTCCCGTGTTCGTCGCCAGGCCGCTACTACCTCGACCCACGAACACGTGCTGGATGGTCTCAGATTGTATGCTGGAAAAATTCTGTTCAGTGAGGATGGCAATACGGCTGATGTTGGTGATTTAGCTAAGAGTAGCTCCGAGTTCAACTCTACTGTTATGAACACAACTATTTCGTTCAGTAATATACCCTCAGCTAGTTTCTCACTTAATTTCAGGATGGAAATGGGTTATTGGTTCTTTGGTAAGTTAGCATAATATTTTGTAATTAGTACTAGTATATGTAATTTTCTATAGTTTGAAATGGGATTTTTGCCTATGTGTAAACAAAGTACATGCATCAAAAACATTTGCCATCACTTGTTAAAGCAGCAACAAAATTTAAGGATACATTTGTTATTACAATTATTGATGATCGAGAGCTGCTCTTAGTCATTCAGCAAGGCAGCAAAACAAAATAATTTTTAAAATATACAACAGCAATAAACAATATTGTCTGCTTAATTAAGTATATCTTACTTATTTCTGCAAACAGCAGTGTTCATTGCTGTGTTTCAGTTTGAAGGATAAGATATATATATATTTAAGATAGTGAAATAACTGGACATTGGATTTTATATCTTAGGTCACAATTAGTGGCAACATATATTATTATCATATAGAGGTTAGAGTTGGAGGAACTGCATAAACTATGTGTGATATCATTAGGTACTCTGTCTGCTTGCTCATCAATATAAAGTCATAAAATTACCTAAGTAATGCCAAACTTTTTCATATATGTATTGTGACTAGTCTATTAACTGATTTCTTTCATAATAATATATGACATTTTGTATCTTATTATTTAATTTTTTAATACTTTTAATGTGGCACAGAAAGTTATCACTTACCTGATGATGAGTACTTAATAGCCTGCAAGGTTTTATTTATTTAAGGAAGCTCAACATCTGAGATATTTTTTGTACAGCTCCCAATTTTGTAGGGAAGAACTCTATTCTGAAGTCGAATAAGAATCATCACTAGAAAGTATGTGAATAGGTATATTATATTAATAATAATTCCATTGAAAGTGGATAGAAAGTAAAAAATCCTAATCAAAACTAGTGTTTTCAGCCACAAAAGCCAGCAGGCGATTCTATCTGAAATGTTATTTAATCACAACTTGTATGGTATTGCAATAGTTAAAATTTGTTTAACTCTAAACTAAAAATAGTTTATTTATTTCATGATTCTAGAAGCTTCCAGTTTAATATGATTTTTTCCATCCACAGATAGCATCACCCTACAAAATGGCTCAATTGTGGAAGAGCTTCCGGCCACATCGGACGTGTACGCCATTGAGGGATTTTCCTATCGTTGTGGACAGAATGTTACCTTCAACAGTGTAAATGATACATCCACCCCATTCAAACTAACTTTTGTGGACTTGAAGGTAGAGTCAATCATAACTTGTAAAACATAAAGTTATTTACATTTTGGTATTTAATTTTATATATTAAGACAATTTTTTTTATGGCCATTTTATATTGTATGCAACGGTGACTGAATAGGCTTGTTGCCTAAATTTCAGTAGTTAGATACTAATATACCTTGATGCCTATTCTATAAAAAATAATTATTATTTTTGAAAAAACATGCTTATTTTTAAGAATAATTTTGCATTTAATTAAATATTTGACATTAGTCATCAAAAACGCTCATGACTGTCATGGCGTCTTGAATGACGTCACGCCGTGCAAAACACAGCTGTTTTAGTATCGGAATATTCGGTATTGTGAAGTTATTTTAATAAAAAATAGATTCATCGTATTACAAGTACTGCATAGTGCCCCAGTGTACACGCACAAGTATAAAAACACCAAAAAAATTATTTATATACGTGCCAAACAATCAGCAGATACGTAAAAAGTGGCTAACACTCGCGAGAAGGAATGATGCCCATTCTTTTTCGCACTTCCACAAGACACTTGGGAATGACATTTTGACTTTGACGTTTCGCACGGCGTGACGTAACACTTTTTAATTGGTGTTTGCTGTCACGTGACTTATGGCTTATTTTGTGCAATTTTATTTTATAAATATAAATAATCAAAAGTTATTATTTTATAAAACTTTGTTTTTTCATAATTAAATGATCATCTTAATAGTTATGCAACCTAATGCATCAGATTTGTTCATAGTGGATACAAGCCTATTATATTTTATACATTCAATTCAAATCTTATATAAGTAAAAAAGTATGATCATATTACATTCAATGACATATAGGTAGATAACATTCAAAGAAATCAAAACTTTCCTTTCCTTGCCCTGTTCCCAATTTTACATGGTGTCGGCTCTCCTCTATTACTCGCCATTTCAACATTCATTCCCTTCAAATGTTGATATGTTGAACATATCAACATTCATCCGACACTAAAAACAAATATTTTATATTTATGGTTTAATTTACAAACAAAATATATGCAAAAAATAAGTTATTTTTTAATATTATCTTTACAATACATTAGTTCTTTATAAGAACCAGCTATTTTGAAAGTGTTGAGGAAGAGGCTGTATGTGCTTATCTTTACACATCCATACTTGCTCATGTCTGCTGCTACTTTTATTTTCATCCACAATCATATTCACAATTCTTATTTATTATCTTTATTTATATCTTATTCAGCCTTGCCATACTAGTCCCTTACTTCGTATCTTCTCTGTCACCGGTGCTACTTTTAAACGTTGTCTTATATAATCATTCCTTATACTGTATATTCGAGTCACATCACACACCCATTTAAACTGTTCAAAAAAAAATGTCAACTATAATTGCACTGATTAGAAATTGGTTGAAATAACTAACTGAAATATATTTGTTATTACCTAAAATCTGCCATCGTTTGTTAGAACTCATAGATTGCTCAAGTTAAATATAAAAAATTTATGAAACATTGATTATTTCAGGTCCAACCTTTCTTCAAGACAATGAATGAGTCAGATATGGCTTTCGGCGATTCTTTCAACTGCGTTGGATTCTTTTCTGTTCCCATCTGGTCTGGACTCTTCGTAGTCTTTGTACTTCTGGCCATCACCTTCTACGGAATCATGATGATGATGGACATCAGAACAATGGACCGCTTTGACGACCCCAAAGGCAAGACTATTACCATTAATGCTGCAGAGTAATTCAAGTCCCAAGATTTATTTAGCGAATATTGTCTTGTCGTTCAAAAAGGACATTCCTATAGTGTAGCTTTGAATACATATTGGTGCTGTAATTTGAACAATTTTGTCTTAATGAAAATTAATTAAATGAAATAGAAAATTTATTTACACATACTTTGAAAAGTGATTACATAATTTTCTAATGTCAACAAGATGCTGCATCAATTTAAGCGATGACACTAAGACAATCTTCGTTAAATATATATTTAGTTGAAATTTAAATTATGAAGTAACAAACCAAATAATATATGTCAAAAGCTACTGAATAATTAAATCTGCTGAATGGGAAATTTGGTTATTGCTTTACATGACATGGTGGTAACTGTTGATATTATAATTTTTTTGTCTGAAACCATCGCTTAAAAACATTTGTAGAATGTCATGTAAATGTTACCCTGATTCTTTAACCAAACATGTTAGAGTATATTTTCTGACTTAGGTGTTCACATTTAAGTAAACTTTTGTTTACACCAACAGCAATATGTATATATTATTGTTTTGATATAGAATTTTAAATATAGTATGAAAATAGTTAATAACTAATTCACTATTTCTTTAAATTCCTCCAATTAGAATTTACTTAAAATCATATAATATGTATTTATAAATTTTTGAGATCCTGTGTTTAATGCGTTTACACCCTTCTTTTCTTTACACAATTTCATTGTGTAATAGTTTTGAACTGATTTAAAGAATATACATTGTTTGGTAACATCTTTATGTACAGATTTTGTTAGTATGCCGTCGAGCAACGGTGAAAATGGTGCCTCTTTCCATAAAACATTAGACAATATTGTAATATTAGACTAAATTTATTGGCACTAAATTGCTTTATTATTAGAATATTAATAAAACGTTTATATAGATTAAGGCTGTGTTGGTGTCACTTGTATCTTTCGCTCAGAATCAAAACAGTATATTGGTGAAGTTAATAGTGATATATTTAAATAACTATTGCAACAATTATGTCTAAAATATGCTTATAACGAGTTGGATACTTCGTTGGGTCGGCTATAGAATAAGTATATGTAACGGGAATCACAAGTCCAAATAAGTAGCTGCATTTAAGCAAAATGTTGTGAATGTGATTCTAATAAACTATATTATAGTGGAAACGGAAACTAAAGTTACTATTGTACAATAAAGAGTGTAATTATAATTAAACGATCACATATACATAGATATTTGTTTATAATATTTATTTTTAATAATGTTATTGCGAAGTTGTTATGCTGTAAATGTAAAATGCACATATTATTAGACATAGTTGTCTATTGTACAAGTTCCGACAATTGTGCTAAGCTTCTTACAATAAAGAAATATTTTTTTCTAAAACCTGATAAGTGCCTCTGCTGTTAGTGGTTTGAATAGAAGATAGATAACTGAATAAATTAATGCTTTTCCTCGACGCATATGGAATGCTGTAAAGTTGATACAATTATTTCAGTGGCTGTTTTGGTAGTTATTTTTACAAGTGGCTTTTAAACAGTATTAGAAAATGTTTCATATCTAATTTGTAAGATGTTATATTTATAATTTCTGTCATAAATAAAGGCCGTCGGTTGTAAACTTCCGTTTAAATCTCCGTTATAAAGTTGCGGAAACAGAAGCAGAAACGGATGTTGAAAAGCGCGCGGTACTTCCGCACTTGCGGAAACAAACAGAAATCCTTTGCATCACTAATAATAGCCTTCTTTTTTGTTGCAGTTTCTTTAATTATATCGCTCAAATTCATAGTTTATTAATTTTCTTAAGAGTTTAAGTTTCTTTAGACACAAAATCCTGTTTGCGTTATTAGTAGTTCCATATTTTTAATAAGAGCCTTCAGGAACACAACGACCCACCAAGGAGCCTTACATACCACGTAGTGTTTTATAGGTATAAATGAAGAATTTACGATTATTGAAACTTAAATTCCCTCCATTATAGTGCCAACGTCATGTTCTTAACGATTACATGTCGAGTAACTGTGGCGGTATTATAGTTAGCCTAAGTCCTGTGTAAGTGACCTTGGTTGTTTGCTAAATAAAAATATTGCTGAACAAAAGTTTGTTTTATTTTATGTAGTCTTTTTTATTATATTATAAAATTTGTTTTATAAAATCACCCAAAACACTGTTAGTTATTTCAGCAATTATGTTGTCTATTATATTCTTGTCTATTATATAATATGAGATCAGCATAATCATTGCCTAAGTCAAATGCTTATAATAATGATTTAATATTCATTGCTTGGTTTCAAGTTGAGAAAATGGTAAAAGGACATCACCCATTTTGGGCATTTTTTTTTTTTGCCGGCCAACAAAAAATAACTAAATTTTATCATAGGCATAATTATAATAAACATTTTGTATTATGACAGTAAAGCTCGAAACCTATTGGTTAAGATGATAATCAGTCTCAAAGTATTTATTTTATTACCTACGGCTTGCACCCGTCTTGCGTGGTGAGCTCGTGATTTCCAGGTAAAACAAGCTCGCGTTCCGCAGGGGTCGGTGTTGGGACCCCTGCTATGGAACCTCGCATACGACGCGGTCCTTCGCACCAGCCTTCCTCGCGGCGTCAGTGTCGTTTGCTACGCTGACGACACTCTCGTCGTGACGACTGGGGCCGACTTCGGCGACGTATGCGTCGCGGCGTGTCGACCGGGGAGCGGTGGGGGGAGCGCCCTGGAACCCGCGCACGAAGTGCCTAAGCGGGAGTGGCACCGACGGATTGTGGCGGTCTGGCGTGCGCAGCTCGAAATACGGAGCTGCGCGCGCCAGCGGGCCGTCGGTGCCGTACTCCCGCACCTCGAAGCTTGGCTCCACGGGAAGGAGGAGGTCACCTACCGATTGACTCAGATACTCACCGGGCACGGCTGCTTCGGTGAGTATCTGTGTCGAATAGGACGGGAGGGATCGACACATTGTCACCACTGCGCATCCGACCTCGACTCGGCCCAGCACACGCTGGCGGAGTGCCCGCGTGGGCCTCCGTGCGCCGAGTCTTGGTCGCAGAGATCGGGCGAGATCTGTTTCCGCCGGCATTGATTGCGGCAATGCTGGCGGACGAGGGAGGTTGGAGGGCTGTGGCCTCCTTCTGTGAAGCAGTGATGCTCCAGAAGGAGGCCGCCGAGCGGGGTCGGGAGATGGCCGATCCCGCTCGAAGAAGGCGGCGCCGGGCTCGGTAGCACAGCTGCGGCGCCGCCGCGGGTCGCCGGCGGGCGCGAGGAAGTCGCGACTGCTACGGCGACCCGGGATGGACCACGCCCCTTCCGTGGCCGGGGGGCGTTGTCGGCGGAGGAGACCCGGGGGGGCAGTAGCCTCCCCCGAGGAGGGTTCCCCTCTAGATAGGGGAGCGGAGGCTGGGGGTTCCCGGAAGGGGCTTAATGTTCCCGGGGGCTCCTACATGCCTGAGGAAGGCCATCCCTGAGGTTTTTAGTGGGTAGGCCTTCCCCTTCTGGGGAGGAGAGCCCCACATAACCGCCGGCTCGCCAACAGCCGGGGTATGCAATTTAATGCATTTTCCTCAGGGAAACAAAAAAAAAGGTAAAACAAGCTCGTGATTTCCAGGTAAAACAAATATTAAACAGTTATTGTTAATGGTGTGCGAGCGAGAAGACGTTACAAGTACATACATTTATCTGCCGAGATGCAAGTGTGAGCAAGATAGGGCTCTCGAAGGGCGACAGGCTATAAAACACTATTACTGTACATGTAACATTGGCCGAAGAACCATTGGCTGCTGCTCACACGTCGTGTGCATTGTGTGGTACATGGGGTTTGCCAGACACGAGCCAACGATACACATTGCTGCCGAAGATTTAGAAGATATTATTGTAAGGCCAGGAGAGTTGTAAATATTTACCTGGAACACCAACACCATTAACAATAATGTTTACCTGGAAATCACGAGCTCACCCCGCAAGCCGGGTGCAAGCCGTAGGTAATAAAATAAATACTTTGAGGCTGATTATCATCTCAACCAATAGGTTTCGAGCTTTACTGTCATAATACAAAATGTTTATTATAATTATGCCTATGATAAAATTTAGTTATTTTTTGTTGGCCAGCTAAAAAAAAATAGCCCAAATTTGTATGAAGCCTGAATGATGTCCTTTGTTTTATAAAATCACCCAACAAAAATACTGTTGTTTTTACCCGTCAACACTGTGAGCCAGTCTCAAGGCAACACTAGTCAATACCGGCAGAGTATTCGTAGACCGCGACATGTCCTTAGCGACCCCCCCTAACCAACTCACGCAGGAACTTCTAGACCTGCAAGCGGCGGCGTCTGAGCCGTCGCTCCCCCTTGTCAACCCCTAAACGGCAGCCTTCTCCTTAGCCATGATTAAGTTCTTGTCAATACTGGCCGGTCCCACATTGGAGATTCGTGCCTTCTTCTAGCGCATATACCCTCACCATGGGTAACGCTAACCGTGCCTCTCCTGAGGTGCGGCCTTCTCGTCAATAAAGCCAGTAGGGTCAATAGGACCAAAGGCTAGGCTGAGTTTAGTCGGTAGGTCTGTGTAGTCGAGCCGTCTCGACAGTACCAGGAGTCCGACATAATCAACGCATCCCTGCTTGCCTGTTGCGTTGGTATCCATGATGGATTCTCAGCCTCCTCTCCTGAGGAAAAAAAAAATACTGTTGTTTTTAGCTATTAGTTATTTCAGCAATTATGTTGTCTATTCCGAAGTCGATCCAAATATGAGATCAGCATAATCATTGCCTAAGTCAAATGCTTATAATAATGATTTAATATTCATTGCTTGGTTTCAAGTTGAGAAAATGGTAAAATTTCTATATCAACCAACAATGTATGAATCACTGAACGGAACTTGTTTAAACTTGTAAACGAAGATGGGTTCAGACTAATTATCTGAGGCCAGCTTCTAATTCAAATACAGGGAGAAAAAAAATAGCCCTTGCTTATTCTTTCCAGTACAAGGTCTCCCATCGTAGACTTGTGAACCAATGGCGTAACATGTTTAATGAAAGTCATTATACAAATCCTATTTGTTGAATAAATTTTTGATTTTGACTTATAGTGATAATCATTTTCACTAACCGTTTGTGTTTCATAATAGGCCTGTTGATTTTATAATATACACATTATTTTTTTAACCGAAAAACATACAGATATAATCAAAGAAATGGTCACAGTACGGAAAGTATCTTGAAAATCATAATCAAGGAAAACACTGTTTCATTAACGTTTAGCACCTACTTTTTCCTCTTGCCATAATAATTGGAACTGTAGCATGACCACTAAAACGTTTAACGTGCGGTATAGCAGCCATCTTAAGCGCTACCAAGCTAACAAGAAGATGCCATCTTGAAATTTATACACAGTATTTTGACAGTTCAGTTGGTCAAACCGTGATTTTGTGTTTACGCAACGGGGGCCAGAGTGCAAATGCGTTGAAGTATTTAATAAATAAAAGATTAAATAGTAGGTAACATAACACTTTAATTGTAAAAAAAATTTCATAACTATGAAATAAAAATTTTTGTAAATGTCTAGAAACTAAAGCAGCATTGTTCAGCTATGATGGGTACCTAAAAAAGAAAAATCTTGGTTATTAATGTACAAATAAAATTTTAGGATTTTTTATTTCTGAATTACAGAAAAACCTAGTCGGTTATTTTAGTTATAAAATTACTATTTTTTATAATTATATCCAGTGTAACTCCCACAATAAATACAAATGTAACACCTCTGAAGATAATAACCATTTAGTCTTTCAGGACGCAGAACTTACTATACGTTTGCATTTGGCGCAAAAAAAAACGCGATTATGATTTTTTAAATTTTGATATACCCGATGTCATTCTGACAGTCAATACAAATGTAACGACACTTCAGAAGCTAAAATCTATCTAGCAGTGCTAAAGATTTGAATTTTGCGCCAAAAAAAGACGAGATTTCGATTTTTTTAATTTCGCTATACCCGATGTCACTCTGACAGTAAATACAAATGTAACGACACCTCAGAAGCTAAAATCTATACAGCCGTTTAAGCTGGAGAGCGTGCTAAACATTTGAATTTGGCGCCTAAAATCCGCCATTTTGTTAATTTTTTTTAAAGTTTTGATATGCCCATTGTCACTCACAGTAAGTACGAATCTAACGACACCTATCAAGACGCCGAGCGTGCCAAACAATTATAAATACTCTGGAAATGCATTTCTTTTTTTCTTCTAAAGTGCCTTTTAAACGGACATCTTAACTAATTACAATGTAGTCGTTTAGCTAATAACTAATATTATTTAGACGTAAACTAATAAAATGAAGATTTTCCACTGACAAAATGTTAACGAGTTAAGGGGAAGTGCACTTTGTTCATATACACATCAAGTTTTATTACTAACACCAACAATTTAGTTTTGTTTAACACTACACTAACTCAAAAAGTCACTTTCTTTTTAGTCTTTTCACTATATCCGTGTTGTAAAGGAGCTGGATAGCCTCGAAGTTCACACGATGGTGAAGTCTGTTTGGTGAGCGTGAAAGTATTTTAATAACTTTGTTAAAGAATTCTATTTTCAGGTCCCGTTGATCTTCGTTTCTGAACGACGTTTTCGAAGAACATAACCCTCATGGCACAGTTGAGTAAAACGGAGAGTAAAGCTTGAAGTAAAATTGAGTAAAAATTGAAAGATGAAGGTTCTTTGGAAAGGAAGTTTCTTTCCGATAAAATCAAGTGTAATTCTCGTACTTTGCAGTCTTTAAAAAATCTGCTTGTTTGCGTAACGGATTATTTGTAATCCGTTATCTTATCCAAATAATGCTCCAATTTCCGTGCATGTTTAAGAAAATATGTTTTATATCAAATTGTTGTTGACAAATTCTTACAAGGTAAATATATATAGGCTGTGTGGGAGCAGTATATTTCCAAATAGTAAAAATAAAGGTCTAAAGTACTCACGATATTTAGATTGCGTTGAAAGCAATCTCGACGCGCCGTTTCGTACGATCTTGTTCTTCGTTGTCGGTGGGGAACGACACTACATCGGCTGGGGAGGTATCATCGGGGAATGCCACCTATGTAAAGAGATAACGTATTTATGATTTTGCATTTTATTTAAAATATTAGATAAATACATATAATATATGTATGTGTTTATCTATACATATAATAAGACAGTAAAAATATTTTGTCTGTACATTTAGTATTTTTGACTGAAATGGATAGAGGGGCACTTAAATAGATTATTAGAAAGCAAAAAAAATTTTTTGGAATTTTTTGTCTGTCTGTCTGTCTGTATGTATGTTCACGTTTATCTCCGAAAGTACTGAACCGATTTGCTTGAAACTTTCACTATTTGCTTTGTTTTAACTCAGAATAATATCTAAACTTTGTTTCATCAAAATCGGTTCATTAAAAAAAAAGTTATCGTCATTTTAATGAACTCAAATAAATAAAACTGGAGTGTCATCTGTGAAAATTGAAGACGGTGAAATTTTATTCAAAAGTACTGTGAAAATAGTATTTGTGGAAAAGCTCATTGTTTTGTGCCATACTATACATACATACATACTAATATTATAAATGCGAAAGTAACTCTGTCTGTCTGTCTGTCTGTTCCGCTTTCACACCAAAACTACTGAACCGATTTAAATGAAATTTGGTACACAGATAGTCTGGAGCCTGAGAAAGGACATAGGCTACTTATTCATGCAAAAAAGGTTGTAAAGGGTTGTAAAAGGTTGAAAGGAGGGATTATTGGTTGTATGGAAATATTGTTAAAACTACTGAACCGATTTAAATGAAATTTGGTACACAGATAGTCTAGAGGCTGAGAAAGGACAGAGGCTACCTTTTAAAGCAGAAAAGGGTTGTAAAAGGTTGAAAGGAGGGGATGAAAGGTTGTATGGCAGTATTGTTAAAACATATCCTTCCTGTGGGAAATTCGAATATAACGCGGGCGAAGCCGCGGGCGGAAAGCTAGTTTAAATATTAGATAAATACATATGATATATGTATGTGTTTATCATATAATGTAATCTCGAAATAATTTTATTGTTTTCTTATTTCGCATTCGGTATATTTGTTTATGTATCTTTCTGTCATGGTTATTTTATGTTTTGTTTTAAATAATATTTCTTTTCTTCTTCTCTCAGGAAAGAAGTCTGAGAATCTTTATGGATACCACCGGAATCTAGTGTCACGGGGATTATGTCGGACTGGTCAGGGGCACGATTCTCATGCAATAGAAAAAAGTTCACATTCGTAAAAAAGTTCGAAGTTCGAATTTTTTTCGAATGTAACACAGTTAGTCTATTCTCAGAAGTTCACAATCGAACTAGTTCGCATGAACGTCATTCGAACAAAACGAAAGTGATACGGACCAGTAGAAGTGGACATTCGAATACGAATTTAAATCAAAGTTTGATTGGATATACTTTTTGTTTGTATTGATTTGACTTTACATAGGAAATGGACGAATTTATTGTAGATTTTATTAGTTCAAGTTAGAGGCAGCGAGTTTATTAAACATTTTCGATTAAATAAGAACCTTACATTAGAACTCATCCAACGATCACGCATTGACTTATTATAGAAAATATCGGAAATAAATAATTTTTAATTTATCGTTTGAAAGTTGTTTACTAAAAAAACTTAAGAGTTTTAAAATTCAAGTGTCATATTAATAAAATAATAATTTTTAAAAGTAATATTTACGTATAAAATCTATTAGTAGATAAAGCAGTAACAGCGTTTTTATAAACGCTTAATGATTACGTAATTTATTATTTAATTTATACCTAACGTAATATTTCGAATAGTAATTGTTCTATGGGTGCTCAGAATACGAGATAAACGAAACATTCGAACTTTTCAGTAGAGCGGAGGAATTCGTATACGAATTTTAATATGGAAAAAATTCGATTGCATGAGAATCGTGCCCTGGACCCTAACCGAGGCGGCTCGACTGGTGTGACCAACCAACCAAACTCTGTTAGCTTTGGTCCCAATCACCCCGTGGCTATAGTGAATGCGATCGCACCTCAGGACAGGGCGCGATGCAATGCCTTTTTCAGCACTCCAGATCGATCTAGGTGGCTCGAATCATATGACCTACCGACCAAACTCGGCTTGAGCTTTGGTCCTAATGACATATACATCATAACATAGTATAAAACAAAGTCGCTTTCGCTGTATGTCCGTATGTATGCTTAGATCTTTAAAACTACGCAACGGATTTTGACGCGGTTTTTTTTTTAATAGATAGAGTGATTCTTAAGGAAGGTTTGTATGTATAATAAATGCATTAATATAGTAGAGAAACACTGATAAATTTAAAGGTTTCTAATGTGATGTCGTAAATAAGCACGTTTTTTTGCGCTTATATTGCAAACGCTGGCTGAACCCTACGAGATAGACCAAAATAATGTACTACAGTATTGTACAACTTACAAAAATCCACAAAAAAGTCCGCGATGGTATATGTCTATCTCTTAGGGATGACCCACCATAACCATTTTTTCACTGCACCCGTGCGAAGCCGGGGCGGGTCGCTAGTGAAATATATTTCCAAAATAACTATCTGGGGGTGATTAGTGATAGATACTGATGCCAAAAATGCAATCAGTAAAATTGTCTGTCTGTATAACCGTTATAGAAACAAAAACTACTTTATATTTTAACGAAACTTGGTACAATTATTTTTCATACTCCTGAGCTGGTTATAGTATACTTTTCATCACGCTACAATCAATAGGAGTAGAGCAGTGCAGGGAAATGTTCGGGAAACGAGAGAAGTTACTCCGTTTTTTATGTTTCCGTCGCGTGTGCAACCTTAATGGTTAAAGCTACACAGATCCATTATCGTGGCCCCCGTTTTCATTTCGTGGACGCCCAAATTTTCTTTTTTTTTTTTTTTTTTATTCCGTACGGTGGCAGAAGAGCAAATGGCCCACCTGATGGTAAGTGGTAACCATCGCTCATGGACATCTGCAGTGCCAGGGGCACAACTGAGCCGCTGCCTACCTGGAGAGTAATACTCTTTTTA
Source organism: Scirpophaga incertulas (assembly GCA_036419045.1). Taxonomy (NCBI): domain Eukaryota; kingdom Metazoa; phylum Arthropoda; class Insecta; order Lepidoptera; family Crambidae; genus Scirpophaga; species Scirpophaga incertulas. The sequence continues at coordinate 1,937,445 of CM071636.1, read as the reverse complement.
AGCCTCGTTTGAAGTTAGACATATCGTAGCGCTCAGGAAACACCCGCAGCAGGGAGCTCATTCCAGAGTTTGCATATACGCGGAAGGAATGAACGCTGAAACCGAACTGTACTAGACAAGATCGGTTCCAGGTGATATGGATGAACTCTACTGCGGTGGCGGGTGGTGCGATGGTAAAAAGGTGACGAAGGCACCATTGCAAATAGTTCCTCAGAGCACTCTCCGTTAAAGAGCCTATAAAGAACACACAGAGAGCCAAAGTCTCTCCGCTGCTCCAAGGTCTCGTTTGAGGCCGTTAATATTGGGATCACCGATGATACGGAAAGCACGCCTTTGCAGGGAGTCAAGAGGGTCGAGTTGATATTTGGGGGCTCCAGCCCAGAGGTGAGAGCAGTACTCCATATGCGGCCGTATTTGAGCTTTATTTTCTTTTCTTTTATTTTCTTTTTTGCTGACCTACACCCCTTGTAGTTTGGTCATAGACCTGTCTACTAGTTTGGAATCACTCAAATAGAGTAATTTGAAACCTACCTTATCCACATCGTCAGGTTGCGACTCCACCGGGAATGTAAGTTCTGCCGGAGAGTCTACTAGGGTCGTTGTTGGTGTCTCGGGGTCGTTGGAACCGTATAAATACTCCAGCAGTCCATCCAGGTCTTCAGCTGGGTAGCAGCTGACAGCAGCCACTATAAGAAGACCGACGAACACGTGCATCTGAAAGATAATTATTCATAGTTATTACAGCGCTGTACCATATACATATAGTAGTTGACTACTATATACTATATGTGGCTACTATACTGTACGGCTACTATACTGTACGGCTACTATACTGCACGACTACTATACTGTACGGCTCCTATACTGCACAGCAACTAAAATGTACGGCTACTATACTGTACGGCTACTATACTGTACGGCTACTTTTCTGTGCGGCTACTATACTGCATGGCTACTGTACTGCACGGCTACTATATGTCAATGGTGATGAATGAATCAAACTTACACCGGACTGATAAACGCGTTCGATATAAGTACAGTCAATCTCCATATAGCGAACTTCTATTTAATGAAAAACTCTTTTAAGCGTAAAATTTGCTAAGATTTGTTTGGTTTACATTGTTATATTATTTGTCTTATATGTGTATTGAAACACTCCTTGTAGCGTAGCGACCACTCTGAATAGCGAAACGATACATCGCTGCTTAGGTCGCAATAAACATTTATTTCACTGACCTTTAAACACATTACTGATACAGACTCGTAAGTATTTCATACAATAGAATTCTCAGAGACTTTTCTCCTACTGTTGTCTAATTGCAATGGGCTAACTTATTGTTTTTTTTAGTCACGTTTTCGAACTGTAAACATGACAAGTAAAAGAAAGAGTGTCATTAAGCACTAGATAGAAGCGAAGCAAGAAGAATTTTCTAGCGAAAGCGCGATAGAAAAAGAAGATAAAAGAGATGTTGCTAAACGTATTTATTAAAATATCACTTATTATTATATTAGTTGTTTTTTATTTTGTTTTATTGTTAGTACTCTTTTTTGAAGTGAAAACTTCTTTAGGGGCGCTGAGCACTTTTTGTATCCATGGGTGAAAACTTCCAAACTCGCGACAGGGTCACGTGATGCTAATCGAAAAAGCGTAAGATCGAGGGGAAAGGAGAGGAACTAGTATCTCCCACTCTTTCTACCGCGCCTGAGTGTGCTGCTCCGCTTAGGCGGCACAGGGCGCTTGCGCGAATGTCTGTCATATTTGTGTACGATAGCGCAATAAATAAACATTGTATTCTACCTCATAAGTGATAGTACTTTTGAACTTATAATTAAACACAACGTTAATATTGAAGTTTTCACTTCTCCCGGCACTCCCGGAGTGCTGCCGGTGTTTTTTTCTTTTTATTTGTTTGTATAGGACGTTGGTTTACTTTTTCTTTTGTTTATTCTTTGACTGAAATGTAGGTACCACATTCTAGTGCCCTTTAAACCAAATTGTTAGAACTCCTACAGGACAGGCATAGCCTAGTGTGGGAGTTTTCGATAAATGCTAAATTGTACATTTATATTGAAAATAAATTATTATTATTATTGTCGCTTATATCACGCGTCGTAATAAGGCGTGCGAGGGGATACAGATCCAACGCGTAGAGGCCATTTAAGCGAAATTGAATGTAGTGCGCGTGGAGTGTACCAACTGGGTCTAATCTCTATCTGCACCATGAAAATGTAGCTAAAGACCCAGTTAGATGCACAAACTATTGCCATTACAGGTCAAAACGTTTGTGGACTATTTCATTTCGATGTTGGGTGGTAATGAGAACCGGGCTATGGAAGAGACTCCGGTCACCTGCCTTCTCAAAGCCTCCTAATTGATTTTAAATATGACAGGCGGTGAGTCGCTATCACTAAATGAACCCCCCAAAAAAGCAACAGACCAATATTGGTGCGAAGAGAGCAACATTGGTGTGAACGGCTAAGGGTGTAGAGAGGTGTGTCTGCGACAGCGCTCGAGACGCCGTCGGCGTTATGGCATTATTACACTGCCACCCTTCGAGCATCTGCTCTTGCGGCCACTCTATTCGGCCGGCTAAGGCAAGGCAATTATTATTATTTTACTCTCCGTATAAGGAAAAGTCTTTAAAACGTAATAAAACACCGGGTACCTGCAATTTCGCAAATAAAGTTCTAAAGCTATATGCTGCCTTAATGCAAAATAATCGGGCCACTTTTTCCTGTTCTGATAGATGATTAGCATGAAAGATTTCCAGTATCTTTTCCTTAAAATATATTATTATTTATAAGTATTTTATAGGCGAGGTCAGTAACGCGTTGAACTTTACATTTGCCAGTTATCTTGAACAATACATATTACGCTATCACACAAACGAAGAGGGGAAAAAGGTGGTCTTTTTTTTCAAGGCTAGAAATCATGTGTATGAGAAACGTTACAAAATAATAAAATAAAATAGACGAGCTGCAGAGAACAAATTAACATTTTCATCAATATACAATCTATATATAATCTATATATAAGCCTTTACCGATTTGGCTAATTTTTGTCTTGAATTATTCGTGGAAGTCCACAGAAGGTTTGTACGTAGAGAAAATTAAAAAAAAATCTTGAAAAAGTGTAAAATCAACGTCTTTCTATACTCCCATATACAAACAATTTGTATTAATACTTAAAAGCCAATTTGAGCCTTGGCAAAACAATCGAAGACAAAAAAGTGACGTTAGTTCTGTCAAACAAATTTAATGTCATCATATTTAATTTGAAGTAGGAACAAAAAACTGCCACGTACATATTTTTTTGGCAGGACGAAGTCTGTCAATAAAAACGAAAGAAAAGACATTGATGCGATAGTTTTGAAATTATTACCCTTTATTTTATTCTTGCAATCGCTGCCTTATATTGATAAAATAGCTAGCTATAGCATTTTAGAGAAGTGACCTAGATATGAATTTTTTAACAGCTACTTTATTATTATTATTATTTTGTATTTGTTAAATATGTCTGTTCCAAAGCAACTTCAGATCGTTGCCATTTTGCAAATCTCGATTATTGTATTAATTTAATGTTTATTCCACAATGTTCATAAACACAATCAATTAAAGTTTTCTATATCGATATTAATTCAATTTGTGCATATTGATAAAAATAGACATAATCGTTAATCAAACTATACACTAATTAAGACATAATAACATGGACGTGCTAACGATAAAAAACGCTAACTTCATACCTAATAGAACTGCAGCGTTAATAAACAAAAAATGAAGTGCAGCTCAAAAAGAATACCTACTGATTGAGAAAAACTCAACGTTTCGTAGTCACGTGTTTATTCAACTTAGATAAAAATAAAGATTAAAATACACTTTCTTCTGATGTCTGATCGCTGCGAAAAATCTGTCTCTATGATATATGTCTACCATATTCAAACAATCATTTATATTTGTATGTTGGTAATGTTGCCTAATTTAAATCGTAGAAAATGTTCTTTTTTTTGTATCCCGTTATACGCAATGGTTGATTACACGTTATAGAGAAAATACATCGTCTGATTATTTATTATATTTTGTATCCAAATATACGATCTGGCAGCCTCGGTTGTTAATGATACGAAGATTATTAAAAAAAAATTTACTACCTTGCAAATATGGCGCGCCGCGTCCATTCGTACGCCGTGGAACACCACGAGACACTGATAATTGATATACCTAAGCGGACATCGATTACGTGTGTAAACAATATCGCTAAACCAGTATGGCGGGACAAGTATGCGAACTTGAGGAAAACCCACTAGACTCAATTGTATCATAAATATATCAGGATATTATTGTAATTAGGCATTATAGAGAATATTATGCAGATTGTTGATCTTCCTTATGTAACTGTATTTTTACTAATGCTTTCACAAAAAAACAAAACTACTAAATTGATTAATGAAATTTATTTCACAGATAGTTTATGACAGGACATAGGCTACTTTTTATAAGGTTAAAATAGGGGATAATAAAATAATAAACAAATATTTCTTACACTCACACCAATTACCCTAACCCAAAGAAAGCTCTACAAGGCTATTTTTTTGTTTTTTTTTTATTGCTAAAGTTGACAAACAAGCAGGCTGCCCACCTGATGGTAAGTGGTAACAGTCGCCTATAGTACATGTGGTTCCCACGAGATTCGCAGCAAATCTGCAAAGCTCATAAGAACCACAGTGTACGTTGCCAACTTGTGACATAAGATGTAAAGTCACAGTACCCAGTAATTTCACTGCCTATCTTACCCTTCACGCCGGAACACAGCAAAGCGAACCCTGCTGTTTGGCGGCGGAGACAGGTAAGACGGAGGTACCCATGCAGACGACCCTGGTACAGAGTCTACTTCCTAGAGGCTCCTAGGCTTGTGTTATGGGATCTAGGGCAACGGATAGACATACATATATTAAACATAAATAAATAAATTTGGTAGAAATATATTATAACAACCATGGCTAAGGTACAAATGACTGCTCGCATTCATCACACAATCATCTGCGCCCACCGGGATTCGAACCTAGGACCTCAGAGATGGCGACTTATAACCGGTATAGCAACCACTCGACTCTAGAGGTCGTATGGGAAGTAGTAAATTTCCAGCATTATGGTATCCCATTATGTATATATAAATTAATATTATATATTATTAAATATGAACTTAAACTATGAATATCCTTACTAATATATAAATCGGAAAGTGAGTTTGTTTGTTTGTTCCGCTTTCACGCCGAACTACTGAACCGATTGCTTTGAAATTGTGCAGACGTAAAGATAAAAGTCCGGATTAAATAATAGGCAATTTTTTATTCCGGGAAAATCGTCAGATCCCACGGGATGCGCAATAAAGGCTTCGCTCAAAAACTACTGCACAGATTTTCATGCGGTTTTCATCAATAGATATTGATATAGAGTGATTGTTGAGCAAGGCTTTGCGGTATTTTTTATCTCGGAAAAACGGATAGTCCGAAGCGCGATAAAACCTTCGCGCTATAAAAGGTTAGGTTTTTAAAATTGATTAAAAGGAAATTATTTACGACATCACATTAGAAACCTCAAAAATAACAATATTTCTCACTATTTAATGGATGTTATTATTATTAAGCATACATATAAACTTCCTCTACAATCACTCTATCTATTAAAAAAACGAATCAATATCCATTACGTAACTTTAAAGACTTAAGCATACATATGGATATAGGGACAAAGACAGAGACTAATTAATCAACTCTATTTAAAAAAAAAATACCAGCTCCATAATACTTAGTATTTTAAAACTTATGTTGTTGTTAATAAAACAGTTGTTAACAAAGGTACACGATTGTTAGCTGTAAAATGGCCAATTAGTTCAGGCGATAAGGATTATGAAATTTATAAAAACAATATAGAGATTTTACGTCCTTGTTTCCACTTGTGCGCGTATACATGGAAGGAAACAGAACTATGTTTGGGCTTTTATTTTATATCGTAAGTTTTTGTCAATGTGAATTATGAAATTATAAAATTACTGCCACCCATCCTATGTTTAAATCTCCTTTTACAGTCGGGTCAATTTAATAGGCCACATTTGACATTTCATTAAAATTCCTCAACTAACCTTGTAATGGCGGACATAAAATATTCAATATTTTTTTAGTTTGGAAATGCACAAATGACCGTTGTTACAATGTTGCGTTCAGTGAAGTCTATACGTAAGTGATGTCCCTCAATAAATCGAATGAATGCAATGATTACTTGTGAAAGCATTATTCACCATGAATTAATAGTCAGTCAGTTTGACCATGAATTAATAGTATGATTGTATCTTATACTATATTGTATTATATTATTGTAATTATTTACATTGTAAAGAGGAGATAAAAAATAGACCTTCAGAGTTTCTTGCCTGTTCTTCTCGAGAAGGCTCTCCCAATTTCCGAACAGGTGTCGAGTCAATTTTTTTATTTTTTTCTTTTTTTCCTTATTCGTACGTACGGACAAGGTTTTGTTTTCTTTTTTAAGCTTTGTTTTTTGTTTTGTCTGTTGACGTCAATAAGTGCCTGTAAAGGTCTATGTTGAATAAAGATTATTTTGATTTTGATTTTGATATTTTTTTGAGTCAAATTTTTATTAAAATAAAACATGTTATTCTTTTGTTTTATAAAAAAAAACAATAATAACTTCTTTAACAGAGAAATAATATATTAATACAGTACCTATAAAAAAGAGTGTATTCACATTTAAAAGGCCGCCAACACATCTGTTGTTGCGGGCAGCGATAATCACTTACCATCAAGTAATCCATTTGCTCGTTTGCCTATTAAAATTAAAAAAAAAGTACTTTTCCATAATAACTGTATTCGATTCACATATGTTTGAAGTAAATATCGATTTTTTCACCATAATCGGAGTGTTTAAGCAGGTCACCTCACTATGAACCTCAGAGTGTTACTTTGAGCTATGAACAAATGTCAAATGTGGCCTATTAAATTGGCCCGACTGTAGTCTTTCTGTTTAGCAATAAGGCCGTCTTTTGTACATTTGCTATTTGTTGCTTTCTTTTTTGTGTATGTTCTTGTTTTTGATATACAATAAAGAGTTATGTTATTGTTAGAATAAATAGAAACTAGGTTTATTACTTTACATTAATCTTCTTTATTATTTTAATCAATTACACAACTCACATTTCAATTCCAAGAACACAACTCAACTAACGAACCTAACCACAGTAAGATAAAACTCTCAATCACAACTTTAACAGTTAGGGTTAAATTCAAACTAGCTATTAATAAATTACCAACACCAAAAGGCATGAAAATAGTTTACGGTATAAAACCCATACAGGACTGCCATAAGAAAACTATTTATTAAACGGAATGTTATAGAAGAAATGGTGGTCCAAATGACACTTTAGTGTGTTTATATTTTTTTTCATTATGCCAAATATTTTACAAATCTATGTCAAACATTTGCATTCTATTTAATTACAGCAAATTATTTGTATCGCTACTCTTTTTATATAAATTAAAGAATTAATGATTAAAGGGACTCCATCGCTTCAGTTGTAGAAATACTAACGAATTATATAGAAATATATATTGTGTCATAAAAATATTTTTTTTTATTTATTATTATTTCATATAACAGCTCTATATATGTCCCCACCGAAGGCCACGAGCCTACCCTAAATTATGTCAAGGCGATTAAGCCTTAGTCTAGCACGTTGGCCCCTGGCGGATTGGTCGACTGCATACACCTTTGAATTTCTTCGCAGCTATATACAGGTAGCCTCACAATGATTTCCTTCACCGCAGGAGCGTTAGATAAATGCATATGAATTTTGAAAATCGAAAAGCGATGCCGTACCCTTAAACCCCATTATGAGAAACAATTTTTAGTAGCACGGATTTTTATTGTTGCTTTAGCTGGTGGTTTCCGTATCCAAGACGAGATCCGATTCTGGACCCAGTATCGACTTCCAGTACTCTAATGTAAGTTACACTGTACTTTATAATATCATTATATATATTACCTTCTTATGAATAGGGCTTTTTTGTCAATTTGACTGTTTTGTTAGACCCGTTTCTTAACTATTTGCCTGTTTAGCGGTACTTATTTTAGATTTACAAGCTAACTTCATTGCCAATAAATTAAAACAAAAAAAATTGATGTCAGGGCCCGGAATTTTAGGTAGAGCCAATAACTAAAAAAATAGATAATTTTACCCAGTTTTCCGTCTAAATCAAAGGATTTTGTTTATTATTGTAAAGAATTTCTTAACAAATTTATTGTTAAATGCTAGCACAGCTCATTAACTTTGAAATAAGGCCACTTTTGTGTATGTAGACCAAATAAAATCGTAAAACAGCAAGATTTAATAAACTCCTTAAAATACGAGAAATAAAATTTTAAAATAGTTCTCATTCATAGGGGTGAGGGATGCGACCCCCATTTGTATAGGTTTTTGTCGATAAAACTTAACATACAACACGTTGGTAAAGTATCGGAAGTCCGATCCCTAACACACTGTAGGATATATATCGAAATCCATAAGACAAAACTTATGGATCAAATTATTTCATATTAATGACCAAACCTCATGTTCATTTCAGTGAGTTGCGCAGCTTAACAAATACTATTGCAATAACATTAAAAAATTCACATAATTATATTATTTATATTCTTGTTAGAAACAGTATATAACATTACCTATTTAATTTAAACTCTATTTTAACAGTGGTACTAATCGGCTGCACTGAGCCGACAGCTGAGTGCAGTGGTCAGCTGTCACTGAACTATTGTCATCTAACCTAGTTTCCTGTCAATTTGGTGCATTAAATGAAAAATCATAATACATATATGTTTAACTATTTATAGTCACACTGTCATAGCTTATAATCTTATATATAAAAATGAATTGGTGGGCAAAATGTGTTGGTAAGCTCATAACTCAACAACGCCTGGACTAATTTGGTCAATTCTTTTTTGTTAATGTTCGTTGAAGTTCAAGGAGGGTTTTTACAATGAGGAAAATTCGAATAATTATCGGAAATACCCTAAAAACAGCCCTTTTATTTTCCCATGCAAACGTTTTCTAACTAAAACGTACAGTCGAATTGAACTTTATTGTTATTGTATAAAGTTCATATTGCAAGCACTCACTGTTGTTTAAGCAATGAAGGTGTGTTCCTAACAACAAAGAGTCAATTTACGCTTTATTAACGCTACATATAGTTGAAATTCAATCATATCTATCAAAACAGTGTGCGTGCGTGCGTTGGAGCACAGAATACATCGTTGGAGGATTTAATGTAGAGATGAAACGGATATCCGGTAACTATCCGGTATCCGGCCTATCCGGCCTTGTTTTCACTATCCGGCCGGATACCGGATAGTAATACAGTATCCGGCCGGATTTCGGATATTAAAATAAAAATACATTAGTTTACACAAAGCAAATGATACGACAATAGGATAAGAACAACTTTTATTTTTATTATTGCAAAGCAATTGGTTAAATATTAATTAGTTCGTTTAGTACTCAAAATTAACAAGTGGCAAATTGTGGTGAATGAATAGCAAATTTTCCGCTTTTGTTGGTAACAGGCGACTCTAAAACTATGAACACAAATGAAAAACAATGACAGAAACAAACACGAACTCACGCGCGCGACTCGATCTCCGCTCACGTGCGATAACACCCGGACGCGCCCGAATATTTCCGAAACGGCCGAATATTCGGTGGCCGGATATCCGGCGCTCCGGCCTCGTAGCTTGCCGAATATCCGGTATCCGGTATCCGGCCAAACCACTATCCGTTTCATCACTATTAATGTCACGTTCCAAAATTGAATAGCCACAAAATGTAATAGGTCATTTAGACTATTTTTGCGATTTGGTTGGCTATGCGACATTATCTATAAAATAATTAGGAACAAAAAACTGCCACTGTACAAATTTTTTTGACAGGACGAAGTCTGTCGGGTCCGCTAGTATACAATATAAACCTTTAACAGTAATAACAAAAAAATAAATAAAATACGCATTCCTAATATCATATTGTCGTTTTGTATGGAGATTTCAAAGAATTTTATTTAATGCATACTAACATTTTTCTTATCATAACTCATTATCTAACTAACTATTTAACCATTTCTTATGCTAACATCACTACATAGATAAAACAAAGTCGCTATCCGCCGTCTGTCCGTCCCTACCTATGTATGCTTAGATCTTTAAAACTACGCAACGGATTTTGATGCGGTTTTTTTGATAGATAGTGATTCTTAAGGAAGGTTTATATGTTAATACATGCATAATATAGTAGAGAAACATTGATAAAGGACATTGTTCCAGCTCCATACATGTTCTGCCTAAGAACCGTTCGAATCGAAAGTGACTTATATAAACTCTTAAAATTATATGGAATCCTATGAAATAAGTTTTCACGAACGGACACTTCAGGAAACTAAAATAATTACGAAAAAAGCTAATATTTTGAGGTTATAAATAAAAAATAACCAACCTTGCGTGAAATATCAGAGTAGTAATATCACAGTAATATTAACAATACTATGTACAGCTATATATTATGTTCTCTTCTAGAACTAGGAAAGGACTACTCTACTAGATACTAGGAAAAGAGATAGTACCTAGTCAAGTTTAAGATAATTCTTTGACAATTATCATTTTACAAAATCCAGTCCTTTACACACATCCGAGTCTACCAAGTACCAAGTTGTTAGAATAAAACCATGAAACGCATAGAAAATCACAAAAGAAACGATAGTCGCAAAGCAATCAAAAATTAAATGAAACGGACACAGATAAGGTATGAAGTACACCAGTGTTGCCAATTACGAAAACTATAATACTTTAATGCCAAGCTAGAAATTCGCGATTTCGCTTAAAAAATATATAATACTAGTTTTTTTCTAGCTAGTCAATTTAGGTATTTAAATGAATAAAGTGTTATCAACTAATTTTAATAACCGATTTCAAAAAGTAGTAGGGTTTCAATTCGATCCGTATTTACCGAAATCGCGAAAACTTCCGAAACTGGCAGCACTGGCTGACGGAAAACATTTTATACGGCATCAATAATTGTGACCCAACTTTTAATTTGGAATTTATTTATTTGAGGTGTCCGTGGAATACTAAAAAAATGTTTCAAATAATATAAAAATAAATAAAAATTATAGTATAATTTATATTCACATCGGTTCTTAGGCCAAAATTGAACAATGTCTTTTAGAGGTTTCTAATGTGATGTCGTAAGTAAGCACGTTTTTTTTTTCGCTTATATTGCAAATAACATTGGCCTGGCCCTGAACCCTACGAGATAGACCAAAATAACGTTGTGTATAAGGACATTTTGTAGTAGGTATATTTACTCCGAATTTTTTTTTTTTCAATTGATACCCATATCGTTGGGGTGCATTATAAATAATTGGTCCGCCATCTTGGGAAAGTCCGCCATATTGGATTAAGGTGACGTCACACACATAACCATGCATTGTCATCCGACTTACACGTGCACGCAAAATTTCAGCTCATTCGGAGACCGGGAAGTGGGTCAAATTAAGATACCACGATTTTCTCTTGTAAAAACAGTTGAGACTTTTTGAGGCCTACCTAATTCTGAAATCCAACTGTAACTAAACTTGCACTTTAGGATTAAAATGTAATGCATAAATAATATTTTCTATGATGTTTAAAATTAAAAAAAACTTCGTAGTTACAAATATATTACTACAAGTTTTCTTACACGCTATTCATTAAAATATTTAAAGATCTCCGTCTAATTAGAAGAACATCGGAATATGATATTATGGGGTACACAAATAAATATTCCTATTCATAGTTTTCCACGTACGGGGTAATCTTGAATCTTCGCAGCGTATGCGATGAAAGACATTTTAACACCATCAGTTGGTTTTAATAAGAATTTCTAAAGATGTCTATAGTAATCTAGTACCTAAATATAGCCTATGTTACTCAGTGGTAATGTAGCTTTCTAATGAAAAAAGAATTATTAAAATCGGTCCAGTACTTTTTGAGTTTATTCGTTACATATAAAAATACAAATCTTTCCTCTGTATAATATTAGTGTAGAAATAGCCAGAGGTCATTAAGCCACGTCAAAGCAGATATCTAATTGAAATGTCATCTGTAGGTTATTGTCTATGGTTACACCTCTTGTCTCTGTATAGATATCTATACAGAGACAAGAGGAGCCGTTAATGAACAGTGTCTGTGGAAGCCGTTAATGAACAGATTTCACTAATAAAAATATATATTTTTATTAGTGAAATCTGTTCATTAACGGCTTCCACAGACACACGTTGTTTTATTAGTTCTAATAGAGCTATGACAAATATATTGTTTTCAGGTACAACCTGACGTCTACGATCAGGCAGTGGATATGATGACATCAAAGATCGCACATGACAAGGTTGGTATCTCACTAATATTATAAAAGCGAAAGTTTGTCTGGATTTCTGTGTTCCGGCGTGAAACATAAACAGTGAAGAAAGATAATGTAAAAATTATACGTATAAAAATATTCACAGATGCGTTGCCGGCCTTTTAAATTGGAATATGCTCTTTTTTGAAGATTTCGATATCGCATCAGTTCGGAAATACTGCAGGCATCATCAATTCATTCCACAGCTTAGTAGTGCGTGGCAGAAAATTCCTGGAAAAACGCACTGTGGTGGACTGCCAAGCGTCTAGCCTGTACTATAAATAAAATAAATATTTGTTACACTTACACCAATTAGCCTAGCCCAAACTAAGCTCTGTAAGGCTTGTGCAATGGGATCTAGGGTAACGGATAGACATACATATATTATACATATATAAATAATTTTTATTGAAATATATATCAACAACCATGACTAAGGTACAAATGCTCGCATTCATCACACAAACATCTGCCCCCACCGGGATTCGAACCCGGGACCTCAGAGATGGCGACACCTTGAAACCGGTGTATTATCCACTCGACTATGGAGGTCGTCATATACTACGTCGACTATGGAGGTCACTATAAGCGACTGTAACCATTTACCATCGCTTGTTTGTGAAATATAAAAAAATAGAAACTTGTACATTCCAAATATTAATTTTTAATCGTTATTTCAGGTGAAATCTGAAAATAGTTTTGATGAGAAGCCGGGCTTCGAATCTTGGGCGCCGTATGACTTCACCCAGTTCGAAGACTTTCTCAACAAGCATACAGACAAGGAGGCAGAACATAATAGAATCAAGCGGAGAGCGAAGGTAATTTGCTATTCTTTTTTGACGTCATACTGTTTTTTTTCCCCACGGGGCATGGTAGTGAATCCTCATAGGGGGCGCGCCACCACAGTGGTCGCTATGACAACCCCCTGGTGCTTGGACGACCTCGCACCGGATACCACCCGCAACCGGTCTACGGTGGGTGGTTATGAACTCTAGCAGAAGGCCAGCCTACCAACTAAACACTACCTACAGCCTTTGGTCGGGCGGAAGGCCTGGGACCCTATCGGCTTGAACTAACGCTCCCGCCCTCCAGAACGGGGGCGGTGCAACGTCATACAGTGTAGAAAGTTTGCGTATGCTATGCTATTGTGGCTCTATGTAAGAGTGCGGTAAGTCCGACTTTAAAACTATGAAATTACCTCAACAAGCAATATACTACGTGAATATCACTTGTTATTTATTAGATGTGTTATAAAAATAAACACTTTTGTTTGTGCATTATAGAAATTAATGAATAGGACTTATGAACGTTTCTCTGTTGTTGAGATGTATTTTACACGAACCGCTAAAGACTGGTAGTCTTACTTATTCTAGTATTTTAATGCAATTTAGCAATATATTTCTACAAAATCATTTCAAACAAGAACTTCCGAAAACTTTTTACTCATTGGCCATCTAAAATTAATGAATGAATTTTACGAACGAAAATACAGATTTATTATACTTATTTAATTTATAATATAAAATAGTTATAATATTAATTATATATAAAAAAGATTTATACTTATAATAATTCAACAGTAAAATCTCTTTTTACCAAAAATAACAAAACGTAACGTATAGCAATCTTATTTTCATCGTAACAGTGCAACATTTTTCAAATCGCTGGATTTGACATAAAAACAATATTGTTTGCTGTCAAAAGTAACCTCATGGTACGAATCAAGTGAATGGTTTATAAATTGAGAATCAAATAATAACTTGCTGTCATGAAACACGTCGAGATTTTTTACTTATACATTTCGTTTTAGTTCGGAAGAACCCAATTTACAATTAAATAAAACAAGATTACGTTTACGACTGTAAGTAACAACATTACACTTGGCTTGTTTACGCTCAAGATAATTTTTAAACAGTACTGCTCGAGCCTTGCAAGATGAATTTGCAACCCAAGAACATCTTCCAGGGAAGAAATAGAAGCTAGTATTTTCATACCATCTGCAAAACATGTAGTTGTGCTCAATGCTTAACATTGTATTATATCATTTACAAATATTAAAAAGAAAAAGGAACCTAGAAGAGATCCCTGTGAGACACCTCTTAGTCAGCTAACCAGAGATATAGTTTCTTCACGACATCTGCCTATGAGCGATTACTGTTACTACTTATATTGAGGTAAACTTATTCCAAAAACGTTATACTACTATGACGGTATTGTTTCAATATTACTTCCAAAATTGCTATCAATTTTGGAAGTAATATTGAAACAATACTGCCCTAAAAGCTTGTGATTGGCTCGTTATTTGTGCTATGTTTCTAGAAAAGAATGAGTCGCATTTCCTTATTGGATTATTATTATTTGATTTCGTGCGAGGTGAAGGTCAATTTGTATACGAATTAAAAACCGGAAAGTGCAAGAATGTAGCAAGCATTTAATCTCTTGTTACTAGGGCTAATACTGGGGCTTAAAAATTACTTCGAGGACATAAATGTGTACATTAGAAGTCTACATAATATCCAACGTCGTGATACAATAAACCGAAGCTTTTTATGGTCTAACATAATTCAACAAATGACATGCTTATAAATAATTGGGATATCTGGATGATAACTATGAAATGTTATATGGTCTTCTTAAATTGGTAGTGTCTGAACGAGGAAATCAAAATCTATCAAATATCGAATAGTTTTTGTAAAAGTTGGTGAAAAAAATATGAGTGGTCATGTGTCTTGCATCGACAAATTTACGTTTAGAATGAATTAACCCAACTATATTTGAATGGAAATAACAAAACAATAAAATGACAAAGTATTACTGAACACATATCTAAAATACCTACTCGCATCAAAAGACGGCTAACATGAACATTTTTGGTCACAGAATATGCCGCAATTCGACACGCTTAACGGACCGAAGATCCGGGAAAGGCCGCATCACTACATCTACCCGGAGCCGGTGAAAGACCGCGTCTTGGATTTCTCGACCACAACCAAACGCCCGAGCATACTCCCGGATCAAATGAACCCTGGCGTCATATTCAGAGTTCGGATGTCCGACGCGATACTGAGGATTAAGCAACGGATGTACGAGGATCCCGAGAGGCACATAGAAGCGGACATCATATACACGAACTTGATAAAGAAAGTGGTGATGGATGAAATAACAAAGTTCCACAATCTATTGCTTATGTATAAGACGGACAAGAGTATAAAGGAGCATCTAGGCGAGTGCGGAGGGAGGATTTACAAGTTCATAAGTTACATGACGATCAAAGTTCATATATATTGCCTGTTCGACGCGCTCTGGATCGACGGGAATCCTTATGTTATCGGTGATGAGTACTCGGTTACCCCGGTCGAAGTACCACCAATGTTGCAGTGTGATGCTGCCGAGTGCAATTCTGTTGTGTTTGTGGATTCGATAACTGAACCGAAAGATGTTGATGAATAAAAGTTATCGTTGGCAATTATGTTTTGCCTACCTCTTGTTTATGTATAGCATCATAATTTTCCAATGTCAATAATGAAGGACATGGAAATTTTATTCGAAAATAAACCTTATTAGTAGAAAAGTAGCAGAACTATCAATTTCAAACGATATCTTCTAGTAAATAGGTTTTATATATTTCCAGACTTATCAGATGCCTTTGACACTGTTTTTATTTCACTGCTATTAGATAAATTTCAAAATATTGGCAATACAAGAATTACTTATCATATCTGTAAAAAATACCTCTCTGATTTTACACAGAATTGGAAATGTCACCAATACTCGGGCTTGTCTATTTTTTGGTGTATCTCAGGGTACCGTTTTAAGTCCTACACTATTATATGATATCCATTGCCTGAATTGCTTAAATCGACTGGTATCCATGTCATTGGTGTTGAGTAGGTATTCCGTTACACCGGTAGAAATACTGCAGAGTGACGCTACCGTGTGTAATTCTGTTGCGTTTGTGGAATCGATAACTGAACCAAAGGATGTAGCTAAATGTAATAAACGTTATCGTTGGCAATTCTGTTTTATCCCGTATAGAATTTATGTCTCCGCTTTGAATGAATGAGTGAATGAAACGATCATACAGAAATTAAGGGATAGAAAGGCATACATAACGTAGCCAAACATAAGAACGGAATGAGAAACGACGTTTTTCATTGAAGATAAACATGAATTTTCGAAAATTTTTGTCTTTTTTTCGGCTATCATACCAAATCACATCACATTTATTGTGTAATTCAAAACGAACAAAATACAGATAATTTAATTATACTTCGAAAGTTAAATCACAATTTACGAAAAATAACAAAACGTGACGTGTAGGAATCTTTTGTCCATCACCACTACGATCGCTAGATTTGACATAAAAAATATATTGCTTGATGTCATAAGTCACCTCAAAGGACATCATTCACTTTGGGCCCAACTGTGAACAGCGTTTTTGAAAAAAAAAAAATCGGGTGGGCTGTGCTGGGGCACACGGCCGTTGGTTTTAACGTGAAACGTCTATGTTAGGAATCGCTTTTAAAGTAAAAGATTGAAATAAAAAGTTTCTCGCGGAGTTTGGCGTTTTTTTCGGCAGCGGCTTTGCGACGTTCCCGAAACCATCTCGCTCGCTCGGCGCCGGACATTGGGGGTACCTGTGTGTGGCCCATAGCCCCCTCTTTCTAATGATAGCCGTGATTTATATTTCTGGCTGGCTCTTGCACGAGCTGAGGCCGACATAGCAAATGTTTATATATTTACGATCACTTTTTGGTTATTTAAAATATATAAAACTGTCCAAATTACACTAATTTTTTGGGAAAATCAATCAGTTTAAATAAAACTTAACAAACACACGAAAGGATCACCGCGCTATAAAGTCGGAGTCACGAGTAACATTGAATAGAAACAAGCGAGACCGCCGGTTTCGCAAAGTTAACGCAGGGTATCCCCCCCCGCCGCCCCGCTCGACCCCTACATACGAATTCAATGTCAAAACAGCGAGCTGACTATATAAGTGAAATATTGACACCACATTTTTGTTTCTAAGACTAATAGTTTTTTAATTATTAAGGTACGATGATATAGACCTTTTTCGTTACGGTCCACTTTTTAAACCTGGTACCCGTATGTTTCGGGCGCGATTTTAAAGACGTTTCACGTCAAAAAGAAGAAACTTATCATATATTTTCATTAAATATTAGATAAATATTAATGACCATTTGGTAGTATTTTAAGATTTTTAATAAAAAGGAAGATTTTAATAGGTATTAGACTTGTCTCTAACAACACACGTTAGTGGTCTTGTGTATGGAACATAGTACGAAAAATGTGGTGTCAGAATCTATAATCTGGCTAGGGATGAACATATATTTAATAGCTTTAAAAGTATAGATATTTTTATTGGCCCTTTGGTCCATATCAATAAAGTTAGTTAAGCCTGATTTAGTTTATCCACGATTTTTTCTCTTTCTTATGATATTTTTGAAAAGATGAAACGAGACAACAATATAGATTAACTAAACTAGTCTTAAACAATCTTTATTAATACGGGCCTTAAAGTTAAGCCTAACTTAGTTAATCTACTTTTTTCACTTTCTAAGTTATGATATTTATGGAAAGATGAAAGGAGACACCAACATAGTTTAACTAAACCTGACTTAAAAAATCTTTAGTAATACGGACCATCGAATATACGATTTATTCTTTTATCGCCACAAGTTTATAAAAATCATAATAGTTTCATCAGGTTTAGATTTTTTAAATCAAGTGAAACCACAAAATATAAATCAATAATTTTCATTTACCTATTTATGTTTGATGAAAGGCAAATAGATTAATCAACACAGTCTTGTGTATTATACTCGTACAGTAGTCAAACTAAGCCCATTTTTTTCAGTACTCTAACTATTTTATCAATAAAAATAAAAAACTTAATTATATCAATTTATATTTTGTTGCTTTTGTTCATTTAAATACAGTTTGTTATTAATTCCAATTTAGCGGGGGCGTACGATCGTCGACTATTGTACCGCACATTCTTGAATGTGGATTACTATGAATGATCTTTTAACAACATATTATTTCAATTCATTTGCACTTATCTTTAAATTTGGGATTCCCCGGACGAAACAGTTTTACCCGGACAGTTTTTAAAAATTCCGGCCGATCGGCCCCCGGATGCCCTTCAAACTAGGACAAATCTGAGGAAGCCCGGACGGATGGCAGCCCTATCTGTGAGTAATATATTTGCCAGCTTTATTGATGATTTATCGATATATCGACATTTTAATGTCGAAATTAAAGATTGACCGAAATTGATAATGTATTATTAACATAGGTACGAATCTGAATAAATGCTATAAATAAAAAGAACTTATTTTTATTATAACCTATAATACTCTTCATTTAATGAATGATCAAATGATAATAACAGCAATAAAAATGTGTTGACGACGTCGAAAACGGGTAAGTTCTATATCGGTTTTTTCTCTTTTGGTGCATCTGGATACTAAAAAACACATGTAGAATGCTTCTATAACCTTTAATATACAATATTAAATAAAATACAAGTGAAAATTTTACAGTTCATGTTGGGCCCAAAGGTGAATGGTGTCCTTTCAGTCAGTCAAATGTGTAAAAACTCTCCATATGTTTAAGTTACTCTATGGTAAAAACTTATTCTGCTTTGCATGTTACATACTTACATATCATTTAAAATTTTACAGAATTTATTAGTAAACAAAACAGACAATACAACAATTGCGAGACGGAAAAAGATAGGGCAAGTTAGTCAAACAGTACCGGAACGACGTCTTTCTCTCGCTATTATTATACGACAATGAAATTACACCAATTGGCCGAATTCTAGCTTTTAAAATTTATTCACAGCGCATCATAAAGAAAGTATCATTCACTAACGTATAACACAGATACTAAGGACTTTATATTTTTGCCAACAGAAGAAAAGGGGTCGCGGAGGCCGTAGACATGGCAAAACACGAAACACTATTTCGCCCTTTGGTGGGAATGAGGTAAGATTCGGTTCGGATTCGTCACGCCATCATACATTACACAATATTAATCACCTGAGTTGTTCTATGTTATTTTCTTTTTATGGTTTTTTAATTGTGTAATATATGTTTGGCTGTGTATTTTGGAGTGTATCTATTGGACTGTCTTAAAAACATTGTTATATTCTATAGCAGAGGTCACCAAATGGCGGACCGCGGTCCACATACAGACCGTCGACCCATTGTATGCGGTCCGAATATATATATATATATATATATATATATATATATATATATATATATATATATATATATATATATATATATATATAGCATATATATATATAATATATATATATATATATATATAGCAGATTAGTTTGTTCATCATAATGCAAAATAGCAGCCTACCTTGTTATACCTTGTTGAATAGCTAATGAAACGTAGATATTTTTAAAGGTGTCTGCAGCCTACGTGTCATAGATTTTTTTTTTACTATTGCTGGTTGAAGTTTGGTTTGTACTGATTGTTGTTTGATGCTATAACTATCAATCTTCTATCTACAACCTATTTAGTTGAGGTAACTCTATTTTTATTTTGCATTATGATGAACAAAACTAATCTGCTACACAAAAATAGTATAAAACTAAATATTTGAATTATAATAAACAAAAAAAATGGGCCAATAGACAAAAATCGGTCATTTTTTCAAAAAAAGTCTTTAAAGCCTTATAACTTGAAAAGGGTTAAGTTGGGGGCGGGGTTCCAAGGGAAATCTGTCAGAAATGGTGGGAACCACGACCCCCTAACGGGGTTCGCACGACTTACCAGGTAACCCTGTATATATATATATATATATATATATAAACCCCGCAGTATTTTTTAGTGTTATTTAGTAAAACACAGTTTTAAAACACAAACATTCTGAAGTTCCCAGTGAAGAGTTCTGGATAAAATTTGTGTGCAGTAATAAATATCTAGAACTACAAAAATTTGCCGTGAAACTTCTCACTTTGGTTGTGTCAACATATACTATATGCGAAGCAGTATTTTCGAAGATGAACCTCGTTAAGAATAGATTTCGATCTCGACTAACTGATGAACATCTTGAGGATTTAATGTCAATAGTTTGCACCAATTCCACTCCAAACTTCACACAGATAATCAACAATAAAAAATGACACATTTCTCATTGATATGTTAATAATAAGAGCGTCGGTGGCGCCGTGGTCTCGGTACTGGTCTGTGCGCCGCATAGAATCGGGAGGCCCGCGATCTAATCCCCACCGTGTACCAATGTGTTTTTCGTTCCGAATTTCATATGCACATTTATACGACGCTCCTACCGTGAAGGAAAACATCGTGAGTAAACCTGCGTACATCTGCGAAGCGATTCAAAGGTGTACGTAGTCAACCAACCCGCACTGGGCCCGCGTGCTTGACTAAGGCCTAATCGCCCTAATCTAGTTAGGGTAGGCTCGAGCCCCTCGGTGGGGACGTATATGAGCTGTGATGATGTTAATAATAATACCTTGGTAGTTTCCGTAATTACCTTTGTTCAATTTATTTATTATTAATAGTTATTTCATTTCTTAATATGGACCTCGAGCGAAACTAATTGGTGTTAAGGATTCGTAATATATAGATGTAATAAAAATAATATAACATTTGCTGGTGGTACTAATTACAATAAATAAAAAAAAAGATTTAACTGGCTTAATATTACACACTAAATAAGGAACAAATTAATTAAACACATTTAACAGTTTATCAAAATTAACAACATAACCTTGTCACGGCGTGCATGAAACAATTACTTACATTCATATAACTTTCTAAACATAATAAACAATTAGTGTTCTAAAGAACCGAATATCATTGCGTCAGTGAACTCTTATGTTGCCCGAAAATTCAAATCAGAACAATATTTAGAATCTAATATCGCGATTACTAATATTAACGGAATAACGTTAGCGTTCTTAGTAACCGTTTAACGAATAACGAAGTTAGCGATTTAGTTAACGTATGTAACTGGCAGTAAGTTACAGCTGTGTGTTTCGTCGGCAGGCCAATAACTCATCGTCCACCGTATTACCGAAAGCAGCGAGGAGAAACGATTTTTGGGAGACGCAGGAAGGGAGAAGACTAAAAAAGAAAGACAAAAAGAAAGAGAAGGCAAACTACGACATGTACAATCCACCTTTAAAGGTATTAATTATTTAGGACTAGATGATTATCGTTAGACATTCATTACTGGACATAGGTCTGCCCCAAGGATTTCCACACCGGTGGGTCCCGCACTGCTTAGCTTCAGTGTTTTCCTGCGCTCCTCACTTAATCGTCTGCCCATCTATTGGCAGGCCTGCCAACGCTACGGTGTCCGGTACATGGCTGCCACTCGAGGACCTGTCCCAGGGGCTATCAGACCTGCAAGCTACCCACTGCCACTTAAGGAGAGCGATTCTTCAGGCTATGTTGGCAACCTTGGTCTTTCTGCGAATTTCATAATGTCTGATACGATCACGCAGAGAAAATTCGAGCGTAACTCTCTCCATAGCCTTTAGATGATTTCAAACCTCCTTATAAGATCCATTATGAGTGTCAATTAAATACATAAATTCTTGCAGGAATGGGAATCATCCTATGTGGAGATGCCCAAGGATCTGTACCAAGCACACCTGAGACCTGGCGTCATATTTCGGATTCACATGTCGGAGGCAATCCTGAAAATGCAGTATCGCAAGTATGACTTATCTATCGCTATTGCTATGACAATTGCCAGCGTAGAATATAAACTCTTGTCGCAGTTTAACATTCATTTGTTTTACTAACGTTATGATCTGTGTGCACGACTACCCAGTCATACGGTCCGGAGTAGAATACTCATACAGTTCAAAGTAAAGATGAATATAATCTACTTGCCGTCCGTCATATTCTCTTGTCTCGTGTAGTACGCATAGTAAGTTTTAATAGTCTTAACGCGAGAAATAAAAATAAACTTACTGTTCCTAAGGTTCACGCTTAAAAAACTAGAGATTCGTTCATGGAGTTCGTACATTCTACAACACATTTCTAGAAACTGCTACTGCTTTGTCTTATAATACCTAAATTAAACTTAGAGCACTTGTTAAATGGTAAATATATAATAATGGTCATCTTTGGGCTACGCAAGATCGACCATATTTCTCATTATCGCTCCAAACTTGAATGGCTACCAATAACCCGTCGGAGAGACTGTCATATCCTTTCCCTTCTCCATTCTCTGCTTACCAATCCAAATGCCCCGGAGTACCTCAAATCCCGTTTCGTTCTCCACTCCTCAACTTTAAATAGAACCCTTCGTTCCTCGAATGATCTATGTCTTGTTCTATTCTATGACAAATCATTTACGGTCAAAGCCGTCAGGCTCTGGAATTCCCTTCCAGAAATAATAAGGCGTGCAAACTCGCATGACTCTTTCAAGCGAGCGATCAAAACACATTTCTTGCAGCTGGAAAATTAGTATTCTCCATTACTGTTTGTAGTGTTTTAGTACATGTATTTTATGTAGTATATGAATGTATATTAGTTTTTATGTAGTATATGTATTTTACATCATTTTATAAATATATATTTAATATTTGTATCTCCCGTTAATCAAGTTTTTTATGTTAACTTTCCTTTACTTTTAGGTTGCCAGAAGAGATTGCCGCTTTGGCAATAAGGCCGCCTTTTGTACTATAGTAATTTAGATAGTATGTATAATACATGTGTAAATGTTGTTTTTATTATAATAAAGTTATCATTCATTCATTCATTAATGGTAAGTCTTCAATGATGAAATATTATTATGATATATTTATGTAAAGATTCTGTATTAAATAAATAATTGTTTTTACTGGACATGTTTTGATATGTAAATAGATGTATTAGTGTTTAATTTTATGACTAGCTTTCTGCCCGCGGCTTCGCCCGCGTGGATTTCGGGATTGAGTCTATAGAGGGTTAAGGGTCATAGCTTTTGCCCACGACTACATATGCGCGGAAGTCGGTTTATAGCGCAAAGGTTGTATCGCGCTTCCAGTGGGACTATCCGTTTTTCCGAGATAAATTACCGCAAAACTTTGCTCAAGAATCACCATCTCATCATCATCAATGATGAAAACCGCATGAAAACTGTGCAGTAGTTTTTGAGCGAAGCGTTTATTGAACATCCCGTGGGATCTGTCGACTTTTCCGGGATAAAAAGTAGCCTATTATTTAATCCGGACTTTTATCTTTACGTCTGTAATTTGAAAGCAATCGGTTCAGTAGTTACGGCGTGAAAGCGGAACAAACAAACAAACAAACTCACTTTCCAATTTATAATATTAGTAAGGATTTTGATAAGAGTAGATAATAAATTAGACCTTCAGAGTTTCTTGCCTGTTCTTCTCTGAAAGGCTCTCCCAATTTCCGAACAGGTGTTGATACCAAACAGGTGATAGGGTCCGGACTGCTCGTGTTAATTAAGTTAAATTAAGTGAGACTTAAGTCTGGATCCACGTTTTTTCTAAAAAGACGGAACGAGACGTCGTATTAATAACGTCGATTAACTAAGCTAGAATTAAAAAGCAATTAATACGGTCCCCGGTTATTTATACACAAATTATACCTACATAAAATAAAATAACGCCTTAATAAACGCGCTTAATAATAAGAAATTTACTTAATACTGGTTAAAATTGCCGTTCAATCAAACAGCTAGCCCTTTGACTGAACAACGTCATTCAATCACACGGCTGTACGTCGTTTAACCGACTTGTTGATTGCAAAATTCAACATTACAGCTAGACGACGCTTAGGCAAATGAACTAAGGTGACTATTAGTTTAGTGTGTAATTTGAGAGAATAGGAAAACTTTTTGTAATTTCTTGGGAGGTTATTCTTGGATTAAGTTTAAGAGGTGGCTAAAAGTTTGATGAAGTTATTAAAAAACAATTATTAATCACAATATTGTTTATTGCACCAAACAAAAAAAATTACAAACTCAAAAATTTACGAAGCATATCCTTCTATATCCTTCCTTCCTTTTAATTAACCTTCGTATTAATCAGAAAGTAGATAACAAAAATCTAAACTCTTTCATAAAAAAATCTTTTTAATATGAATTAGAAACTTATAATATAAAAACAGTGTTTCAAAACAGTCTTTGAAACAGTCTTAATAGTTTTTAACATAAAATCTAAGTCCTTCATAATTTTATAATATTAAGTATCTAACTTTACATATTGTCACAGTTACGGTGAAGACAAAGATGAGTCGGTGATCGAGGCAGACGTGGAGTACCTACGGCTGACGCGGAAGGTGATCAGCGACGAGATCACTAAATTTGAGGACCTCAAGTGGCTCGTTAGCTGGTTCAACAATCGCTCGGAGCTCATACAGGAACATAGTTGCAACACTAGATATTTTACAGTTGGTAAGTATAGCTGTAAGATGATAAGAAAAATGGTATGAGAAAGCAACCGTTCCTTTTAATAGGGAATTAATCTCTTTTTTGAAAAGAATCTTAATTTGATCATTGCGTGTCAGTAAACCATATACTAAAAATATTAAAATTTTATACACTCGTTAAGTACTATAATAATTGCATTAAAATTTAATATTTTCAAATTTCGCGCGTATTTAGACGTAGGCGCCCCGCACGAGTTACTCAGTAGCGATGACGTCAATACGGCATGTAAATAATAAACAAAACTCTATGTTTGATTCTATGTATTATTATATTCATAATTTAAAAATGAGTTATTATCTTTTATATATAAACAACTAATAAAGAAATAATAATAAAAGAGTAATACTGACATCGATGTTTTAATACTCCGTAACTCGGCAGAATAAAAGTCGAGATTTGCAGCAAAGAATTTTCCGACCATTAATGCATTTATTTTTGGTAAATTCGCTATCTCCTTTTACAAAACTGCTTTCCATAGTGTAATTCACGTGCAATTTCAATTTAACTTACGTATTTATAACTTACTCTTACATTAAAAAAGCAACCTACACTTCTTTTTTTTATTGTTTGCGGCTTTATACGTACTATGATTCATAATGACATTGACACGCATAAGTTTACAGTACCTTATGACGTCACGACATGGCGGCCTATGTTTCGCTCTTGTATAGATTAAAAAAGTCAATACTTTGAAACTAACTTTTATATTATTTTTGTTATTTTATGTACTTAAACATGATAGTTCCGACTATTTAATGCATAAGCTATCATAGTTATATGCGTTTAGATCTTTTCTAATATAGAGGGAAGTACCCTATTGACAAACCACTAATAAACTCCCCATTCGCCTCAGAGACACTTATGTACAAGCTATATTATTGACTGAAATAGCGGAAATAACTGGAAGGAAAAGGCAAATGATAGAAGCATGTGGAGGAAAATGGAGGAGGCCTTTACTCTGTAGAGAGGTCCTTAGTAATAAAAGTTAGATAATATGAATGAAATTTAATAATATTATAATCTGCATAATGTCAATCTAATGATCCTAATCAAATTGGAATTTAATTATAATGTAATAATATATTTGCATGCAATAGGAATAGGGAATTAATTTATTGTAATAAAATGTAAATATGACTTTATCTATACTAATATAATAAAGCTGAAGAGTTTGTTTGTTTGTTTGTTTGTTTGAACGCGCTAATCTCCGAAACTACTGGTGCGATTTGAATAATTCTTTTTTTGTTGGATAGTCCATTTATCGAGGAAGGCTATAGGCTAAATAACATTACGCTATGACCAATAGGAGCAAAGACAGAGCGGTAAATGTGTAAAAAACGGGGAAAATTATTCATTTTTAAAGGCTTTCTTTGCGTGCGCTGCGAAAACGGTTCAAGATACACAAAAAATATGTATGAAAGAATTATTCCTCTATACATGATCTAAAAAAAAGTCCGCGACGGCATATGTCTATCTTTTAAGGTTTAGTCACAATGACCGTTTTTATGGTACCAAATTTGGTCGAAATAATTTGTTTAAGTTGTATCAACATAATAATACTAAAAATTCTGCGGAAACTCGACCATTCCGAAAATCCCGCAAGAACGGGAACTATGTGGGAAAAACCAAAAATCTGCCGGAAGTCACTATTCCACGCGGACGAAGTCGCGGGCAAAAGCTAGTTATTATATACATGTGACAAATTTTAATGACGAATTGTGATCTAAATTTTAATTGTAGTGTAATTTTTAATTTTTTTTTTATTGTTGAATCGAATATCATGGCGAAAAATTGTATTTTACTAAAGATTAAATGAATAATAATAATAAATAATAATAATAACTTTATTTCATTGCCACAGAACACACACACAAAGCAAACGGGTATAACAAAGACATCACATTAAACAAAAGCAGTAAACGCAATATATACAATAACATGAAAACATAGACACACAAAGTATAAAAATTCAACATAAAACACAGTATAGTACACAGACAATGACTTAAACTATATGTTATACTTATAATTATGTAAAGACAAGTGCTGGTGTGTGTGTGCGCCGCAGCAGGCGAAATAAGGCGACAGCTCAGCATGGTATTTGCTTGCAGTTACAAGCAAATTGCTGATTTTCAGCTGTAACCTTAGTGTATGAATATATTTTTCTCAGTGCTCAAATAGTGGACCACCTACATAACAGCAAAAAGCAATAAAAATGAATATTTAAAATATAATCGTTAAAATAATTTTACATATTTGATTAGATAATGTAATTATCATAATAATAAAAGGTAATGTAATATTATATGTTATATATGTATATATTCTAAAATCTGAGACTTAAGATATTGAAATTAATAAATGTATAATAATAATATAAACATTAATTACATTATAATCATATATTTGATACCTACTCTAGGAACGCACCGTGTTGCCCATTTTTTTTGTATTGTTAAAATATGTAACTTGTACTGTTTTTTAAAATTGAACTTGGACGTGAGGCTTTATTGTTAAATGAGGCTTTATTATTATTTATTATTTATATTATTGTAAAGTTTCACTAAAAGCAATTCAAAACAATAGTAAGTATTTCAAAGTGAAGCATTCTTAGTAAAGTCAAGCATGTGGCAAATAATAGTTTTATGTGTGAATTGATATGGACACTTCTTTTTTAACGAGTTAATGGCTAGCTATTATAGGGTCTCCAGAATCTTGAGAGGGTCAGATAACTGTCTCTGATTTGTAATTTTAATTAGGAACGCCACCTACCATGTTTACCCACGCGGAGGAATATATGAAGAGGATGTGCCTGTTCGATAACGTGTACCTGGATCACGTGCCGTACGTGGTAGGTGAAGATGGGTCGCTGATGGCGGCGGTGGCGCCACCTGTGCTGCACTGCGACGCGGCCACCTGCACCTCCGTGCCATTTATTGACAGGTGACAGTGCTATACAACCTTCATTGACAGGTGACAGTGCTATACAACCTTCACAGACAGGTGTCAGTGCTTTAGAACCTTCATAGACAGATGACAGTGCTATACAATCTTCATTGACAGTTGTGACAGTTAACTGGTATCGGCTAAATGGTTCGATAGTCTGTGACTAATTTTTTTTTCCTCAGAAGAGGAGGCTGAGAATCCTCATGGATACCAACGCAACAGCAAGCAGGGATGCGTTGATTATGTCGGACTCCTGGTGCTGCCGAAGCGGCTCGACCACACAGACCTACCGACTAAACTCAGCCTAGCCTTGGCCCTAATGGCCCTACGGTTTGAATGGAATGGTTGGCGCACCCTCAGGAGAGGGCACGTCAGCGCTGCCCTCCGAAGAGGACATACGTGCGAAAGAAGGCTCGGTACGCCAAAGTGGGTCCGGCCTTGAAATGATGGGGCCTACTCGTACATGTGCAGCAAGCTGCGAAGTATGGACTAACTAAGGGATGGCGGCGCAGATGCCGCCTCTCGCAAGGCTTGAAGAGCCAGCGTCAATGAGTCGGGAGGGTCAGAAATGACGTGCCTGGGTCGACGATATTCTGTGTTACGCGGATTGACTGGGGACTAAAATCTGGTTGTGGGTTTCCTTTATAGGATAACTTTGTTATCCGTCTGCAAGACCTTTTTTCTCAAATACCTGAAAATGAAGTAAAGCATTTGCAATTCTATGCAGCAATGAAAATTCAAATTTGTGTGTCGATGCAATGAAAAGTTAATGCTGCATTTTTTCACACTTTCAAGGAAATTGAAACGTAAAGGATACTTCCTGTTATTCTATAATTATTAAATTTAACAAGAATTTATGTGATATAGCACAAGTAAAGGAAAAAGTCGGAAATACGAACATTTTAAGCTGCATCACACAAAAAATAAGATTACAAACTTATATGCAGTTGTTTGTATAACTGAAAGTGTGTATCTACCCTTGGTGAGTGAGTCAAAATTGACACATACAATATCTAGGATGCGTTCCGAACTTTGCTGTCACCACTCGTGTGTACAATTTTTGTTTAATGTTGTTTTGTTAATTTTTTGCCGTTCACAGTTTAATGTTCGATGAGCGGCTATCCCGGACCAACGTGCGTACTGTGACGCGCTGCCAGTCCAGCTGCCGGGCACACTGCCGCAACGACGCCGACTGTCTCAAGCGCTGCTCGGACCGCTGTCTTCGCTCAGACTAATCGTTACCGTTATCACGCGACCATAGGGTTGTCACTTTTTTACGAATATAGATAGAAAGAAATGGGGCATTCTGCCACAATGAAGTAAATACTATATTATACTTCACTATTTAACTTAACAACATATAATTTCCGTTACTTCTAGCAATATGAAGAATATTCTTTAACATTCAAAAATTGCAAAAGTTCTTTAACTAATAATTGATTTTCAAGGGGTTTTGTTTACAATCATTTTTTTCGTCAATCAAATCAATAAAAATCAAAGTATTTTCAGGCATTTTATTATTGGCATAAACACATTCTATAAGCCTACAATAAGAGTAATATGGTGACAACCCTCCTCCACTACTAGTGACACTACAGTCATGCATGCGTTGTGTACTTATAAACTTTAATAAACTAATTTTAATGGAAAATATTAATTTTGATTTACTCTTTTTAATAATTTTTCTAACTACAATGTTAGGGAAAAATTGTATTATAAGCGGTTACCCCACACGTTGCGTAAGGTTGCCGGCCGTTGCCTATAAAAGCCGCTGCGGTTGGCTAGCGACTCACTTATCGTCGGGCATTCGGAGCGGGTAGACCGGTCGTAACGTTATTACGTGTTGCGTTGCGTAACGTTGCGTAATTCGTAAAGTAGGCGTTAGGCTGATTTTGTTCCTCTGTAAAATTATGTTGATGCCAAATTATTTTTTTTAAGGAATTTCTCTTCTGATTCCTAAAATCAGAATTGGGATAAGCAACTCTTAGCCCACAATTACGAGGAACAAAGTCTTCTGCGTACTTTAGTGTTCGTGTTTGTGATAATGGCTGGCGGATCCAGTCGGAGTGACCGTAGGTCGCGAAGTCGTTCCCGTGATAAGTCGCGGCACCGTTCACGTAGCCGTCACGAAGTGTCCACTAGGAACCGCCGATCGCGACGTCGGTCATATAGTAGGACGCGTAATGAAAATTTCACACCGTCATCGTCGCTTGAACAGATCGCGGTCTTCAAGCAGGTCACATACCCCGGATTTGGCTATTCATTCCACGTTGAATTCGATCATGGACCGTCTTGCGTCGATCTTGGCAGTGTGGGTGAGGGTCAGGTTGGGCCGAGTCGGGGGGGGTTGGACCTTTGATTGGCTCGGCTGAGCCTCGGAATGTTGGGCGGATGCAGGTGCGGACGGGTGTGGTGCGTCGGGGACGTCATCGGATCGCGGTGCGGCCTTGGCGTTCAGTGTGAAGACATACAGTTTTGTATGTATTGGACTTTGTGTCCGGCAGACATACAGTTTTGTATGTATTGGACTTTGTGTCCGGCAGACATACAGTTTTGTATGTATTGGACTTTGTGTCCGGCAGACATACAGTTTTGTATGTATTGGACTTTGTGTCCGGCAGACATACAGTTTTGTATGTATTGGACTTTGTGTCCGGCAGACATACAGTTTTGTATGTATTGGACTTTATGTCCGGCAGACATACAGTTTTGTATGTATTGGACTTTGTGTCCGGCAGACATACAGTTTTGTATGTATTGGACTTTGTGTCCGGCAGACATACAGTTTTGTATGTATTGGACTTTATGTCCGGCAGACATACAGTTTTGTATGTATTGGACTTTGTGTCCGGCAGACATACAGTTTTGTATGTATTGGACTTTGTGTCCGGCAGACATACAGTTTTGTATGTATTGGACTTTGTGTCCGGCAGACATACAGTTTTGTATGTATTGGACTTTGTGTCCGGCAGACATACAGTTTTGTATGTATTGGACTTTGTGTCCGGCAGACATACAGTTTTGTATGTTCCAAATTCCAAATTCCAAATTCTTTATTCACATTAACAGACACGAGACACAATATAAATTAATCTTACAGGTACAGGGACACAAAAATAATGCATGCAGAAACTTAAAAATAAGAATAGAATTAAGGTTTAAGTGAAGTCTCGCGACTGCTGTGTGAAAGGGTACCTAGATCAGCATGAGGTTAGTGAAACTAACACTATCTAACCCTAGTCTAACTAACCCTAGTCTATGTATTGGACTTTGTGTCCGGCAGACATACAGTTTTGTATGTATTGGACTTTGTGTCCGGCAGACATACAGTTTTGTATGTATTGGACTTTGTGTCCGGCAGACATACAGTTTTGTATGTATTGGACTTTATGTCCGGCAGACATACAGTTTTGTATGTATTGGACTTTGTGTCCGGCAGACATACAGTTTTGTATGTATTGGACTTTGTGTCCGGCAGACATACAGTTTTGTATGTATTGGACTTTGTGTCCGGCAGACATACAGTTTTGTATGTATTGGACTTTATGTCCGGCAGACATACAGTTTTGTATGTATTGGACTTTATGTCCGGCAGACATACAGTTTTGTATGTATTGGACTTTATGTCCGGCAGACATACAGTTTTGTATGTATTGAACGTACGAGTGGACGTAGCTTGAATATGATGATACAGGTATAAGAATGAATGAATGACTGACAGACGAGGATGGTGGAGTTGCAGCAGATGGCAGCATACAAAGTGGTGACAACCCCGAGGCTCGTGTCGAGGACGACACTATGTCAGGAGAGGCCGTATAAGCGGTTACCCCACACGTTGCGTAAGGTTGCCGGCCGTTGCCTATAAAAGCCGCTGCGGTTGGCTAGCGACTCACTTATCGTCGGGCATTCGGAGCGGGTAGACCGGTCGTAACGTTATTACGTGTTGCGTTGCGTAACGTTGCGTAATTCGTAAAGTAGGCGTTAGGCTGATTTTGTTCCTCTGTAAAATTATGTTGATGCCAAATTATTTTTTTTAAGGAATTTCTCTTCTGATTCCTAAAAGTATGAATAAACAACGGGCCCTGTTATTGTTGTTTGTTAAATGTCAAATCAAATTGTTTCATTTTCGTTTTCACTACGCCTTCGGAGAACCCTAGGTCGACCATAGGAATAGGGTACTTCCCTCTATATTAGAAAACATCTAAAAGCATATAACTATGATAGCTTATGCATTAAATAGTCGGAACCATCATGTTTAAGTACATAAAATAACAAAAATAATATAAAAATTAGTTTCAAAGTATTCACTTTTTTAATCTATACGTAAAACAAGAGCGAAACATAGGCCGCCATGTCGTGACGTCATAAGGTACTGTAAACTTATGCGTGTCAATGTCATTATGAATCATAGTACGTATAAAGCCGCAAAACAATAAAAAAAGAAGTTTGTAGGTTGCTTTTTTAATGTAAGAGAACGTTATAAATACGTAAATTAAATTGAAAGCGCACGTGAATCACACTATGGAAAGCAGTTTTGTAAAAGGAGATAGTACGAATTACCAAAAAAAAAATGCATTAATGGTCGGAAAATTCTTTGCCGCAAATCCCGAAATTGTTTTGCCGAGTTACGGAGTATTAAAACATCGATGACAGTATTACTCTTTTATTATTATTCCTTTATTAGTTGTTTATATATAAAAGATAATAAGTCATTTTTAAATTATGAATATAATAATACACAGCATCAAACATAGAGCTTTGTTTATTATTTACATGCCGTATTGACGTCATCGCTACAGAGTAACAACTCGTGCGGCGCCTTCGTCTAATCCCGCGCGAAATTTGAAAATATTAAATTTTAATGCAATTTTATAGTACTTAACGAGTGTATAAATTTTTATATTTTTAGTATATGGTTTACTGACACGCAAGGATCAAATTAAGATTCTTTTCAAAAAAGAGATTAATTCCCTAATGAGTTCTCTTCAATATTCTCACTGGCGGCACAGTTTAGGTACACTCACAATAAACAGGAATAAGAATGTAAAGGCGCGGGTCGCGTATAGGTCGGTCTGTTCTTAGCGGGGTCCCGTGACCCGGGTCATGCTCCTTCCGCGGCCGGGGGCGTCGTCGGTGGTGGAGATCGGGGGAGGTATTGTAGCCTCCCCCGAGGAGGGCTCCCCTGTATCGGCGGGGGAGCGGAGGCTGGGGGTTCCCGGAAGTAGCTGGTGTTCCCGGGCTCCCTACATGCCTGAGGAAGCCATCCCTGAGTTTTTAGTGGGAGGCCTCCCACTACTGGGGAGGAGAGCCCCACATAACCGCCGGCTCGCCACAGCCGGAACAAATGTATGTAATATATATGTATATGCCATTAATTGAATTAAAAGTAGTTTTATGGTTATCATTTGTTTTCCGTCAATTATCATAATTTTGTGAAATAATAATTAATAGAGTTTGAATATATTTTGATGAGTTAAGATCAGAAGTTATATATATGTATATACACACAATGCTTGTGTATATATATAACAAATACACTAACAAATACATTAGTATTTATATTTTTGGTTTGTTTGAATTTAGGGTTTATAACTAGCCACGTAAATGTTGGTAGCGTCAAAAACTAATGACATAAGCGGTACGTACCCAAAATAACGAACAAAAACTACGTTAAATTTTAAATCATTTATTTGTACGACAATTCGTATATTACAACCCTTACACAAACTTACATTCTTAAGCTAACTGTACAAATTCAAATAATTTCGCATCTAGGAATCATCGATCGTTTCACTATCTTTCTAAATAAAAATAAGCTTACTGAACCTCCCTCTTGGGCTAAAAATAAAAAACGGATATTCACACAATAACGGAGAAAACTTGCTCCCATGCTAATTGCCAAGAGATCAACATAAAACGACATAGTGATGCGACATGCGACAAAATTGACGTAACGTCTGGGGACTTGGAACTAGTGCTGTTCGCATCGGTAACGAAAACCGTTAACAACGATAACGTTATTACTAACAGCATTATAATA
This sequence comes from Scirpophaga incertulas, assembly GCA_036419045.1. Classification (NCBI taxonomy): domain Eukaryota; kingdom Metazoa; phylum Arthropoda; class Insecta; order Lepidoptera; family Crambidae; genus Scirpophaga; species Scirpophaga incertulas. Next base: position 1,903,498 of record CM071636.1, on the reverse strand, counting down.
ATAACACTCAGAAAAAAATTAATCGATTGATTTATTTATTATTCTTGTTTATCCAGTATTGTGAATAACAAATCTAAAAAGTTATTGGTTATGTGATTTTGTTCCAGAGAGATTACTATATGCAAAATTTTTAACAATACGACTTCACAATAACCGTGAATATATTCAAAGTGTTATATAGGGAAATCTACTTCGTTGTGTCATTTCACTTAAGCGCTACTTACAACAATAACGGTATTAAAATGCATGTTCAAACCGATATATCTCAACATATAACGCACTAAAACAGCACTAGCCGAGCCCCTGACACAATTATATCCTAAAATACACAATAAGAACATTAAATCTATATTTGGTCAATAACAAGTTATAACAAATCGCACAAAACGTGCGCGATCGCCACACGGCGACACACTTCGACAATTGTAACAATATGATACAATTCACTAATCGGCCCGGCTTCGCCATAACTTAGAATCAATAAAACCCCACAACGCCGGTCACACCGATAACCATTTCGAAATTGTAACTAATAAAACGGGTATTTACAAGAACTAGAGGTTTTCTAGTAACACGTGTAGACGAGAGAGATGAATTGTGTGTAACAGAGAAAGAATGATATTAGTAAGTACATTATTTAGGAATATAAATCACATACAATATTAATTATCAAATATTTCGTTTAGACTATAGGAGCAATTCACCGTGGCATGGCAAATTTGGCAGTGACAAATAGCAGAGTGAAAAAATTAGTGATAGCAAACTGAAGACTATAGTGATGTTTTAACACTGTAAATGTGCTTATTTATAACTGCATAGTTGATAAAAACAGCACATAATACTTGTTCGAGTGAATTAACCGTAACAAAGTTAAAATTATAACGTTATAAGCTCACACACACAGTATTTAAATTATTTGAATAAATTAATAAGACTGATTTATTTTAATAATTCAAATTACTCTTTTGGTTCTGTCATTTATTCTTATAAACACAAAACATTGTGTCTTATAGACAGTAATATTATTTGTGTGTGTGGCCACACAAAATAACATCGTTTTAACGCGTTATTAACGCTTTAGAAATATCGTTGAAGAGAAAGACAACTAAATATTACAAACATTAAATTTAATGGAATGTTTAGGACTTTTCTTATCAGTGATTTTCTTTCCTAACTTCCACGATTGACAATAATTAATTAAAACTGTATAATGTATTTTAATCACTAAATATTTTCCTAATTTTGCTGTGCAGACGTGACGTTACATATATTTTATAAAAAATCTCATAAAACTATAATAACTGCAGGAAATTTCTATGTATGCGACATGGTACAGTTACTTATTGAAAATAATATATCTTCCTATCTATAATAAAAACGTTTGGACTAGTTTATTTTAACATGTGTATAGGTAGCAAAGGAAATTCGTGTATATATGTATACATATTAACAATGAGATTGTGCGTCGGTTGCGACAGTCAGTATTTACATTGAATACAAAAATTTATAAAACCTATTGTTGGCGCCAGAGGTCGCTGAATGAGTACATGATAGATTTTTAATCTATGCTTTCCATTGATAAAAGATTCTGATCGTATAAAAGCGGTCACTAGCACAACCCTTTCTAACTCATTACCCTCTCACAGAGACTGTGTAAATTATTTCCATTAACCGTTTGAGTGCTAAGCAATTTTTGTAAAAATCTATTGGAAAATGCTATGCATATTTTGATTACTCCAAAGGAAATAATTATGGTGTCAAATAAAACACGCTCATTTAGACAAACATTGATCAATTATAATAAATCTTTTTGGGTTATACAGAAAAAAGTGCGTCGTACTTTTCGATACAAATTGCCGCAGCGCAAAATGGCTGCTTAGCACTCTAACGGTTAATATGCGCGTGCGCAGGATCTACCATATCTATTTATACCATGAAATAATTTAATAAAGTCATTAAAATGTGATGTCTACCAGCGGTACTGTGAATCCCTTTAACTATTTCCATCGTTTTTATAGTCTGGTGTGATCCATTTAACCAGCCAGTCGCCATCTTTGCTTAAAAAGTTGCATAGCCTTTCAACTACTCTGAACTCTAAGATACAATAGACCAGGTGTTCGTTGAACCTTCCTTTACAATAGCAAGGTATTATTTCTGCTGAACTCCCCGCATCAAAGGAACTGACTGGACGGGATTCGTGACTGCAAAGATAATCAGGACTATAGTTAATTACTGTACGATACATTTGATCATGATCGTGATCATGATCCATGATCGTGATCATGATCCATGATCGTGATCATGATCCATGATCGTAATCATGATCAATGATCGTGATCGTGATCCATGATCGTGATCATGATCCATGATCGTGATCGTGATCCATGATCGTGATCGTGATCCACGATCGTAGGCAAGCCTCAGGTGCATGGGAGAGCCGACAGCTGCCTCAATACCCATGGAACTCAAAGATACAATAGACCAGGTGTTCGTTGAACCTTCCTTCACAATAGCAAGGAATTATTTCTGCCTTCAATACCCTTTCAGATCTGTCCTAAACGGAACACTGGCCACCGTAACGAGAACACCAACCACTCCCGTAATTCATCAGGCGTTCTCCAAGTACCATGTCCACGTTACCGTATATTTTTCATTTAGTATTAACAGATTTAAACATTTATTGTCTAATAATTTAAGGTAACTTATAGTTCGATTGTAAACAATGTATGTATGTTTCTTCTTTTTATTTTTATCTGTTTTGTTGTTTTGTCCTTGTTATTCCCAAATTGGGTTTTGTTATTCCAACATATCAACTTGACAGTTGTATATTTGCTGCACGTTAATGATATAATTAGGTTCTAAGGGTCTAGTTTTTAAGGTTCGGTATAGATTATTATTCTTTCAATTAGCTATAATCTGTTTTTGTACCTATTATTAAATAAATAAAATAAATAAACCTTGTGATTCACCCATAGACCCAGTGATAGCTGTAGCATTAGCCCTATCCAAGTCAAAGACAGGTATGATAAAAGGGCAAATTCCGCGTCCTCCAAGGGAAATAAAACTACAAAAGTCCTTTCAGGATTGTCTCCATACTCAAGAACAACGGACTCGACACTCCAAAACCAGACAACGTAAGACCAGCGCAATCACCTCCAAAAACCTCCACTAAATGTATCTTGGACTTAATCACCAAGCAAGCAGCCTATGGCACAGGATTGAAGACAGTTCTGGACTTTTGCTGTTGAAATCTCGTGGTAATGCCAGGAGCCAGACATACCTTTATTCCGATGTTACCAACGACACTTATAGAGAGATGCATAACAGAAATTCTGTCAACTTGTATGAGCCTGCAGATTCGAGGGAAGATATATGCAGATGTGGACAATTTTGAACAAAGATAAAGGGTCTTGAATACAGAGCATATTTTAGATCCCCTTCATTAGGGGAGCACTTTTTAAGATGTTTGCTTGTGGATCTGATCAACGTTATTGGACTTACATAAGATCGAATTTAGCGATCCAAAAGAAACCTTGTCCTTTTCAGCTGTCACAACTGGCAGAGAACTCGACCCTGGCCCGAAAACTCAGAGTTTATGTAATCCAGGGCCTTACAAAGAAACCTTGTCCTTTTCAGCTGTCACAATTGGCAGAGAACCCGACCCTGGCCTGAAAACCCAGAGTTTATGTAATCCAGGGTCTTATTAGATAACCCATCAACTCACGAATTCCAGAGTATGCAGACTTACTATAACAGCTCACTGTACCAGTCTTTACCAGACTATTACAATGGGAAACCTGATATTTTACCCTGAAACGGATATTCTTTTAACGGATTTTTCGGGCACATTGCCTAAAGGGTGCAGCCAATCGAGCTGGGGTGCATGTATATCAAAAAGCAACGCCCTTGACCACCTATAGGCTTGTTTTTATCCGGATGACCTTATCCCCTGAAGAATTTAAATACACACTCGTCGTGATGGACCAGTTGCTACAATCATCCCTCGCCCCAATACACACCACCGACAACACCACCCCACAGATATCCCTCTATAATAGTCATATCCACTACCTCACTTATATATCCAGAGCTATGTATTAAGTTTGTATGGCAAGGAAAGCTAGGCGTCAGGCTGTATGGATTACAACTATTTCCTCAAAAAAGGCCAGGTCAGAAGTACCCGCAATCGTCGAGCATGTATGAGGAATGTTATGCAAGTAGATGAAGCGAAAGAGATATGTAAAGACCGTAGCAAGTGGAAAGACGTAATCTCTGCCTACCCCCATGGGAAAAAGGCGTGAGTGTATGTATGTATGTATGTAATATGTTCGAACACAGATTTTTTGATGGCTCAATGATTGCTTTTTTTAAATATTTGGTAAGGAGCTTTGAAAGTCCTTATAACTATACTCATTTTGAAGGGTTATAAAAAAAAGAAATGCTTATCTATTCACGCCATAGAGTTGCGACTTTATCGATTATTTTCAAATTCTGGCAATTCATAAATAATAAATACTATTCGCTACATACAATTGGGTATTTCACAAATATTTTCGTTGTCGATATCCGATTATGATAAAATAGAAACAAACTTCAAATTTAAAGTCAAAAATGAAACTGGCGCTAAAAGTAATACGTCACCATTCATTTTAGAGAAGGCTAAAGGAAGTAGGCAACGGTAATCACGAAGAAGGTAATAAAAAAAGTCTTAAAGTGATTTGATCACACGTAAAATCAACAATTGGTCGCAGACTTCTGGATTCAATATTTACAATACTCGATAAAAAATCGTAATAGTCAAATACCCAATCGAAATATCAAATTCACGCGTATTTTCAATATAAATTTTTCTCGTCAACGTTCTATAAATTAATTGGTTTTCTCAATCACAAGTGTCTATATTTATTTAAGCAAACACGTTCCGGCGTTACAGTACAAAAAATTATCGCATCAATTGCCGCGACAAAATTTGTCGCATCTAAACACTTGCGACAGTCGCAGTCGCACGTCGCCGCGCTGTCGGACTAGAATCAGTTCTTTGTGGTCGGCGTGCCGGTCACCGCGCTCAGGCTTAACAAACCTGAGTAGCCTGAAAGATAACAATAAATTTAGTTTTTTTTAATTTATTTTTTAGTGTATACTTATATATTATATCTTTACGCCTGCAAAGCAAATGAGCTCACTTGACGCTGGTGTGACTCGTTTGAATTACTATCTTATATATAAACTAGCGACCCGCCCCGGCTTCGCACGGGTGCAGTGAAAAAATGGTTATGGTGGGTTATCCCTAAGAGATAGACATATACCATCGCGGACTTTTTTTGTGATTTTTGTAAGTTGTACAATACTGTAGTACATTATTTTGGTCTATCTCGTAGGGTTCAGCCAGCGTTTGCAATATAAGCGCAAAAAAACGTGCTTATTTACGACATCACATTAGAAACCTTTAAATTTATCAGTGTTTCTCTACTATATTATGCATTTATTATACATACAAACCTTCCTTAAGAATCACTCTATCTATTAAAAAAAACCGCGTCAAAATCCGTTGCGTAGTTTTAAAGATCTAAGCATACGTACGGACATACAGCAAAAGCGACTTTGTTTTATACTATGTATTGATTGATGAATCACAAAATGTGTTGGTAAGCGCATAACTCGACAATGCCTTTACCGATTTGGCTAATTTTGGTCTTGAATTATTCGTAGAAGTCCAGAGAAGGTTTGTACGTAGAGAAAAAAAAAAATTGAAAAAGAGTGAAGTCAACATTTTTATACAAACAATTTGTATTAATACTTAAAAGCCAATTTGAACCTTTGGCAAGACAAAAAAGTGACGTTAGTTCTGTAAAACAAATTTAATGTCATCATATGGCATTTCAAGTAGGAACAAAAAACTGCCACTTTACAAATCTTTTTGACAGGACGAAGTCTGTCGGGTCCGCTAGTTTATAATATAATAATAATTATTATTTCTTAAACTCACACCAATAAGCTTTTTTTTTACGCTGAGCAAAAATGCATTAAATTGCATACCCCGGCTATGGAGAGCCGGCGGTTATGTGGCGGTCTCCTCCCCAGAAGGGGAAGGCCTACCCAATAAAAACCTCAGCGATGGCCTTCCTCAGGCATGTAGGGACCCCGGGAACGCTAAGCGACTTCCGGGAACCCCCAGTCTCGGGGAGCCCTCCTCAAGGGGGCTACAATACCTCCCCCGATCTCCTCCATCGACGACGCCCCCCGGCTACGGGAGGGGCGTGTACCAAATTAGCCTAGCCCATACTAAGCTCTGTAGGCTTGTGTTATAGTATATATATTTTTGATAGAAATATATATGTATTAACAACTATGACTAAACCACAAATGCTCGCATTCATCACACAAACATCTGCCCCCACCGGGACTCGAACCCGGGACCTCAGAATTTTTTTATTTGTTGTATTTTTTCAGTAGACCCCTACAGCTCCTACAGGAGAAGCGTTGCATAGTCTAGTAGATTTTGTTATATTAATATAAATATGTGGATTAAAGTTGGGAAATTAAATTGTTATTATTATTTGATTTATGATCTGTAAACCGTGTTCATAATAAATAAATAAATATCATCATCGATTCAGTCAAGAGACGCCCACTGCTGGACATAGAGCTCCCCCAAGAGACGCCCACTGCTGGACATAGAGCTCCCAAGAGACGCCCACTGCTGGACATAGAGCTCCCCCAAGAGACGCCCACTGCTGGACATAGAGCTCCCAAGAGACGCCCACTTCTGGACAGAGCTCCCCGAAGAGACGCCCACTGCTGGACATAGAAATCCCCCAAGAGACGCCCACTGCTGGACATAGAGCTCCCCCAAGAGACGCCCACTGCTGGACATAGAGCTCCCCCAAGAGACGCCCACTGCTGGACAGAGCTCCCCGAAGAGACGCCCACTGCTGGACATAGAACTCCCCCAAGAGACGCCCACTGCTGGACATAGAGCTCCCCAAGAGACGCCCACTGCTGGACATAGAGCTCCCCCAAGAGACGCCCACTGCTGGACATAGAGCTCCCCCAAGAGACGCCCACTGCTGTACATAGAACTCCCCCAAGAGACGCCCACTGCTGGACATAGAGCTCCCCCAAGGATCTCTACTCTGGTCGATGCTGTGCTGCTAACATTCTTCACCAAGTCCAGCCATCTTGGGGAACTATCAAGAACTGTTAATTGACAAAGCTAAATTAATCATTATCTTATTGTTGAGATGGTTGGATCGAGAAATAACAGAGTTAATTACTTTACTTTTATTTTGTGTCCTTACATTTTATTATGAGCGTTCGACATGAACAACTTTTCAAGAAAAAGGAAACGTCAATTTGACAACGACGAGGTTACCGCTTAACAGATCAATAGATGGCGCCACTCATAAATTTCACTTTATTACAGGTTATAAGTTTACTTAATTACAACACTTAGGTATAATTGCTTTTATTTGCTAAAAAAACAGTTTGTGAGTCCTGGAAAGAAGAAGAAAGAAGGAAGTGGGAGAAGTTACTAGCCTCGGATCTGATCGGCGAGCGCGTCCCGGAAGGCCTGCAGCCGACGCGGGTACAGCGCGGCCGCGTACATCGGGTCCACGGACACGCCGCCCGCTCCCACACCCCCACCCCCGCCCCCGCCCCCGCCCCCGCCACACGCCCCCGGCACGCTGTCACGGGATCCTGGAACGAGCTTCTCCATTATATCTACATACTAGATAACCGTAAATGTCCGGTGTGGAAGAAAATGTAGTTACAGAATGTACCCGTAACCGACGTGCTGCATGAAAGTCGAGAAAGCTAGCGAAGTATGTTTGGATCGTAGCAAGTGGAAACTGTTTTATCTGCCTACCCCCATGGGATAGAGTATATTATTATTAACTGTCATTTTAACCATACTCAGCACGCCATTACACAGGCAACGCCATTTTTAAACCGCATGACTTTCCACGCCATAGATATTAATACGGGAAGTTTACTAGTTTATGCTCGTAGCATTTGAAAGAATGAATGAAGGAAGGTTAACGAAAGAGATACACAAGGTAAGAATGATAGGACGAATCGGTGCAGGTCGACCTAGGCGGACATATCTCGATCAAATCGAAGATGCCTAAAGAAAGGCCGGGTCAAGAGTACTCGCAACCGACGAGATGCATGAAGACGCTCATGAAAGTGGAGGAAGCAAGAGAAGTGCTAGGATCGCAGCAAGTGGAGAGAGGTGGTCTCTGCCTACCCCATAGGGAACAAGGCGTGACATATATGTATGTAATGCTCGTAGCATAGCTGAAGATCGGACAGTGTCTAAAATTACAATCAATATACAGAGGTACTTTGTCAGTGGCAATGACATAATGAGACTCAAATTATAGTCTGATATCGTCTCCATTATAATAACTGGTTTATTAAACTAAAACTAAGGCTTATATACTAATATTGTACGTGCATATTTCTAGCTTACTCAGCCAAAACGTGGACGTTCTCATGACCGGCACAGGTACCAACATAAACACAAACAATTTATCGACTCTCATCTCAAATTACAATCAATTTACAGGGGTACCAACATAACCACAAACAAATTATCGACTCTCATCTCAAATTACATTCAATATACAGGAGTACCAACATAAACACAAACAATTTATCGACTCTCATCTCAAATTACATTCAATATACAGGGGTACCAACATAAACACAAACAATTTGTCGACTCTCATCTCAAATTACATTCAATATACAGGGGTACCAACATAAACACAAACAATTTATCGACTCTCATCTCAAATTACATTCAATATACAGGGGTACCAACATAAACACAAACAATTTGTCGACTCTCATCTCAAATTACAATCAATATACAGGGGTACCAACACAACCACAACAAAATTATCGACTCTCATCTCAAATTACATTCAATATACAGGGGTACCAACATAAACACAAACAATTTATCGACTCTCATCTCAAATTACAATCAATATACAGGGGTACCAACATAAACACAAACAATTTATCGACTCTCATCTCAAATTGCAATCAATATACAGGGGTACCAACATAAACACAATCTACTTATCGAACTTTTTACTCGAGTATTAAACAAGGAAGTGTGTTTGGATCGTAGCAAGTGGAAGAACTTGATCTCTGCCTACCCCCATGGGGAGAGGTGTGAGTATATGTATATATGTGTATATATATTTAAGTTACGAAATCAAAAACTATAATAAACTATATTGATATATAAACTCTTAATTAAATTAAATAATCTAGATAACAATAAAAACAGCTAATAGGTAACAAGTTAATTAATCCAAAGGCGGACTTATCTCTCAGAGAGACCTCTCCAACCAACTCTAGATGATTATGATATGAGAATAAATAATATTTATACTGTTTTTTAAATATAAATAATAGGAGCGCCATATTTGTATACATTAATCAAATAGATATGACAATAAAAATGATTCGATATACCTATACATAGTCATAAATATATATATACATATATACACATATATACATATAAACCCTTACCCAAAACACAGTCCTTTTTTGCCCATACAAACTTTTTCTAACTAAAACATACAGTCAATTTGAGCTTCATTGTGTAACGTTCATATTGCAAGCACTCACTGTTGTCTAAGCAATGAAGGTGTGTTCCTAACATCAAAGAGTCAATTTGCGCTTTATTAACGCGATATAAATTGAAATTCAATCATATCTATCAAAACAGTGTGCTTGTGTGCGTTGTAGCACAGAATACATCGTTGGCGTTCCAAAGTTGAATAGTTTTGCTGAATAGTTTTCTTGAAATGCTTATATAATTTGTATTTAATTATTTTTTATTCACAACGCCCTACCACCAGGGTGACGGTTGTGTACAGGAGATTTTTTTGCCCTGACTATAAAATAAGTAGGAACAAAAAACTGCCACTTTACAAATCTTTTTGATAGGACGAACTCTGTCGGGTCCTCTAGTAATATAATATAATCATGTGCAGAAAGCAGTTTACGACAAGCTAGATAGGTAGCGTTCCTTTATAATTTATTTTGTCAATTATATTGTATATTTAATCTATAACAATATACTATGTGCTCTGTAGCATGGAGCGGGTGACAGTAACGTTTCGTTTACACTTGAAAGTTGCCACGACTTACAAATAACGATTTAGTATTTCAGTTGTACCACATTCGCAGTATATTAAACTAGCAGCCCGCCCCGGCTTCGCACGGGCATTAAACAAACATTTCAAAAGTTTAAATTTTTTACACATATACACTCCCATACACTAAGATACACATCAATTCTCACTCTCTTCGTGATTCATAATAGTGTCCTTGCTGTAAAAATATTAACACTTATTGTTCGCGTCTTGAGCTTGCTACACGAACTATCTTGATATTCTTGATGAATAAATAATCCTTGTTGATGTCAAAATTATATTTATTTCGTACTCTTGATAGTATAATACTTGATACACGCTTGCTATTGACAATGCCTTGTTTGCAATTGTACAGAAATAATGAGTTACAACAAAATGCTGACGCCGTGACCTACTTAATGTGCGGTATAATCCGTACACTTATGATTAGTTCATTATGTGTCATTATCGTACGAATCGAATAAATGTTTATTTATCTAGGTCTATGAGAACGTACTTGTTCTTGAAACAGAACTAAACCTGAATAATATGGCAAGGCTTACATTTCTCTATGGAAAAAGATTGTAGTGTTGCCATTGAAAAAAAAAAGAAAATTTATATGTGAAATTGGATTGATCTATATTGTATATCGCATTTAGGCATATATCTATAGGAATGAGATGTTATTCCGTGGTTAAGTAATCCTATTTACTTTATCGAATCAAAAACTACCCTCACATAAAATTTTATTAAAATCACTTTATTTACGTCTTTGTAATGTTAATATAGATTCGTTTCGGATTATCTATATCCAAAAACGGGCATGTTATATCAAAGATAACTAAAAATATGACTTACCCGTTGAACTAGTAGGCGAGACATTGTCCCTCGGATTCATCTGATAGTTGGGAACCACTATTGAGTTTTTCTTCGGACTCGGCGAAGGGTAGCTTCTGGGAGGTTCTTTGGGGGGAGTGGGCGTCTTGCTCGAAACAAATTTCCCGTTGGAAGATCTCTTCTGAGAGGACCTCAGCTTGTTGGGAGTCTGAGAGCGATTAACCAGGGTGATCTCCAAATTTGAGCCAACGACCGCCTTCCCGTCCAGCAGTGTGTAGTTCTTGGTCAGGTTCTGTGCGTTCGTGTTGGGAACTTTGACTATCTCCACGGCCGGAGTGACCTTGCAGGTGAGGTCCAGGATGTGCTGGGGCGGCGTGGCGGCGCTCACGGCGCGGGCTGGCTTCAGCGGGGCGCCCAGCAGCACATGCGGGGGCGGCATGAACGGGTCCTTCGGGTTCCCGTACACAGTTTTCTCTGGACCACTCGTCCCGTATATGCTCGTCGCTTGAATAACTTTCGGCGGCTTCATCCCGTTGAAGTGTGGTGGTAGGATGTTGTACATTTGGAACAGTTGCGCGTGAGTCAGGATGGGGTGTGGCATCGCCGGGTTGATTATAACGGGGGAGGGGGTTATGAGCGGCGGGAGGGGGCTGGGAGGGACAGGCCAGGCCGGCACTGCCGTGACTTCCAGGCCTCTCTCTTTGAGGATGTCCAACTTTTTCTTCTTCACCGATTGAGGGCTCTCCGGATACTCGTCTAGGTCGATGATCTCAGGGGTTTTTGGTTGGTACGGCACCTGCAACGTGATAAATGAAATCACCTAAATACATCACCATCTTGAACTCTTGATACGGCCAATTCGAAATATACTGCCGTTTCCATTGTTGTCCAGTAACGAAACCCATCACCTTACCTCGACTATATCATCGTCAGGCGGTGGCGGTCGGTGGATGCCGAAGTTGTTGATGGCGAGAGGTGAACTGGCCGTCTCTGACCTTACGCCGAGACCTGAAACCAATCAATTAATATTAGAGGTTGAACTATGAATTAACATACCATCTGACTATTCTGGCGTGCGCTGCCAAAAGTCTAATACAAATCTTGCGCAGACGAAGTCTAATAATGAAAGAAACATCACAAACTTTTCTCTTGCCCCTCAGGACAGGAGAGGCTGAGAGCCTCATGGCTACCACCACAACCAAGTGCTGCAGTGGTTATGACGGAGTCCAGACTCAGCCTGAGCCTTGGTCTTCTTGGCTTGTAGTGAGAGCGACCGCTCTTCAGGAGAGGAAGTGGTGCAGATACATGCTGGTACGAGGTAACGTCCCCAGGGCTCTTGTGTAAATATTGGCGTTCAGCTATGGACCTTTTTTTGTTGAGGCGGAGGAAATGCCTATAGCCGGGGGCAAGATGTTGGTCCTCGGCGCACTCCGGGGGAGGGGAGGAAGGGGAGTGTGGGGCTCGCACCCACTGAAAACTCCGCCGTGTTCCTTCTCCTCATTTTGCCGGAACTCGCGGGTACCACCAATGGTATAGCTTCATCGCACCGGAGTCACGATGCAGACCCGTGAAGGCTCCGTCTCTCTTTGTGAAAGACGCGTGCCTCTTCGAGCCATCAGTGGCAATGGATTCCCCGATCCACTGCCGCAGCTCACTACTGCGGGTGCTTACTGTGGGGGCAGTTGGCGGATGTAGTTTGCCCTTCTCCCCCTGGTTCACCTTCGACGAATGACCGTATCGGCGACTGCCACCCGGTCTCTCTCTTTTATTTTTGTAACATTACGGTCTCGGCATAAAGACCCATGGCCGTCCAGCTCTCCTGATCTTCCACCATGCATTTGACCACAGCTTGGAATGGACCTTTTTATGCTGTAGCAGCACACATGAACCTCGATTATTCTGTATGGCGAACAGGAGACGAATTTTCGAAACAATAGAAAACCAATTCGCATTCGAAATCGTAAGATTCGTACACGAATTACCGAATTCACTATTTCTGAACTTTCATTTCGTGCGTTGCGCTACGAGTGGTTCAACCCACTCGTTTTCGATTTCTACTAGTAGAATATCCAACGCTGAAGTGACCTTGACAGTGATCCGTTTCACGTGCGTTAATTTTTATGCGAGAAACGGAATCTAATTAAGAATTTGTTTTCAATGACAACATTGAATTCGAGTGAATCAAAAATCTATAACATTGTAAGCAGTAGAAAATAATTTCGCGCACTAAATTTCAACGATTCGATTCGCACTAAATTTCGACGATTCAAAAATACGTCTCCTGGTCTGTTTCCCTGTTCGTATCCTAAATAAGTTTTCTTTTTGTGTGTGTGTAGACTAAATCAAATATGTCTATCTATCTACATGACAAACCTGTGTGGGGGAGGGGGTGTGGGTGCGGGTGGGGGTGGTGCGCGGCGTGCGGTGGGCGGCCCGCCTTCACGCGCACCGCCCTCAGCGAGCTGCGAGCCGCCGGACGGCTCGGCTGAATCAAAACATTATTCTTCAAACAGGATTATTGTAATTGCTTTTGCACGTCAAAGACGTGCTTCTACGCTATTGATTCAAGTCTATGGCGGGAGACCTTGTACTGGAAGGAACCAGGAAGGGCTATTTTTCTTCTGGTATTTTTACAGAATCGTCAATTAAAAGCTGGCCTCAGATCTCTTTACAAGTTTACACACCTGGGCGTAGCACAGACACACCTGAGCGTAGCACAGACACACCTGAGAGTAGCACAGACACACCTCAGCGTAACACCGACACACCTCAGCGTAACATCGACACACCTGAGCGTAGCGCAGTCACACCTGCGCGTAGCACAAACACACCTCAGCGTAACACCGACACACCTGAGCGTAGCTCAGACACACCTGCGCGTAGCACAGACACACCTGAGCGCAGCGCAAACACACCTGAGCGCAGCACAGACAACAGAGCGTAGCATAGAAACTCCTGAGCGCAGCGCAGACATACCTGGGCGTAGCACAGACACACCTGAGCGTAGCACAGACACACCTGAGCGTAGCACAGACACACCTGAGAGTAGCACAGACACACCTCAGCGTAACACCGACACACCTCAGCGTAACATTGACACACCTGAGCGTAGCGCAGACACACCTGAGCGTAGCACCGACACACCTGAGCGTAGCTCAGACACACCTGCGCGTAGCACAGACACACCTGAGCGTAGCACAGACACACCTCAGCGTAACACCGACACACCTGAGCGTAGCGCAGACACACCTGAGCGTAGCACAGACACACCTCAGCGTAACACCGACACACCTGAGCGTAGCTCAGACACACCTGCGCGTAGCACAGACACACCTGAGCGTAGCACAGACACACCTGCGCGTAGCACAGACACACCTCAGCGTAACACCGACACACCTGAGCATAGCTCAGACACACCTGCGCGTAGCACAGACACACCTGAGCGCAGCGCAAACACACCTGAGCGCAGCACAGACAACAGAGCGTAGCATAGAAACTCCTGAGCGCAGCGCAGACACACCTAAGCGTAGCGCAGACACCTGGGCGTAGCACAGACACACCTGAGCGTAGCACAGTCACACCTGAGCGTAGCACAGACACACGTGAGCGTAGCACAGACACACCTCAGCGTAGCTCAGACATACCTGCGCGTAGCACCGACACACCTGAGCGTAGCACAGACACACCTCAGCGTAGCACCGACACACCTGAGCGTAGCACAGACACACCTGAGCGTAGCACAGACACACCTCAGCGTAGCACCGACACACCTGAGCGTAGCACAGACACACCTCAGCGTAGCACAGACACACTGAGCGTAGCACAGACACACGTGAGCGTAGCACAGTCACACCTGAGCGTAACACCGACACACCTGAGCGTAGCTCAGACATACCTGCGCGTAGCACAGACACACCTGAGCGTAGCACAGTCACACCTGAGCGTAACACCGACACACCTGAGCGTAGCTCAGACACACCTGCGCGTAGCACAGACACACCTGAGCGTAGCACAGACACACCTCAGCGTAACACCGACACACCTGAGCGTAGCACAGACACACCTGAGCGTAGCACAGACACACCTCAGCGTAACACCGACACACCTGAGCGTAGCACAGACACACCTGAGCGTAGCACAGACACACCTCAGCGTAACACCGACACACCTGAGCGTAGCTCAGACACACCTGCGCGTAGCACAGACACACCTGAGCGTAGCACAGACACACCTGAGCGTAGCACAGACACACCTGAGCGTAGCACAGACACACCTGAGCGTAGCACAGACACACCTGAGCGTAGCACAGACACACCTCAGCGTAACACCGACACACCTGAGCGTAGCTCAGACATACCTGCGCGTAGCACAGACACACCTGAGCGTAGCACAGACACACCTCAGCGTAACACCGACACACCTGAGCGTAGCACAGACACACCTGAGCGTAGCACAGACACACCTCAGCGTAACACCGACACACCTGAGCGTAGCACAGACACACCTGAGCGTAGCACAGACACACCTGAGCGTAGCACAGACACACCTGAGCGTAGCACAGACACACCTGAGCGTAGCACAGACACACCTCAGCGTAACACCGACACACCTGAGCGTAGCACAGACACACCTGCGCGTAGCACAGACACACCTGAGCGTAGCACAGACACACCTCAGCGTAGCACCGACACACCTGAGCGTAGCACAGACACACCTGAGCGTAGCACAGACACACCTCAGCGTAACACCGACACACCTGAGCGTAGCACAGACACACCTGAGCGTAGCACAGACACACCTGAGCGTAGCACAGACACACCTGAGCGTAACACCGACACACCTGAGCGTAGCTCAGACATACCTGCGCGTAGCACAGACACACCTGAGTGTAGCACAGACACACCTCAGCGTAACACCGACACACCTGAGCGTAGCACAGACACACCTGAGCGTAGCACAGACACACCTCAGCGTAACACCGACACACCTGAGCGTAGCACAGACACACGTGAGCGTAGCACAGTCACACCTGAGCGTAGCACAGACACACGTGAGCGTAGCACAGTCACACCTGAGCGTAACACCGACACACCTGAGCGTAGCTCAGACATACCTGCGCGTAGCACAGACACACCTGAGCGTAGCACAGACACACCTCAGCGTAACACCGACACACCTGAGCGTAGCTCAGACATACCTGCGCGTAGCACAGACACACCTGAGTGTAGCACAGACACACCTCAGCGTAACACCGACACACCTGAGCGTAGCACAGACACACCTGAGCGTAGCACAGACACACCTCAGCGTAACACCGACACACCTGAGCGTAGCACAGACACACCGTGAGCGTAGCACAGACACACCTCAGTGTAACACCGACACACCTGAGCGTAGCACAGACACACCTGAGCGTAGCACAGACACACCTGAGCGTAGCACAGACACACCTGAGCGTAGCACAGACACACCTGAGCGTAGCACAGACACACCTGAGCGTAGCACAGACACACCTCAGCGTAACACCGACACACCTGAGCGTAGCGCAGGCCCACGTACCTGAGCGTCGTGCCCGTTGACGTACTTGTCGCCGAGCGCCGACAGCGAGGAGAGGCAGCCGAGCGGGGCCGCGCCCACCGCCACCGGGTTGTCTGCAACAATGGCTACACCACGTACAGCTTCGTACATCTGTATAACTACACTGCCCGCTCGGCACTCACATTAAAAATTATACTTTATACATTTCCAGTGCTCTGACTTTTTCAACTATTATCGAAATTAATACAAAGAGTCTGTTGTCTGTCAAGAATGTTCTTTATTTATTAATCTACGGTATCATTTAAGCCAGTACAAGCCCACTGCTGGACATACGCCTTCCCCAAGGATCTCCACACTGCTCAGAATTCTTCGGGCTAAGTCAGTAATCTTTTGCTTCTTCTGCGGATTCTATCTTTTAGCATCATAGAGAAACCCTGAGCATAGTCTTCTCCGTTGTCCTTTGGGTGACTTTAAGCCTCCTTATAGTAGCCTATTGTGAGTGCTGATTGACCCCTCTCTTACTCCAACTTTTGCCCGTTTCTCGATCACGGTTTGCTCTCCATGAGAATATTGTGGTGTTTCCTCTACCTCCATACATCTTTCCGGATTTTAACCCTGTTTAAATTTATGAACGAGCAAGCTGTTTTTCATTGATTCCCCTTTCTTTTAGATGTTGTTCTTCGGTTTTTGTTCGCAACCAGTTATATATCTCAGCCTGTGGATTGGGTAGTAGGAGGTCCTGGTTCTTACACATGTTTGAACCTCTCCTGATCAGTTCATGGTTGCCAAGTGCATCCTTTTATCCAGTCATACTTAAGGCCTTCGAGTGTGATAGAGATGAACAGTCTCTGAAGGGCCTTTCGGACTGGAAACCACCTTCTGAAGCTTGGCTGTAACTCCATCATCGCCTTGTTGTTGAGCTATTTGCTAGCCACAATAATCTCATACAGGCTATCGTTCGGGAAGTCTTCAGAGCTACATAAGGGATACGTACAAAAGAAACGAAAGGAAAAGAAGTTACTTTGTACCTTTCTATGTTATTTTTTGTGCGCATGACTTTCACTGGCCCTTAAATAGATTGAATAAATGGACTGAAAATAAATATCTTACCGGTACTGAGTTTGTGATTCACAAGCGGCTCCACCTTGGCCAGTTGCGAAAACTCGTCTTCCAGCAGTTTTTTTGGCTCCACAAGTTCCTCCACGGGCTTCACGGATATCTTGGCCGGTTTCTCCGGAGACAACTTCACCGGTTTCTCCGGTGAAAGTTTCACCGGCTTGTCAGACTTCACCGGTTTCTCGGATTTGTCCGGTTTCTCCTCTTCCTTCGGCAGTGACTCTAAGAACTCCCGGTTCAGTTCCTCGGCCGGTTTCGAGACGTAATTCATGTCGTCTTTTGAATCCGTTGGCTCCGTCTCGGTCTGTGATGAAAACTTATGTTGAATAAACGTTATTTTATTTGTTCGCGCATAATTGCAAGTGATTTTAGAAACAAAACAAAAAATTTTACAGTCAATATTTTCTCAATTTTAGCTTTTTAACACTTGCAGAATTGCTTGTTTAAATTTAATGAAATCGCTAAGATGTCAACAAATTGAATTATTTGGTGCGATATATTGAAGCCAGCATTTATTTTATACCGCATTGGTGTCAAATAAGGTTTAGTGCCTGCGCAAACGTTTATTTTACCGTCATCATATATATCGTACAGTAGACCCTCTTTAATCCGGCACTGCGCTAATCCGTCACTCCAGTAAACCGGCGCATTCAGATGGCTTTGGTGAGGGAATCATGTTGAGACATGATATATGATATACAAACAAACGCCGATCGGCTAAGAAGCGAAAGAAAATTGTCAGTTTCTTTAGTCCAATAGAATAGTTTACCAAAACTGAAGTCTTGGTACACTTATGTTTCTAATTACAATAGGCCCAAGACAATTATGTATTTTAAAACGTGTGTAAGGCGGCGAGAATGAAATTGCCCTTTTTAAAATTATTCGTTTATTATATTCACAAACTTATGAGCTTACGGGCTAAAATGCGAAACTATGTTACAGAATGATGTCGTCAGGAGTACTGTCCTTGTATGTGATGGAAAAAGCGGTTAAATAGGGTTGGTAGAATGCAGAGGAAAAGGACGCGGCGTCGATTCTTATCAGGGATAGATCCTGGAATTCGTGATATCTTTATTATAGTACGATAGGAGACGATGTCAGAGTTCATTACAGACATCGTTTAACACAGGGTTTCTCAAACTATAATTTGTGAGTTTTGTAGGCTTTTATCAGATGAGTCGCAGCTCAGATACTTTGAGAAACATTGACTTATTTCTAGAAACTCATCGTTAACAACTTGCAACTTAGGATTGCGTTAAGTTTATTTCAGAGTTCGTGATGTCACGGGGTGCATTTTGAGCTTAAAAATAATTATGTTTTAATAGGTATGGTATGGTAATTAATATTAATAAGGTAAACTATAGGTTAAGTAGTAGCAGTAATATTTGTTTTTATGTCAATGTGTCAATGTCACAGTTTAATGTCAATGTGTTTTTATTGGCTCTAATCATTGCTCGTTTGGCCAACGAATTGGCTCCGATAAGGGTTTATTGTCTCGTGTGTCAAGTAGGGCCTGTAGTAAGAACAGCGCTTCTGCAGAACTGCAGAAGCATTATACTGAGACTCATTATTTGTTTATTCTTATTTGTTTAATAATTGGACTATCTATGTGTGTCAAATAAATCTCTATTCATTCATATATGTACTATCATTTTCCAGTAATACGGCATAAGCTTAATCTGATTAAAGAGAGTCCACTGTATACAGATCAGAGCATAAAAAACCAACTAAAAAATCTTACCAGATCGTGCACCGGCGAGCGCAGCAGTGGCACGGGCGCGAGAGCGTGCGCGTGCGCGGAGCGGGAGCGGACGCGGACGCGGGCGCGGAGGCGGGCGCGGTGGCGGGCCGGCGCGGCGCCGGGCGGCGCGCCGCGTGCCGCTCGTACGGCAGCAGATACCTGCGGCAGGACGCACCAGCGGACTTCACACCGAGCCCTGACGCACGCCACTCGCGCACGGCTTTATTTAATACTTTGTCAAATAAAGCAAGACCATACCTTGCGGAACTAAATTGTAGCATAATAATGACCTGCTGGGGGGACTAGAGAGGGACCCATGGGGGCGCCCGTACCTGTGGTACTGACCGTGGGTCCCTCCGGTGACGGAGACCCTGGACCCTCTCGTCGTGGAAAGAGCGGTGGATACGCTCTTCCCGAGGGTCCGGGACAGTCCCCCCGCCGCCCCGTCGCTCGGCCTTTGGTCGAGCGACGGGGCCGACCTCCGGGGCCGTTTCGCGGCTCTCTGCGCGCAACACAGCCCCAGGACCGGATGGGGTCTCGGAAAAGGTGCTAGCACTGGCGCTCAGGGCGCTGGGGAGCACGGTGAGGCAGCTCTTCACGAGCTGTCTCCGTGAGGGCCTGTTCCCCTACGACTGGAAATCGGCCAGGCTGGTGCTCCTCAGGAAGAAGAGAAGGACCGGCGACGTTCCGTCTTCGTTCCGTCCGATCTGCTTGCTGAACGAGGCGGGGAAACTCTTCGAGAGGGTCATCTCTGCTCGTATCAGCGAGCACCTGACGCGCGCGGGTCCCGACCTAGCGGACTGCCAATTTGGATTCCAGCGGGGACGATCAACCTGCGGGCCTGCGGGCCGTGGTCGGGGACTATCTGCGCGACAGGACGATCGGCGTGATGGGACGGGACGGGATGGAAACGTCGAGGAGGGTCGAATGCGGCGTACCGCAGGGGTCGGTGTTGGGACCCCTGCTATGGAACCTCGCATACGACACGGTCCTTCGCACCAGCCTTCCTGACGGCGTGAGTGTCGTCTGCTACGCTGACGACACTCTCGTCGTTACGACTGGGGCCGACTTCGAGCCGGTGCTCAGGCTTGCCGAGCTTGGGGTGGCAAGTGTCGTGCGGGCGATCCACAGGCTGGGTTTAGAAATAGCGCCTCACAAAACCGAGGCGCTATGGTTCCACGGCCTTCCGAGGCGCCGGGAGCCACCCAGCCGCCGAATCCGGGTGGGTGACGCGGTGATCCCGGGTGGGGCCGTACATCAAGTACCTGGGCCTCACCCTGGACCGCCGCTGGAGCTTCGAGGAGCATTTCGTGCGGTTGGTCCCCCGAGCCAAAAGGGTGGCGGGCGGATTGTATCGCCTGCTGCCCAATCTCGGAGGACCGAGGGAGCGATAGGGGGAGCGCCCTGGAACCCGCGCACGAAGTGCCTAAGCGGGAGTGACACCGACGGATTGTGGCGGCCTGGCGTGCGCAGCTCGAAGCGGTCCGTCGGTGCCGTACTCCCGCACCTCGAAGCTTGGCTCCACGGGAAGGAGGAGCTCACCTACCGATTGACTCAGATACTCACCGGGCACGGCTGCTTCGGTGAGTATCTGTGTCGAATAGGACGGGAGGGATCGACACATTGCCACCACTGCGCATCCGACCTCGCCTCGGCCCAGCACACGCTGGCGGAGTGCCCCGCGTGGGCCTCCGAGCGCCGAGTCTTGGTCGCAGAGATCGGGCGAGATCTGTCTCCGCCGGCATTGATTGCGGCAATGCTGGCGGACGAGGGAGGTTGGAGGGCTGTGGCCTCCTTCTACCAATATTCGAGAGTTAAATATTATTTTTTATAAGTTCGCAGATTTTTATATGTTTTTTTTCATTTTGGAAACTTTGTCTTAGAGGTGAGAGCTATCAGAAAAACATGACATAGTAAGTGTAGAAAAATAATAAAAAATGGGGCCCAAAAAAAAACATCTCCTTTACTTTTAACATTTGTTTCCGCTTCTGGTTCCGCTGAGACACTTCCGTTGCATCACTAATATACACACACAGGGGGGTCAATGCCCCCCGACAGCTACATACACACACGAGGGGGGAGCCGGTGCCACCCTGCCACACACACCAGGGGGGAGCCGGTGCCACCCTGCCACACACCTCTCGTAGTGCCGGCGACAGCGCGCGGGTTGCGCGCCCAACTCCCGCCAGCGGCGACGACGACTCACCGCCTCGTACCCGCCCAGAGACTGCACCTTGCAGTACAACGAACGCAGCGACACTGCGAAGGAATCGGTGATTCAAGATTTATAAACAATCAAAATCGAAATCAAAAATTTTGGTGGTTAACCATTGGTTCACAAGTCTACAGCGGGAGACCTTGTACTGGAAGGAACCAGCAAGAAAACCAGCAAGGGCAATTTTTTTCTCTCCCTGTATCATTACAGAGTCGTCAGTTGGAAGCCGGCTTCAGATACACAGTCTGAGCCCAACCTCCGATACAAGTTAAAACTAACAAATAAATATTTCCTTCACAAGAGTCATATTGCATTAAACAAATCTGATATGTATATGTCCAGTACAGAACAAAAATATTATTTATTATAGAAGCATTAAAATTATATATCGCAAAATTTACATCTAAGCATGTTTAATCGTTCAGGAAATTGAATATCGTAAAAATTACATCCAAGCATTTTTATCATTCAAGAAATCATTGACCTTGTAATACTCTTTTTTCATTAGAGTATTTTTAGTATGTGCTTTAAATTCGTGAAACGGTAAAGCAGTAATATTTTCTCAAAGTGTATTATAAAAAGTTACACATTTCCCTAAGAACGAACCTCTAGTTTTTTGAAGCCTGTATGTTGGAACGGCAAGTTTATTTTTATTTCTTGTGTTTAAATGATGAATTTGAAAATTTGTATTATATGTATCGTATTTCTTATAAACATATATTAATTTTCATAAATATATTGACACGCTAATGTAATTATATTTATATCCTTAAATAAATCTCTGAGTCTCTGAGTTCCTCTGTTTTATATTATAGATAGCGCGAATCGCTCTTTTTTGGAGCACGAAAATACTTTCAATATTCGCCGCAGATCCCCACAATAGTATGCCATACGTCATGACACTCTGAAAATAATTGAAATAGACAAATCACCCCACACAAGATAGTTATATGATGCCTCACTATACTTAACGCTTAACGCTGATATAGCATATAGCATCTGAATTGCATCACAGCTCTACTCACGTATCGCTGACATAAAGCTTTAAGCAAGGTGACCGAATATCTCCGGATGGAATACAGACACTAGCTCAGCATTCTTTGCATCGTCGGTAGGTGTGTCGGTCCATCCGACATAATCACCGCGGCGCTTAGCTGCCCTGGTATCCATGAGGATTCTCAGCCTCTCCTCTCCAGAGGGAAAGGAAAAAAAACCGACAGGGACAGTATTCGATCAAGATACGGCGAATAGACATCGAAGCTACAAGAGCGAACTAAGAGATTAATCAGTGTTGGTTATTGTTAATTGTGTAATAGTACATTAGGATATTAGTGCGTTATGATGGTTATAACATGCGAGGCGGAATTTCGAGTCGAAGGCGAGGGCGTAATTGAGCCGAGCATGTTATAACCAATACGCACGTATAGCGTACGACGTTTTTAAAACATTTGCGAGGAAACAGAAAAAAAAAAAACATTTAAATAAACTCAATCTGTGAATGCGTACTGTTGCTTTCCCGCCATTTTACTACTGACTGACGCCGCGCGGTGATTAGTTCGAAATTTGAATAGCAACGGCGCGCGAAATGACAAATAATACTGTTATGGAATTTGTATGGACTATAACTTAACTATTTGCTTTGGTAACACACGCATTTTTTAAGATCTGCTTTACATATTTAAAACCGGTGGAATTTCATCAGCTTTAGATTAATTTAGGTAGAAAACGCATTATATTTTCACAGGTCGTAACAATATTAACATTTATATATGTATATAATATGTTATTATCAAAAAATGTTATATAATTATTTCTCTTTGATGTAATTAGCTATGGAACTATAGGTAAGTATGTACATATTTCTTTTCTTTATAATATTATCCGTATGTAACTGTTTGTTCCTAAATAAAACAAAAATAAAAACATTTATAACTGAAACTAAAAACGTCCCAATGAAATTAATAACAAATTAATTATTAATCAAATATAAATCTTTTTATCTTATATATAAAAAATAATCGCAAAATGTGTTGGTAAGCTCATAACTCAACAACGCCTGGACCAATTTGGCCAAATCTTTTTTTAAAATGTTCGTTGAAGTTCAAGGATGGTTTTTTAAAAATTAGGATTATTGCTGGAAAGCCCCTAAAAATAGCCCTTTTCTTTTTCCCATGCAAACGTTTTCTAACTAAAACGTACATATTGCAAGCACTCACTGTTGTCTAAGCAATGAAGGTGTGTTCCTAACATCAAAGAGTCAATTTGCGCTTTATTAACGCTACATATAGTTGAAATTCAATCATATCTATCAAAACAGTGTGCGTGCGTGCGTTGGAGCACAGAATACATCGTTGGAGGATTTAATGTCACGTTCCAAAATTGAATAGCCACAAAATGTAATAGGTCATTTAGACTATTTGGTTGGCTATGCGACATTATCTATAAAATAATTAGGAACAAAAAACTGCCACTGTACAAATCTTTTTGACAGGACGAAGTCTGTCGGGTCCGCTAGTAGTAAATAGAAATAATAATTCATTCCCACTCACAATCGTTAGGCGGACAAATCTGGCCATCCCTGTGGAATTGCTTCAGTTGTGCCAGGAACGCCTTGTCCTCTCTCCTGCTCTCCGCGTCTTGGGGGGACGAGGAGATGTCGGCTCTCTCTCCACCGTTGCGGAGAGACAGTCTTCGCGGGGTTTGTGGCTGTGAAAATGTGTCCAGTTAAGTGTCGCTCAACTGTAACTTATCCATTCTAAGTCGGGAAGGGTAATGCTTTTTCTTTTTCTCTACCGTCTATTATATTATATTATCCCAACTTCCCAACTAATATTATAAATGCGAAAGTAACTCTGTCTGTCTGTTACGCTTTCCCGCTTAAACCTCGCAACCGATTTTGATCAAAGGAGATGGCTAAATGACTGCCCTTAACATGTATAAATATATCACACTGCCTCGTAATTTTTATATATTCATTAATGAATTGTTACATAATTATTATTTTCCTAGAACTTTCGTGAAGAAATAATTAAATAAAAAGTTTTAAAATTGTTTTCCTATTTTCCGGACTTGAATAGTGTTGACATTTAAACGAGATAATCGATTATTGTAGTTTCGGTCAATATACAAAATAATCGATTTATACGGACATAGCGGATTAAACTTTTTGTTTTATCAAATAAAATAATTCAATAAAAATTATTAAATAATAGAGAAGACTATTTTCTGTACAGAAATGTTTAATTAATGTTAATCGTCGAAAACAATTAACAAAAAATAAGTATTTTATTCACACGATAATATTGATTTAATTATCTAATCAATGTTATTGTATTGAGAGTTTATTTTCACAGCACTTTAAAATGTCAGATGTTTTTCGATTGTTCGTTGCGATATCACTTGATTTTTGATTTTAATTCTGACCCTGCTTTTCTAAACGGACCTATTGTGTATTGTGCCTACTTGCCGACTTCAAATGCGTAACGAAACTTGAGCGCATAACTCGATATGGATATACATATTAAATAATGGTTTTGCGTATTTTAATCACAATCATCAATTAAAATCGACATTCGTCAATATACATATTAAATAATGGTCTTGCGTATTTGAATCACAATCATGAATTAAAGTCGACATTCTTTAATTTATAGGTATCCGTCATTCACTACAATAGTAATATAT
Organism: Scirpophaga incertulas; assembly: GCA_036419045.1. Classification (NCBI taxonomy): domain Eukaryota; kingdom Metazoa; phylum Arthropoda; class Insecta; order Lepidoptera; family Crambidae; genus Scirpophaga; species Scirpophaga incertulas. The sequence continues at coordinate 1,878,207 of CM071636.1, read as the reverse complement.
TACCCAGTTATTTTATCTGTACTAAAATGCCTACCTAAAGTTCACAGCAAATTCTCCAGTTGTAGTTTTGCGACCATAATATCGTAGGAGATTTTATGATATGTTTTTCAAGATTGTAATAATATGAAAAGTTCATGGAACTTTATTATATCACATATAGCATTAGATGCAACTACATCCAGTATTTATACATTGCAAGGGCAATTGCCCATACTGTACTTAGCCATCTCCTTTGGTACAAACAATCTTTAGACCCTGAGACAAAACATAGGCTACTTTTTATTTCGAAAAAAGGGATATAGGGGTTGAAAGTTTGTATGGGATTTCTTAATTTTAAAAGTTAAAACCATGAAACTTTATATTTAATTAAGCATTAAACATTTGTTCAAAAACTAATTACACACGGGCGAAGCCGCGGGCGGAAGCTAGTATGATATAAATATGTAAAAATTTTATGAAATGTGTCTAATTTGAAGAACAATTAAAAATGCTACCTAAAATTACGATTCCACGCGGACTAACCCGTGGGCACAGCTAGTCTATACTAATATTAGAAAGATTTGTTTGTTTGTTTGTTTGTAATGAATAGGCTCCGAAACTACTAGACCGATTTCAAAAATTCTTTCACCTTTGGAAAGCTACATTATCCCCGAGTAACATAGGCTACTTTTTATCCGGAAAAATCGTCAGATCCCACGGGATGCGCAATAAAGTCTTCGCTCAAAAACTACTGCACAGATTTTCATGCGGTTTTCATCAATAGATAGAGTGATTCTTGAGCAAGGGTTTGCGGTATTTTTTTATCTCAGAAAAACGTATAATCCCACGGGAAGCGCGATAAAACCTTCGCGCCATAAACCGACTTCCGCGCATATGTAGCCGTGAGCAAAAGCTCTCCCTCTATAGACCCAATCCCGAAATCCACGCAGGCGAAGCCGCGGGCAGAAAGCTAGTATAGAATAAATCTATGCACAGAACACACAACTCTGATTTGTCACTGTCTGACTGTCTACTGCATGTGCGTGTGTGGGTGTACTCACAACATCGGCGGTCAGCGTGGTCTCCGATCCGGATTCAGGTCCGGACGCGTTCTCCCCGTCGGACGCGCCAGGAGAAGCTCTGCGACGTCTTCCCCGAGGCCTTCCTTTCAGTTTGGGGGCGAGCTCGTTACATACGAACTCATGGCCTTCGAGTTCCGGGTATTCAAACGTATCCTTTGAGGTAACAGAAAAAAAACACATAATATTTCATTCATTCATTCATTTATCCTTATTAATATTATAAATCGGAAAGTGGGTTTGTTTGTTTGTTTGTTCCGCTTTCACGCCGTAACTACTGAACCGATTGCTTTAAAATTTTACAGACGTAAAGATAAAAGTCCGGATTAAATAATAGGCTACTTTTTATCCCGGAAAAATCGACAGATCCCACGGGATGCGCAATAAAGGCTTCGCTCAAAAACTGCTGCACAGATTTTTCATGCGCGTTTTCATCAATAGATAGAGTGATTCTTGAGCAAGGTATTGCGGTATTTTTTATCCCGGAAAAACGGATAGTCCCACGGGAAGCGCGATAAAACCTTCGCGCCATAAACCGGCTTCCGCACATTGTAACGTCTAATACTATTAGAATATTCTGGAATAATCTTTTAACGTCTATACTATTAGAATGTTCTAGAATTTTCTCAGGTCTCGCAATTATAAGTAAATTGTTATCTTTTAATGCAAATCTGCCCATCTGCTAGTTTTCAAGCTACGCTCATGCAATCTACGCATCGGAATTTCTATAATAAATCGTGTCATGCATGTATAGAGTTCAAGTTTGTTGTATTTATCTTTTTCTTTTTACCTTATCCTATTTTGATCCGTAGCCTTCCGCTACGTGACAACATATGTGGGCAAAAGCTATGACCCTTAACCCTCTATAGACCCAAACCGGAAATCCACGCGGGCGAAGCCGCGGGCAGAAAGCTAGTATGTTTACAAATTGTAGCATATGTGTTATTCTGATGTAGAAGCTATTGTTGGCAACAAAATCCAACACCTTTTTTTTTTTTTTTGTTCCCCTGAGGAAAATGCATTAAATTGCATACCCCGGCTGTGGCGAGCCGGCGGTTATGTGGGGCTCTCCTCCCCAGAAGGGGGAGGCCTACCCACTAAAAACCTCAGGGATGGTCTTCCTCAGGCATGTAGGGAGCCCCCGGGAACATCAAGCCACTTCCGGAACCCCCAGCCTCCGCTCCCCTTTCTAGAGGGGAGCCCTCCTCGGGGAGGCTACACTACCTCCCCCGATTTCCTCCACGACGACGCCCCCCGGCCACGGACGGGGCGTGGTCCATCCCGGGTCGCGTAGCGGTCGCGACTTCTCGCGCCCGCCGGCGACCCGCGGCGGCGCCGCGGCTGTGCTACCGAGCCCGGCGCCGCCTTCTTCGAGCGGGATCGGCCATCTCCCGACCCCGCTCGGCCGCCTCCTTCTGGAGCATCACTGCTTCACAGAAGGAGGCCACAGCCCTCCAACCTCCCTCGTCCGCCAGCATTGCCGCAATCAATGCCGGCGGAGACAGATCTCGCCCGATCTCTGCGACCAAGACTTGGCGCTCGGAGGCCCACGCGGGGCACTCTGCCAGCGTGTGCTGGGCCGAGTCGAGGTCGGATGCGCAGTGGTGGCAATGTGTCGATCCCTCCCGTGCTATTCGACACAGATACTCACCGAAGCAACCGTGCCCGGTGAGTATCTGAGTCAAAATCCAACACCTAGAAATATCGATTTATTTAGTTAGAGCCATGAAACACTAGCGTAACTTGTATGACTTGCACTCTTCCCGACTGACTGAATACTGTCGCCGACCATGAGTAATTACTATATTTTAATATCAAATGTGCTACTGTTCCGCCACGTGGCGCGCTGTGCTGCCATCTATTGGATAACGTCACAAACAGAAAGAGTCATATCCGCAATCTATCATCATGGTCGATCATCAACATTAACGACCTCCATCATCGAATGGATAGTACACCGGTTTCAAGGAGTCAACATTTCTGAGGTCCTGGGTTCGAGTCCCGGTGGGCGCAAATGATTGTGTGATGAATGCGAGTCATGGTTGTTAATATATATTTCTATAAAAAATATTCATATATGTATAATATATATGTCTATTCGTTAGTGTAGATCCCATAACACGAGCCTTACAGAGCTTACTTTGGACTAGGCTAATTGGGTAAACGACAATTTTTTAAATTCAATATATAACTTATTATAGTACTCTTAAGTAGTCTTTTAAGTGAGAAATATTGTAGAACCAACAGTACACCTGCACCTATTACTTTGAAGATACATCGCCATGTTTGCGGCGCTGTCGCGGGTCGCTCAAAAACGCTCTATACTAAAAGCACTGCAATCGTGACGTCATAACTAAGTAAACTCGCCTAATTTGTATGAGCGTATAATTTTTTTTTTAAAATACCTTTGATTATTGTACGTTTATAGGTATACCTTTATATATATATAAAAAAAAAATTTAATGTAAGAATGTTAGAAATGTGTTCGTTTCATTAGAATTGCGTAAATAATATTGCTCATTTTTTAGAAATCTAAAAACAATATAAATTAATCATTAAACTGAAATTTCTATATTGACATACTTTCATGAGAGATAAATTGCTCAAATAAGATAATTATAGTATAAAAAAGGCCATAATCAGTTGTAGTCGTCTACCCTATTGGTGTAAGGTATTTTTTTTTAAATTACATAACTCATAAAAAGAAACTTCAATCGTTGTCAAATTTAAAATTCAAAACACATAACAAAGTGTGAAAAACCACTATATATGAACATATATAACTGGATAATGATAGATTAGTTTATCTAAAAGTAAATTAAAATCAACCTGGAACAGTATGAACCAGCAAACAGCGAATTTCTATATACAGTGAAAGTCAATGATTGAACAATTGAATCCGACATTGCAATCGTTAATTCATGTGAGGAATCTTGTTGGAATTTCTCACATTCTAATGGCAAACTTAATGGGTAATGTCGTAATATTTCAATTTACTAGCATGGCAACATTGTGCGTTTGTACGACGCCATTAATTTTGTAACAAACCTTTTTTCTCTTCTCGTCTGGCCGTTTAAACACACGTTATTCAAAGGGTTTTCTTTTATTTACCACTCTACAGACCTTAAAGCTAAATATATTATACAATTTGTTTAAAATTTTTGACTACGTTTATCATGAGACTTAAATAAACTCGAGCAATAGTGTTTCTATTAACTGCGACTGTCTTGAGACTATTAAATAAACTAGAGCAATAGTGTTTCTATTGATTGCATCTGTCTTGTGACTCAAATAAACTCGAGCAATAGTGTTTCTATTAACTGTATCTGTCTTGAGACTCTTAAATAAACTAGAGCGATAGTGTTTCTATTGATTGCGTCTGTCTTAAGACTCTTGAATAAACTCGGGCAATAGTGTTTCTATTGACTGCATCTGTCTTGAGACTCTTAAATAAACTCGAGCAATAGTGTTTCTATTGACTGCGTCTGTCTTGAGACTCTTAAATAAACTCGAGCAATAGTGTTTCTATTGATTGCGTCTGTCTTGACAATCTTAAATAGACTCGAGCAATAGTGTTTCTGTTGACAACTTCTGCCATGAGACTCTTAAATAAACTCACAAGGATCAATGTTGAAAACGAGAACACCTTAATTATTTATTTCAGAACATTCGGAGTTTCTTGCCTATTTTTGCCAAGGCTCCCAATCTAATAAGATTTTTATATTGAACTTTAAGTTAACAGATTTTTTTTTATTAATTGTTATCGTATTTTTAGAGAAATCTCCAATCCTGGGCGCTTTGATGTTGATAGTAGGCCTATAAAGCTCCCTCCATCCCTCAATAGGATTACCTCAATTCCCCACAGTCTCCCCCACAATAGAATCTATCTCGTTAATCTAAAAACTCACCCTGCAGTACAGTATCCTGGTGTTGGTAGTAGGCGCCGCGTAACCTCCTAAAGCCGCCACCAAGGAATCCCGTAACCAGTCCGCCTGGATCCCCTCTAATCGCGCCAGCAGCGCGCGGTAGCGGCAGTACCGCGGATAGGAGAACACCACTACACCAGGGCTCTCCGTGTCAACTGGGATGGGAGAGAATTGATCAGACTGTGTGTAATTTTGTAGAGCTTGGATCTTCAACTCTTCGTTGAGAGAAGGAAATAAAAGGACCAGTCTCTTTCGTTCGTTTCGGCTGCGTGGCGTCGCCGGGCGGCGTCGACGCACAGGTTCCTCTGCGCCGTGTGCCACTTACCTAGAGCACACTTCTCCCTGTCCACGTCGCTGAAGTCCAGCTTGGTGTGGTGCAGCGGCTGCGTGGCGTCGCCAGGCGGCGTCGACGCACAGGCTACGCGGCAATCTGCGCCGTGTGCCACTTACCTAGAGCACACTTCTCCCTGTCCACGTCGCTGAAGTCCAGATTGGTGTGGTGCAGCGGCTGCGTGGCGTCGACGCACAGGCTCCGCGGCAATCTGCGCCGTGTGCCACTTACCTAGAGCACACTTCTCCCTGTCCACGTCGCTGAAGTCCAGCTTGGTGTGGTGCAGCGGCTGCGTGGCGTCGACGCACAGGCTCCGCGGCAATCTGCGCCGTGTGCCACTTACCTAGAGCACACTTCTCCCTGTCCACGTCGCTGAAGTCCAGATTGGTGTGGTGCAGCGGCTGCGTGGCGTCGACGCACAGGCTCCGCGGCAATCTGCGCCGTGTGCCACTTACCTAGAGCACACTTCTCCCTGTCCACGTCGCTGAAGTCCAGTTTGGTGTGGTGTAGCGGCTGCGTGGCGTCGACGCACAGGCTCCGCGACAATCTGCGCCGTGTGCCACTTACCTAGAGCACACTTCTCCCTGTCCACGTCGCTGAAGTCCAGTTTGGTGTGGTGTAGCGGCTGCGTGGCGTCGGCGGGCGGCGGCGGCGCGCAGGCCCCGCGCCACACGGCACGCAGCCCCCATCGCCAGCCTGCACCGTCGCACGCCCAGCTCAACAGGTCCTCCGCGCGCACGACCACCTTGTCGTTTATGGCCAGTACTTCGTCCTGAAATTGATAAGCAATTGCTAAAATAGAGTTGTATAAATTACTTTAATTAATACTTATTTGCAATGCACCAGTGCAGCTACCATGAGTTTACGTTCGTTAAATCGACAGCTAAATCGTGGTAGAGCCACAGAAAATAACTCATTTAACAAGTGGTAAGAAACCAATACTAAAGAAACCAATACAATTTCTACCAATTAAGGGTTTTGCGTGAGGTAATATTTCATACTGACGACCTCCATAGTCGAGTGGATAATACACCGGTTTCAAGGTGTCGCCATCTCTGAGGTCTCGGGTTCGAATCCCGGTGGGGGCAGATGTTTGTGTGATGAATGCCAGCATTTGTACCTTAGTCATGGTTGTTGATATATATTTCAATAAAAATTATTTATATATGTGTAATATATGTATGTCTATCCGTTACCCTAGATCCCATTGCACAAGCCTTATAGAGCTTAGTTTGGGCTAGGCAAATTGGTGTAAGTGTAACAAATATTTATTATTATTATTATACTAGTTGTCTGACTGCGGCTTCGCCCGCGTTATATCGGATTTTTTGAAAGTTTACTTTAAGCGAACCTGTTTTGATGTTCAAAATGATTTTATTTGATTCCGGGTACTTTCACCTTTTCAACCTTCTCTGGACTTCGACAAATTAATTCAAGAACAAATATATATATATATATATACCGCATTTTAACGTATTTTTAGCGTACAAGTGTGGGTTAGTCGCTTTTAAGGTTGGGAATCATTGAAGTTTTAAAAACTTTACAGTTTAAAAAGTTCTTATAACTCACGAATTATTTTTTACCCAAATATAACTATAAAAACAGTATCAAAACTTAGTAAGTCTGCTTTACTAGGTTATTTGGATATTTATTAATTAATTTATTTATTTGTTATTTTTACTTTGCGCCAAATGCAAAACATAGCAAGTTGGTATTTCAAATTCTGTACTTCAAAGAAATTCTCGTAATCATGGCAAATTCCTTAGACTTGCTAAATTATATCTTAAAAATTACGTATGAAAATGGGTATTTTAAGGTCCACATCATTTCAGTACTATCTAGTAAGTCGAAAAATGTCAAAAACCGTTGTATTTTATATTAGCTTCACTTGTAACTAAGTAAGAAAATCTTGGAATCTTAATTTGACCCACTTCCCGGTCTCCGATTGAGCTGAAATTTTGCATGCCCGTGAAAGTCGGATGACAATGCATTTTTATGTGTGTGACGTCATTCTAAATCCAACATGGCGGCATTACCGAGATTGCGGATCAATTATTTTTAATGCACCCCTACAATATGGGTATCAAATGAAAGGGCTTGCAAAGAACACCTCGATAAATAATGTGACGTCATTCTTAATCCAATATGGCGGACCAATTATTATAATGCATACAATATGGATATCAAATGAAAGGGTTTGCTAAGCTTAGTTTTTTAGTCGGAAAATAAATTATAAGCAAGAAAAAAAAATATTTAATACAAGCTTTTATTATATGCGCTAAAAAGAACAAAATAAACTTTTACATATAAAAGCTTGTCATTAAAAGTATTCTATAAGTAAGTAAAGCTCGCGACAAGCTTTTGTTCTTTTAGCGCATTTAATAATAGCGCATTAAGCGGCATGAATGGCACATTTTGACCTTTCTATATAAAATCCTCAATAACCCTAAATTCCCCCAGTTTCTCCGTACCCGCTTCCAATACCTTCCGCCATTACCTTATCCAAGGCGTGCATGTGTAACCAAGACACTCGTGCAGCCGGTCTGCAATACCCGAATTCTATCAAGGTCTTTTGTAGTGACGGCTGTGCGTCTATGGAACAGACTACCGGTAAATATCCGCGAGAGCTCATCTGATAGAGTATTTAAAGTGAGGCTAAAGGAGCATTTATTGAAAGTTTCTAGTTAGTTAACTATATTTTTATATAAGTAGTATATAATAATATCTTATGTACTTAATTTAGATTAGTTTTTATTTGATATTTGTATATTTAAGCATAATTATATATTATTAGTAGGTATTTATTTTATATAGTTTATGTACCCATGTATCTTGTTTTTTTTTCTCAATCTCTCCCACGTAACAGTATAAGTCACTTGACACCCAGTAAGGTTGGCTGGAAGAGATCCCTTTTAGGGATAAGCCCACCCATGTACACATCCAATCACTGCATATTTTTTTTTACTGTAATGTCTTTTGTGCAATAAAGAATATATATAATGTCAAATTAGGTGTTACTAGGTTTTGAATTCGAGCAGCCGAGATGACGTCACTAATAAGCAAATCGATCGGGCCAAATATGATCGTCCGCAGATGTCCGATCGGCGTCGAATCCTTCCGTATGCTGCGAGCGGGTTTTATATTTAACGACTAATTGCGACCGCGCTGTGTGCGCTTACGGCACGGCAAGGTGGACGCGCACAGGATGCGCCGGTCGCACTCCTTCTGTTTAATCATTTGGAAAAAAAATAAAACTAAAATTCTATTACACCAACAATTTATTTTGTTTTCAATTGGCTATCAAATGGCCCTTGGTCCGTTGTGTTTTTCAATTGAATACCAAACGTTTGTATTAAATGTATTAAAATTACTTCAAGACGATTCTGTTGCCAGCGTACTAGAATTCCTATAGGACTCCCGCTGAACGACATTTTTAATTATAGTTTCTCCTTAAATTTAAATATATAAATTTAAAAGTATTTTAATATAGAATTATTACAATTACCCAGTATGTTTTATTTAAGGTTTCTTTTACATCTTTACTTTCAATATTAATTTATTTTAAGGTAGTTAGTTTCTTCGTTAATTTGCTTATAATTAATATTATCAATAATAAATACTGGTCTGCTTTTTTGAGGGGCCCATTTAGTAAGCCATATTTAAATCAATTAGGAGGCTTTGAGGTGGCAGGTGACCGGAGTTTAATCCAAATGCAATAGGCAATGCAACTAACAATGCAAAAGACAATGCATCTAACTGGGTGTAGTCTTTAGCTGCATTTTTCATGGTGCAGATAGAGATTAGACCCAGTTGGTACACTCCACGCACGCTTTCATTAAATTTCACTTAAATGGCCTCTACGCGTTGGATCTGTATCCCTGCGCACGCCTTATAAAGGACCGTGTCTTATAAAGACACGTGATGTAAGCTACAATAATAACAATATTTCTTAGACTAGCTTAGCCCAAAGTAAGCTCTGTAAGGCTTGTGTTATGGGATCTAGGGGAACGGATAGACGTACATATATTATACATATATAAATATTTTTGACAGAAATATATATTAACAACCATGACTAAGGTATGCTCGCATTCATCATACAAACAACTGCCGCCACCGGGACTTGAACCCGGGACCTCAGAGATAGCGACACCTTGAAAACGGTGAACCAACCACTCGACTCGATAACTTAGATCATTTATTACTTAGTTTTATATTATACTTCACTTTACTTTGTACCTAAATCAAATCAAAATTAGTTAAGTATTTATTTTAATATATATTAAAACAAAGGCAAAATAACATGGCCGCCCAAACATCATCCCGTACGCGGCCATGTGACACACACACACGCGCGAATTGATAGCGACTCGGATCTATTCGGTGCAACGCCCCTGGACGTGCGCCGGGGATACACCGCGAGCGGCTTGTCTACGCACACTATGTTTTGATGTGAAACATCTATAGCCGCACGTAAAACCGATTTCTGGCGTGGCGTCGCATGCCATGGCGACGCGTCGCCACGCTATATGATGGTATATATATACGGTCTAGATGCAGTAGTGTGTATGGTGTGGCGACGCATCGCCATGCGCAATCGACTGTGCGATTCTCTCCCACTCGATCCGGCGTTAATCATAAAAAATCGTAATATTTTATTTTATCACTAGCGACCCGCCCCGGCTTCGCACGGGTGCAGTGAAAAAATGGTTATGGTGGGTTATCCCTAAGAGATAGACATGTACCATCGCGGACTTTTTTGTGGATTTTTGTAAGTTGTACAATACTGTAGTACATTATTTTGGTCTATCTCGTAGGGTTCAGCCAGCGTTTGCAATATAAGCGCAAAAAAACGTGCTTATTTACGACATCACATTAGAAACCTTTAAATTTATCAGTGTTTCTCTACTATATTATGCATTTATTATATATACAAACCTTCCTTAAGAATCACTCTATCTATTAAAAAAAAACCGCGTCAAAATCCGTTGCGTAGTTTTAAAGATCTAAAGCATACATACGGACATACAGCGAAAGCGACTTTGTTTTATACTATGTATTGATTATGACGTATTTAGTTCCTACCACAATCTGTTCTTTTCTGCATATTACTTTTACAAAATAATGTCGATGTTTTTTTTTTCCCTGAGGCTGAGAATCCGCACTAAGGAGCACGAAACGTGCTTAGGATACCACCGCAATGGCAAATGTCACCGTGATTAGGCCAGACCACGCGGCCAGAGCGGTCTGACCACGTGACCTAGCGACTAAACTCAGCCTTGGCTATAACGGCTCTATAGCTTGAATGGAGTAGGACCCACAATAAACTAAAAAGTACCTTCTTCGTCAGTGAGTGATCAGTACGCCGGTATTACAATGTCGTCCCTGAGGTCGCTGTTGCGAGGCCCGGTCGGGGCAGGTTTTTGTGTGATGAATGTATTTATACCTAAGTCTAGGCTGTTAACTTATATTTCTATTTACCATTTATTTTTATATGTATACAACTTATATTAAAAATACAGATGTGTAATTCATTCTAAATAACAAATTATAATCCACGTTGTTGGCTCGTACGAAAACAGTACTCTTTAATAATCTCACTAACGATGGTATATAATAAAAAATATTTTTCTACACATATAATACAAATGTATTTCTTTGTAGTGTCTTTACGACTTTGATTCTCTTTTTGTTTCTTTACGCCAAGTTAATAACTAAATTAATAAACACAATCTTGACAGATTGTGATATGCCAAAATTTGTCAAATGCTGTCAAACATATGTCGAAGATGTTAATATTCCATTATTAAACTATCATCATATTTCTCCTTGTTTGGCCCAACTGATACAACGTTTGCATAAAATACTTTTGTTTCATGAAAGTACACCATCAAATGACTAAGACAACAATATTGTTAAAGCTAATTAAGGTAGATAGCAATTCGTAAATGATACGTACATAACGAAGATTTTTTTTATTAAATATATTTTTTTCATCTCTTATATTTTAATATAAAAAATAGATATTACACACATTATTCTAATATAATTTGATAATTAATTGACGTTTTTCTACCTTTACATTATCCTATACTGTTATTTTGTACTTTTTGACATACAATCAAAACTGTCTATTTAATAACCCTGATAACGACAATCACAAAAATGGAAGGTGTGTACAAAAGTATACTTTATTTTTGTAAATTTGATGATAAAGCTGATGAGTTTCCTGTCTCAATTATTCGTATCAGTAAAGACTCCTAAGAACATTTTTGATTTAGTTTACTATAATAATTTAACATATTAGGTGCATTGTTATTATATAATAGCGCAACGTCGGAACTATTCAGACTATAAAATATGTAATGATTTGATATATCTACAACAATACAATTACAAACTGAAAATACAATTTAAATCGATATGGAAATAAATAAAATAAAAATACATATTCTCATATTATTAATGGAAATTTCTATTTAAAAACAAACAGCAATTATGAAAGGCATAAAGCTGGAAATGTGTTTTTAAACAAAGGTGTTACTTTTCTTTAAATAAAACAACAAAAGTTAGATATATAGTAGTTAATTTTTTATTTACAAAAAGGAATTGCTTCTTCAAAAAAATACAATTAAAAGTCTTCTTCGTATATGTATGCCCAGTGTGTCCCCGCCTCAACCGGCATAAATTCTCAATAACACGAAATGGCGGCGCGGGGCGGGAGGGGGAGCGACGCAGGCACGAACTCGGGGGCTGCCTTTATTATTATTTAATTCATTATCCTACTTAAGAAATACAAAATGCGTATTATATTAATTAATTATTAACTACAGCAAACTGACGAAAATAACAGGTACTTATTGAGATCTATTTTAGTTCGAAACAACATAAATCTGAAAGTCAATTATAATTAAAACATGCACTTCAGTGTTAAAAAGTTATGCAAAACAAATGTAAAAAGCAGCATTTTCCTAATTGCAAGACTATTACTTAGAAATATTATTATGTTTATCATTACTATTTATGCTGTTCTATATATTGTGTTTCCTTTTTTTGTTTAATGTCATGTTTTTTGATATTCTCGTTTGCTTTGTGTATGTGTTCTATGGCAGTGAAATAAAGTTATTATTATTATTATACTTTCTTTCTAAACTTCTGAGTGTAATAAAAAAAAATTACGACAAACTTTTCTTCTCTTTAAACAATTTTGAACAATAAAAATATTTAACTGTTTCATATACATACTCGTATATGTTTGTATATATAGCTATTTCAGTTATATAGCATAGCTGTTTCATATATATATATATATATATATAATATATATATATATAATATATATATATATATATATATGTATATATATATATATATACATACACATATATACTTGTATGCCAGTTAAGGGAAACTGTTGATACAATAAGTTATTATATAGGTATATATTCTGTATCACAGTTATGTTTAATTTGTACCAGTTACATACATCCAAGGCGCGCTACTGTTCCTATCTTATCTAAACACTAACCTATACTAATTCTATCTGAAACATTGTTAATAGATTACATATGTATTATTCACATAAACAAACGTCTTATAACAGTTTTATTATTCCCAGATCAGTATCATTTTTATATTTACATTTTTCTCTTGGAATTATTCAAACACAGCACCTTACTTAAGAATACCTAATGTCGAGGGGCTCTCATAGCATATCTCATGCATAGGGCAGCAAACGAGCAAACGGATCACCTGATGGTAACCGTTGTCCATGGATATCCGCAACACAGCGGGGGGGGTCCTCCGGTACCTTCACTCACTCGGCGAAACACGGCGCAAGCGCTATTTTACGCCGGTTTTCTGCAAAGCCGTGGTATCACTCCGGTCGAGCCGGCCCAATTCGTGCCGAAGCATGGCTCTCCCACAGTAAAAATCTCACAAACTACAACAGGGCCACACAATCCAAGCATATATATATATATACATATATGTCACGCCTTGTTTATGTGATTACATATTGTAAAAAGTGTAGATCTCGTATAAATTATATAAGGACTAAAATGACAACATCAAATACAGCATCAACCAAGATAAACATTACACTGCTCGAATAAAAAAGAACTTGATTGGACTAGCATAGTTATGTTTTGATCAATTTATTACTTTTGTTTAAATTTATTGTTGTCTAAATCTTCTATTGTGTATTGGAAACACGTGAATAAACAGTTTGATTTGAGCACGCACATGATAAGGGAATGTAAATTCAGGTGTTATTTAGTAATATAACTTGTTACAAACAAATGTATAAGAATAATACAATTTATTGCGTAGGGAAGTGACGACCCCCGCTAGTGGGGCATTTATTACCCCATCAGTGCAGGCAAAATCTATCAGGGCAGCTTGTAGGAAACAAATGCCACCCGCCTCTGCCTTAACCGGCCGGACAAAGTGATGTCGCAGGTGTTCGAAGACACACCTCACTACACCCTTAGCATCTCACTAAACTCGCCTTCTTAACGAGGCGGAAGCAGACTGGCACAGTACGTCCGGGATGACACACTCAAAAGCACTAATCGAACCATACTCTTGCAAACGCGACGAGCACTGACGAGCTATTAAAGCTTAACAGGAGTAACTTGAGCGTGATGGTTAGGGCTTTGACCGGTCACTGCAAGTTGAATAGACACCTTCACAACATGAAACTTAAGGACACTGACACATGCAGAGTCTGCGAACAAGAGCGTGCAACACCAATACACCTCTTGTGCTACTGTGAACCGCTGATTCACAAAAGAAACAGACACCTGGGGAAACATATCCTTGACCCAGATGAAATAAAAACAATCCGAACTGGGAACATCCTATCTTTCTTGGTCAGTGCCCAGTTAAGGGAGCTACTGTAGGGCTACATAGAACCTACATAGGATGCTGGTCACAATAGATCTTAATAGGTCGCAGTGATGCATATCAGCCCCGACTTACACACACACCCTTAGCAATGTAGCTCCCTCGCACTAATATTGGCCTGCTTTTTTGGTGCATTTAGTAAGCGACGAGTCACTACCTGCCATATTTAAATCAATTAGGAGGCGAGGCAGGCGTCCGGAGTCTCTCCCATAAGCCCCGCGCTCGTTACCACCAAAATCGAAATGCAATAGCCCTCAAACGCTTTGACCAGTAACAACAATAGTTTCTGTGCATCTAACTGGGTATTATAGTTTTAGCTGCATTTTTCATGGTGCAGATAGATTAGACCCATTTGGTACACTCCACGCACGCTTTCATTAAATTTTGCTTAAATGGCATCTACGCGTAATATGCTAGTTCACTTCCATCAATTAGATAGATTTATTGTGAGAATAAACTTTTAAATGTGCTTAGTTTTACGAATCTAAAACCAATTTAACTTGTTTAAGTCCTAAAGTAACATAAGATTATTATGTAACAAACAGTTGCCTTAGCAATAATAATTGAAAACAATTGTAGTCAAACTATTTTTTTTTTAATTAAATAGCGAAAGTAACTTTCATTAATTTTAGTTAGAGGTTTATTATAATGTAATCTTAATGTTGATGCGAGTCGAAATGTCAGTACAGCAGTTGACGAAACACCAAACTGCAAAAAAGTCAAAGATAATTGTTAAACTATATAATACTAGCTTCCGCGCGCGGCTTCACCCGCGTGAAATTAGTTTTTGTCAATCCTGCTCCCTTATGTCTAAGGTACCAAGATTCATAGTCTTATCTTCAATTCAATTCACACTGGTAAAATTTTTAAACTGCTAGAACAAACGATTTTTTGTTTCTTATGACGTGATATTTGACGAACTTGCATACTAACTTTCAACCCTTATTTCACCCCTTAGCTGGTCGAAATTTCAAAAATGCTAGAACAAATGTTTAATGATTTCTTATCAAGTGCTTAAATATAAAGTTTCATGGTTTTATCTTTTAAAATTAAGAAATCCCAATACCTTTTTTTCGAAATAATAAGTAGCCTGTGTTCTGTCTCAGGGTCTAAAGATTGTCTGTACCAAATTTCATCAAAAACGGTTGCGAGGTTTAAGCGGGAAATCGTAACAGACAGACAGACAGACAGAGTTACTTTCGCATTTATAATATTAGTTGGGATTACAAAAATACTTTTATTAACTTTAAAATAATGTAAAAATATTGAGTGTCGTTTCTCTTATTTCCAGGTGAAATATTTAATTTGAATTTAATGTTGGTTTTTTTTTTTTAATAAAACTTGTAATACATTATCAATAAAACTCTTATTTCCGCAGCAACGCACATGTTTTTTAATGTACACCAGTATTTAAGTGAGAAACACGCTTTACATATATATAATTCTAGAGAATATAAAAATGAATTTAATCGCAAACATCACACAACAGTAACTACAAAACTTGGACAGAAGTCTTTAGTAAGTCCTGTCGGTTTCCAGATAAGTCCACGCTCCAGAGATAACCCGACGAATTATAATTGTGTACATAGAAACATTACCGATACGGCCCTGACCGAAAACAGTGAAAGATGAGAGTTGGGTCGTGCACGCCGCCTGGCGCGCTTTGATACTTTCCAATTATACCAGCTCTATCTAAACTACGATTTTTAATGCGAGTCAGTAAAATGACAAGTGCAACTGAGATAAGTGACTGATACAAAAAAGGGTGACCCACTACAACCCACTACAATAGTGATGTTCGGCAATCAATAGATTTAGACATTTAGTCATGCTTTATTTTATTAGGTATCAAAGCGTTTTTTTTATTGTAAATATGTAATACATACCATATTACATAATATGATTTGTAACACATGACACTGGAAATGTCATTTTACCGACTCGAATTAAAAATCGAACTTTAAATGAATTGTGACTTTCAACGCTTGATAATTTTCCATGACATTAAATTCACCCAATTATTAAATGTATAAATGACATACCAAACAGTTTTTCGTGGCTACAAGTATTTGTTCTATGTGAACACGATATGAAATCGATATGACGAAGAATGAATATGATGAAGTCGATATGAAAATTCCTCTCAAACTTCATTGGCTTTATTACCATGAGTTTGCTATCGTTTTCGATAGGTTTAATATGAAGGAATAGTAAAATTACGTGCCGCCAAGCGCTGTACAAAGTTTTCCATCGGTATTTGACGTATAGTAACTGCAGAAGTCATGTCAGTTTAATATGAAGGAATAGTACAATTACGTGCCGCTAGGGGCGCTGTACAATTTCATACAAATATTTATGCTGTCGATATCGTTTCCAAACGAATGTAAACCCATGGTAGCTATCACTGGTCTGTATGCTAAACATGTACACTGGCATCAGATCAGGTGTCATGGAGGTCATGCAAAAATGTATGTTTAAAAAAAAATTAATGTATGTTAAAAACTTACTCTAAGTTTGTTAAACATACAAAAAAAAACAACTACGCCTTATAAAACTATATTTGATTTGATATTTTTAAGCATTGGTGAACAAAACATTTTTATTATCACGGCGCAAAATCTACACAAGAAAATAATTAAGTCTTTTACATAAAATAAATTTAAAAAATTGCATTTTTACTTAAAAACAATATCTGACAATCGGGATGTTATTTCCTTTCACTAAATGGAATATATACAAGATGTCATTCAGAATTCATAGCAGACTAATGTTGTTCAACACTTTTATCGCGAATATAAAAATGTTATAATTACTATGAACGACGGAAGATTTAAGATGAATTGTAAGCTACCGTTATCAGCATTGCATTAGAAAATAAGGAGGTTGGTCAATATTTTTTGAGAAACCTTATCTTAATATTATTCGACGCACATATAAAGAGTCATTTCGGTTATTAATAGAAAAATAATAGCACCACAATGGCCGCTACCAATTGGCTATACATAAATTATTGGTATCGCATAACATTAATACGGCGCGCTCATTACGATCGAAGATTAGTCGCTCTAGTAAGCAACATGTATTTTCGCTGTCAGCTTATCGTCGAATCGCGCTTCTGACACGATAATTATTGACGAACCGTTGACGTGGATTGATTGGTAAGTGTTAGTGGGCGTAGATGTTCTAAAAAAATTATAAAAAAAATTCAGAATACAACTAACCATTGTTATTCATGTTGCACCGACTCCAAATAAGATTAGGAACAGGGCAAGAGAAAAACGAACAGAGAAGAAGTTCGTTAAAAAGACGTGAAGAAGAATATAATGTTGGCAACGTGCAATTGATGCCATTTACTTTGCGAACGTCTGCAAGCTTTGGTGAGTGCTTGCTACCAAGCGATTTGCGTATGTATTTGCGAGGGCAAAATAATGTTTGTAACCAGCCGAATACTAATATTACAGTAATAAAACTAAATTTAGTCTGATACAAATGATTTAGAAACACGTGTTACTGCTCTCTTTCTTCCCCTGAATGTCATAAGAGTTAACTAAAGTAATCTGACGACACATTTGTTTATGTGTATACTATGATATATTTATTGATACAGATGCATTATTTGTTATTTACTTTGACATTCTTATCTAAATAATACATACCTATAATAATAACCTTAAAATTGAGATAATAAAATAAAAATGGCCATAAATAAACCATGCCAATTAATTACGTAATGTGATGCGACACTTATGTAGTTTTAAACACCTTATTAAAAATATGATTGCAAATCAGACTAAACACGATACACTGATAAGGCCTCTATTCCACACGCAATAAAAACTGATTTTGTAGTTCAACTGTATATGTTGAGATGCAATTATCTGTATATACCATAATTGTATCATTTAATTCTTTGTGATAACTTTACATCATTTTTTCATTTCCTTACAAATAAAAATATTTAAAAACTATATATTTATGTCGTTTAGAACCTGACAAATAAGTATATAAATAAACAAGATCAAATCAACAGAAAAAACACATACGAAGACAAAGACACAGAATAAATAATCCAAAGTATCAAAACCTATACACCGCACTACGCAACTGTTCACAAAGTTTACGTTTCCGCGCATCGGAAGAAGGCCATAACGGAGAATTGTCGGTACGAGAACCGACCGTAATTTGAGAGACGCAAGATTCACATTGCCATTCGATTTGTTTAACTTATTAATATACCTAGCTTATTCACAATTTGAAGATTAGGAAACAGGGTTCCTTTTTTGAGCGTCTTTTTTTTGTGTGGCGTACTCGGGTTTTATTTGCTGCTTAGGTTGGTTCTTGATGTCTGAATGCACTGTGACGTTACATGTGATTTGATTAACTTATTTATTTATTACTAGCTGTGCCCACGACTTCGTCCGCGTGGAATCGTAATTTTAGGTAGCATTTTTAATTAAGAGTAGAAAAATATAATCAGAAAGCTTCGAACTGCTAAGCTATCGGGAGTTACACGTGTTATTGAGAGTCAACTTTTGATTGACATACTTTCATGAGATATAAAATGCTCAAATCAGATAATCTTATATATAAAAATGAATCGCAAAATGTGTTGGTAAGCTCATAACTCAACAACGCCTGGACCAATTTGGCCAATTCTTTTTTGTTAATGTTCGTTGAAGTTCAAGGAGGGTTTTTACAATGAGGAAAATTCGAATAATTATCGGAAATACCCTAAAAACAGCCCGTTTATTTTCCCATGCAAACGTTTTCTAACTAAAACGTACAGTCGAATTGAGCTTTATTGTTATTGTATAAAGTTCATATTGCAAGCACTCACTGTTGTCTAAGCAATGAAGGTGTGTTCCTAACATCAAAGAGTCAATTTGCGCTTTATTAACGCTACATATAGTTGAAATTCAATCATATCTATCAAAACAGTGTGCGTGCGTGCGTTGGAGCACAGAATACATCGTTGGAGGATTTAATGTCACGTTCCAAAATTGAATAGCCACAAAATGTAATAGGTCATTTAGACTTTTTTTGCGATTTGGTTGGCTATGCGACATTATCTATAAAATAATTAGGAACAAAAAACTGCCACTGTACAAATCTTTTTGACAGGACGAAGTCTGTCGGGTCCGCTAGTTATAGTATAAAAATGGCCATAATCAGTTGTAGTCGTCTACCCTATTAGTGTAACTCGAAATTAATGCTTAATATCATTTTATTTAATTACATATCATTATAAGGCATTATATCATTATTAATATTACTTTTTAATGCCATTTCCAATGTTCTAATATTATTAAGTAGTAATCGCCTCCTTGGGTACCTCTTCCCTCTTACACTATACCGTCTTTACCATAAGGGCACATGGAGCCCGTGCCCAGGCACCACCCCCGTTCTGGAGGGCGGGAGCTTTAGTTCAAGCCGACAAGGTCGCAGGTCTTCTGCCCGACCAAAGGCTGTAGGTAGTGTTTAGTTGGTAGGCTGGCCTTCTGCTAGAGTCCAACATAACCATCTGCCGTAGACCGGTTGCGGGTATCCGGTGTGAGGTCGTCCGAGCACCAGGGGGTTGTTAAGACGACCACTGTGGTGGCGCGCCCCCTATGAGGATGCACTACCTCCCCCGTGGGAAAAAAAAAAAAAAAAAGATTTAGACTCATTAGACATTACTGTTATATATATTTTTGTTTTGTACCGGACATATACATATCAGATTTGCTTAATGCGATATGACTCTTGTGACGGAAATATATATTTGTTAGTTGTTTTAACTTGTATCGGAGGTTGGGCTCAGACTGTGTATCTGAAGCCGGCTTCCAACTGACGACTCTGTAATGATACAGGGAGAGAAAAAAAAATTGCCCTTGCTGGTTTTCTTGCTGGTTCTTTCCAGTACAAGGTCTCCCGCCGTAAACTTGTGAACCAAAGGCGTAGCATCTTTGACATTCAAAAGTGATTGTAAAATCCTATTTGAAGAATAAATTCTTGATTTTTATTTGTTTTCGCAAAATAGTAACTTTATAATAAGATATTTACGGGGTGTAAACAACGCTAGGATATCAACGAAGACAGACGGTCCAAGAAGGATCATTTCTACGAGAGACGCCTATGGATTTGTAGTTCGGGATTCCAACAACTGAAGCGCTAGCGTAGAAATTATTTAATCAGTAGCGTTATCTTAGTACAGTATTCCAATCAATCGATGGCGCGAGAATAACTTATTTAGCGAGCATAACAAACTTTTACCGTGGGAGAGCCACGAATTGGGCCGGCTCGACCGGAGTGATACCACGGCCTCACAGAAAACCGGCGTAAAATAGCGATTGCGCTGTGTTTCGCCGAGTGAGTGAGGGTACCGGAGGCCCAACCCCCCCTTCCCCCCTTATTCCCTTTTAAAAGGCCGGCAACGCATCTGTGACTCCTCTGGTGTTGCGGGTGTCCATGGGCAACGGTTATCGCTTACCATCAGGTGATCCGTTCGCTCGTTTGCTGCCCTATGCTTTAAAAAAAAAAGTATTTTAAAAATTTTTGAATAATTCGCGTTTTTTATTTTCCAA
The DNA here is from genome assembly GCA_036419045.1 of Scirpophaga incertulas. Lineage (NCBI taxonomy): Eukaryota > Metazoa > Arthropoda > Insecta > Lepidoptera > Crambidae > Scirpophaga > Scirpophaga incertulas. Next base: position 1,857,422 of record CM071636.1, on the reverse strand, counting down.
AAGGGCCTCAAATTCTTGTGTGCCCAAAGGTCCCAGTTTAGTTTAAGACGGCAGTGCTCTTACCTGTTTCTGCCATAAAGCAGTAATTCTTACATTGTTCTATTCTGATTAGAGTAAAAAAATTAAAGCAAAAAAAAAATAATACAAGCTTTTATTAATTGCGCTAAAAAGAACAAAATAAACTTTTACATATAAAGCTTGTCGCGAGATTTACGTACTTATAGGATACTTTTAACGACGAATGGCCAGACGTAAGTTGAAAACGTAATGCGCTAATGTGACGTTGATATTTATCCCAAAAAATCCGTTATCAGAAACGTTCCAAGTTCGAAAGTTTCGACGAGCGCGCAGCAAAATACTTTTATACTGCAAATTATGCTGCCAAAACCGATTGGTCAGCTTATTACCTAGTCAGCGGCGCTAAAGAAGGACATTGCATTTCGTAAAGCTATTTAAAATTTTAACAAGCTTCGGCGGGCGACGTACAGTGCGTCGCGCGTCGCAAGCCACAATAGCTCTTATGTTAAATGGGTTGAGTGCTAAATACGCCGGCACAGAGTAACTACTAGCCGTTTCCACGCAAGCACGTACTGTCATATTAAGTCCTATCGATTGGCTACTAACAATAGAGCAGACCACGCTCCGGACACGCGCACGAGCGGAGCGTGTAGCGGATTGTGTGCCAGCTAAGTTCATTCATCAACGCGACAGTTTGTGTGGTAGGAAAATGTTACTCTTTCACGTAAAAACTACAGGATGGATTTTAATGAAATTTTACAATGATATAGCTTGTACCTACATCAAAAAAACACATAGGCTACAATTTTTAAAGATACTAGCGAACCCGACAGACTTCGTCCTGTCAAAAAGATTTGTGAAGTAGCAGTATTTTGTTACTATTTTATAGATAAGTAAACGTAAAAAAGTAGTTATAGTGACGTAACTACAATAGTTAGACATATGGTCTCGCGACGTTTTTTGTAGATATTGATATATTCTATAATATTGTCGAACATTTTTTTGTCCTATCATTAATACTCTTCGCTGCGTATGCGATGAAAGACGTTTTATGGCAAATTTTCTACACCTTCGGTTGGTTTTAATAAGAATTTCTAAAGGATTTCTATAGTAATCTAGTACTAAATATAGCCTATGTTACTCAGTGATAATGTAGCTTTCTAATGAAAAAAGAATTATTAAAATCGGTCCAGTACTTTTTGAGTTTATTCGTTAATACAAAAATACATCGTTAATACAAATAAATCGTTCTGTTTGTAACAAAAAATGAAAAAAAAAACGGTCATAATTAGAGATCGGATAATCGGATGCATATTTACCTAAAGTTAGTTTAAGACAAAGTATGGAAACGGCTTTTTATTGTTTTGTTAAATAAAAATCCCGGGATTGCCGAATTGGATAGCCGGATGTTTATTTATTTACCTAATTTAGTTTTTGACAAAGTATGGAACTGTCTTTTTATTTTATTTCCATAAATAAAAATCCCGGAATCCCAGTACTGTAGAACATTTTGGTAATATGCAAAACTAGTCGGTAATATGAGCTTATAATATCCTATTTAAAATGGGGCGTAAATATTACCTCGGTTACTACAGTTATTTTTTTAATTGATTATTGTTTTAGTCAAACTAGCTCACTACTTTCATATAACACTCTTCATGTAATAAATCGTACATTCGTAAATCGCACGGGGAACTGAAACTAAACTTCATGTAAATACGTATGCATAGTTGTATAAATGAACCCGGAGTCTCGGTCTTTTGAAAGTATTTATTTTCATGTGCTAATTTAGTAATTTTCAAACCATATCACTACGTTAAATTTGCAGTCCCGTATTTTCCCGGGATTTTTATTTAACAAAATGTATTTTAAAAAGCCGCTTCCATAATTTGTGAGCCAAAAATTAACTTTAGGTAAATATGCATCCGATTATCCGATCTCTAGTCATAATAGTATGTATGAATGTATATAAATTTACAATAATAATAGCGATCATGCCCAGGATGCTGTTGGTACTACTACGCACTCTGCGTATCAATAATGCGCATCTTTTACGCATTATAGCTTAAAAACAATCTACGCGGTATTCTGCGAACATCCCCGAAGCACTACAAAAACGCGGCAGCCCCTACAGCACCCTGAACGCATTGTTGTACTATAATAATAATATTTTCAACACACTTCCTCATAAAGTGGCTCTAATCCCATGGGCAATTAGGCACATAATGACACCTAAAATCAAACTGTGACTTTTTCATTACTATTATTCACGAGTGAGTATTAGTTTTTTTTTTTAATATTATTGGTTGAGTTACGCTTACATTTGCGCTAAAAAGCTATCCGCGAAAACCCCAAAAAAAAGAAACCTCATTTTTTAGTCTATGGCCGATGCGCGCGCATAGGACAACTAATTAATTTTCCCGCCATTACGAAATTTATTAGTCTATGGCCGATGCGCGTGCATAGGAAAACTGATTAATTTTTCCCGCCATTACGAAACATTTTTCACAACTCGTCTCGTTTTCTCTTTTGAAGTTATTTAGTTAGTTATTAATTAAGATGTCTGCAAATACAATTTATGAAGAAAACTAGTTAATTATAATTTTACTAACTGCACATTTACTAATTGTTTCTCTAAATAAACTTTTTATCTACTATGTAAAATGGTTTTTTATTTAAGTGTTATTTTATTCAGAAGTGTGTTGAAAAACGTTGTATGATACACGTGTATATTGGCTCGGGCCTCAAACGCCTCAGCGGTAATCACCAACATTACACACTTGTACCATAATGTACTATTATTTAATAACTTCTATAGTCAATATTACATTATTTTTTAGTTTACTAAATGTGTATAAAAGTATATATTTGCGACCTCAAATTGCAATCCTCAGTAGCTGGAACCAATTACCGTCGACTCCCGATATAGTGCGATCCTAAGACTGTGTCCCCAGTAAGCAACTGTTAGCGGCCGCCTGAGTAGGCGGCGTATCGGTTCAGTACGCCCTTCCATATATTTGAAATGCAGTGTCCACAATTTGCTAATTTAGCGCTTACTTTACGCAGTATACAGCGTTACGTTCGCCGACTATCTCAGTTAGTGGCCGACTCACAGCGAAACCAGCTAACTCATAACAGTTTGCTTGCGACGCTGATCTGAGTTAGCGGCTAACTCGTATTTGTCCACCACAAATTTGTGACTCAGTCGGTTACAAACAGTTCGGATACACAGTCTAACGGCCCGGAACCGCGCCGGATCCGTTAGCAAGCAAGCAGAACCTTCCGGTTTTCCGCATTTTATATATTTAAGCGGCGTTGTTTAATAGGCGACGTTATATACTGAACAGTAAAAACTAAAATTTCTGACTTTTGCGGTGTTGTTTATTAAGCGAAGTTGAATCCTGAAAAGTTGAAACTGCTTTTTATTAGTTAAACAGCGTTGTTTACTAGGCGACATTATATACTGAACAGTAAAAACTAAAATGTTTGACTTATGCGGTATTTGTTTGCTAAGCGACGTTAAATCCTTAAAAGTAAAAACGGCATTTTATTATTTACTAGCGACCCGCCCCGGCTTCGCACGGGTGCAGTGAAAAAATAGTTATGGTGGGTTATCCCTAAGAGATAGACATATACCATCGCGGACTTTTTTGTGGATTTTTGTAAGTTGTACAATACTGTAGTACATTATTTTGGTCTATCTCGTAGGGTTCAGCCAGCGTTTGCAATATAAATCCCTAAGAGATAGACATATACCATCGCGGACTTTTTTGTGGATTTTTGTAAGTTGTACAATACTGTAGTACATTATTTTGGTCTATCTCGTAGGGTTCAGCCAGCGTTTGCAATATAAGCGCAAAAAACGTGCTTATTTACGACATCACATTAGAAACCTTTAAATTTATCAGTGTTTCTCTACTATATTATGCATTTATTATACATACAAACCGTCCTTAAGAATCACTCTATCTATTAAAAAAACCGCGTCAAAATCCGTTGCGTAGTTTTAAAGATCTAAGCATACATACGGACATACAGCGAAAGCGACTTTGTTTTATACTATGTATTGAAGTAGCGTTGTTTCCTAGGCTACGTTATGTACTGAATAGTTAAAAACTAAATTTTCATTTCAGTTCTCGTACCTTCCACAAGCACACTTAAGACAGAGGTGAATATCAGTCAGCTGCGGCGTCAGAACAGCCGTAATAACATGAAAAATGAAATTGCAATCCCCGTCCTCGGAACTCGCTCTCGCGCAGCTCGTGTCCGCGCGCTGCGTGCAACGCCAAGCTAATCTTAAGTTCGGTTTAGTCAAACACTCCGAACTCGGATGTTAATCACGGAGATATGCACTCGGCTCCGTCCGCTGGCGTTCCACGGTAACCATATACACAGCACAGAGTCCATTTAAAAGATAACAGGAAAGAACCAAGAATTTATCACGAAGACATTGTATCAATTTTTTACATTTGTTTTTAACACGCTTATATTTCGAGCGCTTAAAGCTTCATTTTTAACATTTGTTTGAACACGATTACATTTCGAGCGCTTAAAGCTTCATTTTTTTCAGTTTTAATATTTGTTTGTACGCGATTACATTTCGAGCGCATAAAGCTTCATTTTTAACATTTGTCCGTACACGATTACATTTCGAGCGCTTAAAGTTTTATTTTTAAGATTTGTTCGTACACGATTACATTTCGAGCGCTTAAAGCTTCATTTTTAACATTTGTTCGTACACGATTACATTTCGACCGCATAAAGCTTAATTTTTAACATTTGTCCGTACACGATTACATTTCGAGCGCTTAAAGCTTCATTTTTAACATTTGTTGTACACGATTACATGACTGAACTGCAGAAGTCACGTCAGTTTAATATGAAGGAATAGTACAATTGCGTGCCGCTAAGAGCGCAGTACTAAGTTTTCGATAAGTATTTGACGTATATTAAACTACAGAAGTCACGTCAGTTTAATATGAAGGAATAGTACAATTACGTGCCGCTAGGGGCGCTGTACAGTTTTTGATAAGTATTTGACGTATAGTAAACTACAGAAGTCACGTCAGTTTAATATGAAGGAATAGTACAATTACGCGCCGCTAGGGGCGCTGTACAAAGTTTTCGATAGGTATTTGACGTATAGTAAACTGCAGAAGTCACGTCAGTTTAATATGAAGGAATAGTACAATTACGTGCCGCTAGGGGCGCTGTACAAAGTTTTCGATAGGTATTTGACGTTGAATTTCAGTAATTCCACATCACTGACATTGCCTAAGGTTACCGAACTGACACTTGTGCAAATATATTTATTTACGAGCACACATTACTGCATATAATTAATTTTTTACCGCTGCATTTAAAGCTCATTCCGATCATTTCATTAAACATGTCTACGATTTGTCGATTGCCCTGTTGTGTTTCTCTCTAAATTTTGCTGCATATAAAATAAACCATATTTTGCAATATACAAGCAAACCGCTCAACTACCCCCAACCCCCACGTTTCCCGTTCCTGTCAATTTCAATTTAGCTGCATTGCAATACATTTTTAATTTTTGCACTATACTGGCGAGCAGACTGCCCACTTACCCCCACACCCCTGCCTTTACTTTTTTGATTAGGTTTCATTGAATTTATAACGTACATATTATCAATAAAATAAAATTCAGAATCTCGTTAAAATTCCCTAATGCCTTGTGCCTTTACTCACGACGACTATATTTTTATCTTCGCTTATCAAACGAAATCACGCAAATCATAAAAATAATTAAACTGAACAGTGATAAAATTTATTTATAAATGATTATATAAATCTTTTTACGGTGCAATTATTAAAGGCGCTCTGTGTGCTTAATTTTGTATATAATTTACAAAATATATATATTTTAAAATTACTTCTGAAAAGTGAAAACTTATCTTTTTTTTCTTATGTGGTGTTGTTTGCTAAGCAACATTAAATGTTTAAAGTATAAACTAAATTTTCAACTTATACGGTGTTGTTTATTAAGCGACGTTAAATCCTGAAAAAGTAAAAACTGCATTTTATTATTGTTATTGTTATGGCGTTGTTTACTAGGCGACGTTATATACTGAACAGTAAAAACTAAAATTTTTGACTTATGCTGTGTTGTTTGCGGAGCGACGTTAAATCCTAACATCGTTACGTTGTCGTGTGCGGGAGAAATTCAACAATAAAATGAATAGCCGACTTAGGAGCCCCTAACACAGTATTGATTTTCATTCGGCAGCTGATGCCTTATTTAGGAATCGCTCGTTCTATATAGTCTTCGTAAATTCTTTAATCTTTATAACGCTAGATAATTAAGTGATTAATGTAACATGTATCTGTTTGTGTCAACATACATTGAAAATACTATAACTGTTTATTTATGCAATTTAAACAATATCAATCAATCAATACATAGTATAAAACAAAGTCGCTTTCGCTGTATGTCCGTATGTATGCTTAGATCTTTAAAACTACGCAACGGATTTTGACGCGGTTTTTTTTAATAGATAGAGTGATTCTTAAGGAAGGTTTGTATGTATAATAAATGCATAATATAGTAGAGAAACACTGATAAATTTAAAGGTTTTTAATGTGATGTCGTAAATAAGCACGTTTTTTTGCGCTTATATTGCAAACGCTGGCTGAACCCTACGAGATAGACCAAAATAATGTACTACAGTATTGTACAACTTACAAAAATCCACAAAAAAGTCCGCGATGGTATATGTCTATCTCTTAGGGATAACCCACCATAACCATTTTTTCACTGCACCCGTGCGAAGCCGGGGCGGGTCGCTAGTACATATATAAATGGAGAACCACCTGGTAAGGAAGTTACTAGAGCCTTGGCTTATGGGACTAGATTATAAGGAAACTGAAAAGTTATTGGCAATATAACTTATGCTGTGAATCTGCATATGACACAGGTAATCAGAAATTCATTTACATACACTCTATAACACACATACACATAATACACACAAACAACACACATACACAATTCATTCTTAACTTTGGGATTAATATCACTTCGTATACCTGGGCATCTAATCATAATTAATTGACTATTTGTATTTATTTGCCAAAATTAAATGTACATACATTATTTATTTAGTTTAGGTCGCTCGAGCTGTGTATTGTATATTCTTGGGTATCGTGGTCTGGATTCTACGATACAAGCTAAGCTTAGTGTAGAGTTCGATAGTTATAAGTTTTATTTTGTAATAATTATTATAGGAAATAAATAAATAAAAAAAGAAAATAATAATAATATAATATAAAAAAAAACTTAAATCTAGTACGCTGCCGGCAACGAGGTAGTCTAAACTGCCGATAGTTTGGACTGCAGAGAGGAATTCTTGCTGGCATAAAAACTAAGTGCTTTAAGCAACTGGCTTATATAACTATATAATATAAAAAAAGTACTTTGATCAATAAACATAACCGGGTCACACACGCCCCGTCGAACAAACACCCGGTACCGTCACGTACCGGGTCGGTTCTACCTCCACTTCACCACGATCTTGAGCATCCGAGCACTAGACGCGTGCTCAAATTGCATCGACTCTATTTATAGTGCGACCCTAAGATTGTGTCCCCAGTAGGCAAAATGTTAGCGGCCGCCTGAGTTTGATACGCCGGCGTATCGGTTCAGTACGCCCTTCCATATATTTGAAATGGAGTGTACACAGTTTGCTAGTTTTGCGCTTAACTGTCTCAGTTAGTGGCCGACTCACAGCGAAACCGCTAACTCATAACAGTTTGCTTACGACGCTGATCTGAGTTAGCGGCTTTTTTTTTTTTTGTTCCCCTGAGGAAAATGTATTAAATTGCATACCCCGGCTGTGGCGAGCCGGCGGTTATGTGGGGCTCTCCTCCCCAGAAGGGGGAGGCCTACCCACTAAAAACCTCAGGGATGGCCCTCCTCAGGCGTGTAGGGAGCCCCCGGAAAACATAAAGTCACTTCCAGGAACCCCCAGCCTCCGCTCCCCTGCCTGGAGGGGAGCCCTCCTCGGGGAAAGCTACTACCTCCCCCGGTCTCCTCCACCGACGACGCCCCCCGGCCACGGAAGGGGCGTGGTCCATCCCGGGTCGCCGTAGCAGTCGCGACTTCCTCGCGCCCGCCGGCGACCCGAGTTAGCGGCTAACTCTAATTTTACTTCGCCATTCTCACTCACTCAGTCGGTTGCTAACAGTTTGGGGACACAGCCTAATGGCCCGGAGCCTTCCTTTCGTGCACCTTCCACAAACACACTCAAGGTAAAGCTGTTTTTTTTTTTTTTATAGGAAAGGGCAGCAAACGAGCAAACGGGTCACCTGGTGGTAAGCAATAACCGTTGCCCATGGACACCCGCAACACCAGTGGAGTCACAGATGCGTTGCCGGCCTTTTAAAAGGGAATAAGAGGAATAAGGGGAATAAACGGGAATAAGGGGGGTTGGGCCTCCGGTACCCTCACTCACTCGGCGAAACACAGCGCAAGCACTATTTTACGCCGGTTTTCTGTGAGGCCGTGGTATCACTCCGGTCGAGCCGGCCCAATTCGTGCCGAAGCATGGCTCTCCCACGGTAAATATATCCGGCCATCCGCGGCTTCAGCATAGGTCCCTTCAAAAATATTATACTATTTAACACGCATATAGAAACTATAACTGCTAGAGCGTATCGAATGCTGGGATTCGTTGTGAGGATAGGCAGAGATTTTAAGCAGTGTTTCACCCTGTCTTTGCTTTATAACTCCTATGTCAGATCTATCTTAGAATATGCGTCAACTGTCTGGAACCCACAATATAATGTTTATATCGAAATGATAGAAAGGATAAACAAAAAATTTGAAAAACATCTCACATTCAGATCTGCTAGATCTGGCGAATTACTTCCATATATGCAATCACTATCAGGCCGTCGCAGTGAGAGAGATCAAATTTTCTTGCACAAAATTTTGAATAATCATATTGATTCATCATTTTTGGTTAGTAATATAGGTTTCAGATGCCCTCGGACAAGTTCACGTTGCACTAATACTTTTAATATTCCATTCTACAAGACGAAATATGCTAGCAACAACTTTATTTGCAGATCCTGTAAGAAATATAACGATGAATTTAATTCTATAGACATTTTTAATTATTCACTACATTGTTATAAAAAACTGGTAAGGCAATTGAATACAGCAAAAATTGAATGAATTAATTAGTTTGACATTTTCTTAATTTATTTGTATGTAAAATTGATTTGGATTGGTTTATATATCTTAATTTTAATTTAATTTATTTGACATTTTCATATTTTCATATTGACATTTGATATCCCATTGTACTTTTTTTTTTTTTCCTTTAATTTTTTTGTTTGACTAAATTGTAATTAGGTAGTTTATTAGTTTTGACATTTTATCTTTATTGACTACACTTTGACCAATTTATTTGTATTTGACATATTAATTCTATTCTTTTGACTTTTATTTTATATTGTAACTATTTAATTTTAAATGTTTTTCTTAATTATTGTTATACTTATTGCTTTAATTATTTAATATGTCATTTTAAATAACTGTGGAAACTTTACTGATTTATGTTTGAATGTATCTGTTGTATTTTTCTGTAATTTATAATAATTGTATGTTTCCCAAATAAAAAAAAAAAAAAAAAATCAATAAATAAGATAGTTACTCCTCTTGATTTACTCACGCGGTTGCTTACGACACAGGCAAAATTACAATAGTTTAAAATTATCAAACAAACTAAACACTGTACAAAATATAGAAAAACTGGTCTTCTGTAATACTATTCAAGTGTCTATACTCAACCTTATAGCCTTGCCCTTAAGTGCCCTACGGCTTGGATGGAGGGGAATATTCAAGTAAGTGACAAACTCTTATTTCAATTTTGAATCGGCAATAAATCACACGAGAAAAAAAGCACACGAGAAGTACAAGCAAAAATAAAGTAACCTATCCAGAAATAAACAAGTGAAATCTGCATTAGTCATTCACATCTCATTCACTTCACCTGACCTTGATATTGAATATAAAATATCAAAGAAACGAATTGAGAAATAACCGTTTTCCTCACAGAATTGTATAGTTGATACTACTGCGGACGAGGGAGGTTGGAGGGTTGTGGCCTCCTTCTGTGAAGCAGTGATGCTCCAGAAGGAGGCCGCCGAGCGGGGTCGGGAGATGGCCGATCCCGCTCGAATCCCGGAAGCGGCGCCGGGCTCGGTAACACAGCTGTGGCGTCGCCGCGGGTCGCCGGCGGGTGCGAGGAAATCGCGCCCGCGGTTACGGCGACCCGAGAGGGCCACGCCCCTTCCATGGCCGGGGAGCGTCGTCGGTGGCGAAGATCAGGAGCCTCCCCCGAGGAGGGCTCCTCTGTATCGGCAGGAGAGCAGAGGCTGGGGGTTCCCGAAAGTCGCTTGGCGTTCTCGGGGTCTCCCTACATACCTGAAGAAGGCCATCCCTAAGGGTTTTAGTGAGTCCGCCGGCTCGCCACAGCCGGGATAGTGCATTTTCCTCATGGGAACAAAAAAACTGATACCATAACTATTCTAGGAACTTCCTTTCTTTCTCTTGCCCTGTTCTCAATTTTATTTGCGGTCAGCGCTCACTCCCAATCAATCAAACGGCATTAACTTGTTGAAGTGGACATATCATAAAACCATATTTCGCTGTTCTTTCTTGAACTTTTATTGCAATTTCAGCATAATGAAGTTTAGGATAAATTTATGCATAAAATGTAGATATCTAGCCTACTATACTGTCAAGAAAAAAGTTGTACATATCGAGCGCTCGACACAACTCGAACGATCCGATATCCGACGCCTGTTTTGTAAGCCCGAGTGATCCCAAGTTATACAATTCTGTGAAGAGTTTTGAACCCTTTATGGTGTATACCTACAAAATTCTTTCAACACTTGTTTCGACACTTGACTTTGGATGAATCTATATCGAATTTGAACTTTTACCTAATTATGATAAAAGGAATAGTTTTATGAATGTATTCAGTGTAATAATGATTAAAAAATAAAATAATAATTATTCATTAACTAAAAAAAGGACCTGTTTTAGGGAAATCGAGAATTGGACCTGGATTGAAAGTAATAATACAGATTACATTCGCTTTTGTTTCGTTAGAACGAAATATATGGGAATGACTCGGTAATACGGAATCACTTCCATATATTGTCGTCGCGGTATCTCCGCCTCTACGTTTTTATTTCAATCAACGTAAAGTTGAATTTACATTGTTCATGCAGAGGTGTCAACATAACCTCAAAGGAACATTTATTTACATTTCTCAAATATGGAATGACACTATGTCGGATTGTTTTATAAATCTTGTTTGCACTTGATATAAATATTTTTATGATTATCTTTTTTATTGTATTTCAGACTATATCTGTAATCTTGCATATACTATGCTGGGGTACAGACAGTATACGGCAAAGTTGTAAGCACTATATCTGGGGTACATATAGTGTTTAGAGAAAAAAATTAATCAACTGTCATTTTCAATTTTAGAATTGTATATTTTCTTTTTTTTTTAATTTTAATCTTTACTGCACAATATAAATAAAGTAGAAAATTCTCTACCAGTCAAACGGGTGGCTAGTTACAAAGAACTGTGTTTGGTGCAGACAATGATCAAATCTATTACAAACTTACTATCTAATCAAAATCAAAAATCAAAATAATCTTTATTCAACATAGACCTTTACAGGCACTTATTGACGTCAACAGACAAAACAAAAAAAAAACAAAGCTTAAAAAAAAAACAAAAACCTTGTCCGTACGTACGAATAAGGAAAAAAGAAAAAAATTAAAAAATTGACTCGACACCTGTTCGGAAATTGGGAGAACCTTCTCGAGAAGAACAGGCAAGAAACTCTGAAGGTCTATTTTTTATCTCCTCTTTAAAATGATAATAATTATAATAATATAATATAAATATACAATATAGTATAAGATACAATTATACCTAATACGATTACAGTCGTATGTATGTTTACATACACATATAAAAACAATACAATATTATAAATAATGTTGTTACCAAACATGGCTCTATGAATAGTGTCCCTATTCCCAAATAGTGTGATCATTTAGATAGTCACTTACTGTATAATAACCTTTACTCATGAGTGTCTTTTTGATATGGACTTTAAATTTATGTAAAGGCAAATCAATGACACTTTGTGGAAGTTTGTTAAACATAGGTAAACATTTCCCCAAGAACGAACAGCTAGTTTTATGGAGCTGAACATTGGAACACATAGACTTTTTCACGATGCAGCGTTTTAAAAAGTCGCAGGTTAATGTCATATAACCTTCCATGATAGACTCTCCGACACTAAAATAATTCGTCAGAATCACTACATAGTATAAAGCAAAGTCGCTATCCGCCGTCTGTCCGTCCCTATGTATGCTTAGACCTTTAAAACTACGCAACGGATTTTGATGCGGTTTTTTTTCTGTGTGATTCTTAAGGAAGGTTTATATGTATAATACATGTATAATATAGTAGAGAAACACTGATAAATTAATAGGTTTCTAATGTCATGTCGTAAATAAGCACATCTTTATATTGCAAAAATATAGTAGGTATATTTACATAAGCACTGCACCCGTGCGAAGCCGGGGCGGGTCGCTAGTTATTAATAAACAATCCGTGCATTGGAACGTATAACAACCACCTGCATCGCACGATGTCTGAATAAAACTAAAAATAGCCGCGCCATTTATTTACAATTCGATACTAGACATTTTAAATGACACAGTCATTACGTAAAAGGCAACGAACACAATGTGAAATAAAGGTATTAAAGCTTTTAAAGATAAATAATATGTATATATATATTAATTAATTAAATAAATAACAAAGTATCAACACGCATGGATCGCCGTACGCGCCCGGAATCCGACAACGCGCGACGCTTACGAAACGGCGGGCGGGCGACGCGCATGCGGTCGCAAATGACCGTTTCGCTATCTCATTTTTAATATTATCTAAAAATACCTTTGCAACTTTAAATTCTTTTGATTGTATGTAATCATTGTCGAGATAAAGTTTACTTATTTATATCACAGACATACACACACTTTTGATTTAAAAAAAATCGGGTGGGGCTGTGCCGGCGCACACGGCCGTTGGTTTTAACGTGAAACGTCTATGTTAGGAAATCGCTTTTAAAGTAAAAGATTGAAATAAAAACAAGATTGACGGTGTTTTGAGTATTTTAATAAAAAAACTCAATGTCACAACAGCGAGCTGACTATATAAGTGAAATATTCACACCACATTTTTGTTTCTAAGACTAATAGATTTTTAATTATTAAGGTACGATGATATAGTCCTTTTCGTTACGGTCCACTTTTTAAACCTGGTACCCGTATGTATCAGCGCGATTTTAAAGACGTTTCACGTCAAAAAAATAGGGATACATCAATTTCTTATCAATATCATATCATATCTAGCGCAGCGAATCAGCATCGCCATACAACGTGCCAATGCTGCTAGCCTTATGGGGACGTTGCCTGACGGCAGCGATTTATTTCAAACATTTTATTTATAGTTTCGTTTTCAAATTTTATTTAAGTTTCATTATTATATCATTTATATTACTTTAATGTATACTATTTATTTATTATTCATCAATTTATTTGAAAAAATATTTTTCCACAAAAATAATTGAACCCACAATTTTTTCCGATTTAAACGATGTATCTCCTTAATGTAAGTAAATAAAGAAATATTTATATATATATATATATCATATTTATAAATAAATGTTATGTAGTATATGTGTGTGTATACATTATTTTGACTATAATAATCAGTTGTTATTTTATTTTCAATATTTCTAGGAATATATATAGCCATACAATAGGGAAAGTACTGACTCCCGAAGTACAGTTCAGGAGTCAGAATACACTCAAATTGTATAATTGTTCTATCAAAATAAACTGTTTTTCTTTTATTTATTCACTGTGCAAACTTAACAGCATGTATACATAATGCTTAAAAATTCAATTAAACAACACATACAGCCAATAAAAAAGTTTATCATATTAAGATCTGCAGGTAAAGCAGTTAATTATTGTCATAACACAAAAACATCAAATACGGAATTACATTACAAATACAGACGAAAAATATAAACATGCGATAAAGAATATAGGTACTAGGAACATTATAAGGATGTGAGCTCGATTATGTGTGTGTATATTTGTATGTGACTACTCAGACATACTATTTGAGAACCCGAGCAAATGGTTTAAAGTACAGTTTATAAATTGGTGGCGAATCAGGAACAAAATATGGGTATCACTAAATCTATCTATCTATCTAATCTAATAGACCTTCAGAGTTTCTTGCCTGTTCTTCTCGAGAAGGCTCTCCCAATTTCCGAACAGGTGTCGAGTCAATTTTTTTATTTTTTTCCTTATTCGTACGTACGGACAAGGTTTTTTTTTTTTAAGCTTTGTTTTTTTGTTTTGTCTGTTGACGTCAATAAGTGCCTGTAAAGGTCTATGTTGAATAAAGATTATTTTGATTTTGATTTGATTTGATCTATCCTCGTAAGTTTGTATGGGACAATACAGTATGTTTATAGGTTTGTATGAAAAAAAATCTAACACATCAAGTAGTTTGTTAGGTGTATAATAAGATATATATATATAATATATTGTTGGAATTACAGTGATTTCTTTGCCTTGTTGCTTTAATCTATATTCTATAGTTACTTCTTTGTGGTTCGCATTGAATTTGCTTTGTGGTTGGTAACGGTAATGATTAATGAAAAACGTACTTATTTTGTTTAAAGTATATTTCAGTAAAAAGTGATACAAATTAAATAAGCTGATTACAAAAAATAATTTACAATAATATGTACAAAGTTAACCGGGGCAGATACTTTTATAAAAAAATGTGTCACCGTACATAATAAAATGTAACAGCTATTATTATATACTTTTATATACTTATATTATTTAAATACGTCGTCCCAGGATATATAGTTTCCAATCTATGTCGTGACAACAGCAAATTTTACCAAAAGTTACAATTTATGATAATGTAATAATTTATTGTAAATGTTAATTAATAATTATATTTCTTTTTTCACACAACGCCGCATTATCTTGAGCCAAAATGTTTAATTATTATTACGAATTGTGTTTTTTTAATACTCATCAAAAATCGAGACTGCCTCCGTAGTGGAGTGGTCAGTACACCGGTTTCAAGGTGTCACCATCTCCGAGGTTCCGGGTTCGAATCCCGGTGGGGGCAGATGTATTGATACGTATGATTATATTATATGTATACGTATGTTTATCAGTTACCCTAGATCCCATGAAACAAGCCTTACAGAGAAATATTTATTTTAATACTCCAAAAATATAAGACTACGTACGTCATTATTGTTATTTTATTATGAGTTAGAGAACAACAAAACAATTATATACGTCTTTTATCATACTAATTGCCACTATAATTATATCGGCCATAATCTACACCGCATTATTTATTTGTATCACAAACACTGATTTAATTATCAATTATATATATTGAGTACAAATTAACAAATCTCACTTGCGACCTTCTCTCCGAGAAACGTGCTAAGTAAAGCAAGCAAAACTAGAGGGCACAGGGTTGTCGCTCTTTGGAAAATCCTTCCAAATTAAAAATGTAAAATTAAATATGTAATAATTTAAATTAAAATATATTTGTGGTCATTTAATAAACAAAACACTCCCGGTTCGTACCCAGTTTTGAAATTGGAGAATACACCAATATCTGAATAAGTCAACTTGTGTGTGTTATTTTGCATTTATATAGTTAAATGAACATTTCATAACTATACATACAACATAACTAAACATATAACATAATATACACATATGTATATTTATAAAAAGTTTGAATAACGGGATCTGGACCTTGCAAAATAAAAACCGAGACAATTTTCGGATCCTATAACTTAGTGTGTAATACAATATTTCTTACACAATGAGTTACGAATGAATGAATTACGCAATGAGTCCTTACAAAAACTTTTTTGACGTGAAACGCCTTTAAAATCGCGCCGAAACATACGGGTACCAGGTTTAAAAAGTGGACCGTAACGAAAAGGTCTATATCATCGTACCTTAATAATTAAAAAACTATTAGTCTTAGAAACAAAAATGTGGTGTGAATATTTGACTTATATAGTCAGCTCGCTGTTGTGACATCGAGTTTTTTATCAAAATACTTAAAACACCGTCAATCCTACATTTATTTCGATCTTTTACTTTAAAAGCGATTCCCTAACATAGACGTTTCACGTTAAAACCAACGGCCGTGTGCCCCGGCACAGCCCCACCCGATTTTTTAAACTATTTAGTCATCAAAACCAGCTAAAAATAAGGTCAACGCAAGCATTCAGATAACTTGTCTATTAGTTTCTTTTGTTTCAATTTATTTTATCTAGAGCACTACATAAGGAAGATTAAACAATTACACAATGAGTCGTTACAAAAGGAATTTTTTTTAAATTATTTAGTCATCAAAACCAGATAAAAATAAAGTCAACGCAAGCATTCAGATACTTGACTATTAATTTCTTTTGCTTCAATTTATTTTATCTAGAAAACTACCTAAGGAAGGTTAAACAATTATACAATCGAGTCCTTACAAAAGCAATTATAAACAAAAGGAAAGCGACAGCCCTACACGGCAAGTGCGCGCAGCCGATATCCACCGACGAACGAGGGCGTGGAGTCGCTAACATCACTTCCATTATTAAATATCACTTTTTAATCTATTAATTTATTTTTAACATAAAATCATTGGCTTGAATATTTTAATATAAACAAAATTAATGCAAGCATGTAAGCTCTAAAATAACATAAATAAATATTTCTCACACTCACACCAATAAGCCTAGCTCAAAGTAAGCTCTGTAAGGCTTGTGCAATGGGATCTAGGGTAACGGATAGACATACATATATTATACATATACAAATATTTTTTATTGAAATATATATCAACAACCATGACTAAGGTACAAATGCTCGCATTCATCACACAAACATCTGCCCCCACCGGGATTCGAACCCGGGACCTCAGAGATGGCGACACCTTGAAAGCAGTGTATTAACCTCTCAACTATGGAGGTCGGTCGTATATATTACACGTATATAAATATTTTTGATAAAATCACTACACAGTATAAAACAAAGTCACTTTCTCCGTCCCTATATCCCTACATAGGGATAGAAATAGGGATAGGAAGCCGTTGCGTAGTTTTAATGATTTAACCATACATATCTTTTCAACGGTTTTGATGCGGTTTTTTTAATAGATAGTGATCGAAAAGGAATGTATATAATGATAGATAGATAGATAAAAACTTATATTGAATTCTGCAAAATACACATAAATATCTAATAAAACAAAAGGTAATAATCAAGAAAAAAACAAAAGTACAATCAAACACTTTAAATATATGTATGTTGCAGAAAGCAAAAGGTCAAGGCTCAGCTAAATATTTGCCTAATTTAGGCAAATAACTGATTTTCAGCCATCACCTTTTTTGAGTGAGTAGAGTTATAAAATGAGCAGATAAAATTATAATAATATTAAAAAAAATAATAATAACCGCATGAGGCTATAACTAATGGACGTTATTATTCATATAGGAATAGTTAGAACATAGATATAGATGGGGCTACGACTGTGGGGGACAAGACCATCTGTCCCCACGAAACGGAGAACAATACCTTTCTCCTGATCGACAAATGATATGTTATTTGTATAAATATGAATAAATAATATAATATAAGGAAATGTAAAAATGTTAACACAAACAAAAAGGAGTGCGGACCAAAGAGTCTGCAGAAAAACAAAGAAATAGAAAAATAAACTTATACATTTAAGCCTTTCTCGACAGCGGCGTTGTTTTATACTATGTAGTGATTATATAAATGTTATACGAGTATTGTATTATATACACCCATTTATAATTAAAACAATAGCAATAAATAAATCCGTCTGCATCGCGACGACTCCACAACTGCCGTGTTCGGTGCTGCGTCTCGCTCGCACGCCCCCCTCCTCCGCGAACCAGGCGCATTTAGGTATGTACGTGCCAAATAATCATAACAAAATTCCATTGAAACCGAGAATGTTTTAAATACTAACATGTCCACTGGTCCTAAAGAAGATAATCTTAATATTCGTATAGATTTTGACGACCTCCTTAGTCGAGTGGTTTCAAGGCACCGCCATCTCTGAGGTAGCGGGTTCGAGTCCCGGTGGGGTAGATGTTTGTGTGATGTAGTAATAAATAACACAACCTTTACTGAGCTTACTTTGGGTAATTTGACGACAAGTTTAGCGCACTGGTCGAATAATTGGATTCCACGCAACGGGTCGCGGGTTCAATTCCCGCACGGGACACTACTATTTACTGTTTACGGCTAGAGAATCAATAAAAGAATTGTTCAAAGAAATTAATATTTTAACTTTAGCTAGTCAATATATATATGATAATTTAGTTTTTGTATATAGAAACTATAAAAATTCAATAAAAACAGTGACAATCAATAAAAACTACATAATGTGAATACTAGAAACAAAAATAAACTTGCCGTTCCAATGTTCAGACTCCATAAAACTAGCTGTTCGTTCTTGGGGAAATGTATATCTATGTTTAACAAACTTCCGCAAAGTGTCATTGATTTGCCTTTGTATAAATTTAAAATCCATATCAAAAAGACACTCATGAGTAAAGGTTATTATAAAGTAAGTGACTATCTAAATGATCACACTATTTGGGAATAGGGACACTATTCATAGAGCCATGTTTGGTAACAACATTATTTATAATATTGTATTATTTTTATATGTGTATGTAAACATACATACGACTTTAATCTTATTAGGTTTGATTGTATCTTATATTATATTGTATTTTTATATTATATTATTATAATTATTAACATTGAAAAGAGGAGATAAAAAATAGACCTTCAGAGTTTCTTGCCTGTTCTTCTCGAGAAGGCTCTCCCAATTTCCGAACAGGTGTCGAGTCAATATATTTTTTTTCCTTATTCGTACGTACGGACAAGGTTTTTGATTTTTTTTTAACCTTTTTTTTCTTTTGTTTTGTTTATTGACGTCAATAAGTGCCTGTAAAGGTCTATGTTGAATAAAGATTATTTTTATTTTGATTTTGATTTTGATTTGATTTGGACAGATATTTTGTATGACTTACAAAAATTTGTTCCGGTCTGGGTGTTTGTGGATGTGAGATTTCTATATTTGTGACTGCACCCACGATACAGGATTAAATTCCTAGTGTGGGGCGACGTTTTATTAAAAAAAATTTGGCGTACGTGTAAGAAATATAAATATATATATAGAAAAGAACACACAGCGAGCATACTAGCGCTCGCCACGCCCTAAACCGTTATTTGCAGTTACATTGTTTCGTACAAGCTGAAATCCGATCACCTTCGCATCGCATGCTCGATAATTATAACAAAATATAAATCATTCAATTAGACATATTATGTTGCAAAGAAGGAGGTAATTAACATATTAATCTCAAGTTAACTTGTAAATATGTATGTATATGAGTGTGTGTGTATTTGTACATATGTACATATATAAGTCCATTATACAGGTTTCACTCAAAGTATCTATACTTTCTTCTTATTATTTTGTATGACCTACAAAAATGTGTTCCAATCTGGGTGTATAGGAGATTTCTGTTTGTGACTGCACCCACGATATAGGACAAAAATCCTAGTGTGGGGCCACGGTTTAAAAAAAAAAGAACTATGTATTATCGATTTCGATTACTAATATTATAAAGAGGAAAGATTTGTTTGTTTGTTTGTTTGTAATAAATAGGCTCCGAAACTACTGGACCGATTTCAAAAATTCTTTCACCTTTTGAAAGCTACATTATCCCCGAGTAACATAGGCTACTTTTTATCCCGGAAAAATCTACAGATCCCACAGGATGCGCAATAAAGGCTTCGCTCAGAAACTACTGCACAGATTTTCATGCGGTTTTCATCAATAGATAAAGTGATTCTTGAGCAAGGTTTTGCGTTATTTTTTATCTCGGATAAACGGATAGTCCCACGGGAAGCGCGATAAAACCTTCGCGCCATAAACCGACTTCCGCGCATATTAGCTATAGCATAGCATAGCTTTAGCATAGCATAGCTTTAGCCGTGGGCAAAAGCTATGACCCTTAACCCTCTATAGACCCAATCCCGAAATTCACGCAGGCGAAGCCGCGGGCAGAAAGCTAGTCGATTATAAGCCTGTTTGTGGTTGAAAAATACATTATCAGCGTATCACGCATTGAAAGAAGTAATTAATAGCTGACACAATAATTGTTTTCAGAAACTCCGCCATGACTCAGTTTTGATTATAATAGAGTGTGATGTCAGACAATCTCTTTGTGGTGTACCCTGGGCAATATCTTTTGATTGGTGAATAGTCTGACAGAGAGCTCCCCCGAGAGGAAGACGTGGGATGGCCGGATTCAACCAGGCGCGCTTATTAATAATAATAATAAACACTTTATTGCACATAAACATAAAATAAAATATTTATAACAAATATAAGACGACAATTAGGCGGCCTTATTGCTAAAAAGCAATCTCTTCCAGGCAACCAAGGGGAAAAAAATACATTAATAGAATATTTAGAACAGGGGAAGGGTGCAAAAATAAAAGTAGGGAATGTTTGTGTGATACGGAAAGGACAAGAATAGGCATAATAGCAACTAAGCTAAGGATTTGAGGACAGGAAATAAGAATAGACAAGGTTTTTAAATGACTCCAGCGTTCGTGCTCTCCTAATTCTCTCTGGCAGGGAGTTCCATAAACGGACTGCGGAACAAGGAAAAGAATGATGCAGAAAACGAGTAGTGTGGTGCGGAATATTAAGTGACAGTTATTATTATTCATTCTAGCGGCCAGTGACGGACGAGCGAAGTAGGAGGGCTTCGCTCAAGAGATTCTGAACGGCAGCCCTGGTTCAGTGCGAACGACTGTCGCTATATGCCGAGGAGATCGTGGTAGTTTGCCGAAGGGTTTCCATTGCCTTGTCAGCTCTCCCTCAAGATAACGCGCTTGTGCCCAGGCGTAGGGAGGGACTGCTAAGGTTTTAGTGGGTAGGCGTCCCCGTCTTGGGAGAAAAGACCCACAACCACCGGTTCTCGGGGTATGCAATTCAATGCATTTCCTCAGCAGAAACAAAAAAAACGTTATGATTATAATGGGGTATGATGTCAAACTACCTCCTCGTGGTGTATCCTGGGCAACGTCTTTTCATGGACTACTAGACAAAGGCACCCCTGGTATATATATATATATATATATATATATATATAATATATATATATATATATATATATATAATATATATATATTATATATATATATATATATATATATATATATATATATATATATATATATATATATATATATATATATATATAAACTAGCGGCCCGTCCCGGCTTCGCACGGGTAGACATTACTCTTCGCAGCGTATGCGATGAAAGACATTTTATGGCAAATTTTTTACACCTTTTTAATAAGAATTTCTAAAGATTTCTATAGTAATCTAGTACTAAATATAGCCTATGTTACTCAGTGATTATGTAGCTTTCTAACGAAAAATGAATTATTAAAATCGGTCCAGTACTTTTTGAGTTTATTCGTTACATACAAAAATACAAACATACAAATCTTTCCTCTTTATATTTGTGTAAATATACAGATTGTGAGTTTCAAACTCATAAAGCAAAGAACATATTTTTTTTAACGCGTGAAAACATCTCTTCCCAATTTGTTAAGCCGATGCAACGCGAGCAAATCCACAGTCGAACTCCTAGTTTTATTATTAAAAACGAACCGACCCGACAGCTACATACCACAGCGCCCCGGCCTATGTGACGCGACTGTGTCGCCATACCATTTAGTTTATTGTCAACGCAGTTTTTATTTAGATTTTACGCTCTTAATACCTGAATGCGAAGGATTAAAATGCACTTTGAATTGGTTATTTGATTTTTTTTATTATATGTGTATTAACATTATACTAGTTACTGGGAGATATGTTTTGGAAGTTAAGATTGATATATCTTAACTTTTCATGCGATCAATACTTTTAAAGGTACAGCGACATGTTTGCAGCTCCAAAAACGCTTGTGTTATGGGATCTAAGGTAACGGATAATAATACATACCAATGTCAAGTATGAATTTTATTGTGAGAATTTGTATTTAGTAATTTAATACTGAAATAATAGCTCTAATTGTTGTTTTATAATATGCTATTATTTTAAGAAATAAAAGTCTTTATTGTGTTGTTTTAGAAATAGAAAATATAAGAAATTTAATATCTAATGCAACCAATAAAGAATAACACATAACATAGAGATCTCAAGTAATCTAAATGCAACTCACCTAGAAATAGAAAAACAACAATTAAAGCTATTATTTCAGTATTAAATTACTAAATACAAATTCTCACAATAAAATTCATACTTGTCTTTCAACAGAAAATATTGACAAGTAAATCCATGAGTACTACAAGTCTATGAATGAGTGGATCTCACTTACATGTATATTAGTGATGTGCCGGATATTTCGAAAAAAAGGGATGAAGGGGTTGAAATAGAGGTTGAAAGTTTGTATGGGATTTCTTAATTTTAAAAGATGAAACCACGAAACTTTATATTTAAGCACTTGATAAGAAATCATTAAGCATTTGTTCTAGCATTTTTGAAACTTCGACCAGCAGCTAGGAGGGGAAATCAGGGTTTAAAGTTAGTATGCAAGTTCGTCAAATATCACGTCATAAGAAACAAAAAATCGTTTGTTCTAGCATTTTGAACTTTTTACCAGTGTGGGGGTGAAATAGGGAATGAATTGAAGGGAAGACCATGAATCTTGGTACCTTAGACATAAGGGACCAGGATTGACAAAAAGTAATCTCACGCGGGCGAAGCCGCGGGCGGAAGCTAGTTTTGAAATAAATCAAATCACTTAAAAATTTGGGTTATTTTTATGTATTATGTTTATTCATTTATAAAAATATAATAATTTCGGTTTATGTTTAAAGTCCGACGACCTCTTGAGTTATTATGTAATGGAAAGTGACTTCATGAATTATCAATATTGAAGTCATTTTCCAAATTGACGACTCTGTATCTATTTAATACAGGGAAAAAAAAACAGCCCTTGCTGAGTTTCTTGCCGGTTCTTCTCAGTACAAGGTCTCCCGCCGTAGATTTGCGAACCGATGGCGTAGCTTTTCGACATTCACAAGTGCTTGTAACAGCCCAGACTGAATAAATGATTTTGAATTTGAATTTAGAATTTGAGTGAGTTACTTTGGTATCAAAGCCTCTCTGAAAATTCGTTTCCCGGTGAGGGTACCTTAGCCATGGTTGTTAATATATTTTTCTATCAAAATATTTATATATGTTTGTCTGTCCGTTATATACCCTGGATCCCATAACACAAGCTTTACTGAACTTACTTTGGGGAATTTTAATTTTTTTTTTTTAATTTTATGCCGTGCACTACTAAACTGTGGAATGAATTGTCGCCTGCAGTATTTCCATACCGATGCGATATCGAAACCTTCAAAAAAAGAGCATATTCCCATTTAAAAGGCCGGCAACGAATCTGTGACTCCTCTGGTGTTGCGGGTGTCCATGGGCAACGGTTATCGCTTGCCATCAGGTGATCCGTTAGCCCGTTTGCTGCCCTCATCATCACAGCTCATATACGTCCCCACCGAGGGGCTCGAGCCTACCCTAACTACGTTATGGCGATTAGGCGTTAGTCAACCACGCTGGCCCAGTGCGGGTTGGTTGACTACGTACACCTTTGAATCGCTTCGCAGATGTACGCAGGTTTCCTCACGATGTTTTCCTTCACCGTAGGAGCGTCGGATAAACACATTGGTACACGGTGGGGATGAGATCGCGGGCCTCCCGACTCTATGCGGCGCACAAACCAGTGCCGAGACCACAGCGCCACCGACGCTTGCTCCCCTATCCTATAAAATGATCCCCTATCCTACGAGTCTGCTCTTTGCTATACTGGGTACTACTCGTATTTATTATAATTTTAATTTAACTTTAATATATTCTTTCAAAACTGTATGACACGGCATTCCTAATATAGGCATGTTTTCAAAATATTTTTTTATTAATTATATTATGTAATGGAAAGTGACTTCATGAATTATCAATATTGAAGTCATTCTCCAAATTGACGACTTTGTATCTTTTTTTTTTTTTATGTGATAGGGGGCAAACGAGCAGACGGATCACCCGATGGTAAGCAATTACCGCCGCCCATGAACGCCCGCAACACCAGAGGAGTCACAAGCGCGTTGCCGGCCTTTTAAATGGGAGTACGCTCTTTTCTTGAAGGTTTGGATATCGTAACGCCTCGGAAACACTGCAGGCGACAATTCATTCCACAGTTTAGCTGTGCGAGGCAGAAAGTTTCTAGAGAAACGCACAGTGGTGGACTGCCAAGTATTGAGATGGTGAGGATGGAAGGTTTGTCGCGTGGAACGATGTCGGAAAGTATCTATTTAATACAGGGAAAAAAAACAGCCCTTGCTGAGTTTCTTGCCGGTTCTTCTCAGTACAAGGTCTCCCGCGGTAGATTTGCGAACCGATGGCGTAGCTTTGCGACATTCACAAGTGCTTGTAACAGCCCAGACTGAATAAATGATTTTGAATTTGAATTTGAATAAAAAAAGAGAAGACAGCGAACAGACTAGCACTCACCACGCCCCAAGCATAACATAAGCCTTACAGAGCTCGCTCACTTTGCGCTAGGCTAATTGGCGTGAATGTAAGAAATATTTATTTACTAGCGGACCCGACAGACTTCGTCCAGTCAAAAAGATTTGTAAAGTGGCAGTTTTTTGTTCCTAATTATTTTATAGATAATGTCGCATAGCCAACCAAATCGCAAAAAAAGTCCAAATGACCTATTACATTTTGTGGCTATTCAATTTTGGAACGTGACATTAAATCCTCCAACGATGTATTCTGTGCTCCAACGCACGCACGCACACTGTTTTGATAGATATGATTGAATTTCAACTATATGTAGCGTTAATAAAGCGCAAATTGACTCTTTGATGTTAGGAACACACCTTCATTGCTTAGACAACAGTGAGTGCTTGCAATATGAACTTTATGCAATAACAATAAAGCTCAATTCGACTGTACGTTTTGGTTAGAAAACGTTTGCATGGGAAAATAAAAGGGTTGTTTTTAGGGTATTTCCGATAATTATTCGAATTTTCCTCATTGAACTTAACCCTCCTTGAACTTCAACGAATATTAACAAAAAAGAATTGGCCAAATTGGTCCAGGCGTTGTTGAGTTATGAGCTTACCAACACATTTTGCCATTCATTTTTATATATAAGAAGATTTGGCCGGATCGACCCCAGACCCACCAGATCAGAACACCACCGCGCCACAGACGCACGCTCAGCAGAACCAGTACAAAGAGCCATTCCACGAACGTACGAGTACCTAGTTATTTGACCCACTTGCTGCCTGATAAGATTTTACGACTCAGCCGCCGATAGTAAAATAGTAACCGCGTGTGTTAACATTAAATGCAGCCGCCATTTTGTATTGAACGTTATTGGCAACTCTCATGACGGTGATTGGTGGTAATTCTATTGACGCAAACTAATCTGAAGACTAAATTTTAGTTTGGTGCTGTCAAATCGTTCCGGCGACCAATAATATCTTCGTAAGTCTACATTCGTTTGCAAACGATACCGACAGCTTACATTTTTGTATGAAAACTTTGTACAGCGCCCCTGGCGGCACGTAATTGTACTATTGCTTCATATTAAACTGACATGAGTTACTATAAGTCAAATACCTATTAAAAAAAAAAAATCAAAATAATATTTATTCAACATAGACCTTTACAGGCACTTATTGACGTCAACAAACAAAACAAAAAAAAGCTTAAATAATAAAAAAAAAAAAACAAAAACCTTGTCCGTACGTACGAATAAGGAAAAAAAAAGAAAAAATATATTGACTCGACACCTGTTCGGAAATTGGGAGAGCCTTCTCGAGAAGAACAGGCAAGAAACTCTGAAGGTCTATTTTTTTATCTCCTCTTTTCAATGTTAATAATTATAATAATATAATATAAAAATACAATATAGTATAAGATACAATCATACCTAATACGATTACAGTCGTATGTATGTTTACATACACATATAAAATAATACAATATTATAAATAATGTTACCAAATAATGTTACCAAACATGGCTCTATGAATAGTGTCCCTATTCCCAAATACTGTGATCATTTAGATGAGTGTATTTTTGATATGGATTTTAAATTTATATAAAGGTAAATCAATGACACTTTGCGGAAGCTTGTTAAACATTAGATATACATTTCCCCAAGAACGAACAGCTAGTTTTATGGAGTCTGAACATTGGAACGGCAAGTTTATTTTTGTTTCTAGTATTCACATTATGTAGATCACTGTTTTTATTGAATTTATTATAGTTTCTATATACAAAAACTAAATTATCATATATATATTGACTAGCTAAAGTTAAAATATTAATTTCTTTGAACAATTCTTTTAGGGATTCTCTAGCCCGTAAACAGTAAATAGCACAAATCGCTCTTTTTTGTAAAAGGAAAATACTTTCAATGTTAGCCGCTGATCCCCATAGCAGCAGTCCATAGGACATAACACTATGAAAGTAGCTGAAATAAACAATTCTTGCCGTTTCAACATTAGTTAAAAGTCTAATCTTTTTTACTGCGTACGCCGCTGAACTAAGTTTGATTGCCAAAGTTTCAATATGTGAATCCCACTGTAGTCGTGAATCTAACGTAATGCCTAAGAATTTAGTATTATTTACCAAGTCAATGACATCACCATTCATATTTAAACTAGTATCAACCTGCCTTACATTGGGCAAAGAGAATTTGATACATTTTGTTTTCTTAGAATTTAAAGACAAATTATTAGTTGTGAACCAATACAGAACTTTCGAGAGAGCACTATTTACATCGTCATAACATTCCTTTTGTCTATCAACTTTGAATAGTAAAGAAGTATCATCTGCAAACAATACTGTCTCACACGATTCTGTAATGTAGTAAGGAAGGTCATTTATATATATTAGAAACAGTAGAGGACCCAATATTGATCCCTGGGGAACCCCCATAGTTATAGGCGAGCTAGCAGATTCTGATCTATTAATAACGACTTTCTGCAATCTGTCTGATAAATAAGATTTTAAAAGGCTAACAGCTCCATCCGAGACACCATAATGTCTAAGTTTACTTAAAAGCGTTTCATGACTCACACAGTCGAACGCTTTGGAAAGGTCGCAAAACACTCCAATTACATCCCGCTTGCCCTCCCATGCGTCAAAAATATGTTTCATAAGTGCAGTTCCGGCATCGGTAGTGGATCTACCTTTGGTAAAGCCGAATTGGCTTTCATGCATGAATCTGTTTGTTCTCAAGTGACCTATTAGTTGATTGTAAATAACTTTCTCGAAGATTTTGCTGAAAGTAGGTAATATGGATATAGGTCTAAAATTTGAGGGATCTTTTTTGTTACCCGATTTGAAAAGTGGTATTAATTTACTATATTTCATTAGATCAGGAAAGATACCCTCATCAATACAAGAATTAAAAATTTGTGCTAACAATGGGGCTAATTCATCGATGACAGATTGAATTATGTGAGTTGATATACCCCAGAGATCTTCAGTTTTCTTCTTGTTAAGTAAACGGAATGTTTTCTTAATTGAAGAAGCATCAATATGGCTAAATTTGAATGATTCATTGCACCTATTCACACTTGACCCAGGAGGGTGACGGCTAAACTAGGAGATGAGTTAAGATTACTGGTAGTTATAGCAGGAATTTGAGAAAAATAATCAACAAATGCATTCGCAACTGCATCGTCCGACTTGATAGTCTTATTATTAATTTCTAAAGAGAAAGAGTTCCCAGAGCTTCTACTTTTTCCCGATTCCTGATTTATTATAGTCCATGTAGTCTTAACTTTGTTCTTTGACATATTAATTTTATTTGATATGTATAAAGATTTAGCACATAAACAAACATTTTTAAATTAATGATAGAAAAACCTATCTTTATTGAGATTGGATCTTTTTGGAATTATGAAAGTAGCTGCACAAACTATATTGGACAACTAAAGAAAAAATCTTACATTAGCGAAACAGTTCGTTATAAGTAAATATGCCCATAGTTACTTATAACGATGATATTTCATCGGGACAATGTCACTGCATCACATAAACAGTATAGAAGAAACCACTCCAAGCAAACCCTAGCGCATTTCATTGTATAGCCAGCCCTGAGTTACACGCGGCGCAATTGTTATTTATATGGTTGACTCCCGCAGCGTTGTAACTCTAGACCTCACTATTCAAGTGTCTTATGAGAACTATTACTTTATTATTGTAATTAGAATAACAAAATCATATTTGGGTACTTTGAAAGAAACTATCAAAAATTTAACAATTAACACAATCTAATCACACAGCAAATATCAATTCACAATTATTTATTATTATTGAATGAGAAGCGTCGGTGGTGCTGTGGTCACGTCACTGAATTCGCATTTTATACGTACATCTGTCTGACGCTTCTACGGTGACGGAAAACATACTGAGGTAACTTGCATCACACCTGCAAAGAAATTCAAATGTGGTTAACCTAGGCCCTATCGGCCTAATATAATTAGGGTCGGCTCATGCCCCTCGGTGGGGACGTATAAAAGCTGTGATGAAGATAATAATTGAAAACGATAAATATCTACTGCTATTTCATCAAATCATAAAAAGGCGACCTGCAACATAAAATTCGAGGTTACAAGAAAATCTTCACTATAATTAAACTCTACCGAACAAATTAGTCAAATTAAACTACACACTAACAAACCAATGAATTAAACAAGTGGAGTTGCAACGCTGGTGTACTCAGCGCTCTAATATACGCACACAGTTGCAACTAATTTTATGGTCACACACACTGACCCAACATTCTCTCGGGCGAATATAAGCGTTCGCCCTTGGTTATAAGATAGGTAATGCCTTAAAGTTAACACGAGTAGAAGTCTATTTGAATTTTGAACGACCGTAATGATATAAGCAGCTGGTTGCCGTTCTATATTTGAACGGGGTAAACAATAATCGACTTTATACTTTGATCATAAGACGTAATACGGATGCATTTGGTTATTTAGGCAATAGTCAACTTAAATTTAAGTGAAGAAGGTCTTTAATCGCGTGTACCGGTAGTGACGTAACTCACTCTGAGTTTGTTTTTTCTATGGATTCGTGTATTTTGCCAGTTTTTAATCTACATTCGAACTTTGTGAAATCGAAAAGTTATCAATCAAATTTCCTTGATATTTAAATATATTAAAGTTAAACTAAATTAACGTTTAATTAGTTTAAACACATTTATTAATTACACCGAATCCGGCTAAAACATATTTGATTCTAATTGAAATATAGCCCATTTTCCCTTTGACGCGTCAAACCAAAATGGCGGAGCGAAGCGTCTCGAAGAGATATAATTTGGAAAACGAACCTTTATACAAAAATAGACAAATCAATTCCTTCCAGTTTGTAGTGGCAACGGGAAAATGCGAAACTCGGGGGGAATTTCACAAGATTGAGAATATCAGTACAACTTTGTAGGGGCGAAGTCATTAGTTGTATTGGTGGAATAAGTGATTAAAAAACAGTATTTTGTCATTATCTGTGGCACTGGTCCCCTAATTTTGTATCTGTTTTTTTTACCTTTTATTGGCTTCAGTGGTCACTTCTTACTTACATACATTCATACAGTTTCTTCACAAGGGTGTGGAGACCGGGTTGCGATGTTTTCCTTCGTTGTAATAACTTCGGATAATTGAACAGCGAAATTAGTAGTCAATACAGTACATATCGATTTTAAAAGTTTTTGAGTATGCATGTTTTTTTACTATTTCACGTAAAAACTTAATTTAATTAGAATTTAATAAAACTTTACAATTTAATGAAACTTGAATAAGACATATGCTACAATTTATAAAAACACTAGCTTTCTGCCCGCGGCTTCGCCCGTGTGGATTTTGGGATTGGGTCTATAGAGGGTTAAGGGTCATAGCTTTTGCCCACGGCTACATATGCGCGGAAGTTAGTCCGTTGTAGGAGTGGGCGATATAAATCGATATTTCAAAAAATATCGATACATGTACGCGATATATCGCTTCAATGCGATATTATCAAATCATCTAGTATCGAATTTAATATCGATATATTTCATCCGATATATAAAATATCGGGTGACATTCCATTTTCTTTTTATCTAGTTATTTTCTAAGACTTATTTTTTTTTAATCTGCAACATTGTTAATTTGAATATAATACGAAAATACCCGGATTATAAAAAACTAGCTTTTGCAATAACGAAACGCAGATATGAGATGGCAGCACTGTCAAACTTTTATAATCTGTAGGTAGAGTCTATTTAGACCTGCCTATTTATGTGATCTGTGTTCATTTGTTTTGTTGGTTGGTTTCGTTTTCAATGCAATATTCCCTTTAAAAAATATCTGTTTTGTTTATTATAGTTTACGGAATATGCACAAAACCGTTAAGTGTGTATAAATAACGATTTATAAAAACAGCTGTTGCTGTATAGAAGAAGCAAGTTGTGATAATTATTGTCTGTTTTGTTTATTGAGTTTACGATACGATATTTTTAAAATATCGATATATTTATTCGATATATCGCCAAGTATCGATATAACAATATGATATATTATATGGTAAAAAATATCGATACATTTTTTACATGAATATCCCTAGTCCGTTGTTCCGAGATAAAAAAATACCGCAATACCTTGCTCAAGAATCACTTTATCTATTGATGAAAACCGCATGAAAATCTGTGCAGTGTAGTTTTTGTGTCGATTTTTCCGGGATAAAAAGTAGCCTATTATTCAATCCGTACTTTTATCTTTACGTCTGCAAAATTTCAAAGCAATCGGTTCAGTAGTTACGGCGTGAAAGCGGAACAAACAAACAAACAAACCCACTTTCGGATTTATAATATTAGTAAGGATACGCCACGCTAATATATAAGTTACTCGAAATATTAATCTTAATCAAACAAAAGCCGCGGGTAGCAGCTAGTACAATGTATTGAATTGGAAGATGACCTCAGATCAAAAGTTTGATCCCGTCGTAACTACCTACTGGGTATCTCAAAGAACCAGGCCATGCAATACCTGAAAACTCGCCTTCTTAAGGAGGCGAAAGCAGACTGGCACAGTACGTCCGGGATGACACACTCAAAAGCACTAATCGAACCATACTCTCGCAAACGCACTGACGAGCTATTAAAGCTTAACAGGAGTAACTTGAGCGTGATGGTTAGGGCTTTGACCGGTCACTGCAAGTTGAATAGACACCTTCACAACATGAAACTTAAGGACACTGACACATGCAGATTCTGCGAACAAGAGCGTGAAACACCAATACACCTCTTGTGCTACTGTGAACCGCTGATTCACAAAAGAAACAGACACCTGGGGAAACACATCCTTGACCCAGATCAAATAAAAACAATCCGAACTGGGAACATCCTATCTTTCTTGGTCAGTGCCCAGTTAAGGGAGCTACTGTAGGGCTACATAGAACCTACATAGGAGGCTGGTCACAATAGATCTTAATAGGTCGCAGTGATGCACATCAGTCTTGACTTACATGAAATAATAATAAATAACTACCTACTGGTGTAGCGGTCACCCATCCCGTTCCTGACCACGTCCAAAGTCGCTTGCCTTTGGCGATCGTACATATCAGCGCAGCGTACGTATGCGACATGTAAACATATTCAGGCTGCAGTAAGCGCGCATCACAATGGACTGCATAAGTCGGCCAAGGAGACATGGTTATGTAACACTGCTCTTATGAAAAATTGTTGAAAAATTATTACTTACATAAATGACAAATGTCTTATAATGACAAATCCTGAGTGGAAACCATAATAGTCGAATAATCTATATACATACTTATAATAAATCTGTACAGAGGTCAATTCTGTACATAAAATATATTTCCTAAATAACTATCAGGGGGTGATTATATATTACATATTTATTTTTTATTTATTTATTTATTGCTTTCATGTTGTACAATTTGATGACACTTACTAACATTTCACTGTTTCAAACATGAAACCCTGCTAGGGCACTGCAACATTACGCTACACTTCATACTTCTATCTTTCACCACTTATTCTAAATATACCTGCACTAACTTACATATTTATTTACATTAGCCTATTTTCAACTATCATTCCTATTATTCTATTTTAGAGCTTATAATCAATTGTTCACTTTATATAATACAAATTACATAATATATTGAATAACTAAATTAACTCTCAGATCAAGTTCCGGTCCTGTCATCAAAAAACTCCTGCAACGTATATAAAGGTCTTCCTTTAAGGTATGCTTCCAACGTGCTCTTGAACAAATTATATTTCTCCATGTTTCGTATATTAATTGGAATCTTGTTATATATCCTAACACACATAGAATAGGGACCAGAACCTACCATCTTCAAATTGGTTGGAGGGAGTGCAAGATATTCTTTTTGTCTTAAGTTTATTGGTCGCGTATAATTTTCTTTTCTCATCTTAAATATGTCAATGTGTCTTTTAACAAAGGTACAAATCTCTAAGATGTATAGCGATATTAATGTCAATATACCATATTTAACAAAGTAGGGTCGACAGCTTGTCATTGAGTCTATGTTTGCCAATATTCTTATGCATTTTTTTTGTAGAATTAGTAATTTCGATACGTCTGTACTGTTTCCCAGAGAATAAGACCGTACCTCAACCAATTATGCGCATATGCGTAGTAGGCTATCGTCGCGGTTTTCGTGTCTGTGGATTTTTTTTAATTCCGTTAATGCATAGGTGAAACTACTTATTTTGCTTGCTACTTTTTGAATATGACTTTTCCAATTTAAGCTAGCGTCTATACTTATACCGAGTAGATTAAAAGTGTATACGCTATATATATATAAAAGTGTATATAAAAGTGTGTATAATATTTTCTAAACGCCACGTAACTCTGTCTGTCCGTTACGCTATTCACACAAAAAACGGCTAAGCGGATCAAACGGAAGGACATTGACAATTTTTATGATAGAAAAATAATTCTTGTACAATTTATGCGAATTTAGTACGTCGCAACCACACATTCAGTACAAATCGCAGGTGTAATATAAAATATCTTGGCGTTGGCTCGACCAGATGCACATGGGGCGGTCGAAGCGCACCTCGCCATATGCCCCGCATGGGCCTAGAGAACTCGGGGGGGTTTTAGTGGGTAGGCCGGTCTTCGTTTCTATGGCCGGAGAGCCCCACACACGGCCGCGTCTTGCCAGCGCGGTGTCATGGTGCATAAGGTCACATTTCCCACCCTCAAAAAAAAAAGGGGGGGGGTGATAATAGATCGATACTGATGCCAAAAATGCAATCAGTAAAATTTTTGTCTGTCTGTATAACCGTTATAGAAACAAAAACTACTTGACAGATTTGAACGAAACTTGGTACAATTATACGAGGGATATCCAGAAAGTAGATTACCTACGTTTTGGAATAAAAAATAAACAAAGTATAGGAAACAAATTTTATTATATACAGATGAAAGCCACACTCAAATACTACTGGCTGTACTGTACTGTACTGGGGCTTTCATATATATAACACTTTATTGCACAGTTAACATAGGTAATGTATAATATATAGAAAAGAATATGTACAATGGTGGACTTATCTCTAATAGAGATCTCTTCCAGCCAACCAGAACGGACGTCCTGAAAGAAACAAACAAACGGGAAAGCCCAATGTGCAACTTTTATTTAATAATATATTACTATATACTACTATATATTATATATATACTACTATATATTATAATTTAAAAATATTTTACTTACAAAGCAATGAACACACAACAACAGTACTACTAGCTTTTAATAAATAAATATATACATACATACAATAAATATATATACATACATACTAACACATTATGATTATTGGAGAGTTGAAAGCAAGTGATCCTTAAGTGGCTTTCATCTGTATATAATAAAATTTGTTTCCTATATTTTGTTTATTTTTTATTCCAAAACGTAATCTACTTTCTGGATAGCCCTCGTATATTCATACTCCATATGAAATGTCATGTGTTTGAAAATTTTCCCCTAAATTGGGTTAAAATAGGGGATATAATTCACGGAAACTACTGAACCGATATTTATGAAAATTTGATAAAGGGTTAGTACCTACACCCGGAGAAAGACATAGGATAATTTTTACCATGAGAAAATAATAATATTTTTCCCGTAGTAAAATCTGATTAGAACAGGATTTTTGAAAGAAAGAAAGATATATTTATTTGGCCATTCTTGTACAGTATGTTTATGATATAATAAAAGAAAGAGAAAAAAAAATAAATGAAATAAAATAGAATACATCGAAGTTTGGAAAAAAAGGCCCCTACCTCAGCTAATGCTATTACTGCTATACGCAGCAAAAGCGCTGGTTTTCAGGTAGGACCATTGATTCAGATCATTGAAGCAATAATGCACGTGGGCATAGTGCATATTGCCTCCATGATCCCGACATCGGACGTAAAAAGAACAGTACAAACACACTATATAATCTGTGGTCAAGACAGTGACATTATCATACAAAAGTACTTTGACATATATGTTAATCTGTGACATTATTTGACATTATTAAACAATAATAGGTGAACAAAAATCAGTGCAAGGTTCGGCTGATCATATATTTTTCGATTGTACAAAATATTCATATTCTTTGTATGATGTCATGTTCCCCTTATATCCCTAAGCCGTGTCAATTTAACTCTCTTCTTTCTTATGTTAATTCACCCTTCATCAATATTCTTTGTCATTATTTATTCTACAATTGTATTAAACTTTAATTGGTATCTTTTTATTCTCTGATTTGGTTTCCGCTCTTTACTTTTTTATATATATTTCTTTATAGACAGCGAACAGGGTATATTGTTTTTTATTTCAAATCAAATCAAATCATTTTATTTGCACAAATGTAGGTACAATAAAGATCATAAATTATAATAAAGAACAGGCCACATCTACCATTTCTGGCTTGCTTAATTTAATTTGTCTTGTTTAATTTTAATTTTGCATTCACTTGTACTTACACGGCCTGGATTATAACATGAGTCGTGCATACTTTAATTAAAAAAAGTATTCTAAGCAAAAAAACTTGAGGTTGGCGAAATCCTATGGGCACCGCATCAAACCCAAAAGAAGAAGAAGAAAAATCAGTGCAAAAAGAAAAGAAAAGCAACCATTTCGACGTTAGGAACAATCAATGTAACATATTATAATACAGAAGCATTTCAAAAGAAGGTTTTACATTATTATGAGAAGAATGCCAGCAAAGACATACATTTATGTAAAAGATGGTCCCTACAATCAAGACTAAAGATTAAAAAGGTAAGTAAAGAGGTTCACATAAACAGATTCATACGTTTTTTTGTTGGTCTAGTAACAATCTCTTATACGCGCCTTTTAAAATTGGTTTTGCTTTTCAGGTCTCGTATTGGTGGTGGAATATCATTCCAGCAACGTGAGGCGGCGAACCTGAAAGAGCCACGAAATGCGGCAGTGCGATACCTCGGGGATACAAGTATAGGTGCGCAAGCTTTCCTTACATGACTGTAGCGAGCTTGAGCCACACCAGCTTATGATACAAATATTGAGGCCTTTTTGTGCTCACTATTCGAACATCATAGTTGCAAGGTGGAGTTTCCTGCGCGCCCTCCATCCTAAGCCTTTTTTTTTTTTTTTTTGTTTCCCTTAGGAAAAATGCATTAAATTGTATACCCCGGCTGTGGCGAGCCGGCGGTTATGTGGGGCTCTCCTCCCCAGAAGGGGGAGGCTAGCGCTACTAAAAACCTCAGGGATGGCCTTCCTCAGGCATGTAGGGAGCCCCCGGAACAGCAAGCACCTCCGGGAACCCCCAGCCTCTGCTCCCCTGCCTAGAGGGGAGCCCTCCTCAGGGGAGGCTACACTACCTCCCCCGGTCTCTCTCCAACGACGACGCCCCCCGGCCACGGAAGGGGCGTGGTCCATCCCGTCGCCGTAGCTGTCGCGACTTCCTCGCGCCCGCCGGCGACCCGCGGCGGCGCGCAGCTGTGCTACCGAGCCCGGCGCCGCTTTCTTCGAGCGGGATCGGCCATCTCCCGACCCCGCTCGGCGGCCTCCTTCTGGAGCATCACTGCTTCACAGAAGGAGGCTACAGCCCTCCAACCTCCCTCGTCCGCCGCAGCATTGCGCAAATCAATGCTGGCGGAGAGAGATCTCGCCCGATCTCTGCGACCCTAATTTGACAAGCCTAATTTGATGTGAGGACGATTGGAGACCCAGAGAAGAGCATGGGATAATATTTTAATTAAGCTTTCCTTTTGAAGTAAAATACTATCGCAAGTTCCATGTCGATGGACTCGACATTCATCGCGAAAATATCTATTTGGATGATGAATACAAATGAAGCATTTGTACCTTGCTTCAGTTATGGTTTTTATAATATACTTCTACCAAATTTATTTCAATTTGTATAATATATGTTATGTCTATCCGTTACCCTTTTTTAGGGTTCCGTACCTCAAAAGGAAAAAAACGGAACCCTTATAGGATCACTTTGTTGTCCGTCTGTCAAGACCCTTTTTCTCAGGAAAGCGTGGAGGTATGAAGCTGAAATTTATATCAATTACTCAGGTCTACTGTCCCTTGAAGCTGTGAAAAAATCAAACTTCTAAGCCAACGCAATCAAAAGATACAGCCGTTTATGCCGCAAATTTTCGACACTTGCAAGGGAATCAAAACCTACAGGATGCTTCCCGTGAACTCAGAATCTTGAAATTTGGTACGAAGCAACGTCTTATAGCATAGATAAAGGAAAAATTACGAAAACCATAAATTTTTAGTTACATCACATAATATATTTTTTTTTTATAATTTTAAACTTACTACCCATTTCCTCATAAACGCGTAGAGGTATTAAATTGAAATTCATACCAAATACTCAGGTCTATAATACCTTTAAGCTGTAACAAAATCAAACTTCTATGTCAACGCAATCAAAAGAAACAGCAATTTAAGCTGCATATTTTGAAACTCGCAAGTACTCGCAAGGGAATCAAAACCTAAAGGTACTTCCAGTCGACCTAGAATCTTGAAATTTGGCATGAAGCAACGTTTTATAGCACACATAAAGGAAAAATTCCGAAAACCTTTAAATTTTTAGTTACATTACAAAATATATATTTTTTTAATAAATATAAACTTATACTTTTTTCCTCATGAACGCGTAGAGTAATGTTATGAATTTCATTTTGCAATAAAAATACCATAGTTATGACTCGATTGTCGTAATAAACGAACTTTGTAAACCTTGCAGGTTTGTACGGACCCTCGTGCGCGAGTCCGACTCGCACTTGGCCGGTTTTTTTATTTGTATCTATTGTTAGCAAAATTAAATTATAAGTTCTTGACTTGACCACGACAATGTGACCCCCCCTGGCGTCAAAGCCGGATCCGCCCTTGCTGACGAGAGATATTTATAAAGTAAACTAGCTTTTGCTCGCGACTTCGTTCGCGTGGACTTCAGGTTCGTCCCGTCTAGTCTAGTAATAAGTAAGAAATACGGTAACTTAGCACTGCAGAGCCCTAATCATAGGCCTATAGGTAGCTACTGCAGTATGCTCCTATAAAATACATTTAACGATCTTTTTCCTCATGTGGGTTATTCCTAAGAGATAAACATATACCATCACGGACTTTTTTTGTAGACCTTTTTAAGTTGTACAATACTGTAGTAAATTGTTTTGATCTATCTTGTAGGATTCAGTCAGCGTTTGCAATGTAAGCGCAAAAAATGTGTTTTTTTTACGAGCTCACATTAGAAACCTCAAAAATTGTAGCCTATGTGTTATTCTGATGTATAAGCTATATTGCGGTAAAGTTTCATTCAAATCCATTCAGTAGTTTTACGTGAAAGAGTAACAAACATCCATACATCCATACTTACAAACTTTCGCTTTTATAATAGTAATAGGATATAAAAGTTGGTATACTTGGATCAAATACCCCCATGGAAATGGGGCGTGATTGTATGTATGTATGTATGTATATATGTATATAGAATAAAAAATAAATATATATCATCATATTTCTTAATTACAAGGAAATTAAGCTTATAGTTGTGTAACAGACGGAAAAGAAAGGGAAAACACAAAACGAAACATGGAAAATGAAAGCGAAATAAATAGAAGCGATATTTTTTGTAGTTCTGCGCAGTTAGCGTTGAAAAAAAAGTCAAAGCAAAGGGAACCTGTTACACGGTGACATCGGCATCGGTCGCGTCGCGGGTCGCCGGCGGCACTTTCTAACGTGCTGGTCGACGAGCGTTCGACGGGACTGCATACAGTTCTGTTATTGAATCTAATTGTTGTTCCTACCTTGGTTGTTCTTAGGTTTTGGGGGATGCACATAAATAAATAAATAAATTCCTTACACTCACACCAATTAGCCTAGCCCAAAGTAAGCTCTGTAAGGCTTGTGCTATGGATCTAGGGGAACGGACAGACGACCAGACCTAGGTCGAGCCGGCCCCTCACGGGAAGGAGGAGGTCACCTACCGATTGACTCAGATACTCACCGGGCACGGCTGCTTCGGTGAGTATCTGTGTCGAATAGGACGGGAGGGATCGACACATTGCCACCACTGCGCATCCGACCTCGACTCGGCCCAGCACACGCTGGCGGAGTGCCCCGCGTGGGCCTCCGAGCGCCGAGTCTTGGTCGCAGAGATCGGGCGAGATCTGTCTCCGCCGGCATTGATTGCGGCAATGCTGGCGGACGAGGGAGGTTGGAGGGCTGTGGCCTCCTTCTGTGAGGCAGTGATGCTCCAGAAGGAGGCCGCCGAGCGGGGTCGGGAGATGGCCGATCCCGCTCGAAGAAGGCGGCGCCGGGCTCGGTAGCACAGCTGCGGCGCCGCCGCGGGTCGCCGGCGGGCGCGAGGAAGTCGCGACTGCTACGGCGACCCGGGATGGACCACGCCCCTTCCGTGGCCGGGGGGCGTCGTCGGTGGAGGAGACCGGGGGAGGTAGTAAGCCTCCCCCGAGGAGGGCTCCCCTGTGTCGACGGGGGAGCGGAGGCTGGGGGTTCCCGGAAGAAGCTTTCTGTTCCCGGGGGCTCCCTACATGCCTGAGGAAGGCCATCCCTGAGGTTTTTAGTGGGTAGGCCTCCCCCTTCTGGGGAGGAGAGCCCCACATAACCCCGGCTCGCCACAGCCGGGGTATGCAATTTAATGCATTTTCCTCAGGGAAACAAAAAAAAAAAAAAAAAGGTCGAGCCGGCCCCGGAGCACATTTTTTTTATAGGATAGGGCAGCAAACGAGCAAACGGATCACCTGAGCAATAACAGCTGCCCATGGACACCCACAACACCAGATGAGTCATCTGCGGGCCTCCGGTACTCTCACTCAGTCGGTGAAACACAGTGCAAGCGCTATTTTACGCCGGTTTTCTGTGAGGCCGTGGTATCACTCCGGTCAAGCCGGCCCAATTCGTGCTGAAGCACCCCGCCATGTGCATGGGCCTAGAGAACTCAGGGGGGTTTTAGTGGGTAGGCCGGTCCTGTTGACCGGAGAGCTCCACACACGGCCGCGCCTAGCCAGCGCGGTGTCACGGAGCAAAAGGTGCATTTCCCCTCTAAAAAAAAAAAAAAAAAAGGACAACCAACAAGACATACACTAACACATTGTTCATGGACACTAATAGTCAAAGCAATGCTAAGCATATCTTAGTTAAAGGTCGCCACGGCATGCATTAATTACGAGCAAATGTAATTAATGAAAAAGAAAACGAAACGGAACACAAAATCAAAAATCATATAAATTTATAGAAAACTACATGTGTACAGGCGGATCAACGGTCCGCGAAAGATTCGCGACATTTTTTCGCGAATTCTAAGCGCGTTATTCCTAAAACTGCTCGAAGGATTACTTTCAACAAAGCTATTAGCAGATTCAGAATTTATAAACTCAATTGTAATTCGATTACGATCTGAGGATCTAATACAATCGTCAGTAACGCCAGACAATTTTTGGACATTTTTAGGGTTCCGTACCTCAAAAGGAAAAAACGGAACCCTTATGGGATCACTTTGTTGTCCGTCTGTCCGTCCGTCTGTCAAGACCCTTTTTCTCAGGAACGCGTGGAGGTATGAAGCTGAAATTTATATCAATTACTCAGGTCTACTGTCCCTTGAAGCTGTGAAAAAATCAAACTTCTAAGCCAACGCAATCAAAAGATACAGCCGTTTATGCCGCAAATTTTCGACACTTGCAAGGGAATCAAAACCTACAGGATGCTTCCCGTGAACTCAGAATCTTGAAATTTGGTACGAAGCAACGTCTTATAGCATAGATAAAGGAAAAATTACGAAAACCATAAATTTTTAGTTACATCACATAATATATATTTTTTAATAATTTTAAACTTACCACCCATTTCCTCATAAACGCGTAGAGCTATTAAATTGAAATTCATACCAAATACTCAGGTCTATAATACCTTTAAGCTGTAACAAAATCAAACTTCTATGTCAACGCAATCAAAAGAAACAGCAATTTAAGCTGCATATTTTGAAACTCGCAAGAACTCGCAAGGGAATCAAAACCTAAAGGGTACTTCCAGTCGACCTACGAGTAGAATCTTGAAATTTGGCATGAAGCAACGTTTTATAGCACACATAAAGGAAAAATTCCGAAAACCTTAAATTTTTAGTTACATTACAAAATATATATTTTTTAATAAATATAAACTTATTACTTTTTTCCTCATGAACGCGTAGAGTAATGTTATGAATTTCATTTTGCAATAAAAATACCATAGTTATGACTCGATTGTCGTAATGAACGAACTTTGTAAACCTTGCAGGTTTGTACGGAACCCTCGGTGCGCGAGTCCGACTCGCACTTGGCCGGTTTTTTAAAAATTAACTGAGCAAACTTAAGAAAGCGAATAGAAAAGCCGGTGGACGGATCAGGTTATTTCCTTGAAACACGAATCTGTGTCACCTGTACCATATTTTAATTTTGTTGGGAAGAATTCAGGAAGGGAGGAGATGAGGGAGAGGAATTTTTTTTTATATGGGGTTCATTTGTCGTATGAATATCAGAAGAGTATTTTGTTGCTTTTCTAGTACCCAAAGATGCAGAACTTTCCATCAGAGTCAATAGCCGAATGACCAACCCCCATCCGGGAGCAAGGGGGAGAGAAGTATTAGCAATTTTCTTATTAGGTCTCATATTTACAGAACAAAACTCATACAAATGACATTCCGTTCGAAGTCTCAACCGATCGATTCCCAACGTACCCTCCTTTCGAGTTTCTGGCGCATTATTCCAGACGACTCTTCCAATATTCAATTGTTAAAATAAACTATTTCCTTAAGATTCCCGTATATTGTTACTTTCTAGAATTTCCTCCCCATTAGCGACATTTGAATGGTGTAATATTACAGGTGCGATTATTTTTTGTCAAAATCAACAGGTTCGATTCCTGGTTATGATTATTTAAACATCTTTTGCAGTTTCAGTCTCATTGATATAAAAACGACTGTATATAGCGTACAAGGTTAAATATCTCTTAATTTTAAATTTGATTTGATTTCAATAACGGCCTATGTTATAAAAATATTATCACGATTCTGTTCAAAAAGACACAATCTTAAAGTGTCTTCATTTATCACGCAAAGTCACTAAGCTAGTTAGGTTAGAAAAAACTATCTAGTATCGAACTGTTACAATATTTAAATGTTGGCATCATTAAAAATATAATTCGCGGTTGGTAGCCCTGCCGGAGCCACGTCACTGGTAAATAATTGCTTCACAACGAAACCGTGGAGAGGGCACTGTGAAACATATTACGTTTTTAATTATTTTTATATGCGTATTCGAATAAGTCAAACAGTTTATATTATCAATCATATACCATTTATTTATTTTGTCGAAAAATCTTTTGAATTCAAGATACTTATCAACACGCATCGGAGATTAAGTATACCCATTCTCATTGTATTCTTATTATATTTAACGTATTAAATAAACATTGTATCTTTGACGAAACTTGATCAATAACCGAAATAAGTACAAACACTCAAACCAAAAAAAAAAGAGAAAAAACGCCATATAATATGTACTCGAAAGAACGCATCAAACTTTACACAATGAAAAATAGCTCTAACGTTTTAAATAGTGCAGGTTTATTGTATCACAAATATCTACGTTTGACCGTACTTATAAACAAAAAAATTAATACGACTTTTTATTACCATCAGATAGTAACTCATATTTTCTAAACGCCAAGTAACTATGTCTGTCCGTTACGCTATTCACACAAAAACGGCTAAAGCGGATCAATTTATGCGAATTTATTACGTCACAACGTCACATTCAGTACAAATCGCAGGTGTAATATAAAATATCTTGGCGTTGGCTCGACCAGACGTAGGTCGAGCCGGCCCGGAGCCCATGGCGGTAGAATCGCGAAAAAACACCCCGCCATGTGCCTTGCATGGGCCTAGAGAACTCAGGGGTGTTTTAGTGGGTAGGCCGGTCCACTTAGGTCGGAGAGCCCCACACACGGCCGCGCCTTGCCAGCGCGGTGACATGGTGCGAAAGGTCGCATTTACCCTTTCAAAAAAAAAGGTGTAATATAAAAAATCGATTTGAACCAAAACCTTCTAAATAAATTAGATCGATTACTCAATAACTGCATCCGTTTCATTTTCGGTCTGCGTAAATATGATCACATCTCCATGTTTCGCAAAAAATTAAAATGGTTACCCATTCGCCAGCGAAGGAACCTAAGACTAGTTTCCCTACTTTTCAGCATATTTTTCGAACCGAATGCTCCTAATTATTTAAAAAGAAGGTTTCAGACGCTCGGTAACAACCATGGGCTCAGCCTACGTTCCGCTGCCTCTATGACTCTGAAAATCCCACCTCATCGATCCGGGTTTGTGTCAGACTCATTCACTCTGTCCGCCACTCGCTTGTGGAATGACCTGCCTCCTAGTTTGAGAGTGGCCAGTACTAAGGCATCATTCAAAAAACATGTGCGAAGACATTTTCTGGAGTCAGTCTAAAATTGGTATGACAACAATATGTATGTATATATAATGTATGTATGCGTGTGTTTATATATGTGTATATATTGTTTATGTATGTATATTTATATATATGTTGCTAGTATTCTAACTTTACTTTTTGTATTGTGAATGTGAATAAATAAATAAATAATAAATAAAATAAAATTTGCATAGGTATAATTGTTTATTTGTCATGTCAATAAGTAATGTCTTTTAATATTATTTCTTCTCCGAAATCGTACACCGTCTACAATGGTTCTCACATTTTACAGGTTGACTGGTAGAGAATGCCTCAGGCATTAAGTCCGCCATTTGTACATCTGATTCTTGTTGTGCGAAAAAGAATAAATAAATAAATAAAATAAAAAATATCAACTAAATACTTATTTACAATGATTATGTGACCCAAACTAAATCAAACTGTTCAAACTACAATGAGCTCTTATCACGCGAGACGGTTCAAAACTGCGCCGCCCGCCGACCGTACAATGTGCAGTACACACGGCTATTATTAATACCACTTTATCTTCAATCCGACCCGTTTCTATCAACGCATACACTGCGTTGAGTGACATTATGCCGACGAGGACACTACATTTCGATTGAATGTGGAAATAGGCTATTTATTTTGTTTTTTACTTTAATCATAGTTGGATTGAATGCTTTTTATTTAAAGACTAATCAGTCGTAGTAACATAAACAGCCCTTCAGACAAATTATTATTTAAATCGACAGCGTTAACGTAAACAATTGAAATTCGTTATAAAACCAAAACTAACGCATGCATTTAAATGCTTTAAATTTAAAGACTAATAGGTCGTAGTAACAGAAAAAGTTATTTGCATAGATTATTATTTAAATCGACATCGTTAACGTAAACAACTGAAATCCGTTATAAAATCAAAACTAAGACATGTACCTGAATGCTTTAGATTTAAAAACTGATCAGTCGTAGTAACATAAACCGTTCTTTGGACAAATTATTATTATTTAAATCGACAGCGTTAACGTAAACAACTGAAATCCGTTATAAAATCAAAACGAAGACATGTACCTGAATGCTTTAGATTTAAAAACTAATCAGTCGTAGTAACATAAGCCGTTCTTTGGACAAATTATTATTATTTAAATCGACAGCGTTAACGTAAATTCAATTAAAATCCGTTATAAAACCAAAATTAACGCATGTATTATCTCTAAGACGTGATTGTGTACAACAATTAAGTGATTATAGTATCGTACGGTACAAATGCTGACTTGTGACATAGAATATAAAATCACAGTACCCAGTAATTCCTTGTTCTTTGTGACTGGAACATAATATTTTTTTATAGGATAGGGCAGCAAACGAGCAAACAAATCACCTGATGGTAAGTGATAACCGCTGCCCATGGACACCCGTATCACCAGAGGAGTCACAGATGCGTTGCCGGCCTTTTAAATGGGAATATGCTCTTTTTTTAAAGGTTTCGATATCGCATCGGTT
The DNA here is from genome assembly GCA_036419045.1 of Scirpophaga incertulas. Lineage (NCBI taxonomy): Eukaryota > Metazoa > Arthropoda > Insecta > Lepidoptera > Crambidae > Scirpophaga > Scirpophaga incertulas. The sequence goes on along the minus strand of CM071636.1, from coordinate 1,812,534 downwards.
CGCAAATTTGGTGTGACGAAAGTACTCTAGCAAACAATCCCTTGAGGAAATCTGTATGTCTTCCTCGAGTGGAGTATAAGTTGATGTTATGAGAAAATTAAAATTTTTGTCATAGTCACGTGACACCAATAGAAAGTAATACTATCCGACGTAGTGATAATCGTGTTCTACCATAAATCGGGTATCTGACTGCACGCCGACAGTCCGGCGCTTATCGGCTGTTTACAGAGTGAGCGATAAGGCGCGGATACCTATCGGCCTATGGCACTCAAACTTGAGAGAGCACAATATAAGCAATTTTTTTTAGCACCGTAGTATCCACGAATTTATTAGTTTTAGGTTAACTAAGTTTATGTAACCAGGTATTCATTTACTTGGGTATGTCCATACTATATTTATAATTTTGACGTGACAACGTCTATTAAATTGGTACGGCGTGGAGTCATTCTCGAAAACACCGTAACGGCCGAATCTGACGCCACACGGAGTCCACGAACGGCGTAACGGCCGATCAGACCCCACACGGCAATGTAATAAAAATATAAATGTTATACATTACTTTATTTTAAATAATTTCATTGCACCCAGAAAAAATTACCATGTAATAGACGTTGTCACGTTCAAGTATCGGCAGTAGACGGAGTTCTACAGACAACCAATTTTTTATAACATAGGGGCTTAATAATAAAATAAACACTGCAGACATCTCAACACAACACTATTATCAATCAAACTGTTTACATTTATATTGGGTTACAATCCAGTCTAGTTATTCTGTTATATAGAGTTAAGTGATGATTGTAATCTGTTAATGTAACTATAATAAATAAATAAATTTATTAATAGAAACATATAGGAGCGACTAGATAGTCGTGTCTGTAAACAAACAGAATTCGTTATGATATGCATGCCTTATGTATGATATCTTGAATTATTTTTAAGTTTTTTTGTTAACATCTATTCTTTTACTCGTAAAAATATCACAAGCTTTCCTAACATATAAATCTGTCGATATCAAAATTAAATGTTTCAATATTCGATTTACGAAAAAGTCGTGCATTATACAGATCCTTCTCGTACTATAATGAGATTCAATCAAAGGTAGAAATCTTCTCATGTTCTCTAGCTCAGTAAAATTTGCCGTTTTTAAAGCCCTCGATGAATTAGATACATAAGCGTTTATACTGTTAGTTTTTGTGTGATAGTATTACTGTAAAAGGAACGTCGTAATCGGTCAGGTGGTTAATTTAATATATATGTATATTTATTTTTGTAAAGTGTGTACATTATATATGAAACTAAAATGATTACAGCCAAAACATTCCATTGAAACTTGAATTGAGTACTAAATGGATTATTACAAATCTAATAAAAAAAATACATCAAAATTAATATGCAACATTATGAGCGACCACTCCACAGCTCTCTGTAACGGAGTCGTCACATGGCGCGTCGCAGAACGAATGTATTGTATAGAACGGCCGATGTTCTTGATAGTTGCGCTTTTATTGTGCTCATTAGATTTATTTTTATGTATTTTGTGTTTTTATATTAACATTAAGAGTAAAACACACAATCTCATATTTCCTGTAGATAGAATATTGCAAAAAGGTTATATGTGTCATATTTGTTTATTTTAATTTGGTTCTGGGGTATTATTCCTTTTTTTCTATGAGTCGCAAAACAATTGCTACTACATAGTAAAGGTAAATTAGGAAATAACGCATTATAGTATTAGTAGTATGACGTAGTGTTAGTAGTATTTATTGTCGTTTATTTTAGCGTTTGTTTACAATACAATAAAATGATTATTTTACTTTATTTTGTGATAAAACAAATGTACGTACATTTCGAAACGTTACAATAAAATGTAAAATAATTGCATTGTTTATAAGCTTTTCATCACCTTCATCATCATTTCAGCTCACTCATAGACCTCCGTCAAGGACTTAAACACCGATCGGTAATTAGCTTAAACATTTATAAATTGTAAAATTAATCCGCCACAAAATAAAAAATGTTGCAAAAACAAGTATTTAATGACATTTTTTAGTTTTTAAAACAAGCAAGAAAGTATCACATCTATCTGGAGTAATTGAGTAAGTCATTTAAGCGCCATTAACCTTCGAATCAATATTTTCCGTCACTGCATAAGCAAAGAAGTTTAGAAAATACTCAGAGACAAGGAAAATTATTTACTTACATTTTTTGTTTTTGCATTAGCAGATCTTTTCAAAATCCAGGTAGTTTTTGAGTGTATTCGTTAAAAACATACAAAAATACTAATCTTAACTTTTCATAATTAGTGTAGATAGCAATAGCTATTAAAATTGTTTATTGTTGTTCTTTAATAAAAGCAAAGTTTTCTTATCCTAAACTTTATATGTATATGAACAGACTGCACTTTCCCTTAACAGACTAAGATTTTGTCAGTGGACAATTTGTAGTTTACAATCAATTTATATAGTATTACTTATTTGCTAATCGGCTAGATTGAAATAAGTTAAAGCGTCCGTTTAAAAGACACTTTAGAAAAAAAACATCCTGAACTTCATCAGAAAATTACAATCGAAATAATATTATATTTCAAACGCAATCTTTTTATTTGGTAAATGTGTAAATTATCCGTAATTTGTTACAATATTACGTCTATAAATAAATGTACTACTATATATACTATGCAATAAAAAAAATATCAGTAATACGTGCATAGCGTTCATTCAAGTATTAATCTCACAAATCAGTCGTGCGCTTATCGCAAATGTAGAAACAGAATGACACATCAGATTAGGTAATATATAACATTGTTTGCTAAAACTGTTTTATATAGTATATTTTAATCACGACCGAAGTTTTTCACAGGCCCTGTACTCTGAGCACACAAATTGTCTATATCGTTTTCATTACCCAGTCACGTCCTACTCTAACTTATATTTACACAGTGAAGTTAGAGCGAGATGTGTGTGTCAAAGCGACCACGATATCGTCTCTTTACTCTCAACCTCGTATCTAAAAAAATACGTTTTTTGTATTATTTCATAATATTAATCAGTAAGCTTCACTTTATAAACTACCAAAACCTCGTATTTCAATGACAATGAAGATAGCCGCAATCGGTAATACAATTTCCTCGCATCTCACCATTAGACTTCATGCGACTGTCACTAACACGTAACTCAACATACAAGTTAGCAACCTTAAGCGAATTGGCGAAGAGTCTCATTCTGCGTAACCATTTCGTGAGATACGAGTTTATTGCACTAAACATCTGACCAATAAACGTACTAACTGAAGTCATTGTCAATAGTAATCACGGTGAACTATCTTCATTAGAACTACCGAACGTTCGAACTATCCGTGAAAACTAAAAACGTGTGTTTTTATCAGTACTATTTAATGAAAAAGTTTACATTTTTTACGTGTTCTTATTGTAATAACTGTATGGTAAGTAATTGATAATTAATAAACTTAATTTTTATCGTTTAACTAGTGAGTAATATCGTGGTATTTAAATTTCATGGATGTACTTTATTTATTTGATTTTGATGTGTGATTTCATTACATTACGTATTTAAGTTGTAGTTTCTCACGTATGTAAAGTTGATTGGTATGTGAAAACAAATCGACAGCAAAAAGATGCAGACTAATCGATATTTACTTATGGGGATATGTCATGGTATAAAATATTGTTTTACCGAATATGAGCGAACAGAGGAGAAATCTGCAATGGCATGACTGAAAGTCGTCATTATTGTGTGCAGTATTCGGCAAATAATATTTAATTAAAAATACCTTAGAACAATATCAAAACCAGAAATTTAAATTTTGTTTCCTTGTAAAAATTGATATGCTTCTTCAACCAATATGATTTGCTGAATATACTACACATATTGTATGGCCGAATTTTATTCAATCATTGTATATTTTTCTCCTGTTCGCTCGTATTTGGTAAAATTATTTCCCATGTAGGTACTTGCAGTGCAAGTTTTTCTTTCAAATAAGTCGAATAGTTTGGAAAATGCGGTATAAGGAAAATAGTTATAGTATGAATGTACCTACTTTTGGATATAAATATTAAGCATGTTTTTTTGTGGATTTTCCAAACTGTTCGGTTTCTTTTCTTTAGACCTGGGACACCACATAATACTAATAAAATTTAACTTGTACATTATTTTCGAAAGGTATTATATAAATTTCAAAACTGTTATCGGTTTTAGGTCTGAAAATGAGTTGTCAGCGGAATAGAGCTTCCAAGCTGGTAAGCTTGGTTTCAGCTAATGTAACGCAAGTTGATGGATCAGCACCACTTTTTTGTGGTGCTTCGGCTGCTATTCCATCAACAAGTACCACAATTCCACAGAATTTCAAAGAACCATCCACGAAAAATGTAGTAATTCTCAAAAAGGAAAAACTCATATTAGATGAAAAATCTGGTAAATATCGACCCACTTTTGACCCTGATAGTGATATTTTGACAGATATTGCTGTATCTTCTAATTCTAATTACCATCTCGATGAACGAACTGGACAGTTTGTTCAAGTTACATCATCGACTGAAGATACTGCGCCATCCGACTTCTCTAACTTAGACTCTGAAAGTGATTATAATCCTGATTTCGATTTAAATGAAAGTTCGTTATCTGAATCAGAAACTACTAGAGTTTTATTAGATGAATTTAATGGAGTAATCAAGAGAAAAAGAGCAAGAAAAGGACAAGGAAATTCAAAAAATTGGACTAGAAATATAGTAAAAAGAAGAAGACAGGAAGGAAAAGCGTACACTTCTATAAAGAGAATGAAAGGTTTGGGAGTAGTAGGTAAAGAAATAAGAAATCAGAGAAAGTTGAAGTCAAGATGTGATTCAAAGAAATGTGAAAGAAGCGTCAAAAAGATGTGCAATGACGTGTCTGAGCTTGCAAGATGTGAAATATTCCAATCATTCTGGAATAATTTGACGTGGAATGAAAGAAAGTCGTATGTTAATACAATGGTTGTTCAAAAAAGTGTTACTACTCAATCGAAAGGCCTACCTTCTAGACGAGAAAATACTTTTGAATATTTTTTGAGGGTTGATGGTGAAATGAAACAAGTATGCAAAAGAATGTTTTTGAATACATTAGGGTTAGGAGAATGGACGGTGTTGAATTGGGTAAAGAATGCTAATAATTCTATAGGAATGATAAGAAAACCAGTGAATGAGCGAAGGATTAAATCATTGAATGAAGCTAAGATTAATCACATAATATTTTTTTTGGAATCAGTACCTAAAGTTCCTTCTCACTACTGTCGTCAAAATACCAGCAAGATGTATGTTGAAATTAATTACCGATCTTGGATGGACTTATACGTCAGTTTTGAAGAATATTGCTTAAACAATGACATCCCTACAAACGAAAAAGCTACATACAAGTGTTTTATGAGTGTTGTACACAAAAAAAATTTAGGTATATATAAACCGAAGAAAGATCAATGCGATCTTTGCTACGCTTATAAACACGGAAACATAGAAGAAGTAAACTATGAAGCCCATATAATTGCCAAAGAACGTGCCCGAAAAGAGAAGGATTTAGACAAGAAAAAGTGTGAAAATGGTGAAATTCATATGATAACGGTGGATTTGCAAGCAGTACAGACAATTCCTGCAATTGCAGCAGGGGCACAGTATTTTAAATTAAAATTGTGTGTGCATCAATTTACAATTTATAACGAAAAGGATGGCAGCGTTTGTTGTTATGTTTGGCACGAAGGGGAAGGTGGTATGGACGCTAATATATTTACATCATGTTTGATTGACTACCTTGTAAATATTGATGATAAAACCAAACCCATTATCATATTTAGTGACGGCTGTAATGCTCAAAATCGAAATGTCATTCTTGCTAATGCTCTCCAACATTTTGCGATTAATAATAATGCTGAAATTCACCAAAAATATTTAGTTGTCGGCCACACTCAAATGGAGTGCGACTCCGTACATGCATGCATAGAGAAGAAAATAAAAAATAAAGAACTTTATGTACCGGCAGACTTTACAAAAATTATAAAAGAAGCAAGATCAAAGCATCCATATACGGTAAAATATTTGGACCACGATTTTTTTTTTTAACTTCTCTTAATCATTATAAGTCCATAAGACCAGGATGTAAAACTGGCGATCCATGTGTCGTAGATATAAGAGCCTTAAAATATAATAACTCAGGGTTGAGCTACAAATTAAATTTTGATAATGAGTGGCTAATCTTGCCACAACGTATGAACCATAATCGTTCTACCTCCTTAGCTAAACTATACAGTGCTGCTTTACCAATATCCACAAGAAAATACAATGATTTACAATCTCTCAAAAATTTGATTCCTAAGGATTATCACGGGTTTTACGACTCTTTGTTGTATATTTAAAATGTTTCTTTTTAATAATTAAAAGACTTTTTCAATATTCAGTAGTTTTATTCCACAACCTCGTAATTTAGAGATTTGGTTATTATTTTACTTTGATTTTTCGATGTAGCAACCACGTATCTATAAAAATCATTATAAATAGGTTAAAGAATAGCAATATTTGATTGACGATTATCGACAATATTGATATTAATAAAAGCTTCATTGTGCATACCTGCAAACGCAAGTACAATACTTTATTTTTAATAAAATCAGTTTTGGCCAATTCCCTAAACTTTGATTTATCCAGTTACGAGTTTGAGAAAGTAAAGAGACGATATGTTATAAGTTACATTTTAAGAGTACGGGTCTTTTTATTGAATTTTAAAAGTAATGTTTCACTCATTTTCCATTTACCCGGTATCAAAATTAATTTAAATAGAAATTAAATTGATAACGTAATAAAAATAATAAATCTTAAATATCTAGTTACTAATTCATTAAAGGTCAAATGATTCATTACAAATAATGAATCATCATACATCACAATGGCAGTTTAAAAAAACACAACGCGGCAACACATTAAATAGCAACATCTTCCATGCATTCTTCGAGTATAGAAAGGGAATAAATAGTCTAGCAAAAATGTCTGTAAGATTATAAGTTGTTTTCCAATTATTAAGTAGGAAATCATTATTAGATATAAATAACAATAATAATAATCATCGTCACAGCTAATATACGTTCTCACAGAGGCTACATTAACTATATAAAAGCGATTACAGCCTTGATCAACTACATTGTTGATTGGACAACTACATACATACACCTTTGAATTTCTTCGCAGGTGTATGCTGGATACTTTAAGATATTTTCCTTCGTCAGATAAATCTACATATGAAATTTGAAAAATATATTAGAACGTGGCAGGATCGACCCCGGATACCCCGAATCCAGGATCGAGACCACAGCGTCACCGGCGCTCAGTGCATAATAACTAGTGCTCGGAATAAAAATTAAACTACCTATTCCGAGCACTAATAATAACATCCCATTATTAATTCTATAAAATTCATTCATATAATGACTAACAAATCTATGCATCTATTTATGGCAATTAAGGTAAGTTATTAACCAACATTTAACGTATTCATGAACATTAATAAATGAATCATCAACAAAATTTTATAACTTCAAGAATAAATTAAACACAAATCAAGGCTCAAGTACAATCGAGGCGGACTACAAAAATCCCATAGCGTTCAACAAAATTACTGATCGCCTGGAGCGCGCGATTCCCGACATTCTATCTTTGGAGACAGAGTCTATTTTGAAACGCAGCGGGCAACGCAGCTATTGTAGTGTGGTCCAAGTGATATTTATATTTGTCAGAAACAAACATAGACTTAATAATTATGTTTTTTTTAATTTAATATAAGTATAGAAAATCACACTTATTCTACACAAAAGGAACTCTATTTAATTAACATACAGAACGAATGCTTATTATTTCACTGTTACTCGGGCGCGCACATAAGACATTAGAAATAAAACTGAGGCACAATCGCCCTAACATAAAAATATTATTGACGAATGAAAATTAATTCTAAATGGTTAAATAATTTGGTCATCCAATGAAAGTGGTTTCAGGTGTGCCTCGAAAAATCTGAGATCCCCACAAAGGTAGAGACCGCGATAACTATTTCTGACAAAAAGTGTTAAGTCATGATGACTATTTCGCTACCGTGTCTCATCATGACTAGAGATCGGATAATCGGAAGCATATTTACCTAAAGTTAATTTTTGGCTCACAAATTATGGAAGCGGCTTTTTAAAATACATTTTGTTAAATAAAAATCCCGGGAAAATACGGGACTGCAAATTTAACGTAGTGATATTGTTTGAAAATTACTAAATTAGCACGTGGTATTTATTTTCAAAAGACCGACACTCCGGGTTCATTTATACAACTATGTATACGTATTTACATGAAGTTTAGTTTCAGTTCCCCGTGCGATTTATGAATGTACGATTTATTACATGAAGAGTGTTATACGAAAGTAGTGAGCTAGTTTGACTAAAACAATAATCAATTAAATAATTGAATAAAAAAACAGATGGTGAAAAATTTTATTTAACAAAACAATAAAAAGCCGTTTCCATACTTTGTCTTAAACTAACTTTAGGTAAATATGCATCCGATTATCCGATCTCTAATCATGACACTCGGATAAGTTCACGTTGCTTATTAATACATTAAATAACATTAGCCATTAATTTACTACCTGTTTACTGGGTCTGAGTTTTTGGAACATGTCCGAGATTGATGTAATAATTTAAATATTATAGTAAAATTAATTTTAAATCAAATCAGTGAAAATTCATGTCGACATCACCGGAAAAAACGTCCGCTCATGACTCGCGCCACGCGCAACTCGTAATTTCATCCATGAAAATAGTTGGCGTTACCAAATAGGGATTAGATCGAGACAGAGATACGCGGGCGCGCGCGCGCGAGCGGGACGGCGCTACACTTCGCGCCGCTCTCGATTTTTGAGGTTTCCGTTCGTTGTGTTGTGACTTTGTTTTATTTTTTTAATGTGTACCGAGCGAATCGGTAATAGATTATAATAATTATACTAAGTACAGTATTTTGGGGCGTGAGGTAACTAATTGATTTTTATTACGCGTATTATTATACATCTTGCGAAGAGGTGCCTTTCGTGCGCTTTTTCGGTATAAATATGATTAGCAGTTAAGAGGTGTTCCCAGATAAGTGCGCTTTTAACATCAGCGCATGTTTTTAGGGTTGCGTAGTCAAATTGCAAAAACGAAACCCTTATAGATTCGTCATGTCTGTCTGTTTGTTCGTTTGTATGGCACTACCACTTTTTCCGAAACTATATAAACTACTCGTATACTGTTGAATCTTGGTAAGTAAATGTATTCAGTGAAACGCATTAAGATTTTCACAGAAAAACATAGCAACAATACATTTTGGGAGAACGGAAACTCTTTTTTTTCTCGTCAAAAATGATAAAGAGAATTTTAAAAAAAAATTCTGCTGTATCTTATAAAATAAGAGAATGATAAAACTAAAAACAACATATGATGCACATTACCATGCAAACTTCCAGCAGCAAAAATTGCTTTAAACAAGATCCAGTAAGTAACTTTTCTAATACGTCATAAATAAATATTACTTTTTTTTTACCCCGGCTGTGGCGAGCCGGCGGTTATGTGGGGCTCTCCTACCCAGAAGGGGGAGGCCTACCCACTAAAAACCTCAAGGATGGCCTTCCTCAGGCATGTAGGGAACATCAAGCTACTTCCGGGAACCCCCAGCCTCCGCTCCTCTGCCTAGAGGGGAGCCCTCCTCGGGGGAGGCTACACTATCTCCCCCGGTAAATAAATATTACTTGCTGCTACGGAGCCCTTCATGGGCTCGCACTTGGCCGGTTTTTTTTTGTGTATACTTTTTATGATCGTTCATGTATTTTTTTTAATGTAGCCGCATATATTTTTCAATCAATAACTACGCTATTTATAGCGCGTTCGGATATTATATATTGTCTCTTTTTATATTGTCAAAATTGAGTATTTTTAACAAAATTAAATGTTTTATTATATACTAGCGACCCGCCCCGGCTTCGCACGGGTGCAATGAAAAAATGGTTATGGTAGGTTATCCCTAAGACATATACCTATATCATCGCGGATTTTTTTGTGGACTTTTGTAAGTTGTACAATACTGTAGTACATCATTTTGACCAATCTCGTAGGGTTTGGCCAGCGTTTGCAATATAAGCGCAAAAATGTGAGTTGATTTACGACATCACATTAGAAATCTCAAAAATTGACAGTGTTCCTCTACTACATTGTGCATGATACGTTTGGATAGGGGAGCCTTTTTTTTTTTTTTTTTTTTTTTTTTTTGTTCTTGAGTTATAAAATTACAATGAAAAGTGGTACTTTTTTATATGTAGATGAGAGGAACAAAGACAGCAATGGTTGATGTACAACTGGATTGCGACGAGATCGCGACAAGTTGCCGAGTTACACAATAAGCGTGCCAGACGAACGATACCAATACAAGGTCATTAAGACCACCACGCGCCTTAACAAACCTTTAATTAATGTTTACAAGATTATTTCTTTAGTATATTATTACTTTTGTGATTTTCCTTATTACAAGTGATTCTTTAACGTCGTGATCGGCTACTACGGTCTCGAAATATTTTGTATAACATTTTTTTTATTTTATGAAATTTGTTTGTTACTGCACCCACGATTCAGGTTAAAAAACTTAATGGAACGTGATGTTTTTTTTACAAGCTTTTATATCAGCTTCACTTGTAGCTATGTAAGAAAATCTTGGAATCTTAATTTGACCCACTTCCCGGTCTCCGATTGAGCTGAAATTTTGCATGCACGTGTAAGTCGGATGGCAATGCATGGTTATGTGTGTGACGTCATTCTAAATCCAACATGGCGGCTTTACCAAGATGGCGAATCAATTATATTTAATGCACCCCTACAAAATAGGTATCAAATGAAAGGGCTTGCAAAGAACACCTCGATAAATAATGTGACGTCACTCTTAATCCAATATGCCGGACTTTCCCAAGATGTTAAAAGTATTATATTAGTAAGTAAATCTCGCGACAAGCTTTTATATGTAAAAGTTTATTTTGTTCTTTTTAGCGCATTTAATAAAAGCTTGTATTAAAAATTTTTACCATTTTTGGCCAGCGTGGTTGAATAAGTCCCGATCGCCCTAACATAGAGTAGGTTTGTGCCCCTAGGTGGGGAATTGTATGATAAATCAAGTCATTGAGTTGCGTTTGCGTGTAACATAAAAATTGTCACCGGAACTCGCGCTATTATTGTAACGTTCCATTTTCAAAATTCATTTCTAAACTAGGGTCGAAAATATTTAAAATATCTAATTGACAATATTAGATCGGCAAAATATTGTCTTGTCTGTACAAGTTTTTCTTTCTTTTGTCAAAAAAAAATAAATCGCCGGCACACAATTTCACAAACACCCAGACCGGATCATATTTTTGTTGTTGATCATACAAAATATCTGTACCGTGCGGGAATTGAAACCGTGGCCAAACGTAAACGTAAAAATGAACATTACTCCTATGAAAATAAAATACATTATTGTTTACATTACATTAAAATCTGTAGAGATTTTGTTACTAATTTCGAAGCCAGTTGAAATTTTACATAACCACTACCTCAACCTTGGATCACGCTGAACGGTCTGCTGGTTAGCAACTTATTTTGTGTCAAAAGAACAAAACGAGCAATGGTTGATGTGCAACTCGATTGCGTCGCGTTCGCGTCTAGTTGCCGAGTTACACAATAAGCCTACATGTCCTGAAACTTCATAAAAATCGGGTGACGCTGATTTGCCGCCTCGCTGAACGTTTATAGTAGCATACCTTTGTCTGTACAATACAGTGAATGCATCAATAGCACAAAGTATAAGTTGGATCCCTTTGCCTGCTTAATTAAAAAACGTCTTTTTCTCGGTAGAATATTTATTGATATGAATATAATTAAATTGCACAATAGGAACAAGGAATTGAATGAAAATAAGAATTGCACAAATTTTTCTTAATATTTGTAATTTTAAAGAATCAATTCGAAAATCAAAACATTTATTCAGATTGAAGGTTCAAATTTTTGCTAATAAATTTGAAATTAATGAAAATTTGTAAAATAATAATTAATTAATTAATTAATTTTAAACTAATAATTTACTTAACACTATCAACATTTATCAATAGTATGACATAACCTATAAACTCAGTTTCTCAACTTTTGTGTCAATCTAACAATTAATCAATCAATCATAGTTTACGATAATGAAATATCAGTGTACAATTATTTACCTTTATTGTTGTAGTTGTTGTAAATGACGAATCTAAGCACTCCACATTTTCACTACAGACACAGCTGACGATACTTTAACCACACGTGTGAACTTGTATTATGACGCTTTCTTGTTTTTCCAACGCCAAGAACGTTCGAGAAAGACAAAGACAGAGACACAAGCATGCGCCGATTCAATGCGCCTAATTCTCTAGTGCTGCGCGCGCGGCAGACCGATCATAGTTGAGTGGGAGAGAGACGCAAGGCATTCGGCGGGCCTCTCTCTCGTTCGGTGACTCATCGTAACGTTACCGAGCGTTACACTTTTTCATAAGTGACTCCCAGCCGCAACCTAATTTAAGACGTTGTCACGTCAAAAAATAGAACGCCAATATTTCCGAAGTGTTCATTTAATTATGTATCTACATTTCAATGATAAAAATACATAGCTGTATTGTCTAGTACCTCTGCCTTTCCAACATGGGAAAACATTACAAAAAATATAATTATTTTTTTTATGTTTTGACACCTGTCAGTTGAAAGAGTTGCTCGCTTAGGGCCGGTATTTCAATAGTAACTTATCTTGAATTGAGCTAGGATTGAAAATAAGTTTGACTTAGGTGTATTTCAAAACAGGATTAAAGTAAAGTGGTACTCAAAGTCCACCTTAACTAGCCCGAATCTAAGTGGCGGATTTCTACCACTTAAGTGACAATCTGGGATTTATAGTGTGGCTTCCTCAGAAAAAGTTGTCTCGTGGTAATTTTATTTTTTACTCAAAATATGTTATTTGGGTATTTATTGATAACTTATTAAAGAACAAGTTTTAATTATCAATAAAAGTTAATCGACATAAACACAAAGCTAAGCTTAAACAGTAAAATATGTTTATGTGGTAACTATATAGTAGATGCTCACATTATACTGCTCCAACGGTAAGGACATTCGTCGTTCATTTTTCTCAGTAGAAATATTTTAAATTAACTTATTAAAACTTCAATTTTAATTAAAATGTTTCAGTTTGTAAAACACAAACAAAACAGCGCGAAGCGAACGAATCAGTCAAATTGTCAATGTCAATTATTTGACATATTTGATTTGACATCTAAACGTCAAATAGCGCTAGCGTCTTTGCGGAATTTGATGTAAACTAATACATTTTGTTCATTATGTTGCAACCTTGGGATTGATCTCGGATTAGCTAAGGTGATGAATATCCTGATTGAAATATACTTACGTTTCTCAAAAGTGAGACTTAGATTAAATGTGCTACTTAACTTAAGTAATAAGATAAGTTAACATTGAAATACCGGCCCTTAAAACCGTAACTTAAGACCTACCTTCAGTAATGCAAAAAAAATATTATTATCTATTATAATATCAATAATCCACGAATAAAATAATTCTGACTCACCTCCCCGTGCTGGTTGCGTCCGTCAGGCGTGTTCTCCGGCAGGAAGTACAGCCTCAGGCTCACCAGCGTCTGGTCCGACACCCTGTCCGTCCAGAGGAGCTGGAGTTCCCCTGGGTATGAACAACCACTTTTGTTTACTTGTGCTGTGATATGATTTGAACAAATTAGCTGAGTCTCTGTATATTAGGGTGAGTACCTTGTAGAAAGTTTTTACCCTATTTTAATTCTATTGTTTATATACAATTATATAAAGTTGAATAGACACCTTCACAACATGAAACTTAAGGACACTGACACATGCAGAGTCTGCGAACAAGAGCGTGAAACACCAATACACCTCTTGTGCTACTGTGAACCGCTGATTCACAAAAGAAACAGACACCTGGGGAAACACATGCTTGACCCAGATGAAATAAAAACAATCCGAACTGGGAACATCCTATCTTTCTTGGTCAGTGCCCAGTTAAGGGAGCTACTGTAGGGCTTTCATAGAACCTACATAGGAGGCTGGTCACAATAGATCTCAATAGGTCGCAGTGATGCACATCAGCCCCGATTTACATGAAATAATAATACAATTATATAAGTAGCAACGAGAAGTGTGCCAGGATCGCAGCAAGTGGAGAGAGGTGGTCTCTGCCTACTCCATTGGGAACAAGGCGTGACATATATGTATGTATGTATGTATATACAATTATATTTATATACGAAGGTTCACTTGATGTACGGCAGAGGTTAAGTGGCCGGGGGGCGTCGTCGGTGGAGAAGATCGGGGGAGGTATTGAAATCTCCCCCGATTAGGGCTGCCCTGCATTGGCAGGGGAGCGGAGGCTGGTGGTTCCCGGAAGTCGAATATCGTTCCCGGGGGCTCCCTGAGGAAGGCCAGCCAAGATGTTTTTAGCGGATAGTGTCCCTTGGGAGCCCGACGGCGCGAGCGCACGCGGTGGCGGGCGCTCGGGGTGTGCGGGAAAAAAATGGCTTTCTGTCAATCGTTTACTCGGGCGGCCTGTGGGTAAGCTATACGCGGCGATCTGACAGTGCACTTCGCGTGCAGTACAATAATGCCTTCAGAGCTCTGTTGTGGCTGCCGCGGTTCTGCAGCGCCTCTAGAATGTTAAAATGCACATTCTATTCAAATGCATAGGATTTCATGCAGTTATGCGCAAAAAGGCATCGTCCCTGTTGCAACGTATGAGAAATAGCAGCAACAGTGTTCTGCTGACAATTACTGCTCATCCTGATTGTCTCATACAGACACACTGGATTGAGAGTCATTTGGACACGTAATATAGTTAAAATTTAAATTTAGATTATTTTGTCACTAACATTACTATTATTATTATTATTTCGTGTGTAAGTCGGGGCTGATATGCATCACTGCGACCTATTAAGATCTATTGTGACCAGCCTCCTATGTAGGTTCTATGTAGGCCCTACAGTAGCTCCCGTAACTGGGCACTGACCAAGAAAGATAAGATGTTCCCAGTTCGGATTGTTTTTATTTCATCTGGGTCAAGGATGTGTTTCCCCAGGTGTCTGTTTCTTTTGTGAATCAGCGTTTCACAGTAGCACAAGAGGTGAATTGGTGTTTCACGCTCTTGTTCGCAGACTCTGCAAGTGTCAGTGTCCTTTGTTCATGTTGTAAAGGTGTCTATTCAACTTGCAGTGACCGGTCAAAGCCCTAACCATCACGCTCAAGTTACTCCTGTTAAGCTTTAATAGCTCGTCAGTGCGTTTGCGAGAGCGTAGCGTTTGCTAACATTACTAACTTACTTTAAAAAAATTGTCACTAGCGTACTAACGAAAATATGGATGTAAAGTCAGAAATAAATATTATTATTAATGTCGCTTGTGTCACGCGTCTTTATAAGACACGGTCCTTTATAAGGCGTGCGCGGGGATACAGATCCAACGCGTAGAGGCCCTTTAAGCGAAATTTATGAAGTGCGTGGAGTGTACCAACTGGGTCTAATCTCTATCTGCACCATGAGAATGCAGCTAAAGACTATACCCAGTTAGACGCATAAACTATTGTCATTACAGGTCAAAACGTTTGTGGACTATTGCATTTCGATTTTGGTGGTAATGAAAACCGGGCTACGGAAGAGACTCCGGTCACCTGCCTTCTCAAAGCCTCCTAATTGATTTAAACATGGCAGGTGGTGACTCGCCGCCCACTAAATGGGTCCCCCAAAAAAGCAGACTAATATTGGTGCGAAGAGAGCAACATTGGTGTGAACGGTTAAGGGTGTAGAGAGGTGTGTCTGCGACAGCGTTCGAGACGCCGTCGGCGTTATGACATTATTACACTTCCCTTCGAGCATCTGCTCTTACGACTTCACTCTGTGGGGCCGGCTAAGGCAAGACAGACGCGGGTGGCATACACCTCCTTGAAAGCACATCGATACCCTCGGTGACGCAACTCACCGACAGCTCGTCACAAGCTGCCCTGAAGGAGACTGACTGCACTGATGAGGCATTTACAATAGTTACGAGGCATTAAATGCCCCACCAGCGGGCGATGGGGTCGTCTCTTCCCCACTTCCCTATTATTATTATATATGCCACTTACAAACATCCATAGATTTAGATGTCATTCCAGTAAAGAACCATAAACTAGGAATTTGTCGCAGCAAATATTGATCAAAAATTAAAAGTTGAAAGATTCGATATTACATCACAATATAGGTACCGAGCCGATGACACTCTAGAAACTTCAAACAAAACATCTTCCAGACAGCGCCAATACTAAATGAATAATAATTCCCAACCCCCTCGGGGAGGAACGCGGGGATTTCATCAATTCTTCGCGGTTACCAAGTTACTGTATTGTTGCTAAGAAAATTGTCAGCCCCGCGATCAAGGTTACGAAGTAATCTTATTATATAACTTATGTTTGAAACTTTGCTATTTACTCCCCCCTTTTTTACGTTGCCCCACTGTAGGATTTTCGTCATCAAGTCTGTCAGACTATTCTCCATCAAATGTTGCCCAGGGTACACCACAAAAAGGTTGTCTGACATCACACTCGATTATAATCAAAAATGAGATTATGATGAAACTGGGTTACCTACGCAATTATTGTGTCAGCTATTAAGTACTTCTTTCAATGATCAAATCAAAAATCATATAGACCACGGATCAGCGAAAAAAAATTGGGGGTCCATGAAATGAAAGTGAGGGTCCATAATAATGGATCTCAACATACACTGATAGTATCTATTTACTTACATGATACTATCTTCTAATATAAATACATATACATTATTTATAAAAGTACCTATTAAGCTTTAAGCCTAAGCCTTTAAGCTACAATAACAATAATAATAAAGCCTTATAAAGGACCGTGTCTAATAAAGACGCATGATTTAAGCTACAATAATAATAATGCCGTATAAAGGACCGTGTCTTATAAAGACGCATGATTTAAGCTACAATAATAATAATGCCGTATAAAGGACCGTGTCTTATAAAGACGCGTGATTTAAGCTACAATAACAATATTAATTAGCAAACATTTTTCTTATTCTATATCTGACATATTGAGCTTGTGCGAGAAGATTTATAATATTTTATAGTACACTCATGGACAAATTTAGAGAAACGCAAAAAAAAAAATTGTAAATCCTATAAAAAAAAAGTATTGGAATGTGTTGTTATTTAGAATTTCTTTTGTTTTAGGTTGTTATTGCGTAATGTTGTGTTTTTTCACATTGCATAAAAAATCTCATCTTTTGATTTTGAGTTTAAATTTAGGTTTAGTTTTCAATTTTTACCACGACTGCTTTGTTTTATCGTGTTAGGTGTGAATTAATACGGCAAATAATCTGACAATGACGGATCTAAACGCCACTCAAGTTGCTAGGGCCGTTACTCTAATTGAAACTGGGCACACCTACGAAAATGTGGCTCAAATTTTACGAGTATCAAAATCTGTGGTACACCGAGTTGTCAAGAGGTATCGACAGACTGGACAGTTTATGAGACTCGCAGGACAGGGGCTTAAACGGAAAACTGCGGCCAGAGATGACCGGTTCATCGTTAGCAGTGTGCTCAGAAACCGGACCTTAACTTCTTTCGAGGTAAGGACTAGACTGCAGGAAGTTACAATAGGCACAGAAACCACAGATTTATAAGCGTCTGTTCATAACCAGCAATATCCATTACCGAACTAGACGTGAGAGCTGCATTTCAGTTCTGGCGCCTCCAGCCTCGAATAACTCAACATTAACTCAACACACGTCACAAATTTTAATTAAATAATGAATATTAATTAATAAAACAAATTTGTCGACATGTAAATTGTTCGTTCATTACTAGAATTAAGTCTCAAAAAGATTTTTCCCGTTTTTCACAATTATGTCGTAATTTATTTTTTGTGAAATAATTACAATTTTTACGGTTTTCGGTAACGGTTTTTCCTTTACTTGTGCTACATGACATTGCTTCTTGCCAAATTTCATGATTCTAGGTCAACAGAAAGTACCCTATAGTTTTTGATTCCCTTGCAAATGTCAAAATATGCAATGTAAATGGAACATAAACGGCCATATCGTTTTATTGCGTTGATTTAGAAATATGATTTTTTCACTGCTTTGAGAGTTAGGAGACCCAAGTATGTGATATTAATTTCAGCTTGATTACTCCGACGCGTTTCTGAGAAACAGGGTCTTGACAGACGGACGGAAGGACAACAAAGTGATCCTATAAGGTTCCGTTTTTAGGGTTCCGTACCTCAAAAGGAAAAAACGGAACCCTTATAGGATCACTTTGTTGTCCGTCTGTCCGTCCGTCTGTCAAGACCCTTTTTCTCAGGAACGCGTGGAGATATGAAGCTGAAATTTATATCAATTACTCAGGTCTACTGTCCCTTGAAGCTGTGAAAAAATCAAACTTCTAAGCCAACGCAATCATAAGATACAGCCGTTTATGCCGCAAATTTTCGACACTTGCAAGGGAATCAAAACCTACAGGGTGCTTCCCGTGAACTCAGAATCTTGAAATTTGGTACGAAGCAACGTCTTATAGCATAGATAAAGGAAAAATTACGAAAACCATAAATTTTTAGTTACATCACATAATATATATTTTTTTTAAAATTTTAAACTTACTACCCATTTCCTCATAAACGCGTAGAGGTATTAAATTGAAATTCATACCAAATACTCAGGTCTATAATACCTTTAAGCTGTAACAAAATCAAACTTCTATGTCAACGCAATCAAAAGAAACAGCAATTTAAGCTGCATATTTTGAAACTCGCAAGTACTCGCAAGGGAATCAAAACCTAAAGGGTACTTCCAGTCGACCTAGAATCTTGAAATTTGGCATGAAGCAACGTTTTATAGCACACGTAAAGGAAAAATTCCGAAAACCTTAAATTTTTAGTTACATTACAAAATATATATTTTTTAATAAATATAAACCTATTACTTTTTTCCTCATGAACGCGTAGAGCTATCAAGTTGAAATTCATATCAAATACTTAGATCTATTTTTTTTTTACTTACGATAATAGAGTGTGTGACATTTATTTAGATGTATTGTGGTACGGAACCCTACGTGCGCGAGCCCGACTCGCACTTGCCTGGTTTTTTTACCTTTGGAGGTACGGAACCTTTTTTTTTTTTGGGGGGAAATGCACCTTATGCACCGTGACACCGCGCTGGCTAGACGCGGCCGTGTGTGGGGCTCTCCGGTCTGAGAGGCCCACACCCTACCTACCCACTAAAACCCCCCTGAGTTCTCTAGACCCATGCGGGGCACATGGCGGGGTGCACTTTCGGATTCTACTGCTATGTACTCCGGGGCCGGCTCGACCAAGGTCTGGTCAAGCCAACGCCAAGCCGCGATCTTTGCCCGATCTCGCATGTGAGGCGCATGCTTCGCATGGACTCCGTGCGAGAGTGGGACAATCCCCCCAACCACCCATGGCCCTATCAACCTTCTTGGTTTTACGGGCCTAAGCATCGGGAGATGCGTACGGAATCTGCTGATCGCATTTTGGCCGCACGCATTTCTTGACTCCCTACAATTTATTTAAAAATCTGTCGCCATTGTCCCTAATGTCCTTCTCCCCTGTAGGGGCGGACGACACACGTTACGCCTTCGGTTCTCCCCGGGTCGCTGTGTGCCCACCGTTGGTGTACCGCTGGATAAGTCGCATTAATGTCTTCTTTTCTTCGGATCTTCTGTAACGCCCTCTTCTCTCTTCACCTCAATCCACTCCTGGTTTCGTACCATTTGTGCGCGAAATCCCGCAGTGCTCGGAAGTTCCCCTCCGTCCCCACAAGGTCACGATAGTGAACAGGGCCCACCTCCAACACGGTCACCTTGTCTAAAAGTTCCCTACGCGCGTCGCTGTATAGCCTACACTCCCACAAAGCGTGGTGCAGGTCCTCATCCTCGCACTCCCCACAAGGACAACTACCGCTATCCACCAACGTCATCCTAAACAGCTTACTGTTAAAATGGCCATGCCCCGTCAGGATCTGTGAGACTTGGTAGTCCGGTTCGACCCAAGTTGCCTTGAGTCGACCCGCCACATCCGGGAAGAACCGATATGTCTCCCTCCCCTGAGTGGACGTGTGCGAGAGTGGGATAATAGATAATAACTGTCTCGCTAGAAGGGACGCTTCTAGCGAGACAGCTGGTGTCACAAATTTGTTTTTCTCGCAAGCCTCTACAGCCCACAAAATAGTTAGGAAAATTACACCTACATTCTACACAACCCAGCTGTTTACCGGTCATGGCGGGTTTGCGGAATACCTTTATAGGTTTAAACTAAAAGACAGCGCAGCGTGTGAATGCGATGATACCGCTCATGAGACAATCTCTCATATCGTCACCGAGTGCCCTATTTTCGGTCGCCAGAGGCTAGATTTGGAGTTAGAAACAGACATAGCTGTAAACACAAGTAACTTGCCCAAACTAATAGATAAACATAGAGATAGGTTCCTAGAATACTGTAAAGATATTATAGTCAGAGTCAATAATAAGAATAGAAAGTAAGATATGATGGCTTAATATTGTATATATTAAAAACCAGCATGTAAATAAATAGTAATAAGAAACAATGGAAAACATCTTTGCGTTGTATAATTAACATAGAATTAGGACAAAATTGCAAATAATGTAAGCTCAGGTTTAGAGGAGGTAGAATCGCATCAAAAATAGATAAGATTCAATATTGAATTAAGATATTGCAATATAGATAGCGTATCGTTGACGATCCCATACTCACATGCGGTATTGAGCCCTTAAGTCTGAGAAGAGACTGTGCCTCTTTGTGTGTTTTCTATCGCTTATACAACGGGTTGTGTTCCAAAGAATTGTTCGACATGATGCCCACGGCCACATTCTTCCATCGCACCGCTCGCCATCGGCAGGGTGTTCATCCTCACATGCTGGAGCCTAAATGGTCACGCACAGTGCGGTTTCAACGTAATTTCCTTCCGCGCACGCTCCGATTGTGGAACGAGCTCCCTGCTGAGGCCTTCCCGGGGGATTACAGTATGGAGTTCTTCAAAAAGGGAGTAAATAGGTTTTTAAAAAGGTCGGCAAAGCGTTTGTGATGCCCCTAGTGTTGCAAGCATCCATAGGCGACGGTGACTGCTTACCATCAGGCAGGCCGTAAGCCTTTTTGCTACCGTTGTAGTATAAAAAAAAAAAAAATAGATATAAGCGAAAACATAGAAATAGATATAAAATAAATAAAGGAGAAGAATATACTAGTTTCAAGACAGGCTCCGATCACGTTGGAGGTGCTAGATATATAAGAAAATAAGAATTGTATAAAGTTAACATAAGAGGATGATGTAAAAGTATATTTCATGTGCAATATACTCCCCCGGGAAGTGGTGTAACTCCCGGAGAAAACAAAAAGGAAAAGCCAACGCCAAGGATGGAGGTACGGAACCCTAAAGCGAGTATGTAACCCTAGAAAGTATGTAAACTCTTGGTAACTATACATAAGTCCCTGAGACACATACCGACGGACACGAGCTCGGAGTCCTGCCAGATGCGCACGAAGAAGAAGTCGCCGATGGCCACGATGCGCTCGCGCTGGCCGAAGCTCAGCCGGATGGCCTTGTAGAACGTGTACTGGCCGTGCTGGCCGCACGGCGCGCCCACCAACTGAACGACAAAACATTTTATATTAACTTATTTTTTATATTTATTGTGAGATAACAAACAGATATATATAGTATGATTTAGTTTACTATATCCATGCATGCTAATACTGTAACCAACAACGTTATCCACAAATTAGAAAGAAGGCAGTGTGCTATCAGTGTGCTTTTAACAAAAATAGTGCGCTACACTTGACCTCGGCACCGCACAGCACACAAATTCAAAATCAAAATAATCTTTATTCAACATAGACCTTTACAGGCACTTATTGACGTCAACAAACAAAACAAAAAAAAAAGCTTAAAAAAACAAAAACCTTGACCGTACGTACGAATAAGGAAAAAAAAATATTGACTCGACACCTGTTCGGAAATTGGGAGAACCTTCTCGAGAAGAACAGGCAAGAAACTCTGAAGGTCTATTTTTTATCTCCTCTTTTCAATGTTAATAATTATGTATGTTTACGAGGGGAGGTCAAAAAGTTCGCGGAATGACTGGGAAAAAAGATGAAATGATACATTATGTTATTTTTCCTTTTCAATATATTCCCCCTTAACACGAATACATTTTTCGGATCTGGCATATAACTTATTAATACCGTCGAAAAAATAGGTTTTGTCTTGGGCGTCAAAATACGCCGAAATCGCCGACTTGACTTCATCATCGTCTCTAAATTTTTTTCCACGCAGCTCTTTCTTCATCTTTGGGAATAAATAAAAATCGCTAGGGGCCAGGTCTGGACTGTAGGGTGGATGGCGTAGTTGTTCAAAACCGCATCGATGAATGGCAGCCGTCGCAACATGACTCGTGTGAACGGGCGCGTTGTCG
Organism: Scirpophaga incertulas; assembly: GCA_036419045.1. Taxonomy (NCBI): domain Eukaryota; kingdom Metazoa; phylum Arthropoda; class Insecta; order Lepidoptera; family Crambidae; genus Scirpophaga; species Scirpophaga incertulas. The sequence continues at coordinate 1,789,895 of CM071636.1, read as the reverse complement.
TGCAAAAGGAGTACACCTTTTGTCAGTTTTCCTCTTCTTTTTTCTTTAATAGCTTCTTTTAATCGTTCCAATAGGGAAGCGTAGTACTCTCCCGTTATAGAAACACCACGTTCTTTATAATCGATCAAAAGAATACCTTCAGTATCCCAAAAAATAGTCGCCATGATCTTTCCGGCCGATTGCGACACTTTAAATTTTTTAGGGGGTGGTGTGCCTTTTTTGTGCCACTGCATCGACTCCTGCTTTGACTCAGGCTCATAGTGGTGAACCCAAGTTTCATCACCGGTTACAATTCGGGCCATAATTTCTTCCCTATCTTCTCCACAGCGGTCCAAAAACTCGCGGGAACAGTTGACGCGCTCACGTTTTTGCAGCGGCGTGTGCATTCTCGGGACCCACCTTGAACACACTTTACTCATGCCAAGATGTTGATGAAGAATATTTAAAATTGTGGTTTCTGATACTCCAACTGATGCTGCAAGTTGTTTCTTCTTCAACCTTCCGTCTTCCAATACAAGTTTTTCAACTTTTTCAATGATTTCCGGCGTAGTGGCCTCAATGGGCCGTCCAGGTCGAGGATCATCTTCAATTGACTCCCTTCCTTGCTTGAAAAGGCCGTGCCATTTGTAAATCATGGTTTTACCAGGAGCAGAGTTTCCGTAAACAGCTAACATCTCTTGCAAAATAGTTTGAGGCGTTTTTCCTTGTTTGGTGAGGAACTTTACGACGGCGCGATGTTCAATTTTCTCCATAGTGGCTAGTTTGTTCCCGATTTACTTGTTTACTCGTTTGTAACTCGAAAGCTAATGACCCAATTAGGCTAGAAATTGGCATATATAGTAATTATGAGTTACTCAAGTAGCGGCTACCTGGAGGAGCGACCTCACCCCCGCCAACCCCGCCATTCCGCGAACTTTTTGACCGCCCCTCGTACATACACATATGAAAATAATACAATATTATAAATAATGTTGTTGTGTACACACACACTCACACACATAAATATACATACACCATGAACAGCAACCAATTTGTTTTATTTTTTATGTTTAAAATAAAACAAAACAAATTAAGTTAAATATATCAACATATAAATAAACAACATTTAACTAATTAATATTAATTACAATTATATGATTAGATGTTAGTGCTCGAATCATCAAGCAATATTCTTAACAATTTCAATTCAAATATGCGTTTTGACAAATTAAATAGATACATCTACAGATACAAACATAGAATTATAATTTTTCAATAATTATATGTTTTATTTGGCTGAGGCAGTTAAGGGAGAGCTTCAAATCGAAGTGATGCGATAAACGGTAGCTTTTTTGCGGTGAACGCGCAAACTTGTGTGGGGTTAAATTGGACCAGATTAAGTCTTACCCCAATCTGAGACTTTCTTTAAAGAAGTCTCAATTTGAGTTATTTCGACTCTCAACGACGTTTTCCCGAGACATATTTGCGCGACCGGTGTAAAAAGTATCACCCCTGCTGTTATCCGCATAACAATGAATGTTGCTGATTTGCATCATATCATTGATATGCAGAAGGAACAATGTAGGCGATAGCACACTGCCTTGAGGGACACCAGCATTTACCGACAATACGTCAGGGCATTTACCGTCGACTATGACCTTAATGCTTCTGTCTGCTAAAAAACTAGTGACCCATTCGTACAATTTCTCAGGAAGCCCGTAGGAAGGAAGCTTCGAAAGAAGCGCTTTGTGCCACACTCGATCGAAGGCCTTCGCTATGTCCAAACTAACCGCCAGTGCTTTTCCCTTTCTCTCAATCGCATGTGCCCACTGATGTGTGAGGTATACCAAGAGATCACCAGCTGAACGACCACTACGGAAGCCATACTGATGGTCACTAACCAGCTGGTAAACCTCAAGATATCCAAGGAGCTGGCTATTGATAGTGGACACCAATATCTTTGAGAATAGGGAGGTTACGGCTATCGATCTGTAGTTGGATGGATTAGAGCGGTTGCCTTTTTAGGTATGGGGTGCACTAAAGCTGTCTTCCATAAAGTCGGAACTACGCCAGAAGAGTAGGAGAGCCGAAAAAGACGCGTTATAACCGGTGCCAACTCAGGAGCACACGTCTTCAACACGATAGGAGGAATTCTGTTTTAATCCCAACTATAATATTATAAATGCGAAAGTGTGTTTGTTTGTTTGTTTGTTACCTCTTCACGCTTAAACTACTGGACCGATTTCAAAAATTCTTTCACCTTTGGAAAGCTACATTCTCCCCGAGTAACATAGGCTACTTTTTATCCCGGAAAAATCGACAGATCCCACGGGATGCGCAATAAAGGCTTCGCTCAAAAACTACTGCACAGATTTTTATGCGGTTTTCATCAATAGATAGAGTGATTCTTGAGGAGTTTTGCGGCATTTTTTATCTCGGAAAAACGGATAGTCCCACGGGAAGCGCGATAAAATCTTCGCACCATAAACCGACTTCCGCGTATATGTAGCCGTGGGCAAAAGCTATGACCCTTAACCCTCTATACACCCAATCCCGAAATCCACGCGGGCGAAGCCGCGGGCAGAAAGCTAGTATTATTATAAAAAAACCCCGTCTAACAAGTCAGGTTGCGGCATGGATCCCATTAATTTCCATATTTTTATAGCTTTTCTTTGAACATTTATATTTCTTTTACTAAATAATTCAGAAATGAAGATATATATATATATTATCCCTCTATATAGAGACATGACGATAGAAATCATGAAAATAGATCATTATGTTTGTATAGAAAAAACGACGCAATGTTACCTTTTAAAGATTTAGGGGAGAAGAAAACGTTAACGTAGCAGCAAGATAGTAGTAACGTAGCAGTAACGTAGTAGTAACGCAGCAATAAAGAACCCGTAACGTAGTAGTAACGGGGCTGTAACGTAATAGTAACGTAGTAGTAATGAAGTAGTGACGTGATAGTAGTACAGACAGCGGACGCAAACATTTACAGCCGCGTGTACAGAAAGCACAAAAAATAAAATTGATTGATTCCATTCAGAATAATACCCTCCTCAACTCGAGGATAACTGGTAGAGTCAACAAAAAAGTTTGTCAAATCTAATAATAAAAAGAAACATATTCATCGTATCAGCGGAGAGGCGCTTACATCGATCCGATCTGTGCTGTCTGCATCCCGCGTGTTATCGCGACCTTACGCAGGCTTTTGTTGTTTGAGACAGAACTGTATTACACAACTCTGTTCCGATTGTCTATCCGATAATCGATATTCAGAAAGCAATCGGATAGATTTTGAGTAAGACAGTCACGGAACATTATCTGTCTAACACAATAAGTTTAGTATCAGAACGAAGGGATGAAATAGTTAATAATATATATAATAGGGTAACATTCATAATATAAATATAATGCGTTTATATCAATAATTATTACTAATTGTGAAATAAAAACTATAGATGTGTTGCTCTGAAAAGAGATTTTATATTTCACATTCAACAAGAACAAAATCCATGAAACTTATAACAAAACAACAAATAAAAACTCACCTGAAAAGAGAAACAACATTTAAAGCTATTATTTCTCTTACATTATAATATTATATAGCTTATAGGATATATTTACTTCATTAGTTATATTTTCCGTCCATTTGATTTACCTATTTTCGATCCTTACGTCTTTCAATTATAAATGTCATCAAACATCACCTTAATGAAATGACATCCAAGGAAGGAGTTTCATTTACATAAATATAACCGTTTAACATATAAAAATTGACAAAAATTAAATAACCTTATTCTAAAAATAAACTAATCGTAGAAACAGAGAGATATGTAATTCGAAACTCATCTAAACACAAAAAAAGTATAAAAAGAAAAACCGTCTGTACATACATATTATGTACAGACGGGGTTTTCTTTTTATGTTTATATACTAATATAATAAAGAGGAAAGATTTGTTTGTTTGTTTGTTTGTAATGAATAGGCTCTGAAACTACTGGATCTATTTCAAAAATTCTTTCACCTTTGGAAAGCCACATTATCCCCGAGTAACATGGGCTACTTTTTATCCCGGAAAAATCGTCAGATCCCACGGGATGCGCAATAAAGGCTTCGCTCAAAAACTACTGCACAGATTTTCATGCGGTTTTCATCAATAGATAGAGTGATTCTTGATCAAGGTTTTGCGGTATTTTTTATCTCGGACAAACGGATAGTCCCACGGGAAGCGCGATAAAACCTTCGCGCCATAAACCGACTTCCGCGCATATGTAGCCGTGGGCAAAAGCGATAGACCCAATCCCGAAATCCACGCAGGCGAAGCCGCGGGCAGAAAACTAGTTTATATATAAACTAGATGTGCCAGTGACTTCGTCCGCGTGGAAAAGGAGGGTTGTTGTTCGCCGATTACTTCGCCATTTTTGAACCGATTTTGATGATTTCTTTTTAGTTAGAAAGAAGATACTCGCGGAATTGTACCATGATGAGGATATCAGGGTCTGATGATGGGATCCTGGAGAAATCGAGGGGAACCGTCAAATTTTGTAGGCACATGTACCGCGTTTTACATATTTTCTAAAGTTATATTGGCATTTGCTTCTGGCAATCATAATGTTATGCTGCTGAGCTGATGATAGAAGGTGTAAGTCCTCAATTACTAGGAGTTAGGAAATAATTCTTTCAACATTGATATATGGATTTATACTCCTCTTCTCCATAGAAATCCACGCGGGCAAAACCGCGGGCAGAAAGCTAGTTATAAATAAAAGAGTAATTTTGTATATAGTTTTATGTACGTGATTAAATGGCTATTCTACATAATTATTGGTTATCATATATAATGACTAAAATATCAAGACGATGTCATAAATTTATCAGTTTACTTGGATTATGTTGACATGTCAAAATTAGTCGAAGTAATAAATACAGATTCTAGCATCCCTTCCATTTCTTTCTGTTGCCATCCCTTTCTAAAGCAAAAAGATTCCAGTATTGCAATTGTACTCCCCAATGTATTTCTAGATACAAATGTAAAAAAGTTAAGCCTCTTGTAAAATTCGAAGTTTCCTCCTCACTTGTAAAAAAATATAAATATCAATAAAATTTTGATCCCCTATTTTTATTTAACACTAATAAGGGTAACATTTTTAAAAACTTTGAACGTCATATTTACTTATATCTAATCAACAACCTAAAAGATACATTTTATGTTTGTAGGTTTATAACTAGAGATCGGATAATCGGATGCATATTTACCTAAAGTTAGTTTAAGACAAAGTATGGAAACGGCTTTTTATTGTTTTGTTAAATAAAATTTTTCACTATTTCTGTTTTTTTATTCAATTATTTAATTGATTATTGTTTTAGTCAAACTAGCTCACTACTTTCGTATAACACTCTTCATGTAATAAATCGTACATTCATAAATCGCACGGGGAACTGAAACTAAACTTCGTGTAAATACGTATGCATAGTTGTATAAATGAACCCGGAGTCTCGGTCTTTTGAAAATAAATACCACGTGCTAATTTAGTAATTTTCAAACAATATCACTACGTTAAATTTGCAGTGCCGTATTTTCCCGGGATTTTTATTTAACAAAATGTATTTTAAAAAGCCGCTTCCATAATTTGTGAGCCAAAAAATAACTTTAGGTAAATATGCATCCGATTATCCGATCTCTATTTATAATGTTAGAAAAGGGTTACCTATCATATTTCCGAATTTTTCTAGTACGAATTTCATTTTTCCAAAAACGTTTCGCCACTTTTTCATTTACCATATTTTCATTATACCGAAAAAACGTTTGACATATAGCTGAAAATCCGATTATTAAAACAGCATTTTTTCAAATTCTATATGTTCCGGAATCTCACTCAACCTTTGATAACTAATTCATATTTTAAATTACTTATTTTCCAAAAAATTGATTTCTATAATACAAAAATACAATTACGTAATTTCAAAAACAAACACATTTACAATCCATCAATTTTACAAACTCTTACCTCTTAGCCGAAAATATTTGCAATTTGTTTTTCTGGCACAATTACTATGACAATGTTACACAAACACAATTCCTGTGCGAGCAGACATGCTCCATGCAAGCAGGCGTGCAGCATGCAAGTAGGCGTACAGCATGCAAGCAGGCATGCAGCATGCAAGCAGGCATGCAGCATGCAAGCAGGCATGCAGCATGCAAGTAAGCATACACCGAGCAAGCAGGCATGCAAGCAAGCATGCACCGAGCAAGCAGGCATGCAGCATGCAAGCAGGCATGCAACATGCATGACTTCTGTCACGGCTCCGGCGCTGCGGGGCTACGGCGGCCCCACGCTAGCTTAACGTCGCAGATGGCTTTCGCTCACCACCGCAGCTTCGGCCTGCTGGCCGGCTGTCGCCGGCCAGCCTCAGCCGCGGCGGCGAGCTTCAGCCACCTGCTCCTCAGCTAGCGGGCCGCCTCGCCCCTCCGCGCCTACGCGGGTTTGAATTACACTCTAGGGGTATGACAGACAAGACTGCTTGGAGTCGGATTTGCAGCGATTCGCTTCTGTCAATATGTAGGTAATTAAACAATATAGAATATGTTACTTTGATATTTGAAAACATCTAGATATCAAAATTATTGCAACCAAAACATCTATAAAAGGAAAAAAAGAAGTTTTGAAAATCGGCATTTCGTTTTTCTGGAAAATGAAACAGTTGGAAAATAAACTTATTACATACAATATTATGTCAAGAAATATATCTGCAATTCAAAACTTCGGTCAACCGTTTTCGGAATTTTGATATTCGAACAATGAATTTTCGAAATTATGATAGGTTACCTAGAAAAGCTCAAAATGCTCCGAGGAATTGTTCGGAGTAATTCCTGCTACTAGTTTCCGTCACCGTTCTACGCGACACAACATTCAGCCTCATCACCTAGACGCTTGGCAGTCCACCACAGTGCGTTTTTGTAGGAATTTTCTGCCACGCACTACTAAACTGTGCAACGAATTGTCGCCTGCAGTATTGCCGAACCGATGCGATATCGAAGCCTTCAAAAAAGAGCATATTCCCATTTAAAAGGCCGGCAACGCATCTGTGACTCCTCTGGTGTTGCGGATGTCCATGGGCAACGGTTATCGCTTACCATCAGATGATCCGTTTGCCCGTTTGCTGCCCTATCCATAATAAAGGTAAGCCAATAATATGATTTCTTCACTTCTCTCTTTGTCCGTTCACAGTTGAAACAGATTATAAATACAGACATCATTTCATTATCTGATGATAAGCTTAGTACTCACTATATTGTTACTAGATGGCACTATACAGGGTGTCTCATTCAAATCGGTCAGTATGGGAAAGTCTGAAACTATAAGACATACGAAGATCTGTTCTGAGGAACCATGTCATCGATTTTAATAACAAGAAAAACTGCATTCATACATTTTAAAAATCATCTGTACTCCGTTCGGGAATCGAACCCGATTGTTTTGAAAATAAAACCTACACTATTTCTATTTAGATATCGATTGTGTAGGTCTTAAGCAGTAAATGTCTCTATGAAACATGATGTCTAAAATGAATAAAATGCATTGTTTTCACATACTTTATTTTATTTTAGTATATCATATTTCATAGCTATATCATATTTCAATCGCTTACAGTCCTTTTTCTCATTAAAATGCGACTCATGCTGCGTTTTCCTTAGGCTCTGGACTACCTGTGCACCAAATTTCATTTAAATTCAGTAATTTTAGTAGCCTTTTTTTTCCTTAAGCTGAGAATCCTCACAAGGAGCCCGAAACGTGCCCAGGATACCCCCGCAACGGCAAGTGTCGCGGAGGTTATGTCGGACTCCACACGACCAGAGCGGTCTGACCACGTGACCTACCGACTAAACTCAGCCTAAGTTCTAAGAACCATACAGACAAATCGTGAGGGCGACCGCCCCTCAGGAGAGGGGCGATTTTAGTAGCCATACAGACAGTTACTATCGCATTTGCATTATCATCATCCTTTTGCCCATTCCCCATTATCTGGGGTCGGCGCAGTAGATCTTTTTCTTCCATTCCTCTCTATCAGCCGTTATTTCCATGCTTACTCCTTTCATTCTTATATCATTCTTCACACAATCGACCCATCTTTTATTCGGCCTTCCTCTGCCCGTGTATCCCTCCACTTTCATATTCAACATTCGTTTTGTGACATGACTTTCATCCCTCCGCATCACATGTCCAAACCATGCTGATCTACTTCCTCTCACTTTTTCTACCACTGGCGCTACTTTCAGGCTTCTTATCCATCCTTGTCACACCACACATCCATCGCATTTGCAAAAAATACAAAATTGAAAAAAAAAAATCGGGTGGGGCTGTGCCGGGACACACGGCCGTTGGTTTTAACGTGAAACGTCTATGTTAGCGAATCGCTTTTAAAGTAGAAGCTTGAAATAAAAACAAGATTGACGGGGTTTTAAGTATTTTAATAAAAAACTCAATGTCACAACAGCGAGCTGACTATATAAGTGAAATATTCACACCACATTTTTGTTTCTAAGACTAATAGTTTTTTAATTTTATTAAGGTACGATGATATAGACCTTTTCGTTACGGTCCACTTTTTAAACCTGGTACCCGTATGCTTCGGCGCGATTTTAAAGACGTTTCACGTCAAAAAACGTGGTACCTGTTTAAAATCCGTTAGCACTAATAATTATAACTAACATTGATATATTTAAATCAGAATACATTTACCTAACACAGAAAAAATAACAAATAACAATATTATTTCATTTGGTTACACTTGTTTTTTTGCTTACGCTACACCATACGTCCGCGCAACACGGAATCAATACAATATAAAAATGATACAGAGCGGATGGAGCGGGACAATACAGAGTGAGACAACTGCTCAAACATTAGGGTGCTTCCCAATATTATAAGGGCTTTCGCACTTTCCTTAAAATTTCAACATTTGATAATGGATTTGATGATGCATTTTATGTCTTAATTAAGACAAGCTGAAATATGTTTATCCGATATAGATGACTCAGAAGAACAGTTCATCAATTTGTTTAATTAATTTATTGCATGTCACAATCATAAAATTAGGCGATAATCACTATTGACATAATATAAAACAAAGTCGCTCTGTCCCTATATCTCTATGTATGTTTAAATCTTTAAAACTACGCAACGGATTATGATGCGTTTTCTTTTTAATAGATAGGAGAAATACTGTTATTTTTGAGGTTTTCCGCTTACACTGCAAACGCAGGCTGAACCCTAAGGGGGTGCGATGTCAGATAACCTCCTCGTGGTGCACCCTGGGCAACGTCTTTTGACGGCTAATAGTCTGACAGAGGGCTCCCGATCTTGGCGAGACGTCCCAATTTTCGAATCAAAATTTAATATCTCGCGCAGGACAAGTTCAGTCCTGCTTTTCGGGAATAACTTGACCGTGCATGCAATAAACTATTAAAATACATTGTATATGGATATTTTTGCTATCTATTGTCACGAAAACGTAATTTAAACTCAAATAAAAATAATGAATATTCAAAAACATTGGATTATAGAAGTTTTTTTATTGTCCCGCTTTTGACGAAAGAATCCTGATTTTTTCATTCAAAAAGTTCCAATATCCAGACTTGGCAAAAAAATCTGGCAACGCTGTTTAGTATACATACACATAGTGCTGTTCTCTTTATTGACATGTCGCCGGAGCCGACTAAATTGTTTACCGTAAATATTATTTATTTATTATAATTCCGTTAGGTGCACAGGTTCAACACTGATACAATATTTACAAAATACTCACTCAAAAAATGACAAATAACTGATTTGTTGACCAATTGTCCACAAATAAAAGAAATACAGTGTCACAAACTTATCTAACACTGTAGCCAAAAGTGGAACTATTGATAAAATCAATATTTTTTACTTGACTGAAGTCGTTGAAAGAGTAAATAGAATGGATCCATGCATCGACCAGAAGACCTATTTTTGAATTACGAATGCGATTTCGAAATCACCGCTGACTAAATAGTCAGCGGTGACTTTGAGGTCACGGATTCCTACACATCCAATTTTTGAAAGTCGATCGCAGAGCTGCCAACATAGATAAAGTACACACATAAATGTAAGAGTTCGGTTCCACGCAAAACGCAAAATGTAGCCGCTGCCGGTTATTGCCGGCTTAACCAATGCGGTTATTATATCTATACATATAATAAGACAGTAAAAATATTTTTGTCTGTACATTTAGTATTTGACTGAAATGGATAGAGGGGCACTTAAATAGATTATTAGAAAGCAAAAAAATTTTTTGGAATTTTTTGTCTGTCTGTATGTATGTTCACGTTTATCTCCGAAAGTACTGAACCGATTTGCTTGAAACTTTCACTATTTGCTTTGTTTTAACTCAGAATAATATCTAAACTTTGTTTCATCAAAATCGGTTCATTAAAAAAAAGTTATCGTCATTTTAATGAACTCAAATAAATAAAACTGGAGTGTCATCTGTGAAAATTGAAGACGGTGAAATTTTAATCAAAAGTACTGTGAAAATAGTATTTGTGGAAAAGCTCATTGTTTTGTGCCATACTATACATACATACATACTAATATTATAAATGCGAAAGTAACTCTGTCTGTCTGTCTGTCTGTTCCGCTTTCACACCAAAACTACTGAACCGATTTAAATGAAATTTGGTACACAGATAGTCTGGAGCCTGAGAAAGGACATAGGCTACTTTTTCATGCAAAAAAGGTTGTAAAGGGTTGTAAAAGGTTGAAAGGAGGGATTATTGGTTGTATGGAAATATTGTTAAAACTACTGAACCGATTTAAATGAAATTTGGTACACAGATAGTCTAGAGGCTGAGAAAGGACAGAGGCTACCTTTTAAAGCAGAAAAGGGTTGTAAAAGGTTGAAAGGAGGGGGTGAAAGGTTGTATGGCAGTATTGTTAAAACATATCCTTCCTGTGGGAAATTCGAATATAACGCGGGCGAAGCCGCGGGCGGAAAGCTAGTATATATATATATATATATATATATATATATATATATATATATATACTGAAAAGTCAACACATTAACTTCACACTCTTGTCAATATGTTCTCTAAACAAAACACAGATAACATTTCCACAAGTATGACTTGATTACCAGTGGTCGAGGGCACTCGTAATGAAATCACATCCGTGACTAAGGTAGTCACATAAGTGATATTCAAAAATAAGAATTATTGAAAATCGGTGATTATTAGTCACATCGGTGATTTCGAAGTCGCATTCGTAATTGAAAAATAGGTCTCCAGCTTATGCATAAGTCATCACTAGTCATTTGAAAAAAATCCCCACACGAGGATTTTTATCCTGTGTCGGGGGTGCAGTCACAAACACATAATTATTGTATATGTACAAATGTTACTAAAACACAGTTAAGTACAATTTTTCTTTTTCCTGTAATGTAAGGCAACGGATCGACTATAAAATGTACTTGTAGTTTAATTTTTATTATATTATTTTTTGTTTTCTTTTTATTTATGACAATTTGTTGTAAATTTAATGACCATGTATCGGAATATAGGGCACGACTTGGATGGCTCCCAATAAGGCAAAGACATGACTTGCACATACTCACATTTCTATACAAAGTGCTCAATAACTCAAAATTTCCCGATTACCTCCCGCTCACGTTTCTTTTCCTTGCCCGAAAAGACCATATCCTAGACGCACATGTGTCACCCAAACCTTGGAGCAGCGAACTTCCAATTCAAAATTTTTCTTTAAATCGTTTACTATTACTGCGGCCGCCTGTGGAATAAGTTGCCTGAGAGTATTCGTGATAGTCGATCTGTGGAAACCTTCAAAGTTAGACTGAAAGAGCATTTTTTATCGCAACTTGAGTCGAACAATTAATTAGTCATGTTTATATTGTAGGTATGTTAATATGTATATATATTTATAGATATATGTATGTGTGTATGTATATATATATTATATGATTATTAATATATATTATTGTTATATATACTGTTTTTATGTATTTATAGTAATAGATGTAGTTAGTATTTTTTTAAGTATTAGTTTTGCTTTGTTTTGTGTAGTGTAAATTTTCTATACTTTGTTGATTGCATTTTAAGTAGTATCCGCAATTTTATGACTAAATCCCCAGTTAGGTTGGCTGGAAGAAATCACTATTAGGGATAAGCCCACCTATGTACATATTTTATATTTAATGTTATTTCCTGTGAAATTTTTATGTGCAATAAAGAGTTTATATATAATTTGCGGCGTTTGTATTTTACCCGACCAGAATACCAGCGCCGCCGCAGAATAGTCAGTTGAAGCTTATGCTGAGGTCTGGTTCTAATTGGCCATTTGTTAAATTATCGTATCAGTTTTGTATAAGTGCTTGTGGTCAATAAACGGTTTGTATTCTATTCTAAATATAGAAATGTCACTAGCACAAACGACCAGACCTGAACAAATTTTTTTGGTCACACAAGTAATTTTGATAACAGTGACGCTAAGCCGTGTCAGATAAGTTCGTAGCACTGTAAAAACTGGTAAGGCGTTGAGTTCAGCATGCATTTTCTAAACAGACGAGTGTTTGTGTGCGATCGTACGTTCTGTAACTAAACGGAACGCTCGAAGCTACAACTATCAGTGTAATTTCCGTAATATTTTCTACTAAGGATCCGAACCCAACTATGGGTCATGTAAAGTGAAGTGGTAACAATAATAACGACAGTTGCATTATAACAATTCGAGGGCTCGACTGCTTCTCGCTAATAACTAGAGATCGGATAATCGGATGCATATTTACCTAAAGTTATATAATACATTTTGTTAAATAAAAATCCCGGGAAAATACGGGACTGCAAATTTAACGTAGTGATATTGTTTGAAAATTACTAAATTAGCACGTGGTATTTATTTTCAAAAGACCGAGACTCCGGGTTCATTTATACAACTATGCATACGTATTTACATGAAGTTTAGTTTCAGTTCCCCGTGCGATTTATGAATGTACGATTTATTACATGAAGAGTGTTATACGAAAGTAGTGAGCTAGTTTGACTAAAACAATAATCATTTAAATAATTGAATAAAAAAACAGATATGGTGAAAAATTTTATTTAACAAAACAATAAAAAGCCGTTTCCATACTTTGTCTTAAACTAACTTTAGGTAAATATGCATCCGATTATCCGATCTCTACTAATAAGCGATAATAATTTTGTGACGTCACTCTCGTAACGACATTTCAAAAAGCACCTTAGCTAATTGTAATAATGACGTTTTTGAAATGACCCCGAGTAATTGACAGCGCGACTTCAAAATACATACATAGCGGTCGGCTCGCAGATTAGTGCTGGACCTCGATTCTTTCCGCACTTTCGCTTCTTTCTACCATAAAAAAAGATCCATTGACAGTCGAATCGATTAGCCGGGTAGTTTATAGCGTCAGTTGAAGTTAATGTTGTAAAATAAAAAGCTAAGTTTATGTTCTGCCGAAGCGCGTCCGAGCAACTCGTCTACATAAACTTTACGTAAAGTTGAACGAACTTTAGCTGTAATAATTATTACACACGTGACAAAAAAAAGTGGTTTAAATTATTATTTCCACGCAAATCTAGCTACCATATGTAGTGTGATAACAGTAGCTAGTACTTTAACCTAGAATAAAAAGTATCGATAATTTCAAAGCCATTGCAAAAGTGACGTTCCAATATCGATGATTGAAAACCGTATTTTTAGTTATAAAATTACCGGTTTTTTCGTTCATACGCATCGGTTGCGCTGTGGTCTCGGCACTAGTCTTTGAATCTCGATTCTGCAGTTCTAGGGAGATCCTGGCTTGTACCAATGTGATTTCGTATGTATATTTATCCAAAGCTGTTAAGATCGAGATAACGTCGTAAGGCAACCTGAATACACCTACAAAGAAACTCTAAGGAGTACGTGTGCCAGGAGTGCCAGCATGATTGACTAAATGCTCTATAGGTGAGGATGGAAATGAAAATCGATGATGACGTTTATTAATATAACTTTTAATTTAAGAGTTATAGAAATGATATTTGCCCTTGATTTTTTATAATCATTAAATTCGCACAATTTGTTTTAAAAACATCCCTTATTATTTACACTAATATATCATAATATCTACACTAATATTATAAAGAGGAAAGATTTATGTGTATTTTTGTATGTTACGAATAAACTCAAAAAGTACTGGGCCGATTTTTATAATTCTATTTTTTTAAAAAAGCTACTTTATCACTGAGTAACATAGGCTATATTTAGTACTAGATTACTATAGAAATCTTTAGAAATTCTTATTAAAACCAACCGAAGGTGTAAAAAAGATTATTAATGATAGGACAATAAAATGTTCGACAATATTATAGAATATATCAATATCTACAAAAAACTTCGCGAGACCATATGTCTAACTATTGTAGTTACGTCACTATAACTACTAATAACTACTTTTTTCACTTAATTATCTATAAAATAAGTAGAAACAAAAAACTGCCACTTTACAAATGTTTTTGACAGGACGAAGTCCGTCGGGTCCGCTAGTCAGTAATCTTATAAAAATGAATCGCAAAATGTGTTGGTAAGCTCATAACTCAACAACGCCTGGACCAATTTGGCCAATTTTTTTTTGTTAATGTTCGTTGAAGTTCAAGGAGGGTTTTTACAATGAGGAAAATTCGAATAATTATCGGAAATACCCTAAAAACAGCCCTTATATTTTCCCATGCAAACGTTTTCTAACTAAAACGTACAGTCGAATTGAGCTTTATTGTTATTGTATAAAGTTCATATTGCAAGCACTCACTGTTGTCTAAGCAATGAAGGTGTGTTCCTAACATCAAAGAGTCAATTTGCGCTTTATTAACGCTACATATAGTTGAAATTCTATCTATCAAAACAGTGTGCGTGTGTGCGTTGGCATTCCAAAATTGAATAGCCACGAAATGTAATAGGTCATTTAGACTTTTTTTTGCGATTTGGTTGACTATGCGACATTATCTATAAAATAATTAGGAACAAAAAACTGCCACTGTACAAATCTTTTTGACAGGACGAAGTCTGTCGGGTCCGCTAGTAATTTTAATTTTTTTGGCTAAGAAATTACCGAGGAAACCCGCGGCCTGTTACGTAGTAGCTGATCTCTCGACCGCTGCGCCAAACGTGTCATCAATTCATCGAAAGAATCTGTTCCATGCTGTATATAGCGAAATAGGTCACTTAACAGTTCGCCGGATGGAAGATATCCAAATGTGCGTCTGTTTGGGTACCTATTTCAGCGCGGTATCACGGTGCATAAGATGCATTTCCTTTCAAAAAATTAAAAGTATTTTTTTTATCAATACAAGCTTTTATTAAATGCGCTAAAAAGAACAAAATATTCTTTTACATATAAAAAGCTTGTCGTTAAAAGTATTCTATAAGTAAGTAAATCTCGCGCGAAATGAATGTAAAAGTTTATTTTGTTTTTTTAGCGCATTCAATAAAAGCTTGTATTAAAAAAAATACTTTTAATTTATTTTCCAACTAAAAAACCAAGCTTAGCAAACCCTTTCATTTGATACCCATATTGTAGGGCTGCATTATAAATAATTGGTCCGCCATCTTGGGAAAGTTCGCCATATTGGATTAAGAGTGACGTCACATTATTTATCGAGGTGTTCTTTGCAAGCCCTTTCATTTGATACCCATATTGTAGGGGTGCATTAAAAATAATTGATCCGCCATCTTGGTAATCCGCCATGTTGGAGTTTAGAATGACGTCACACACATAACCACGCATTGTCATTCGACTTACACGTGCACGCAAAATTTCAGCTCAATCGGAGAACGGGAAGTGGGTCAAATTAAGATTCCAAGATTTTCTTACATAGTTACAAGTGAAGCTAATATAAAAGCTTGTAAAAAAAAAGGTCGACAATAGGGATTACACTGAATTCTTCTCTTCTCTTCAATATTCTCGCTTGCAGTTTAGGTACACTCACAATGAATGGGAGTACAAATGTAAAGGCGCGGGTCGCGTACAGGTCGGCCTGTTGTCGTCGGGTCAGTGCAGCCACCACGTTGCGACACACTATTGCTGCATCGCCCCACTCCTAAGGGGCGGCGGCCCTCACGATTTGCCTATATGGTTTCTAGAACCTAGGCCAGGCTGAGTTCGCGGCGTGTCGACCGGGGGGGCGATGGGGGGAGCACCCTGGAACCCGCGCACAGAAGTGCCTAAGCGGGAGTGGCACCGACGGATTATGTGGCCTGGCGTGCGTAGCTCGAATTACGGATCTGCGCGCGCCAGCGGGCCGTCGGTGCCGTACTCCGCACCTCGAAGCTTGGCTCCACGGGAAGGAGGAGGTCACCTACCGATTGACTCAGATACTCACCGGGCACGGCTGCTTCGGTGAGTATCTGTGTCGAATAGGACGGGAGGGATCGACACATTGCCACCACTGCGCACCCGACCTTGACTCGGCCAGCACACGCTGGCGGAGTGCCCCGCGTGGGCCTCCGAGCGCCGAGTCTTGGTCGCAGAGATCGGGCGAGATCTGTCTCCGCCGGCATTGATTGCGGCAATGCTGGCGGACGAGGAGGTTGGAGGGCTGTGACCACGCCCCTTCCGTGGCCGGGGGGCGTCGTCGGTGGAGGAGACCGGGGGAGGTAGTAGCCTCCCCCGAGGAGGGCTCCCCTCTAGGCAGGGGAGCGGAGGCTGGGGGTTCCTGGAAGTTGCTTGATGTTCCCGGGGCCCCCTAACAGGCCTGAGGAAGGCCATCCCTGAGGTTTTTAGTGGGTAGGCCTCCCCTTCTGGGGAGGAGAGCCCCACATAACCACCGGCTCGCCACAGCCGGGGTATGCAATTTAATGCATTTTCCTCAGGGGAAAAAAAAAAAAAAGGCCAGGCTGAGTTTAGTCGGTAGGTCACGTGGCTGGACCGTTCCGGTCGCGTGGAGTCCGACATAACCTCCGTGACACTTGCCGTTGCGGGGGTATCCTGGGTACGTTTCGTACTCCTTGTGAGGATTCTCAGCCTTCCTCTCCTGAGGAAAAAAAAACGACACACTAACTAACTAACTAATATCTACTAGCGAGCGCCTGCGGGCAACAAGAGCGAAACCGATTTTTGGCGTAAACAATAAGTGCAGATGAAATGAGAGCTTTGAGGGAATAGCTCGAGGACGAAGAAGGGAAATGTGCGATGTGACAGAAGATGTAGTGAAAAACTTCTAGAAGGGGTTGCTTAGATAGTTTAAGCACGTAGAAAGGATTGATGAAAGCCAGACAAACAGGTAAAAGTGAAATGGGTCAGTTGGTAAAGAACGAGCTAAATGAACTTGGATTCAATAGATATCCTGAAATCCTGTAGCAAATGGACAACTGTGATCTCTGACTACCCCTATGGGATATTTGTTGTATATATTTTTTTTACACCTTTGCTCGTAAAGCTGATGTAATTCCACCGGTTTTAAATAATGTAAAGTGGCTCATAAAAAACGCGTGTGTTACCAAAGCAAATAGTTAAGTTATAGTCCATACAAATTCCATAACAGTATTATTTGCCATTTCGCGCGCTGTTGCTATTAAAATTTCGAACTAATCGAAAAAATGGCGGGAAAGCAACAGTGTGCATTCAACAGATTGAGTTTATTTAAATGTTATTTTTTTCTGTTTCCTCGCAAATGTGTTAGAAAACGTCGTACGATATACGTGCGAATTGGTTATATATATACTAATATTATAAAGAAGTAAAGTTTGTGTGTTTGTATATTTGTTAAATTGTAAGGGGTAATCTTAGGATCTACTGAACCGATTTTAAAAATTCTTTCAGCAATAGAAGGCCACGTTATTGCTGAGTGTCATAGGTTATATAAAAAACCGAAAAATAAAAAGGTTTTTACGTGGTAGTCCGTTTTGCAAAGTGAATCGGAGAAAAAAACAGGCAGCGGACGGCGCGCGATGGCTTCGGGTTTAATTCGGATCGCGTTCGTGCTCGCTTCGGGGATTATTAATATTATGCCCAACGAAAGTGGGCACGGGTCAGCTAGTTGGTTATAAAATGCTCGGCTCAATTACGCCTCGCATATTATAACCATCATAACGCACTAATATCGTAATGTACTATTAACGTGTTCTTTAAATTTATAAGCAAAAGCTGTTTGTAGGAAATCATTAAAAACGGAATCGAAAACATCAAATGTAAGACAGCGGACTGCAAAAAATAAACGAGCGAAAATCCATTATGTTTACAAAGAATCTTGTGAATAGCTGACACGCAACGCAGATTTAAATTGGAAAGTCAATAACAGAGAGATAATTAGTTTTATTGATAATAGCTAGGTGTGCGCCGGCGCCGGTCGCGTTAGGGCCAGTGCGCAACGGCATCACTACATAACACAAGGGAAATAAAAATAAACGTGCTGTTCCAATGTACAGGTGCCATAAAACTAGCAGCTCGTTCTTAGGGAACTGTACATCCATGCACAATAAGCTTTCACAAAGTGTTACTGAGTTATATTTGTGTAAGTTCATGCCAAAAATACACTCATGAGTAGAGATCGGATAATAGGCTTGTTGCCTAAATTTCAGTAGTTAGATACTAATATACCTTGATGCCTATTCTATACAAAATAATTATTATTTTTGAAAAAAAATGCTTATTTATAAGAATAAATTTGCATTTAATTAAATATTTGACATTAGTCATCACAAACGCTCATGACTGTCATGGCGTCTTGAATAACGTCACGCCGTGCAAAACACAGCTGTTTTAGTATCGGAATATTCGGTATTGTGAAGTTATTTTAATAAAAAATCGATTCATCGTATTACAAGTACTGCATAGTGCCCCAGTGTACAAGCACAAGTATAAAAACACCAAAAAAATTATTTATATACGTGCCAAACAATCAGCAGATACGTAAAAAGTGGCTGACACTCGCGAGAAGGAATGATGCCCATTCTTTTTCGCACTTCCACAAGACACTTGGGAATGACATTTTGACTTTGACGTTTCGCACGGCGTGACGTAACACTTTTTAATTGGTGTTTGCTGTCATGTGACGTATGGCTTATTTTGTGCAATTTTATTTTATAAAAATATAAATAATCAAAAGTTATTATTTTATAAAACTTTGTTTTTTCATAATTAAATGATCATCCTATTAGTTATGCAACCTAATGCATCAGATTTGTTCATAGTGGATACAAGCCTATTGGATGCATATTTACCTAAAGTTAATTTTTGGCTCACAAATTATGGAAGCGGCCTTTTAAGATACATTTAAATACACTTATTGTGACATAACTATAATAGTTAGGCATATGCTGTCGCGATATTTTTGTAGATAATTAATTATACGTTCTGCAAAGACATAGCGCATTATTTTGTTCTATAATCAATAGTTTCCGCAGCGCACGCGATGTTAGGAAGATTTTTGGTCATATTTTCACACCTTGGGTTACATTATTGGAGTTTCAGTGTGGATCCCTAACTGTAAAATTCTATTTCGAATAAAGATTATTTTGATTATCAATCGTACCTAATTTTGCAATTCATAGAGATAATTCGCTTACCGTGTCCAAGTCACGAGCGCCTAACGCCCTGTTAAGCAAAGAAATAACTTTTTTTTTCAAACAAATGCTACACAAACGTATAAGTCAAAATTTTTAAATCTTATGTCGTGTAGTTGAATGTCCTTCACCTACAAATTCAATTAATTATTCATGAATACAACTATATTCTATAATTAACAACATTTTACCACGCGCATAATGAATTGAATTGTTTTACTACAAACAAACAACTTATCAGATATTCTACTTGTGATTAATGTGTTATGCTAACACATACATATTTTAAACTTACACAAAGACAATTCAAATAACACTCGGTGAAAGCTTATTGCACATGGATGTACAGTTCGGCTGCTCAAATTCAAAACCTAGTAACAACTAATTTGAAAAAAAAAAACCGGCCAAGTGCGAGTCGGACTCGCGCACCGAGGGTTCCGTACAAACCTGCAAGGTTTACAAAGTTCGTTCATTACGACAATCGAGTTATAACTATGGTATTTTTATTGCAAAATGAAATTCATAACATTACAATGGGGAAAGATGGAGGAGCATAAATTTAAGACAAAAAAGTAATAAGTTTTATTTATTAAAAAATATATATTTTGTAATGTAACAAAATTTAAGGTTTTCGGAATTTTTCCTTTATGTGTGCTATAAAACGTTGCTTCATGCCAAATTTCAAGATTCTAGGTCGACTGGAAGTACCCTTTAGGTTTTGATTCCCCTTGCGAGTACTTGCGAGTTTCAAAATATGCAGCTTAAATTGCTGTTTCTTTTGATTGCGTTGACATAGAAGTTTGATTTTGTTACAGCTTAAAGGTATTATAGACCTGAGTATTTGGTATGAATTTCAATTTAATACCTCTACGCGTTTATGAGGAAATGGGTAGTAAGTTTAAAATTATTAAAAAAATATATATTATGTGATGTAACTAAAAATTTATGGTTTTCGTAATTTTTCCTTTATCTATGCTATAAGACGTTGCTTCGTACCAAATTTCAAGATTCTGAGTTCACGGGAAGCACCCTGTAGGTTTGATTCCCTTGCAAGTGTCGAAAATTTACGGCATAAACGGCTGTATCTTTTGATTGCGTTGGCTTAGAAGTTTGATTTTTTCACAGCTTCAAGGGACAGTAGACCTGAGTAATTGATATAAATTTCAGCTTCATACCTCCACGCGTTCCTGAGAAAAAGGGTCTTGACAGACGGACGGACAGACGGACAACAAAGTGATCCAATAAGGGTTCCGTTTTTTCCTTTTGAGGTACGGAACCCTAAAAAAACGGTTTTTGCCATTTTTCGACTTACTAGGTAGTACCGAAACGATGTGGACCTTAATACATCCATTTTCATAAGTAATTTTTAAGATATAATTTAGCAAGTCTAAGCAATTTGCCATGATTACGAGAATTTCTTTGAAGTACAGATTCTAAACTTAGTATGTCAGAATACAAATTTAAAACGTTAGAACTAGCATCTCAAGCGACTTACTAAGTTATGAATTTGAAATACCAATTTGCTATGTTTTGAATTTGGCGCAACGAAAAATTACAATTACAATAAATAAATATCCAAATAACCTAGTAAATCAGACTTACTAAGTTTTGATACTGTTTTTATAATTATACTAGCTGACCCGCGCCCACTTCTTTGGGCATAATATTAATAATCCCCGAAGCGAGCACGAAAGCGAACTGAATTAAACCCGAAGCCATCGCGCGCCGTCCGCTGATGATGATGATGATGATGATGATGACACTCAGCAATAATGTGGCTTTCTATTGGTGAAAGAATTTTTAAAATCGATGATGATGATGATGATGACACTCCGCAATAATGTGGCTTTCTATTGGTGAAAGAATTTTTAAAATCGACGATGATGATGATGATGATGATGATGATGATGATGATGATGACACTCCGCAATAATGTGGCTTTCTATTGGTGAAAGAATTTTTAAAATCGGTTCAGTAGATCCCGAGATTACCCCTTACAATTTAACAAATATACAAACACACAAACTTTACTTCTTTATAATATTAGTATAGATTTGGGTAAATTCACGAAAAAAAATAATGTATGAGCTATTTTAGTGTAACTATACTCCAAAAAGATTACGAGTATTACAAAGTAAAATGTCAACCATATAGCACAACTTTTCGTCAAACACCCAAATCGTTATCTCTTCTGGTTTCGTCGGGCTAACGAATCAAAATTTTTTTTTGCTTTTCTTTTGCTTGTTTTTTTGCTCTCCTGAACATTTTTGTTGGAAGGAGTTACTATGTTTTGATTTTAAGCAGCCGAGTTCCCCTTCTTTTTTTTTCCTCAGGAGAGGAGGCTGAGAATCCATCATGGATACCAACGCAACAGGCAAGCAGGGATGCGTTGATTATGTCGGACTCCTGGTGCTGTCGAGACGGCTCGACTACACAGACCTACCGACTAAACTCAGCCTAGCCTTTGGTCCTATTGACCCTACTGGCTTTATTGATGAGGCGAGTTCCCCAAGAACGAGCTGCTAGTTTTATGGAACCTGTACATTGGAACGACAAGTTTATTTTTATTTCTTGTATTCAGATTATGTAAATCACTGTTTTTGTAGAATGTGTGATAGCTTTTATATACAAAAACAAAATTGTCACTAGTATATTCATCACCATAATTTTATTATGACTTTCAAGATGATACGGGGGATGGCGGCTGTACTCGGAGGCTGCAAATTGATCTAAATGTACGACACGCTTTACTGTAAACCGACGTCAATATGTATAGTCACCAACACGTCAACTTTTCCATTTGCTTCGCGAAATCCGCCGCTATTACGAGCGACATAAGAGCTCTCAAGTTCAACCAGTCATCTGACGCGTTGATTTCGGCTCAACACTACTTATATTATTTACTTAAATATAACTGCAAAGTTCCAATTTTAAAAATTATTATCTTTTCTTTATTTATAGGATAGAGAAGCAAACGAGCAAACGGATCATCTCATGGTAATCCGCTGCCGGCCTTTTAAAAGGCAATAAGGGGGGATTGGGCCTCCGGTACCACGCCCCTGCCGTGGCCGGGAGGCGTCGTCGATGGAGGAGATCGGGGGAGATAGTGTAGCCTCCCCCGAGGAGGGCTCCCCTGTAAGCAGGTGAGCAGAGGCTGGGGGTTCCCGAAAGTCGCTTCGCGTTCCCGGGGGCTCCCTACATGCCTTTAGTGGGTAAGCCTCCCCCTTCTGGGGAGGAGAGCCTCACATAACCGCCAACAGCCGGGGTATGCAATTTAATGCATTTTCCTCAGAGGAACAAAAAAAAACCCTCACTCACTCAGCGAAACACAGCGCAAGCGCTATTTTACGCCGATTTTCTGTGAGGCCGTGGTATCACTCCGGTCGAGGCGGCCCAATTCGTGCCGAAGCATAGTACCCACGGTAAAAAAGACACAAGAGATATAGACGCGAGAATTTTTTGGGACAGCGAGCCCTTTTCCACCACAACCACCGTCCATGCACAAGAATGAGACCATCACAAGCTTAATCCTGTTTTAGCCCCATGGTGTATGTCAGAAGCATTGTTGGATTTCAGTCGGTATACCACCAGCTTTAGGTAGCACTAAGTCCTAAAGTTTATGAAGAACATGACAAAATAATATTTAAGTGCACACATTATCCCAACGTTAAAATAAAATCTATTCCGAGTAAAGTTAAATATAAAATGCTAATATAAAAAAAAAATTAATTTATACAAATTTTAGCTGATATTTAAAATAATGAACAAGAACTTCACATATAACCTAGCTTTACGAACACAAGATAAAAACGCAGGAAAGTTGTAATTTTAAAAATGATAAATAAGCACTTATTGTAACTATAAAATGAAATACTTGATTACTTAAATTATTAATATTGAGCCAGCCTTGCATTTTATATCCGAGTAAATACTCACGATCAAAGGTCTGACCATGGCTGGCATTACGTACGACCTTCAGTTAAACCGCTCTTATGTCCCTACAAATAAAGGCGGTTTTTATGGGGCAACAAACAGTTCAATGTATTACCTGTATGTACTGTGCTTTCCACTTAAAAAGTAACATCCCAACTAATATTATAAATGCGAAAGTAACTCTGTCTGTCTGTCTGTTACGCTTTCCCGATTAAACCTCGCAACCGATTTTGATGAAATTTGGTACAGACAATCTTTAGACCCTGAGACAGAACACAGGCTACTTATTATTTCGAAAAAAAGGTAATGAGATTTCTTAATTTTAAAAGATAAAACCATGAAACTTTATATTTAAGCATTTGATAAGAAATCATTAAACATTTGTTCTAGCATTTTTTAAATTTCAACCAGCTAGGGGGTGAAATAAGGGTTGAAAGTTAGTATGCAAGTTCGTCAAATATCACGTCATAAGAAACAAAAAATCGTTTGTTCTAACATTTTGAAATTTTTACCACTGCGGGGGTGAAATAGGGGTTGAATTGAAGATAAGACCATGAATCTTAGTACCTTAGACATAAGGGACCAGGATTGACAAAAACTAATTTCACACGAGCGAAGCCGCGGGCAGAAACTATTATATAAATAATCTGATTTTCGCTATCAGTCTACATATTATCTTATTTATTATCAAAATCCGAACAATACTTTTTGCGCGAATCAATACTGTTTCGTCTTATCACGAATATATCTTCTCTCATGATCCCAATAATACTTCGCGAACACAATTTCCAATTTCATCTTACTACTATCACAGTGTACGCACACATGTCGGGACAGTCCAAATATTCATATGCAAAACGTGAACAGCATTAATCATCTCAAAAATTTTGCAATTCTAAAATTGTTTTATATTATTTCACACCAGTCAACGAAAATAGCACAGTCGGCCATTTTGAACATTGAAATAGTACGTTACTTCTAAATTAAAATCTGAATAAATAAATGCACTAAAAAGAACAAAATAAACTTTTACATATAAAAGCTTGTCGCGAGATTTACTTACTTATAGAATACTTTTAACTTTTATATTTAATAAAAGCTTGTATTAAAAAAATATTTTTTTACTTTTATTTTATTTTTCGACTAAAAAACCAAGCTTAGCAAACCCTTTCATTTGATTCATTTGAACCCTTTCTTGGGAAAACCCGCCATATTAGATTAAGAGTGACGTAACATTATTTATCGAGGTGTTCTTTGCAAGCCCTTTCATTTGATACCCATATTGTAGGGGTTTAATATAAATCAATATAAATAAATGATGGCGGATCAATTAAAAATAATTGATCCGCCATCTTGGCAATGCCGCCATGTTGGATTTAGAATGACGTCACATACATAACCATGCATTGTCATCCGACTTACACGTGCATGCAAAATTTTAGCTCAATCGGAGACTGCAAAGTGGGTCAAATTAAGATTCCAAGATTTTCTTACATAGTTTCAAGCTAATATAAAAGCTAGTAAAAATATGGTGATGATCGAAGGTGACTACAATACAATTAAGCAGATTGTGTCATCTGATCGTTGGGAGTTCACAGCCCTGCATCTCCACCGAGAGGCACGTTAGCCGATTTAATTAGAATGTTTAGGCTTTATTTAACCAAGCTGGCCGTCTAGAATGGTCAACTTTACACATAAGTTTCTACGCAGGTTTATATAAGCAAGGTTCGCAACGATATTTTCCTTTAACGTCGAATAAATAAATATATACATATATGAAATTCGAGAATCAAAAATACTGTAGAAGGCCCGGGTCAAGGTCACTAAGCCATCGGAACCAGCAGCAAACAAATTTATTACTTACTAGAAAACTAAGCTTAGCAAACCACTAGTACAGTACTATTTTTTTATTAATTCACACTCCGCGGTCTATGATCTATGCATTTTTCATTCTAATATCTTTATATTTGATCTTGGATTACGTATACCCTACGACTACTCTTCACTCTTATTCTAAGGTAAGAATCGCTCCGAAGTATTTAGAACAATAGATACCTAGGTATTATGTCTTGCGAAGTTTCGAGAAAATAGGGCATCACTGAAAAAATTATTTTAAGAACTAGGTACGCAATAATAATGAGTACCTTATCTGCTGATAAAAAATCTAGAAAATGTTTTAAGATCACAGTTGGATTTTTATATACTATAACACAATTTACAAACAGACTGATATATATTATTATATAGATACTAATGGTACCTAGTTACAATATTAATTAATGTTTATATACAGAGATGATAAATACAGAGCAAGGAAAACAAAATACACATCCAAACAAAGTGAGTACTGAGCACAGATAAGGGAAATCATTAGTACAATATAGTCGTATAGTTAAGATACAAAATAAAACAACTTCAAAAATCCAAATGAGTCACCGATGAACTGAAAGAACTTTATGTAATGAAAAATATTTTTACTTTCTTGACATCTCATCTCAATATGCATAGTACTTACTGGCAGATTAACAAATCACCTGCAGAAAAATCCTATAAATCAACGTTACAATTTGACGGTAAAAACAGGTAATCGCTCGTCGCGAGTACATGCCAAGATGTCGTTATCGATAATTCTCGCATTCGACACAATCACAACACTAGTAGTAACATTTATTAATATAATATTGCGACGGTAAAGGACTAAAGGATAAGTAGATATATAACAAACATATTAACTCTATGACCAATTTCATGTCGAAATAGTACCAAAAGCTAAAAATTTTACTAATTTGGCTCAGACATAAAGCAAAATTATTTTATTTTTCTTTTATTAAATCAAGCATAAACTATTTCCATAACAGTTTGTGCTCGGACCATGTGAACAGTACCTACCTAATAGCGTAATAAATATTAACCTTATAATTATGAATTAAAGGAATCCGAACAGTAAAATTGCACAATCTAGAACCTGCCTGACAATAGATGACGTCAGATAATCATCACAGTGGGTAAGACATAATTTAATCTATTTATAATTCTAAATGAATTTTAATTTACATTATGAATAAATTATTTTATTAAAGAATAAAAGAATTTATATTCTGTGTACATAATGTTTGTACAAAAAATAAAGCTAAAAATAAAAAAATGCCACGTATTTATAAATTACCTTAAAAGTCGGTTTCTCCATCTCGTAAATTCCAAATAGGGCAATCCAATCCAAATAGTCACTTCAACTTAACCATAACACAATAATTATACATAGTATACACGCCGGTTTTACAATATAACATATTCGTGTAACAATGAAACTAAATGCAAACTTATTTTCAACAATCGGCAAGCATTGCACTAATTTTAAACTCACTGACTTCTCAAACAGTTAGGTATTTTTAACGCGCTATTTCAGACAAACGCACTGTACAAACACAAAATAAAAATATTATGTGGCTAAATAAAAAGTACCTAACAAAACCAACACATTCAAATCGCTAAGTTGGCACTAATATCGGAAGTCAGAAAAAAATAAATTAAATGCACAATGTAAATAAATCAGACATTATCTATGCAGATAAGGTTGTAATAATAATCACGAATTAATTTCCCCGGTAGCATTGACAGAATATTAATTTAATATTTTTTTGGTGTCGGTGGGCGAACGGTGTGCCGGAAATGCGATGTTTGTAAATAGCTAAGATTTTTATGGCGAAATAATGAAGTACAATAAGACAATATGGCGTACATTTGACAAAAATAAGTGGTTCGCGCGCGTGCGAGTGACAGGCTCCGTGCGGCCAGACCGGAGCGCGGCCGACCCGTCTCTGTGTGTACCGTGCCCACGGCTGCTCCGTATTTTCTTACCCGCTCACACGCTAAGCTCATAGGGTTGATACAACATTTTCATGAATGTATAATTAGGCAACTATATTTAACAATGAAGCCTTCTAAATATTGAATAACATGGAAAATGAGTATATGTATTTATATATATAAAAAAAAGAAATTAAAGTTATATTTTGGATTCATAATAAAGTATTGATATGATATATATATTAATTAGAAAATTATCAGAAGCCAACATACTTGATTAGTTCAGCTACACTAACCTAACTTTATATTGGTATTTCAATATTTTTTTTGTAGTTTCTCCTTATGAGTAAACTCGTTCAAAATAACTGTAACAAGAATATTGTGTATTGAAAACTATATTTAAAAACAAAATTGAAGTTAATATTATATGTTTAAGAGAAATGGTATCTTTTTATTCATCTATATTGCTGTCAGGAAGTTATTTATTATAAATATTTATATTATTATGGATGTTTTTTGTTCCAAAGCGGTATTCATGTCGTATACATTTCATATAATCAAACATCATAAAGTATTTATTTAAGTAATAATTATAAGTAGGTATTCATTTAATTAATAAATCTAAATAATGTGAGATAGGTTCAATAAATAATTAATTGATCACAGAAGAAAGTAAGCCTGTTTATTCAGTTAAAAATAAATTATTTTAATAATATTGATTAAAATAATTAAAATGTACAAAATAAATAAGTAAATTGAAAGCCCTTCGAGTGACGGCCCTGCTGCACACACGCCCGTCTTAACACACATACGCAAACACGTAGATACAGCAATTTTTTACGTAGGTAAATAATCATAGTACATAGATAAATATCGGTATCAATCGAAAACCAGATATTTAGATACTTCGCACTTTATGTCATTGTTGTTGAGTTGTGTTACATCGCGCTTAATTTTTCATTGCATATATATTTATGAAATATATATTTTTTTAACTACTAATATTGATTAGTGTGTTATTATCCACTACTAAAATACACCGATTTCATAATTTTTAAAATGTATACATTACATAATAGTACTTACTTATTATTTTATATAAACTAATATAATGTGTTATTGTAGTTAATAAAATCATCGTCTTACCACTATATAATTCTAATAAATACTTAATGAACAGATTCCTGTTTAACAAACAATAAATTAATATTGTAACAACCCGTTAATATTTAAAACAACGTGAAAATTTTAATTAATAATAACGAAAAAAAATATCCTTTGTCCTTCAACACAGTTTTAGATAAGCATCTAAACATTTGCCTTATACTATTCTCACTAGCAAGAGGTTGATCGGGATTCATGTTTAATTTATTTATAGAATTGCGTTTAGATTTTGGTAGTAAGAACACAGATGTAAAGAAATTGCGACATTACCATTAATCACATTTATTGTAGCCTATATTGTATCAAAATGCAGATCATTGTTTGGCACTATGAGTCACTGTCATCAACATATCGACAAGAATTGTGTCATCAACACGTGAATGTTTTTTAACTATAACTTACCGTATCGTATGTCATAACATAATAATAATTTTCAATTCTCAATAACTGACACCGCACATTCTCAATTCCTGACGTGTGGCATCCTTGAACCGAGACTCCGCGCTGTGTTGGAGCGTTTCCGATACAATGTTTCAATTTCAATCAGCAGGTACAGATCGCGTTAAAAAGAAAACATAAGTGGCCAGCAGTAACTCGCATTATGAAAACTTTAAGTTGGATGTATACGTGTATGCCTTTACCTTTCTCTGTTTGCAGCAAAAATCGTTACCAAATCATGCACACGTATTAGTAAATAGCGTTTATATATTCTCTTTGATAGTGGAACCTTATTATATCATGTGTTACCCTTTTTACATTTTTTTATTTACTATATTTTATTATCGGATTATAATGTTTATCAGTAGGTAGTGAAAGCATTACATTACATTATAGCTTTTTATAAATTTGGAAAAATTCGATGACATTCCAGAAATCGCATTAAATCGGAGGGAGACTAGGGTCGTTCGGTCGGTACCTCGGTGTTACCGCAAAGTATCAGTATTCGTTTTGTTGTATTCCCGCGTGAAGGGTAAGGTAAGCAATGAAATTCCTGGGTAATGTGACATTACATTTTATTTGGGTAAATTTTTAGGTAAAAGGTAATTTTTTTTTTGGTTTGCTGTGAATCTGACAAGAACCGCATCTGCTATAGTAGTCTGCTTGTGTGTCAAAATGTTACTTAAAATAAAATTAAAAACGTCCTTAATTAATAATAATGATTAATTCCTTTGATGGCTTAGAAATATATTTTTAAAGGGGGTTATCAGAACGTTTTCTTTAGAACTGTGGAAGAAGAGATAGGAAGAGTTTGCTTAGCACTGGTACACGATAGATTTTAAAGAAAACCTTTAAATGATTTCAGTGCAACAAACTTTATTTGATTTGTCCTTTCTATTTGTCTTTTCCTAATATCTACCGATTTACAGAAGAACAGAATTTAAGAAACATGATAAAATTATTAAAATAGTACTTTATAAAATTCCCGCCGTGTGGATCGACTCACGCACACAGACACATCGTATTCGTTTTTCAAATAATCCCAAACTCGCGCGTAAACGATTTGTGCTTTATCGTAAAAGTCATACAGTTGATTGTCGTCTATCCGGCAAACTTATTATTACTCGCCTACAAACAGTCTACGTTCAATAACGTCATGCGTGTACAAGGCAATTCGAATTTTTAATAATTGTATTCAAAATGGCGGCGTCCTAGGATATGTTCTATTTTGTTTTATTTTTTATACAAAAAAGGTAAGTTTAATAATAAAAAAAAATTACTCCCTCGTTGATTACTCTATTTTTTATTAAAGACAGTTTTTATAGTTTATTTTTATATTAATTAAATAGGACTGATATATAACAATAATATTTAAATAATGATATTTTTAAATAAGATAGTTTGTGTTAATGTACTAAATGTTTTAACATTACAACATACTAAAGTCGTTTTTAGATTGCAAAATAGACTTAAATATTTATACAACCACATTCATTCACATGAAACAGTTGATTCTAGACCGTGATGCAAAGCAGTGTACACAAACAACACATAAATAATTTAAATAATTTAACTAACGTCTATTTAATAATTAGTTAGTAAATAATGTTATAATACCAGCCATAATATCACCGTTGTTGTGGTATTATTATCTTATATGTGATAGTCAAATAATCTTCAGTTAAGTGTGAACTGAAAATGTTGGAATAAGAATGTTGCTAATAATAATATAGAAATATGGTACTCAAGGTGAGATTATTAAATAAATATTTATTCCTTCATTAATCACTTATAAGAGTGATATTATTATTAAATTCGAATTAAATAAATTCGTATATCCATTATAAAATTATTGTGGACGGTGCAATGGTTGACATGAAAACGACTGTAATTATAGTAAACGTAATATTATATATTGTAACTAGTTGAATTACAGCTGCTATAAACATATGATAAACAATGAAATCAAAAAATAATTCGTCAAATCCGTGCAATACAGAAAAAGTCATAAAGGCAAAGGAATTAAAAATAGAGCGTTATTTTTGTTTAATACAACTCAGTGCCGTAGTCTGTACGAGCGCTAAGCAGCAATTTCAAGCAAATGGATACGACACACGGCGCGTCCACACGTGGTCGGTTCTATATTTGGAGGCATAATAGTTGGCAGGTATATTTATTATTATGACCGCACACGTTTCAACTATTTTATTCGTTCATAAATTATATTGTATTTAAGTATTGTCCTCACTAATTTAATAGCAGAGACATGTAGTTGATAGACGTGAACCATAGTCAGGTACTTCATTTATTAATACAAAACAAACGCTGACAAAAATTATATACATATATTAATTCCCAAAGCTAATCTAAGTGCTGTCTCAGTTAGAGGTTGTCATGACATGCATTAATAAATTATATAAAAAGTGAGACCGAACGCAAAGTGACATGGAGTCGAAAGTATAAGTGCTAACCTCATAAATGATATATGGAGTAGGGATAAAGAATAAGGAACAATTGGCAATTAACTGTGGCAATTTCTTTTATAATAATAATTTAATTAAAATAATTATTTTATTTCTAAAACGTCTTTTATAATGACAGACGACATGAAGATAAGAAAATTAAACAAACCAGCAACATATACCAACCTAAAAATCAATCAATAAAACGAGACAAAGGAATACAATTCAATGTTACTTACTTGTAAATCTCGTCCCGTGTGTACGCGCTGACCCGAACGCCAGTCGCTCCGACCAAATGAATGTGCACAGAGTTTGTACACACGTGGCGAATTTTTCTTATCTTGTTTTGGATATATGTATGTACGTGGCAGACGCGTTCGTTAATGCAGCATGACTTCGGTTTCGTTTGCATAGTTTAGAGAAAAGAGTTTTCATTTGGCTGTGTACATCTATTGATATTTTATTGGTGGCATTATTGTTACTGTTCCATGTTTAAAAATATTATCTTTGTTTATCATAACTGGATGTTTAAATAAGCATATTATACCATATTGCAATGAATTAAAGGCGTTTATCGCGAAATATGTTTTTAGCCTCATAATAGTCGGCGGACTAGAGAAAGTTACTGTGTTCAATATCTTCTCGTTGATTCAACGCAATTTATATAATAGAAAGGGATGGTGCTATTGAGTCTACATAGCGCCATTCCTTTCTCACCGTACTCAAGCAGAGATTTGATGTAGCGTTCAGTAGTAGAGCTTTAAGATTTCGCCGGGTTAGTGCTCGGTGTCGAGATGTATTTATCGTCCCCACCTTCAAAACTAAATATCTATGCTAGAAATATATTTTATATTAGCCGACCCGGAGATCGCTGTCATGCTATATAAATTATTTTTAGGAGAATCACTAAAATAACTATATTAAAAAATTTGGGTTGGTAATAGTAGGAAAATTTGTATTTGTTTTGTATGTATTTTAAATATTTTAAATGCCACATTATAAAACATATTAATTAATGGTAGAAGTAAACAACCCTTATCACTTATGGGTACAGAAATAAATAGTAGGCGATTCTCGGACCAACTGAAGCAGATAGAATAAGGATATGACGTAATAAGGAGTAACTTGGGCTACTTTTATTTTACAAATATTATTTGATAATACATACACTCACGCCTTTTTCCCACGGGGGTAGGCAGAGATTACGTCCTTCCACTTGCTACGGTCCTTACATATCTCTTTCGCTTCATCTACTTTCATAACATTCCTCATACATGCTCGACGATTGCGGGTACTTCTGACCAGTAGTGCAATTCTCGTATTTTTTTACAATCGCAATTTAGTTGAAGTTTAGCAATCGCTCGATCTTAGTCCCACCCAAAATCGGTATTCACGTATCACATTTCCGAACAAAACCAAAACTAAATTGAAACTAAAACTTAATTTCAGCGAACTTTAGATTGCGAGGTGGGAATGTTGCCAATTGAATCAAGACAAAATCCACTGAATTTAAAAAAATAAATATATCGAAAAATAAACGATACTATTAGATTTTAGAGTATAAAATCATTATTTAATTGGCATAAAAGTCCAAAGATGTATAAATATTTAATGACAACTGCATTTCAATCGTGGAATTTGACGTTTGTAGCTCAACCTCGATCGACAGGTTATCTAAACTTTAGTAGAATACCGATTCTGTTGCGGTTAGAGTGCAGTTTAACTTCGATAAAATAGGAGAATACAGTGTAACGATTATGATTTAGCGCTACGTTTGGATCGAGCTAGTTCAAGTCGATCAAAGTTCGATTGAAAGACGTGAATACAAAAACGTGTTTTTAGACTAAATCGTTGCTAACTCGCTGCGACTTTATTTAGGAGAATTGCACTACTGGCCTTTTTTGAGGACACTTTCGATTTGTTCGAAGTATGTTCGCCTAGGTCTTCCTCGTCCCGTGTCTCCACTCACTCCAGCTTCATAAATTATTTGATAATACATAAAATACATAATTATACACGCGAAAGTCTATAGGATGTTACCTTTCACTTAACTAATTACTACTGAATGTAGCTTATATATATATATCAGAATAACACATAGGCTACAATTTATATAGATACTAGCTTCCGCCCGTGGCTTCGCCCGCGTGAACCAAGGTACCAAGATTCCTGGTTTTATCTTCAATTCAACCCCTACTTCACCCCCACACTGGTAAAAAATTCAAAATGCTAGAACAAACGATTTTTTGTTTCGTGATATTTGACGAACTTCCATACTAACTTTCAACCCTTATTTCACCCCCCCCCCCCCCCAGCTGGTCGAAATTTCAAAAATGCTAGTTCAAATGTTTAATGATTTCTTATCAAGTGCTTAAATACAAAGTTTCATGGTTTTATCTTTTAAAATTAAGAAATCCCATACAAGCTTTCAACCTCTATTTCTTCATCCCTTTTTTCAAATAAAAAGTAGCTTATATTCTGTCTCAGGATCTAAAGATTGTCTGTGCCAAATTTCATCAAAATCGGTTGCGAGGTTTAAGCGGGAAAGCGTAACAGACAGACAGACAGACAGAGTTACTTTCGAATTTATAATATTAGTTGGGATTGTGTGAATAGTCCAAACATTATTATTATTATTTATTTATTTTCTACAATATAGGTTAACTTTTCTTCTAACTAATATATATAAATCTCATGTCACAATGTTTGTTGCTCAATGAACTCCTAAACTACTTAACCGATTATAATAAAATTCGCACACCATGTGCAGTTCGATCCAACTTGAGAGATAGGATAGTTTAAATCTCAAATTGCTGAGTGTCATCATCATCATCATCATCATCATCAATTTTAAAAATTCTTTCACCAATAGAAAGCCACATTATTGCGGAGTGTCATCATCATCATCATCATCATCATCATCATCATCATCATCATCATCATCAGCGGACGGCGCGCGATGGCTTCGGGTTTAATTCAGTTCGCTTTCGTGCTCGCTTCGGGGATTATTAATATTATGCCCAACGAAGTGGGCGCGGGTCAGCTAGTATATTATATTCTTGCCAATTACATTTATGGGCGAGATGCGCTCTTATCCTTATATGTACATAATTAAAAATATAACCTACAATCTATCTATATGTTTGACGCCTAAACTAACCTACCATCTCGAGCAAAGCAACTCGTAACCTTGATTTTACCTGTGCTTTGATTAATTTCGGATCTTTTCTCAATATCTCGAGCTTATTTATTATATAATTTAGGCACCAAGTATTTGGGTCGCCGGCGGGCGCGAGGAAGTAGCGCCCGCGGATACGGCGACCCGAGATGGACCACGCCCTTTCCGTGACCGGGGGGCGTCGTCGGTGGAGGAGACAGAGGGATATAGTGTAGCCTCCCCCAATGAGGGCTCCCCTGTATGTCTGTATGTCCCCGACGAGGAAGTGGAGGCTGGGGGTTCCCGAAAGTAGCTTGGCGTTCCCGGGGGCTCCCTACATGCCTGAGGAAGGCCATCCCTGAGGTTTTTAGTGGGTAGGCCTCCCCGTTCTGGGGAGGAGAACCCCACATAACCACCGGCTCGCAACAGCCGGGGTATGCAACTTAATGCATTTTCCTCAGGGGGAACAAAAAAAAAGGCACCAAGTATTTAGGCAGTCTTTGTCCATAATAATTTTCTTTTCCCTTACACTTTTTGTATTATATTTATTTATTACGATATGTGTCCTGCGCAGACAAAGTCGCGGACACCATATACATATACATATATATATATATATATAATATATATATATATATATATAATATATATATATATATAATATATATATATATATATAATATATATATGTCGCAGCAACAGGTTAAAATAGCCGTTCAATCAAACAGCTAGCCCTTTGACTGAACAACGTCATTCAATTACACAACTATACGTCGTTTAGCCAACTTGTTGATTGCAACGTTCAACATTACAGCTAGACGATGCTTAGCCAACTGGTTAAATGGCAAATCAACTAAGGTGACCATTAGTTTAGTACTTAATTTGAGAGAATAGAAAGACTTTTTGTATTTTCTTGGGAGGTTATTCTTGAATTAAGTTTAAGAGGTGACCAAAAGTTTGATGAAATAAGTAAAAAGGAAAAACAAAATAATCATAATATTGTTTATTGCGCCAAGCAAAAAATTACAAACTCAAAAATTTACGAAGCAAAATTATTTCATAATCCCGTAATTTTCTCTCGAATATTTGTTTAAATTATGATTCACTCGTATCACTCGTAAGTGACCTCATAATTTCTGTGTCTTTAATAACACGTGTAACGTATATTTACTACTTACTTTCCTAAAAATATCTTGAAACAATCAGAAACTACGGCTAGTTGACGCCATATTGTAAACAAAACGCACCTAACGCTGCGGTGGTGAGCGCTGAACTAATTAAATTAGACGGCAGCTTTTGAATCAGCTGTAGTGTTGAACGTTTTGAGCGAATCAAATATTCAATTAATGAGCTAGACGTATGGTTGAATGGCGTTGTTCAGTCAAAGGGCTACCTGTTTGATTGAACGGCTATTTTAACAGTTGGCTGCGACATATACATATACACAGCCATCGGTATAGCACAAATGCTCGTATACACCACACAAACATCTACCCCCACTGAACTTGAGCCTAAGAGACGTCTCTCATGATTAGCCTATATAGTTCTTAGAACTTAGGCATAAGGCTGAGTTTACTCGGTAGGTCACGCTGGTCACGGGCGCGAGTAAGTCGCGCCCGCGGATACGGTGACTCGGGAGCGACACGCGCCTCCCGTGGCCGGGGGGCATTGTCGTGGAGGAGATCGGGGGAGGTATTGAAACCTCCCCCGAGCAGCGAAGGCTGAGGGTTCCCGGAAGTCGAATATCGTTCCCGGGGGCTCCCTACATGCCTCAGGAAGGCCATTCAGGATGTTTTTAGTAGATAGTGTGACCAAGGGAGACTTTTTTCGGAGCGCACGTGGTGGTGGGCGCTCGGAAAAAAAAACGACCTCCATAAAACTGAAGTTTTACCTGGTAAAAAAAAGGTCACGCTGGTCTGACCGCCCTGGCCGGTGTGGAGTCAGATATTATATCGGACCGTAAGCACTTGCCGTTGCGGGGGTATCCTGGGCACATTTCGTGCTCCTCGTGAGATATTCAGTCTCTCTCTCTTGAGAGAAAATGAAAAAGATGTCGATGGAAACCATTCGCCACGGAGTTGTCTATGAAAATTCATATAGAATACACACACTTGATTAAATATCAACTTTCGACTTCTTCGAGCTATAATTTTGTAAAGTTTCAATAAAATCCATTGTGTAGTTTTTACGTGTGAGTGTAACAACATTCACCCACATTTACAAACTTTCCCGTTCATCATAATAGTAGTGAACATTTCACACAATATATTTATACATAGTTATCTATGTATTATTGTAATGTATAAGCTATATTATGGTAAAGTTTCAATAAAATCCATTGTGTAGTTTTTACTTGACAGTGTAACAAACATTCACCCATACTTACCAACTTTCCCGTTCATCATAATAGTAGTGAACATTTCACACAATATATTTATACAGAGTTATCTATGTATTATTGTAATGTATAAGTTATATTATGGTAAAGTTTTATTAAAATCCATTGTGTAGTTTTTACTTGACAGTGTAACAAACATTCACCCATACTTACAAACTTTCCGTTCATCATAATAGTAGTGAACATTCACACAATATATATTATACTAGTTATCTATGTATTATTGTAATGTATAAGCTATATTATGGTAAAGTTTCAATAAAATCCATTGTGTAGTTTTTACGTGTGAGTGTAACAAACATTCACCCATACTTACAAACTTCCCGTTCATCATAATAGTAGTGAACATTTCACACAATATATTTATACATAGTTATCTATGTATTATTGTAATGTATAAGCTATATTATGGTAAAGTTTTATTAAAATTCATTGTGTAGTTTTTACGTGTGAGTGTAACAAACATTCACCCATACTTACAAACTTTCCCGTTCATCATAATAGTAGTGAACATTTCACACAATATATTTATACATAGTTATCTATGTATTATTGTAATGTATAAGCTATATTATGGTAAAGTTTTATTAAAATCCATTGTGTAGTTTTTACGTGTGAGTGTAACAAACATTCACCCATACTTACAAACTTTCCCGCTTATAATAATAGTAGTGAACATTTCACACAATATATTTATACATAGTTATCTATGTATTATTGTAATGTATAAGCTATATTATGGTAAAGTTTTATTAAAATCCATTGTGTAGTTTTTACTTGAGAGTGTAACAAACATTCACCCATACTTACAAACTTTCGCGTTTGTGATGTTAGTAGCGTCATATTTTGGTCAATATCTTTATAAATAGGGAGTTGGGTTTAGACTATTTATCTGAGACCAGATTCCAATTGACGACTCTGTAAAATTACAGGGAGAAACAAAAATAGCCCTTGCTGATTTTCTTGCCGATTCTTTCCAGGATAAGGTCTCCCGCCGTAGAATTGTGATTCAATGGCCTAGCAACTTTGTCGTGAAAAAGTGATTGTAAAATCTTGTTTGTGTAATACATTTCGATTAAAGACGTTATATTATTGATTTAAAAAGGATAAATTACGAAATGTAATGTAATGAAATTGGTGAGGAAAATCAATTTGATAATAATTCAACTAATGTGAGCGTGCGTTAGAAAGAGGGCTACAAACATCGCGGCGTTCATTGAAATATATTCCCGTAAATATCGGACAACGAAACGATTGGAGTGGACACAATTCTTTAACTCCGTTGAGTTGAGTTAAGGCTAAAAAAAAACTAAAGTTCGATTTTTAATTCGAGTCAGTAAAATGACATTTCCAGTATCATGTGTCACAAATCATATTATTTAATATGGTACGTATTACATATTTACAATAAAAAAACGCTTTGATACCTAATAAATAAAGCATGACTAAATGTCTAAATCTATTGATTGCCGAACATCATTATTGTAGTGGGTTGTAGTGGGTCACCCTTTTTTGTATCAGTGACAGTTGCACTTGTCATTTTACTGACTCGAATTAAAAATCGTAGTTTAGAGGTTCGTTTTTGGGCAAATGTATAA
Source organism: Scirpophaga incertulas (assembly GCA_036419045.1). NCBI lineage: Eukaryota > Metazoa > Arthropoda > Insecta > Lepidoptera > Crambidae > Scirpophaga > Scirpophaga incertulas. The sequence goes on along the minus strand of CM071636.1, from coordinate 1,751,355 downwards.
ATTTTTATAACAAGATTCCACATAGTGTAGCTGAATTGCCTCTTCATAAGTTCAAGGTACACGTTAAAAAGACGCAGATGAGTAAGGGCTATTACAAAGTCAATGATTATTTAAATGATGCCAATGCTTGGTGTTGATTTGAAGATATTACATTCTAAATTGTAAATATTAGTTTTCCAGTATAAATTGTAAACACATATGTACATTGTATGATAACGACATAATTTATAGATAGGGAAAAAAATTGGACGATTCAAAAGAGCTTTCTATAAAGTCATATTTGAATAAAGTTAATTTTTATTTTGACGACCTCCATAGTCGAGTGGATAGTACACCGGTTTCAAGGTGTCGCCATCTCTGAGGTCCCGGGTTCGAATCCCGGTGGGGGCAGATGTTTGTGTGATGAATGCGGGCATTTGTACCTTAGTCATGGTTGTTGATATATATTTCAATAAAAATTATTTATATATGTATGTCTATCCGTTGCCCTAGATCCCATAGCACAAGCCTTACAGAGCTTAGTTTGGGCTAGGCTAATTGGTGTAACAAATATTTATTATTATTAGATTTTGATTTTAAGGAACAGTGATTCTGCAGGCTCTGTGGGTCATAAGGAGTCAAGGTGAATTACAAGGTTTAAATTGTATAAATTGGGTGCATTTTTGTATATATATATATATTTATAAATCAGAAGGTAAATAGAGTTTGCACCAAAATTGAGCGCGGTCGGTAACTAGCCTACTAACTAAACACTACCTACAAAAGCCTTTGGTAGGGCAGAAGAAGAAGACTTTATCGGATTTGAACTAAACAGCCCATCCTCCAGAGCGGTGAGCGGTGCATAGCGCGGTCGGTTTTTTTTTCCCACGGTGGATGGTAGTGAATCCTCATGGGGCGCGCCACCACAGTGGTCGTCTTAATAACCCCCTGGTGTTCGGAATACCTTCCACCAGATACCACCCGCAACCGGTCTATGACGGGTGATTATGTTGGACTCTCCAGAAGGCTAGCCTACCAACGAAATACTACCTACATCCTCTGGACGGGCAGAAAGCCTGGGACCTGGGACGGTGGGTTAGTTTGAACTCCTTTGTACTCCATTTATTACGGGCAAACATAAATTAAAAAAAAGACAATCTCCATAGTTTCCACAGTCCGGACACATCCTTTCCCTCGGCAAGCTTGCGCGACAAAAGTTTTAATTATATCCCTGTCTCGCTTGCACGCGCAATATTTGCCTCCGTCTATCCTTGTCACGCATCCGAACCACGATAACGAGACGCCACAGAGTTCACTGCATTATTTTTAATTTTAATTAATTTATTATTATTTCACAATAAACTCCGTTTTATTTATCTCCCGCAAAACTGCTTACGCAGTTTTTATTCTGTTGTTATTGTTCGCCATTTATGGTGTTTGTTTTTGAACTGCCATTGAGCTTGTATTGTATCATATTAGATTTTAAACATATATGAAATTACACAAATTAAAATCACTACATAGTATAAAAACAAAGTCGCTATCTGCCGTCTGTCTGTCCCTATGTTACCTACGCAATGGATTTTGATGCGGTTTTTTTTAATAGATAGAGTGATTCCTAAGGAAGTTTATATGTATAATACATGCATAATGTAGTAGAGAAACACTGATAAAGGAGTATGCCCATTCGTAGTATCACCTTTACTCGTCCTTGTGCCTTAACCAAACTAATACCAAAAAATAAGTAATAATTTTTAACAAAACTCTGCAATATACCAAGCCGAAACTTCGCCGGAGATAAATCCACATAATAATTAGTGTTCAGAAAATCAGTACATAAATGTGTAATTGTAAAAATATATAAAATAAAACAAGTTCCTTTTAAGTCTCAAAAAAGATTTTAATAAGTTTTTTAAGTAAAAAGGCGGAAGCAAAAACTCATCAGGCAAACGGATTATTGTCATACATCCTAACAATCACTCCAGGGCATTTCTTAATTGAAGGCCACTTACATCCCTGCCGGCCTAAAGATCTTCGAGATTTCTCCTTCAACAATTTGACTCGTTATCAAAGGATTGAGCAACTCCGCCAGCACTTTTGGACGATTGACAGGACAAAGAATATATATCAGAGCTCCAACAGCGTGTGAAATGGAAGACTGGCAAGGATTCTCTCGCAATTAATAGCCTAGTGGTGATTAAGGAGGATAACCTTCCACCTTTGCAGTGGAAAATGGGACGTGTTGTTGCTGTGTACCCAGGCAGTGATGGTATCAGTAGAGTAGCTGATGTCAAGACTTGCAGCGGCGTACTCCGACGTGCCTTTTCAAAGATATGTCTTCTATTCAACAAAGATTCCTGTTGAAAGGCAAGCTTTCAACGGCCGGGGCAATGTTAGGATGTATGACAATAATCCGTTTGCCTGATGAGTTTTTGCTTCCCGCCTTTTTACTTAAAAAACTTATTAAAATCTTTTTTGAGACTTAAAAGGAAACTTGTTTTATTTTATATTTACAATTACACATTTATGTACTGATTTTCTGAACAAATGTGTCACTGTACCGAAATTAGTACAAATTAACTAAAAAATAAATGTAATTTATTACCTTATATAATAAATGTTACAAAGTTAATTTAGATACTAACCTGAGCGAGAAACAATACAATACACAATAAATGATATACCTGACTGAGTTGTTGGGTGAGCAAAACAAATAAATAATAAGAGATATCTTAATCCCAAATATATTTTTGTCTTTCACCACTGCGCCTTGCTATTTGCTTCGCGTAGACAAATTTTCAATAATAAAATCGCGCAATCACTCCAAAATATATATACAATCTTTCAATTGGTAGTTTTTAATATCCGGTTCGATGTAGACCATGTTTCAGAAAATCTAGTACATAAATGTGTAATTGTAAAATATATAAAATAAAAACAAGTTCCTTTTAAGTCTCAAAAAAAGATTTAATAAGTTTTTTAAGTAAAAGGCCGGGAAGCCAAAACTCATTCAGTGCAAACGATTATTGTCATTACATCCTAACATTGAAAAAAAAAAAAAAAAAAAAAAAATAAAAAAAAAAAAAAAAAAAAAAAAAAAAAAAAAAAAAAAAAAAAAAGCATGGTTTCAGAAAATCAGTACATAAATGTGTAATTGTAAAATATATAAAATAAAACAAGTTCCTTTTAAGTCTCAAAAAAGATTTTAATAAGTTTTTTAAGTAAAAAGGCGGGAAGCAAAAACTCATCAGGCAAACGGATTATTGTCATACATCCTAACATTGCCCCCGGCCGTTGAAAGCTTGCCTTTCAACAGGAATCTTTGTTGAATAGAAGACATATCTTTGAAAAGGCACGTCGGAGTACGCCGCTGCAAGTCTTGACATCAGCTACTCTACTGATACCATCACTGCCTGGGTACACAGCAACAACACGTCCCATTTTCCACTGCAAAGGTGGAAGGTTATCCTCCTTAATCACCACTAGGCTATTAATTGCGAGAGAATCCTTGCCAGTCTTCCATTTCACACGCTGTTGGAGCTCTGATATATATTCTTTTGTCCATCTCGTCCAAAAGTGCTGGCGGAGTTGCTCAATCCTTTGATAACGAGTCAAATTGTTGAAGGAGAAATCTCGAAGATCTTTAGCCGGCAGGGATGTAAGTGGCCTTCCAATTAAGAAATGCCCTGGAGTGATTGGCGTGAGATCTTCCGGATCTGATGACATCGGCGATAGTGGACGTGAGTTCAAAATGGCTTCGATTCGTATCAAAACAGTGTTAAGTTCCTCATAGGTTAAATGACAATTTCCCAACACTCTATTAAGGTGATATTTGGTAGATCGAACACCTGCCTCCCAAAGGCCACCGAAATGCGGAGCATAAGCAGGTATAAAGTGAAATGAAATACCGTCATTTGCTATCTTTTCAGGTAAAGTGTTGGAATTGCTCTCAAGGAATTTGGAAATTTCGTTACTTGCCCCCACAAATGAAGTGCCGTTGTCGGAATAAATATTACATGGCTTTCCTCGGCGCGAAATAAATCTATTTAGTGCTTGTAAAAAGTTATGGCTAGTCAAATCTCCCACCAATTCCAAGTGCATTGCCTTAGTGTTGAAACAAACAAAAAGTGCTATATACACCTTAACAATCCTTGACCCACGACCTTGACGACTTAAAGATGATAACGGACCAGCATAGTCTACCCCTACATTTTGAAAGGGAAATGCTGCATCTGTGACACGGTTTAAAGGTAGATTGCCCATTTGCGGCGAGATAGTTTGTCCTTTCATACGGTTACAAAGAACGCAGCTTCGATAGCAAGATTTAGCCAGATTGCGACCTCCAATAGGCCAATACGATTCCCGAATCGTAGAAAGTAAAAGCTGTGGACCAGCGTGCAATAGTTTTTTGTGTTCACTGGCAAATAAAAGTTTAGCAAATCGATGAGTGGACTGTATAATAATAGGATGCTTTTTCTCAAAGGGATAGTGCGAATTTGCTAAACGACCACCACCAACACGTAATATTTTATAATTGTCTAAGAAAGGAGTTAATTTTAACAGTGAACTTTTCTTAGGCAAGGCCTTATTATTTAAAAGTAAATTATATTCTAGGAAAGATTCTTTTTGCGATTGAATAATTATTAAATTCATTGACTTTGTCAGTTCCTCTGTTGTTATATAGGAAGTAGAATTAGGGATACCTTTGCAAATGTTAATAAAACGTAACACGTAGGCAATAGCACGTTGAAGTCGTAAAATATTGGAAAATCGGTCAAAATTAATAAACTTCTGGGAACTATTTATAAGTGAGATGTGTAATGACACTTCTGGTTTTAGTTCAGGAAGGTCGGTTGTGTTGCCCGGAGTTTCAGGCCAAGTGGAAGAATGATATTGTAAGAATTGTGGGCCACACCACCATAAATCCAAAGAATGTATAGCATCGCAGTCGATACCTCGTGATAATAGATCAGCGGGATTATAATGTGTTGGTACATGACGCCATGCGAAAGAACCACAATTCTCTAAAATGTCGGCAACACGGTTACGCACAAAGGTTGTTAATTTAATTGGTAACATCTTTATCCACCCCAAAACTATCATTGAATCAGTCCAAAATGTGACACTATTTATTTGAAACCTAACGGACGACTTAATTTTCTTAAATAAACGAGCTGCTGCCAGAGCACCACATAACTCCAGCCTGGGTATAGTTAAGGGCTTAATAGGCGCGACGCGACTTTTAGCTATTAACAATCGTACCAAAATGCTACCTTGATTATTAACTGTGCGAACATAAGCACAGGCTCCATAAGCCTTCTCGGATGCGTCTGCAAAGATATGAAGCTCCAAAGATTGATAGTGATCGAAAACGACATGACGTGGTATTGTAAGATACTTCAGGCTTGGTAACTTATTAATTATATTAGTCCAAATGTTAAGTATTCCAAGAGGCAGTTCTTCATCCCAAGACAGTTTCTCTAACCATAATGTTTGCAACAGCATTTTTATTTTAATAACACAAGGTGACAATAGCCCTAAAGGGTCAAATATACGAGAAATGAGTGCAAGTATATCACGCTTTGTGTTAGCAAGCTTAGATGGAATTGTTATGGGAAAACATAACATGTCTGTTTGTGTGTGCCAATTTAAACCTAAAGTTTTATTAAATTCATCGTTTCCGATATTTAATTCATTTTGGGACTGTACACACTCACCTGCTATCAAGGTTGGCTCATTGGACTTCCATTTCCTTAATGGCATGCAAGCGGACGCTAGAGCTTTGGTAACATTATCGCGTAATAAACAGGCTTGATTGTAGTCATCAACACCAGTCAATAAATCGTCGACATAAAAATCGTGAATGATAACGTCAGCAGTTAGCTGATCGTTACACTCTAAACCTATTTGTTTAAGACAACGGGTTGCGAGGAAAGGTGCGCTAGCTGTACCGTATGTTACTGTATTCAATTGAAACGCCTTAATATCTGTCGCTGCATTATCACGCCAGACAATCTGCTGTAAATATCTGTCTGAATGATGTACAGAAACTTGTCGGTACATTTTTTCGATGTCCGCTGAGAAGACGTACTTATAAAACCTATATCTTATCAAAATGGACAGTAAATCATCTTGGACGGTAGGTCCAACCATTTGAATATTGTTGGATGAAATACCTGAAGTGGTAGGCGCACTGGCATTAAATACAACACGCAGTTTCGTAGTTGTACTATTTTCGCGCAAAATACCGTGATGAGGGATAAAGTACCCTTTACTTATGTCTTCAATCTTACTCTCAGACATGTGACCCAATGAAATATACTCGGACATGAAATCTTTATACATTTGAGAAAATTTAGGCTGATTTTGATTTCTGCGCTCAAGTGATAGAAGACAGCGTTTAGCACGCTGCAATGAATCGCCTAAAATGTTAGCGGAGTCTTTCAAAGGTATTCTAACATTAAACCTGCCATTAGGCAAGCGAGAAGTATGCTTAACAAAATGAACTTCACATAAATTTTCCTCTTGTGAATAAGTTGATGACTGATGGTCAATTTCTTCCAATTGCCAAAAACGCGTAAGTTGGTTTTGTATGTCATCATAATCACTACAAGGGAATGAAAGTTGCTTATGAACTTTTGTAAAGTTACATTTTATGGGAAGTAAAGGATTTGACACGTAGCCGCAATGAATCGGACCACAAACTAACCAACCAAGCTTGGTTGAACAAAGTGTCGGTTTTCCATCACCTAATATAATTTTATCTGAATTTAATAGATTCCAAAAAACGTCTGCCCCAATTATAATATCAACATTAGCAGGCGAATGAAAGGTTGGGTCAGCCAAAACTATATCGGAAGGTATATTAAAATTCTGTAAATTTATTTGTTTACTGGGAATATTATCTGTAATAACGGGTAAAACAAAACACTTAAGAGTAGTCGCATACGTTTCGCTTAGAGATTTCATTGATATATTGCACATCTTACCAACCGACGTCAAAGAATTATTAATACCTTGTATGGTTTTATCAACATGTAAGAAAGGAAGATTTAGTGCATTAAATGTTTTTTCGGTCATTAAGCACGATGAACTGCCTGAATCTAACAAAGCGCGGACCAAGTGCTCCTTATTGTGGGAATCATAGACTTTGACTAAGGCAGTTGAAAGAAGCACATCGAACGAAGCAGGCGAATGAGTGTGTTGAATAAAATTTGCAGACAAAGTAATAGCGTTATCATTTACAGAAGTCTCGCCGACGACGGCGGACCGTTCGGTTGACCTAACTTCGTTATTCTTTGTACTATTGTTTTTATGAATGAGTGTATGATGTTTACGTTTACAAATTTTGCAACCAGTTTTCTTACAATGATTAGAATAATGGCCATGACGAAAACAATTGTAACATACTTTAAAATTAGGAAGTGAAGATAATCTTTCATCAACACATTGCGCTAAAAATTGCGGACATGTGTTTAAATAATGTTCCCCAGTACATTTCGGACACGGACTGGAAGAAGTGTTGCAATTTTGTAGTGTGACCAAAGTTTTGATTTTATTATTATTTTTTGATGAAATACTTGAATGATTACTACTAAGACTACTGTTACGCGACAGTTCTAATGTTTCCAGTAAATCGGCACGGTTGCGTACAAACTCAATAAATTGCTCAAAAGTAATGGTTTGACTTTTGTCAAAACGCCCTTTATTTTCTTCCCACTCGCGGTAGGTTTTTGAGTCTAATTTTTGACTAATAATGTGTATCAACAGTGTGCCCCATGAAACAACAGGCTCGCCTAAAGAACTTAATGCTTGAAGGTTTTTGTTAACCTGATCTATTATACTTTTCAATGCTATTGAGGATTCTTTTGTAATCGACTCGAGACTAAATAGTGCTGAAACGTGATTCTGTATTAACAGCCGTTTGTTATCAAATCGTTCACATAAAACCTGCCATGCTACACTATAATTTCGAGCAGAAAATTCAAAGGATTTAATTACCAGGGCAGCAGAGCCTTCCAACGACGACCTTAAATAGTGAAACTTATTAATTACGTCTATGTCGTCATTGTTGTGAATAAGGCTTGAAAAGGTGTCATGAAACTCAAGCCAAGTATTATAAGAGCCACTAAACTTAGGCAGTTGGATGGTAGGCAACTTGACTGGCTGACGATAAGAGCCACGACTCGATTTACATTCACCATCATCCTCGGTAGAATTTAACATTTGCCTAGCTTCCGTAACTAAGGAGTAATACTTTGTTTCTACTAATTCACGCTCACTTATTTCTAATTGAGCATCATCACAATACACTCTATATCTAATTGCACAGCATCAAATTCCTTGAGAACAGATTCCAACTTAGTGATACGTAATTGCAATTCCATTACCTGACGTTTACTTAATGTTGTATCCTCCAAAGTTAATAAATAATTTTCAAATAATGTTAGCTGACCTTTATAACTGCTACGCTTCTTTTTAAGCCTTTTTAATTGTTCGTTATCCATTTGGGAAGCAAATGTATTGATCTGGAATCTATATAATAAGAATGGAATCTATATAATAAGAACGAAAATTAACAACTTTTATGCTCTCATTAAGTATCTATTGTACCAAATTTATTAACTTATTTATATAAAGCAACAGGTAAAACTAAGGTTTCAACTTAAGAAATTACATATTATTATACTGAAATTAGTTAATTAATGTAACAAATGTGTCACTGTACCGAAATTAGTACAAATTAACTAAAAATAAATGTAATTTATTACCTTATATAATAAATGTTACAAAGTTAATTTAGATACTAACCTGAGCGAGAACAATACAATTACACAATAAATTATATACCTGACTGAGTGTTGGGTGAGCAAAACAAATAAATAATAAGAGGAATATCTTAATCCCAATATATTTTGTCTTCACCACTGCGCCTTGCTATTTGCTTCGCGTAGACAAATTTTCAATAAAATCGCGCAATCACTCCAAAATATATATACAATCTTTCAATTGGTAGTTTAATTATCCGGTTCGATGTAGACCATGTTCAGAAAATCAGTACATAAATGTGTAATTGTAAAATATATAAAATAAAACAAGTTCCTTTTAAGTCTCAAAAAAGATTTTAATAAGTTTTTTAAGTAAAAAGGCGGGAAGCAAAAACTCATCAGGCAAACGGATTATTGTCATACATCCTAACATTAGTAATTATTTCACTTCCGTTCATTCGCCTGTATTTTTATTTTTATGCATATTTCTAGTTCATTGATAAATAGTCTCTTCGTATTGCCTATATTAACATCGGATGATTGGTCAAAAATATATTCGAATACATTCCACTGTCCCTCTCGTGAAAGGGTTAAAAGGAATACCAAAACAATTAATTTTCTTTAGTCTTTTTTCTGCTTTTCTCTAATATTTTAGTCATTATTCTGCTTTTAAGAGTTCTTTATACAGATAGCTAATACCAATGTTGCTAAAACAATTATTTTAAATTAATTTAATTATTTTTATATGAATTATTGGATAGTTGTAATATTTATTGGATAAGATAGACTTAATCATTTTATAGTTTTAATCTTCTACAATTAAATAGGTATTATCAAAAATGATGATAGGAGAAATTCGTAACTTGAAAGTCTTTGGTGTTTAATTTCTATTTTACCCATCGAAATAAAGTCAAATAGTTTTTAATAATTGAATATATAGTTAAAAATCTACAATATATCATAAAAATCATTATGGTACAAAATCATTTTTGGCGATACTAAAAGTCCATACTACAATGGGCATTCTCCTTTTAAAGGTTTCTAATGTGACGTCGAAATAAGCAGATTCTTTTGCTCTCTAAGCAAAACATGTTTGTATTATCTAATGACAAAAAAGCTGTGAACGTTGTGTAGGTTAAGGACTTTTTGTAGTAGGTATATTTAGATAAGCATTGCACCCGTGCGAAGCCGGGACCGGTCGCTAGTATACTAATAATTGGATACACATTTTTATTTGTATGAATTTTTTTATGAATGTAAATGTTTTGACAAAAATCGAGAACGCTTAGATGGTTTGGAGACGTAGAAATAATTGAAGAAAGACGACTGACGAAAGAAAAGTATAAGGCAAATAAATGGGCCAGTTGGTAGAGGACAGCCTATACGAACATAACTTGGACCAGATAGATGATATACTGAAGGAAGGTCAAGAGTATCCGACGAGCGTGCATTAATGAAAGTCGAGGAAGCTAGAGAAGTATGTTTGCATCGTAGCAACTGGAGAACTGTGATCTCTACCTGACCTATCCCATGGGATAGAGGCGTGAGTATATATATGTATTATATATATATATCTATATAAATAAAAATGAATTGTTGTTCGTTAGTCTGCTTAAAACTCGAGAACGGCTGGGCCGATTGAGCTGATTTTGTTTTAAAAATGTTGTCGTAGTCCAGGGTAGGTCTAAACGGTGAGCAAATAAGGAAAAATTGCCGAGTAAGACGACAATTTCATTTTCCCATATAAAAGTTGATCACTTACTTTCTGTCAAACATTTGACGGTATTTGTACTCTCAGTTCCACTCGAATTGAAGAACGCATTAAAACAAGACTTTTAATCGACAACATAACATCAACTTTGCTTATAACATCGTGTATTTAAATTTCAAAATATAAAAATAATTAATTGTTTGACATATTTGACAGTGTTACTAACTCTCAAAAATATTTTTATTATATTGTTTTGTTCATCTCATGTAAAAAGAAGCCGTGTATACTATAATCCCAACTAATATTTATAAATGCGAAAGTGTGTTTGTTTGTTTGTTTGTTACCTCTTTCACGCTTAAACTACTGGACCGATTTCAAAAATTCTTTCACCTTTGGAAAGCTACATCTCCCCGAGTAACATAGGCTACTTTTATCCCGGAAAAATCGACAGATCCCACGGGATGCGCAATAAAGGCTTCGCTCAAAAACTACTGCACAGATTTTTATGCGGTTTTCATCAATAGATAGAGTGATTCTTGAGGAGTTTTGCGGGCATTTTTTATCTCGGAAAAACGGATAGTCCCACGGGAAGCGCGATAAAATCTTCGCACCATAAACCGACTTCGCCGATATATGTAGCCGTGGGCAAAGCTATGACCCTTAACCCTCTATACACCCAATCCCGAAATCCACGCGGGCGAAGCCGCGGGCAGGAAAGCTAGTTCTTTAATATTCTAAAAATCTAAAAGCAACAAATTTCAATAAAATTAAAAAAGTATTGTGTCGTGTGTTTGTGACTTACTAAATATGCCTCCAATAATTAGGCGGTACGAAGTTCACCGGGTCAGCTAGTATATATATATATATATATATATAGTATAGTTTTATAATGCTAGAGAGCTTTCATCCACAGTTCAAACAGGTCCCTACCGTGCCTAAGGGTAGGCGAGGGCCTAAACGAGGGTCGATTATATACAACTAGCTTTCTGCTCCGCGGCTTCGCCCGCGTGGATTTCGGGATTGGGTGTATAGAGGGTTAAGGGTCATAGCTTTTGCCCACGGCTACATATACGCGGAAGTCGGTTTATGGTGCGAAGATTTTATCGCGCGTTTCCCGTGGGACTATCCGTTTTCCGAGATAAAAAATGCCGCAAAACTCCTCAAGAATCACTCTATCTATTGATGAAAACCGCATAAAAATCTGTGCAGTAGTTTTTGAGCGAAGCCTTTATTGCACATCCGTGGATCTGTCGATTTTCCGGGATAAAAAGTAGCCTATGTTACTCGGGGAGAATGTAGCTTTCCAAAGGTGAAAGATTTTTGAAATCGGTCCAGTATTTAAGCGTGAAGAGGTAACAAAAAACAAAACAAAACAAACAAAAACACAACTTCGCATTTATAATATTAGTTGGATTTTGGATCACATTGGTAAATGACAGGATCGACACCGGGACTTCCGATTCTCGTGCTTCCAAAACCAATGATAGAAGAACAGCGGATTGACCTCTAGATGTAACAAATAAAATATTAGCAAGGTGAGAAATGTAATTCAAGCAACGTTCTACAGTTTTATCCAAATCATTCTCATCAGTCACATGAGTGATATTTAATTTGACATCTTAATCTTAATTGCCAGTATTAGTGAATTTAATTTAAGCCTCACTTAGTTAAGTTGCGTTTTTTTCTCTTTCTACCTCTTGTAATTATTAACAGATAGTAACATAACAACAATATATACATATTAACTTAGCTGAAGGCTTATTATTATTTAATATATACTATTGTTTTGTTAACATATTTCAACATATTGTAGGTTTTTAATCGGATTTTGTACATTTATTTCGCTATCTCGTAGTAATTTAAATAGTTTTGTAAGAATATATATGTATATTTATTACGTCTAATTTTTATACCATTTCTTAAATATATTACATGGCAATATAGAGACTAGCTAAATCCTAACATCTCATGTACATATATATAGTGACTCGCTTAGTTTACTTGACAATGTCACAATGCATTACATCCTTTTGAATATTAAAAAAAAAACGACAAAAAATAAAATAGTGAAACTCCGTGGCGTCTCTCAGTGGCTAACGATTAGCTCGCCTTCTCCCTTACACCTTATTTTTTGCATAGCCCGGACCGGCGGCTAAAGGATTCGCCCGTTGAATATAATAAAGACTTTTTATTGTTGATTGGCATTTAGCGTTTGGCAGATACTAGCTTCGTCCGTTACTAGGGCCTCGCGAATTTCAGCTGTCAAAACTAGATTGACGATTAATTGTATTCTCTAAATAAAGGGTAAATATATTTAAATACATAATAAATACTTCATTGCTTAACCATAATTATATTGAGTGTTTTAATGATTATGATTATACTAGCTGGTTAGTATTTTTAGTAGCTTATATTAGCGTATTTATTTATTTATAAACTAGCTTTTGCCCGCGACTTCGTTCGCGTGGACTTCAGGTTCGTCCCGTCTAGTCTAGTAATAAGTAAGAAATACGGTAACTAAGCACTGCAGAGCCCTAATCATAGGCCTATAGGTAGCTACTGCAGTATGCTCTATATACAGACACATCAGACAATTTGAATATAAGCGCAAAAAATGTGTTCTTTTTCGACCTCACATTAGAAACCTCAAAAATTGTAGCCTATGTGTTATTCTGATGTATAAGCTATATTGTGGTAAAGTTTCATTTCAATCCATTCAGTAGTTTTTTACGTGAAAGAGTATACATACATACATACTTACAAACTTTCGCCTTTATAATAGTAGTAGGATATAGCCTATGTGTTATTCTGATTTATAATCTACTAGCTTCCGCCCGCGGCTTCGCCCGCGTGAAATTGGTTTTTGTCAATCCTGGTCCCTTATGTCTAAGGTACCAAGATTCATGGTCTTATCTTCAATGCAACCCCTATTACACCCCCACACTGGTAAAAATTTCAAAATGCTAGAACAAACGATTTGATGTTTTATTTTTTGATTCTATTAATGAAATCTAATCTAAAAAGAAACCTTAAACATATTTAACGGATTTTGTAATTGGATAGTTCATAAATTATTTATCGTTTGAGTTTATTTTATATTAATACTAGCTTTCCGCCCGCGGCTTCGCTCGCGTGGATTTCGGGATTGGGTCTATAGAGGGTTAAGGGTCATAGCTTTTGCCCACGGCTACATATGCGCGGAAGTCGGTTTATGGCGCAAAGGTTTTATCGCGCTTCCCGTGGAACTATCTGTTTTTTCGAGATAAAAATACCCCAAAACCTTGCTCAAGAATCACTATCTATTGATGAAAGCCGCATGAAAATCTGTGCAGTAGTTTTTGAGCGAAGCCTTTATTGCGCATCCCGTGGGATCTGTCGATTTTTACGGAATAAAAAGTAGCCTATTATTTAATCCGGACTTTTATCTTTACGTCTGCAAAATTTCAAAGCAATCGGATCAGTAGTTACGGCGTGAAAGCGGAACAAACAAACAAACATACTTTCCGATTTATAATATTAAGAAAGGATAGGCATATTTATTATGATTATAATTGAGATTAACTGTATATTTTTATTTTACATGAAACAGAAATAAACAAAATAGTTTTTTTTGTACCACAGGGGATGGGAGTAAATCCTCATAACGGGTGCGCTACTATTGCAGTCGTCTTAGTAACCCCTTGGTGCTCGGCGACCTACATTGCATACTACCCGCGCCCGGTCTACAGCGGGTAGTTACGTTGGACTCTAGCAGAAGGCTAGCCTACCAACTAAACAGTACCTACAGCCTTTGGTCGGGCAGAAGACCTGCGACCTTGTCGGCTTTAAACTAATGCGACCGCCCGCCCTCCAGAGAGGGCGACGTCATTTAATTGCATGTCTCATTTATTTTGAGCAGTATAGAACATTTTAAGTTATTTATTTATTTTTGCATGCTTACCCTGTTCTTATAGGCTTATATTAATAAAGATCTTGATGCTTGAATTGGTTACTCTGATATTAGCATGACTACTTCAAATTCGGAGCCCTTATGTAGGAATCTTTTTCTCAGAATGCTTGGAGGTATATATATATATATATATCTCAAGAATATTTAGGGGTTGGTGATAGACAGGTGTAAAAAAGGGTGGACAACCCTTATCACTTAGGGGTTTGAAAAATATTTGCAGCCAATTCCCAGACCTATTTCATAAGCATATGAAATTTAATAAAAATCGATCAAGTTGCTTCGGAACTAATATTGTGACACGAGAAATGTATATAGTATAAGATAAAAAAAATATCCAATATTCGATTTGATTCTTCATAAAAAGAACACTTACGTTCTTTTTTTGAAGGTATTATATCTATTTAAAAGGCCAGCAACGCATCGGTGACTTCTCTAGCGTTGCGCGTAGGTATCTATGGACGGCGGTAATCGATTACTATCGAATAATCCATTTGCTCGTTTCCCCCCTTAATAACATTAAAAAAAATCATGTTTGCAATTCATCGCAATTAAAAGACACGCGACCTTTTTTTATTCTCTAAAACATATATTATGCGTTTATGGCACACTATTCACCTAAAATCATAACACAATATCACGCAATACAAATAAAGGAAAATTCTTATAACTGTAAATCGGTAATTACATAACAACGATGTTTTTAAAGTTTAATGCCATTGGTTACTTTACGACTCGCACTTGACCGGTTTTTTCCAGCGTCCCAACAACGTAGATAAGCTATGTTGCGTTTAAAAATCATTAAAATACAACTTCTTCGTTGACATTCTATAATCTTTAACTGTTCATAACACTCGCAGACAGAAATAACACAGCAGTAAAACGCGTTTACTGTCTGAATTGTCACTTGAATGTACTTATTAAATCTTAGGCACGGAAAAATAGAATTCTTTCTCTGTCCCTATATCCCTATGTATGTTTAAATCTTTGAAACTACGCAACGGATTGCGGATGCGGTTTTTTGTATCATCCAATAAATAGTGGAGAAATACTGTTATTTTTGAAAACTCCGCGATGTGTATATGTGCATCTCTTATGGATATCCCACAAAAAAAATTTCATTTTCCTTTTCTTCCGTTTTTAATTTTTTAAGTGAAACGTCTTTAAAATCGCGCCGAAACATACGGGTACCAGGTTTAAAAAGTGGACCGTAACGAAAAGGTCTATGTCATCGTACCTTATTAATAACTAGCTGACCCGCGCCCACTTCGATGGGCATAATATTAATAATCCCCGAAGCGAGCACGAAAGCGAACTGAATTAAACTCGAAGCCATCGCGCGCCGTCCGCTGATGATGATGATGATGATGATGATGATGATGATGATGATGATGATGATGATGATTGATGATGACGATGATGATGACACTCAACAATAATGTGGCTTTCTATTGGTGAAAGAATTTTTAAAATCGATGATCGATGATGATGATGATTGATGATGATGATGATGACACTCAGCAATAATGTGGCTTTCTATTGGTGAAGAATTTTTAAAATCGATGATGATGATGATGATGATGATGACACTCCGCAATAATGTGGCTTTCTATTGGTGAAAGAATTTTTAAAATCGATGATGATGATGATGATGATGATGACACTCAGCAATAATGTGGCTTTCTATTGGTTGAAAGAATTTTTAAAATCGATGATGATGATGATGATGACACTCAGCAATAATGTGGCTTTCTATTGGTGAAAGAATTTTTAAAATCGACGATGATGATGATGACACTCCGCAATAATGTGGCTTTCTATTGGTGAAAGAATGTTTTAAATCGGTTCAGTAGATCCCGAGATTACCCCTCACAATTTAACAAATATACAAACACACGAACTTTACTTCTTTATAATATTAGTATAGATTAAAAAACTATTAGTCTTAGTAACAAAAATGTGGTGCAGAAATATTAATATTAAACACATTTACATTACATTTAATTAGATGAAAAACGTAGTATAATTAACAACTGACAGTTGTTATACTACAGGCTTCTTTTATAATTGAGTTTTATGTATTATACATATAAATATTACTGTTACTTTAATGTAGAATTTAATAATAAAGAAGCCTATTTGTACATGTTGGTTTTACCTTAACAGTGTTTGAATGTAAATTTTTAATTTTATTGTTCTTTTATTATTTGTTATCTTTTATTGTTTTATAAAAGTATCAATCCTATTCGTTCTGCCTTTGCCAACTATATTTCACTTATATAGTCAGCTCGCAATTGTGACATTGAGTTTTTTTATTAAAATACTTAAAACACCGTCAATCTTGCTTTTATTTCAATCTTTTACTTTAAAAGCGATTCCCTAACATAGAGGTTTTTTTAACTATAATCTATATATTAAAAATGAAACCCGTTTCGCGTTGTCACGGCATCACGTGTGAACGGCTGAACCGATTTCGATAATTTTTTTTTTTAAATGTTTGTGGAAGTCCAAGGATGGTTCTTACGGAAAAAAATATTAAGAAATCTCTCAGAAATATTGAAAAGTATACATTTAATTTTGCATATTTTAAAAAACGCGCGTTACGAATGTCAATTTTTTTTATACGAATGTCAACGTCATTCACAGCCATACTGACTGACTATATTAAAAGAGCATCGTTTCAACTATACAAAATAAAGTAGTGCATCAAAGCTACGCTAAGGCGGTACGAAGTTCGCCGGGTCAGCTAGTTTATTATTATTCACAGTTTTTCTGTAGTGTATTTAGTATCAGCATTGCACACGTGCGAAGCCGGGGCGGATTGCTAGTTTTTTTTTTATATACTAATTTCATCGTACTAAATCGAAAACACTCAGCTAAATACTGAGTGTATATTACTCAGTGATACAAAAATGTTGAGTTGAGTAAAAAACTACCTACACAATGATAAAAATGCATTAAAATCTGCTGAAGCGAAGTACAGAATGTTTAACGATGCGATCGACTCTCGTCGCCGTTGATAGATTTCACCGAAATCACAACTCTAAAACAGCACAGTTAAGTTCATAATCTACTGACGTAAAAAATACATAGTATTGAGTTACTTCTTGTGTTGATCACTGTACTTACCTGCCTACTTTAGTTGGCAAAGGCAGAACGAATAGGATTGATACTTTTATAAAACAATAAAAGATAACAAACAATAAAAGAACAATAAAATTAAAAATTTACATTCAAACACTGTTAAGGTAAAACTAACATGTACAAATAGGCTTCTTTATTATTAAATTCTACATTAAAGTAACAGTAATATTTATATGTATAATACATAAAACTCAATTATAAAAGACGCCTGTAGTATAACAACTGTCAGTTGTTAATTATACCACGTTTTTTATCTAATTAAATGTGTTTAATATTAATATTTCTGCATCGAAGATATTCAATTTAAAACCTGTTTATTATAAAGTATCAAATCTAACCAGGCGTAGTTTAAAAGGCAGGTCAATATTGTGACTTTGCCAACGCTCGCCGTGTTCTATCTGCATGTACACGTGATCAAAAGTGTCTTTATGGATGTGGCATTGTGTAACTATTCCATTGCTTATAAATAAAAAATAAAACATAACCTATGAGAAAGAAACGAACATATTTTTATAAAAACGAAATATATTAGTAGTCATATAGGTACCTATGTATAATTATAAGCTTTTGGTTTTTTTTTTATGAAATCGAGAAACCTAACCTAAAATAAGGCTAAAGGAAATAAGCTACACGTAATAAAAACAGGCAACGTGTCAGTTTTTAAAGATAAGCATAGAAGGTTCAATAAATTTCCCAAATAATAAATTGTTATGACAATTAAATGTAATATGTATCAAAAAGTGAAAATAAATATGTTATAGCGATATTGTTTAAAATGTTTTGTATAGATAAGTAAAATTATTATTTTTGTTCCTAAGTTTTGTTATCAACTAATTAATGAACTTTAAAGAATGCAACCAATACAATTAGGTAGGTAATTACAAATTACTAAAAATGTAAATTGAACAAGTAATTAATAGTTAAATGCGCAATTAGTTACAAAATTGACATTAGTTAAAATATTTCCAATACTTCAAACGAAAAGATTGTTTAATCCATTCAAAGTTATATTAATTTTAAGTTCAGTATAATCTGCCTTGAATCTTGCCTACCTACAATAACAACCTTAATTTAGCACCGTAACTAAATAAGTTGACCTTTATAACTAATGTAATAAAGATCATTATGCTTTAGCGAGATATTTTAATAGTGAATACTGCTTGGCTGGGTCGACAATGCCGGCTTGCTACCAGAAATATTATATACTCTATTACATAACTTTTAGGGTGTAAAGTAGATTGAATGTTTTCAATTAATTACGTACGCTTATGTTATACGTATATTTATATTTGTTATAGAATATCGCACAGAATGTGATGCTTGAATTAATTAAAATATTCTTTTTGATTTTCTCTTTTATGGTATTATTATTTTGATGCAGTATCTTTGATTTATAATTATAACTAAATTGTAGCAAATTTAGTAACTCGATAAATCATACCTGTTTAGTATCGTAGTATCGTGGTGATGCTGATGGCCGAACTGAATACATCTCTATATATGTACTAGGTACAATTATGTCAATGTAAAACCATATCTGCTAAATTCGGAGAAGTCAGATCAATATCCGCTTGATGATATTTCTGAGTGTTGTAGATAGTCTGACCTTTATTCGAATTTATTGACCCACTTAATTTATTAATCTTTTATGAATTTGAAAATTAAAAAAAAAACATTATAACAAATAAAACACTTCTATTTTATGTACTTTTATATATTCCTAACTATAAAAAGTATAATCCTATATGGTTAAATCCTTAATACGTACTCATTTACATTTATCATTGTATATTAAATAGGTTAAAGTTATAATAACAATCACATCTAATTAACTGATGACTAATTGAGTACATGCAACAATAACGATGAATAGACAAAGAGTCACTTAAAATAAAATGGCGGAGTCCGCCATTTTGTGGCTGCCTCACGCGAAAGCATAGCGTAGCTTCGACTGGTCGCCATGTTTACCAGTGACCGTGTCGGTATATTCAGGGTCGAATTTTTTTATAGACATCCGAATAAATAATAATGTTGGAATAATCTCGAGACAGGCTCGGTGTTTTAATTTATAATCATTTATATTGTCGTTCTGTATATTTAACTTGATTGCTTTGATGAGTACAATTATTTGTATTATTTTAACAAATCTATAAATATATTTATAAAAGACGTTTATTCACATTGATCAATTAATAACTGTGATCTTTACCTACCCTCACGGGAAGGCGTGAGTAAATGTATGTATTGTTAGATTCGTCGCCGTTAGGCAGCAGAATAACTATTTAAATAGATGAAGCAAGAAAAATAAATTATGAAGGGAACTTCTTTTGGAATTGCGCCATCTTACACGATTGACAGCTCACGTCATTGACTCAAACGATATAAAGTTCGTCGAAAGTAAATGAAACTGTGACTATGTTCTGACTGTGATGATTTATAATAATTTGTTATACAAGTTTTACGACTTAAGTCCAGTACTGGGCTAGTAAATCAGGAAGCTATGTCGTTGTCTGTTTTACATATCCAAATACCCGTAGCAAGACACGATAAAGTGTTTATCATGCGATATAACCGCCTATATCTTTGTATTTTGACCGTTCAATGTAATACATTACTTTATTACCTATATCATGCTTCGATGGTCATGCTACGGGGGCTGGAGAGTTTGAAATAAAAAAATAACAAATCCACTCGCGTTTTCGCAATAGGTACCTGGTTTTTTGCTAATAATGTGTTATAGCTACAAATAGTGAAAAGCGAATGAGATTCTATTAAAAATAGGTCATTATCTATCTAATTGGTGTCATTCATTGAAACTATTTATTTTTACCCTTCATTTTAACCCTACAGTTACATAACATATATTACACTTGACGCTCTTGAATTTTTTTATTGGTATAATTTAAATGAACAGAAAATTCTATTCTTTTCGTCAGTATTTCGTTCTTTATTGCTAAAAACATTCTCAAAACATTTTTTTGCTGTTAATGTAATTTCTATTGACAAGTGTATTAAATAAATATGGTAAAAGTAATTATCGGAAAAGTTAAGTTCTTTAAATTTTCATATTAAACGCTATTAATTTTCATAACTAAGTAATATAATAAACTATTTAAGATAAATAATTTTCATACGCACAGGCAGAAAGATGCTATGTAGATTGTTTATTTATATTCACATAAACAATCCTAGAATGATTCAAGTTAACATGTTATTTATTTATTTACTTTTAAAAAAGTATAAAAAATTAATTTGACTAAATTTACAATGCAAAGAAAATGTAAAAGAGATAATAAGAAGCTACGAGGCAGCTACGAACTGGCCTTTAAAAAGTTTACAAAATATGATAAGAAGTGAACTATAAGATACTGTTATCTTGATTGATGGCATAATTACATTATGTACACACATAACTGCAAAATATCGACTCTTAGCGAGTCGCAGATTTCTTATACTGAATGCTTTCCTACAGGAAAATATTTTCATATAACGCACTTATAAATGTATAGTTTAATCTATTCGCTAATTTTAGGTTTATTGATTACTAGCGACCCGCCCCGGCTTCGCACGGGTGCAGTGAAAAAATGGTTATGGTGGGTTATCCCTAAGAGATAGACATATACCATCGCGGACTTTTTTGTGGATTTTTGTAAGTTGTACAATACTGTAGTACATTATTTTGGTCTATCTCGTAGGGTTCAGCCAGCGTTTGCAATATAAGCGCAAAAAAACGTGCTTATTTACGACATCACATTAGAAACCTTTAAATTTATCAGTGTTTCTCTACTATATTATGCATTTATTATACATACAAACCTTCCTTAAGAATCACTCTATCTATTAAAAAAAACCGCGTCAAAATCCGTTGCGTAGTTTTAAAGATCTAAGCATACATACGGACATACAGCGAAAGCGACTTTGTTTTATACTATGTATTGATGATAAGAGAAAACTAAAATTGCAGAAAAAAATATAATAATTGGTGATGAATGTAAAATAACCTAAGAAATACGTGTAAAAATTTGAAGTAGAACTATTGTTATTATTTATTTATATCAGATGTACCTGTTTTTTGGCAGTATCACCAGCACCTATCAGTCTTGCGCTAGTAACTTTCAGTGCTTTCTGAAGATATTTACCAAAACGTCGATTTACTCATTTATTTTATAAATATATATTAGCGACATAAAACGTCACTTTATAAACGTCAAAAATATATCCATGTGAGCGGAGATACAATTGGTATATATTATAGCTTTGGTTATCAACAACCATATCTGGCAGTGTACGCAGTGCTTAAGTGTGCTAATAATAATACGTACATACCTTGCGCGCGACGACTCTCCTGAGAACGCAGTGGTCATGTCGATATGTCGATATCGAGTATTTGCGCTTTTTGTAGTTTTGTATGAAAACTTTATTGGATTTTATCAGTTTCCATGTTATCGCATGTGTAAATAGTCTGAGCATTAGTAAATAAAAATAAAGAGGAAACGATAAAAATAATGACATGTAGGTGTAACTGTAATAGAGTTTAATAATGGTGACTAACGGTGTTATATATATATATATATATATATATATATATATATATATATATATATATATATATATATATATATATATAGCGGACCCGACAGACTTCGTCCTGTCAAAAAGATTTGTACAGTGGCGGTTTTTTGTTCCTAATTATTTTATAGATAATGTCGCATAGCCAACCAAATTGCAAAAAAAGTCTAAATGACCTTTTACATTTTGTGGCTATTCAATTTTGGAACGTGACATTAAATCCTCCAACGATGTATTCTGTGCTCCAACGCACGCACGCACACTGTTTTGATATATATGATTGAATTTCAACTATATGTAGCGTTAATAAAGCGCAAATTGACTCTTTGATGTTAGGAACACACCTTCATTGCTTAGACAACAGTGAGTGCTTGCAATATGAACTTTATACAATAACAATAAAGCTCAACTCGACTGTACGTTTTAGTTAAAAAACGTTTGTATTGGAAATAAGGTCGTCTGGTTTTAGGGTTTTTCCGATAATTATTCGAATTTTTCTCGCCGTACAAACTATCCTTAACGAATAACTTCAACGAACATATTAACGAAAGAATTGGCCAAATTGGTCCAGGCGTTGTTAAGTTATGCGCTTACCAACACATTTTGCGATCCATTTTTATATATAAGATATGTATATATCCACTCTTAATCTGTAATCTTCATAGTAAATACACGAAAACCCAAAGAATAGATAAACAAAAATAACTTTCTATGTATTAATCAACTTTTTTAATTGACGCTTTATTTATAAAACTTTGTTACCACAACAATTGAGATGGTATTGAATAAAATGACGGAGAAACTTTAAACGCTAATATTAATTGTGTATATATTATGTTAATATTAATTGAGTATATATAATGGCAATATATCAATCAATGTAGTATAGTTAAGTTTAATAAGTTATATTTTACAGTAATCGTTTGATATAATCACACTCAAGAGAATCTATTTATTTTTCCCAATCACTATGTTGTCGCTACTTACTAATACTATAAACTTGAAAGTTTCTAAGGATAGAGGGATATTTATTACTCTTTCACGTAAAAACTATAGAATGGATTTTAATGAAACTTTACAATAATACAGGTTATACATCTGAATAACCCCATACACTACAACAATTTATACAAATACTAGCGACCCGCCCCGGCTTCGCACGGGTGCAGTGAAAAAATGGTTATGGTGGGTTATCCCTAAGAGATAGACATATACCATCGCGGACTTTTTTGTGGATTTTTGTAAGTTGTACAATACTGTAGTACATTATTTTGGTCTATCTCGTAGGGTTCAGCCAGCGTTTGCAATATAAGCGCAAAAAAACGTGCTTATTTACGACATCACATTAGAAACCTTTAAATTTATCAGTGTTTCTCTACTATATTATGCATTTATTATACATACAAACCTTCCTTAAGAATCACTCTATCTATTAAAAAAAATCCGTTGCGTAGTTTTAAAGATCTAAGCATACATACGGACATACAGCGAAAGCGACTTTGTTTTATACTATGTATTGATGATATGGCGATGAATGCCCTGCGCAGATGAAATCCAGACACCGGCTGATATTCAAATAAATTTAACAAGAACACACGCGCAAGTTGATAAAGATTATGACAGATTTAAAAGTGAATTGTCATTTTTATTATTATATTACTTTAGGCACATATTGTAATGTGTAGTTTTTGTCTCATGAGAAATATTTGTTGTATTTTTTTTCTATGTTCTTGTTATTGGTGTGCAACAAAATGCTGTGTTATGTTATTATTAGAGATCGGATAATCGGATGCATATTTACCTAAATTTAGACAAAGTATGGAAACGGCTTTTTATTGTTTTGTTAAATAAAATTTTTCACCATTTGTTTTTTTATTCAATTATTTAATTGATTATTGTTTTAGTCAAACTAGCTCATTATTTTAGTATAACACTCTTCATGTAATAAATTGTACATTCATAAATCGCACGGGGAACTGAAACTAAACTTCATGTAAATACGTATGCATAGTTGTATAAATGAACCCGGAGTCTCGGTCTTTTGAAAATAAATACCACGTGCTAATTTAGTAATTTTCAAACAATATCACTACCTTAAATTTGCAGTCCCGTATTTTCCCGGGATTTTTATTTAACAAAATGTATTTTAAAAAGCCGCTTCCATAATTTGTGAGCCAAAAATTAACTTTAGGTAAATATGCATACGATTATCCGATATCTAGTTATTATCTTTAAAAACAATTAATTTTATTGTTGTTCTAATCTTGGTATAAACTATTCCTTAAAACAAATAAAATGTCCGATTATCGATAGTTCAAATATTAGTGGCCCAGTACGAGCTTCCCTAGCCACCGTATCCATTTAGTTTGACAAGCATTCGGTTTCATATATCCGTTTTGTGTGTGTGTATGTGCGAATCCAGGGCTGCCACAAAGATATATATTTAAGATAATAGTATTGTAGTTTTTTTTATAGGATAAGGCAGCAAACGAGCAGACGGATCACCTGATGGTAAGCGATAACCGTTGTCCACGGACACCCGCAACACCAGAGGAGTCATACATGCATTGCCGGCCTTTTAAAAGGGAATAAGGAGGGAAGGAGGGTTGGGCCTCCGGTACCCTCACTCACTCGGCGAAACACAGCGCAAGCGCTATTTTACGCCGGTTTTCTGTGAGGCCGTGGTTTCACTTCTTTCAAGCCGGCCCAAATCGTGCCGAAGTATGGCTTCCACGGTAAAAGTAAATGAAGATAATGTTAATTATTGTATTGTTGGAGTTAATCAGTTTTGCGAAATTTAATTTGAGGTTAGTTTGAAGTCTGGGCAAGACATATGATACTCAACAAGGCGGAAAGCAAGCATTGCCTAAGCAATCCTAAGCCAATAATCAGATCTTATTGCAAAGCTGCAGTGACATTGACTAATATATAAAAGCCAACAAAAAAGACGACGAACTCGTGACATAGACATCCAATGTCGTTGTCAGCTTTAAGTTATGTTAGGATGGTAGTTTTGCTTCTAAAGCTAAACAGGGATGTATATTTTAATTCATTTGAGCTAGTACTATCTTACCCGTGAAATACAGTGGGATTAATAACGTGAAAATTACAACACCAGGAATATTCTAAAAATGTATAGGTGGGTCTATAAAAACACATTTTAAATTTGAAAATTAGCATTAGATTCCAAAATGTACTATCCCAACTAATATTATAAATGCGAAAGTAACTCTGTCTGTCTGTCTGTCTGTTACGCTTTCCTGCTTAAACCTCGCAACGGATTTTGATGAAATTTGGTACAGATAAACTTTAGACCCTGAGACAGAACATAGGCTACTTTTTATATCGAAAAAAAAAGGGATGAAGGGGTTGAAATAGAGGTTGAAAGTTTGTATGGGATTTCTAATTTTAAAAGATAAAACATTTGATAAGAAATTATTAAACATTTGTGCTAGCATTTTTGAAATTTCCACCAGCTAGGGGTGAAATAAGGGTTAAAAGTTAGTATGCAAGTTCGTCAAAAATCACGCCATAAGAAACAAAACAAACAAAATATTTTTGTACACAACGTGAGGCTAGCCCCTGTAAGTCTCTTTGACATAAGGGACCAGGAATAACAAAAACTAATTTCACGCGGGCGAAGCCGCGGGCGGAAGCTAGTTAAATATACATTGGTCACGTCATAAGAAACAAAAAATCGTTTGTTCTAGCATTTTGAAATTTTTACCAGTGTGGGGGTGAAAAGGGGGTTGAATTGAAGATATACCATGAATCTTGGTACCTTAGACATAAGGGACCAGGATTGACAAGAACTATTTTCACGCGGGCGAAGCCGCGGGTGGAAGCTAGTTGTAAAATAAAAGGCTAATTGGAATTGAAATAAGGATGAACGTTTCTATGGAAAGTACGTCACTTTTAAAGTTAGAAATGTGAATCTTATTTTACACGTTTTTGATTTGCGAATATAAATAAATATAACTTTAAACGTTATATGATTAAGGCCTGTGTTGAATAAAGATTATTTTGATTTTATAAGAGATAAAAATGACTTTTAACAACGATTCCACAATTTGCAAATAAATTTCATGTATCTTATTAAATAAATATATAAATTAAATATTTAAAGAGATAAAGTGACAACCCTAAGTAATGTCAGATAAACAACTCAAGCAATGTGTTTACGCGCCGTAATCGAGCTACACACACTCGCAATCTCCGTGGCAACGTGCGCGCGGCCGTATTACACCTTTAAGATAAAGTTTAAATCGCGATAGCTCAGCTTTATAGCTAGGAGTGATAATTTTTACCGACTAAATACTGAGATAGACATTTTTTATGTAATCACTCGTGGATGCAACGGCTGTATGATTTCATGTTCCCTTTGTCAATGCAATTAGACTTTATGTTTAAGATGCAACATTATTTTTCGCGTTATTTCGTAAATATTGTTAGCTCTGTGTTGAAATTCTTTTGGCATATATGAAAATAAAAAATCATGCATCACAGACAGCTGTTAGTATGTTGTACGTCTACAAATATAATTGTTTTCTTATTTCGGTAGATAAGTAAAGTCATTCGGAGATAAATTAAATAAACTATTTAGCAGCTTATAGAAAAGACGATTAATATTTTATATGCGAGTTAAAGTTTTCAATACGATAGGATCCATTAACGCCATCTAGTCGTCGTTTTTATTACTTATTCTTCACATAATGGTAGCTTCACAATTGATATTTTTGTTATAAAATGGACGATAGTTCTATGATTAGTCTCAAGATAAAAAGCATACTGCGTCATTTTCGAGTCTTTTTCGTTGTGACAAGACTCAAAGTGTTAAGTGTCATATAATATCTGTAGTATAAATACAGTCATACTGACTATCAAAGCTTTTAAATGAACTACGAAAACAGCTTCTATTACGTAAGAAATAAGGTAGTCTCAAGGTTAGCATACATCATCTGACTTGCACTCGTGTACATATATTTTTTCTTCTAGAGTAGTTTCTAAAAATCTTATTAATCTTTATTCATAATAAGTCTTTACAGAGGTCAAAAATATACATTTTAAGGATACAAAGAGCTTAATAAGAGCTGCATAACCTTGTACAAGGAACAAATAAGAGTAAAAGTTCTCTACGCCTGTTCAGAAATTGGGAAAGCCTTCTAAAAAAAACAGGCAAGAAACTCTGAAGGTCTAATTTTATATTCAAAATCTGAAAATAAAACAATTACATCTATTTACATATCGACACAATAAAAATATTGGATAAACTGAATTTATTAAAAGGCAGTACCTAAGCATTTTCTGCAAGTCTTAACGAACGGTAATTTTATTTTGGTTTCTCGTGTTTAAATAGTGAATTTGAAAATGGTATCCTAGAGACCTATTTTTGAATTACGTATGCGACTTCGAAATCACCGCTGACTAAATAGTCAGCGATGACTTTGAAATCACGGTGTAAAAGCAAAGCTCTTTCTTACTAAAAATATATTTATTTTCAATTAAATTACAAAAGCAAGGCTTTTCGGAAAGTCGTAATTCAATTTTCTTTTACATAGTGACATCAATCTATTATAATTGTACTGACATGCTATGTCAATAAAAAAGGTTTTATGTCGATTCGCAACACCTTCCGAGCGACAGAAATTGTTACATTGAATAACAAAATAAACAAAATAAAAGGCAACTATCTTTTTTATCTTAGTTCGGCCAAGCCAATATAACAAATAACAAAATATAAATAACTAGCTTTTGCCCGCGACTTCGTTCGCGTGGACTTCAGGTTCGTCCCGTCTAGTCTAGTAATAAGTAAGAAATACGGTAACTAAGCACTGCAGAGCCCTAATCATAGGCCTATAGGTAGCTACTGCAGTATGCTCCTATAAACTACGTAGGATTCAGTCAGCGTTTGCAATGTAAGCGCAAAAAATGTGTTTTTTTTTACGAGCTCACATTAGAAACCTCAAAAATTGTAGCCTATGTGTTATTCTGATGTATAAGCTATATTGTGGTAAAGTTTCATTCAAATCCATTCAGTAGTTTTTACGTGAAAGAGTAACAAACATCCATACATCCATACTTACAAACTTTCGCCTTTATAATAGTAGTAGGATAAATAGAAATCAAATATCATTTTTCAGCGTTTTGTAAAGAAAAATGTAATTAATTGTTTTTTACTACTAGTCAATAATATAATTAAATGTATAAAGAAAACTTACTTGGAAGTTTAACTTTCCTTCCACTTCTAGACTGCCCAGCGACAGGATCATATCCCGGGTTCACTGGTGAAATAGACAACTCATTTGACCCTGAAACAGAGGAGGAGGCCTTGGCAGGCTTTAAAATAGAATCCTTACCTGTTATTTCTAATTTATAAAGACGTTGTACCGGTCTAATTTCATTCCACTGCCAGTTCTCACTCTTGCCGTCCTTTATTCTCCGTCTTTATCTGGCAATAATTCTTCAACGATGGCCAATGGCCACTTAACTCTCCTGTCTTCTGTTTCAAGTAATACAACATCACCTGTTTCAATGTTATGTCTCTTCTCATTACCCTTCTGTACTAAAAAAGCAAGATAATCTACCTCGAATCTCGATCTAAACTGCTCTCTGAGTTTCTGCAGATACTGAAAACGTTTATTTTAAATTGGTCGAATCAATTTTGTCGAGATCCGTTACATCAGTACACGAGATAGGTTGTATCAAATCGGCTGGTGTCAAAGGCTCAAGATATTTTGCTGAATGCTATTGACGTATGTCGACGGTCGCGCATTCATTATAGCTGACGACATTATACATTAGACGACCTCCATAGTCGAGTGGATAATACACCGGTTTCAAGGTGTTTGCCATCTCTGAGGTCCCGGGTTCGAATCCCGGTGGGGGCAGATGTTTGTGTGATGAATGCGAGCATTTGTACCTTAGTCATGGTTGTTGATATATATTTCAATAAAAATTATTTATATATGTATAATATATGTATGTCTATCCGTTACCCTAGATCCTATTGCACAAGCCTTATAGAGCTTAATTTGGGCTAGGCTAATTGGTGTAAGTGTAACAAATATTTATTTTTTATTTTATTTTTTATTTTTAGCTTCACAATCGCATACTATGGTCCGTAATTCATCATAATTAACGGCAGCTCTCCCCAATACCTACACGACGAAGAAGGTCTTTTACTACCCTAATTAACCGCTCCCAATAACCACCCCACCAGGCAGCCGTTGTGTGCGTTCATCTTCCATGTTCTTCCATATTCTCTTTATGGTAGACAGTTTTTTGTATTTCACCCCAGTCAAGAGCAGAAAACAAATTTTTTTGCTCCACAAAAATGTGTGCCTTGATCAGAGTTTAACATTTTTATGCGACCACGTCGTGTTATAAACCTTCGAAGGGTCATAATAAAATCATTTGTTGATAACGATTTCGTTATCTCTAAATGTACGCGCGATACACAGCACAAGTGTACGATCCAGCATTTTTGACCATTTTTTAAATACAGTGGACCAGCAAGATCAACTCCAGTTGTCTGGAACGGTGCAGAACTCAATATTCTCTCTGAAGGTAAGGGCGCTGTCGGAGCTGTCGCAGCTTTGACCTGGTACCTTGCAAATGATACAAGACGTTATTACTGATTTGACAACTCTACGTATCCCTATGACCCAAAATCGAGATCTAATATCTGCTATCAATTGACTTGACCCAATGTGCTGGAGTCCTCGTCTGTCTTTGCCTGACTAATAAAGTCACAATCGGATTCTTACCGGGAAGTAAATAAGGTGTCTGCATACCTTCAGGAAAATTGGTAAGCATCAATTTGGTTTTGATTCTAATCAAACCGTCTTAATCTTTAAACTTTGTTAAATTATTTACTTTGTGTATACTTTGTATATAAATCTTTATTCTCTAACTGTACAAGTTTAATAACTAATTTCTTCATACGTTATTTTTCCATTTCATTTACTATTTACATATCTCGAATTATTTATAAATCTAATTATCCAAGCTGTCTTCTTATAATTCTTATAATTTTACTTTATTTAGAAAAGTATCTATGTATTCTTTGTAATAAATCTTCATATTCACACATATTTAGATTACAAACTATCTTTTTTGTTTCCAGGTTTATTTCGCGCTCATCGACGACCAAGTCAGATTGCGGTAATCGGAGCCACTTCGGACCTTCTCACCACCGAGATTCTATAATATTTTTGCATTACAGCCTCTTGATGCAATGTCTGCCCAGTTTGCTTCGCCTGGAATATGATACCAATTTTTAATATTATGTGTTGTCTCTTATTTCTTTTATTCTATTACCCACAAATGATTTTAAAGGGAGTTCTCTTCTTAATCCAGTACAGCGTAACACCCGAATCAGTCCAACAATATTCACTACAACCCTTTAAATCTAAATTTTGTCTTAAACTTGTCAGAAGTCTTGATCCCATCAAAGCTGCCATCAATTCCAACTAGGTATTGTCATTTTCTGCGTTGGTGTAACTCTAGACTTAGCGGCTACCATTTGAACAGAAATATTACCCCCCATTTTCGGCTCGTATTAAAATACACGCTGCGTACCCATCTTTCCCTTCATTTCCTTAAGAATGTAAGTAGAGAGTTTCCGTGGTATTTTACATTCTTTCAGGTATGTGATGTATTCATACCACTCGAGAAATTTGACACTCAAGTCTACTGGAAGTTTTTCATCCCATGATAATTGACTTTGCCAAGTTTCTTGTAATATTACTTTAGGTACTAACATGACAGGTGATGTGTAGCCAATTGGGTCGAAAACACTTTGAGCTAGTCATAACGAACCTGTACAAAATCATTTTCCGAACCTAGAGCTGAGTTTGGCGGCGGTCTGTTCTTGTCATACTCTATACAAAATGACAGGGGTGGACTGTTGTCGGATTGGTTTTTGTGTTTAGAGAATCACGCTAGAATCGACACCATTGCAGGGTTAATTTAATTATTAATGTATGTTAGGATAGCTTATAATTATTATTAGATTAATTAATTTTATTGTATAAAGTATTGAAATTAAGTGTATTGTTAAATGGTTGTATGTAGGTATATATTAGGATAGTTATTAGATAAGAAAGTACTATTGTTAGATAAGTAAGTGCTGCGCAACTCACGTTAATGTTAAGTCACGGAATAGTATTATAAGATAATATGACGCTGTACGTACAGTACGTAGTAGATCCAAACGAGGACAGTTTAAAAAAGGCACCGACTACGAGTCCGTGGAGTAGACATACATATAATAAAAAAAAAAGCTAGTGATAACCAGCCTCTTTTTGTAATGTTTTGTAGATTGTCATACGAAAGTAAGTTACTACAGTTACAACTCAATTCATCTGTTATTGTATTCCAATTTAAACCTAATATTGAAACTATTTCCTTACCTGTCTCATTATAGCCGTTAGAAGTCACCCACATTCTAAGGTTGAATTTAGCTTCCATCATGATTTCTTTAGCTTCTACGATGAACCTTTCAGCTTCTTCCTTTGTATCCACGCTCAACCCTGAATTATAGCTATATTAAAAGGATTTATT
The DNA here is from genome assembly GCA_036419045.1 of Scirpophaga incertulas. Taxonomy (NCBI): domain Eukaryota; kingdom Metazoa; phylum Arthropoda; class Insecta; order Lepidoptera; family Crambidae; genus Scirpophaga; species Scirpophaga incertulas. The sequence continues at coordinate 1,719,674 of CM071636.1, read as the reverse complement.
TAATTTGTTGGCAGTTGAACTAAGCTGTCCATTTTCGTACTTATTGAGATGAAAACGTATTATACCAGTTAAAAGATAAGAGCTTGATGTCAACCCAAAAACTACTCTACAGTGTCTGTAAGTAGCCACATCTTTTAGGGTATTATCTTTGTACCAAAGAAATTTGAGATAATCTCTATTTTGCTGATTCAAACTTATCTGCAAAAATGCCTTTTCTATATCGGACGTAATGCCGATCATTCCTTGCGAAAATCAATAATTAAAGCTGGAATGAATCAACACATCAACTTCAGACTCTTGTCAACAGGTTCTTTAAACAAAACACAGATATCATTTCCACAATTATGACTTGTTTACGAGTGGGTACAGGCACTCGTAAGGTAGTCACATAAGTGATCTTCGAAAATAAGAATGATTGAAAGTCGGTGATTATTAGTCACATCGGTGATTTCTAAGTCGCATATGTAGATCAAAAATAGGTCTCCTGGGCACGTTTGAATTTAGAATTAGATTTGAATGTAGAAGAATACAGACTGTAAAGATTGAACACAAGTAAAAATTATTTGCATTACTCAAACTGTACGACCATTTTTTATTGTTTTGTACGTGTAGTGACGTGTAGTCGCATAGACAAGGTAGAATTGAAATGAGATAGTATTTATTGCAAGATCCACACATAAATCGTACTTAAGAAAACAGACTTGGATAACATTGGGAACTTCGAAATGGATGTGTTGACAAAAACAGTGTCCGTGAATCCATACCCCGATTTGACTGTTAAATAAAGTTTTTGCTCCGATTCGCTGCTCTAATGAATGTTTAATGCGTTATCTTGTTGCCACGTGTTATTGAAATTGACAAAGACAGACTCTTGCATAATGTCTCCTCATAAAATAACCATAATATGAATAACATTTAAAACAAAACAGTATTAATCTTATAATATACTACCTGTGCCAGCGACTTCGTCCGCGTGGAATAGTTTATTTTGAGCATCATATTTATTTTTGCAAACAACCACCTCAGCTGTTACCCGATCTTGACAACGCGACATATCCAAATTTGATCACCATAAAAACGATTCTAGTGAGTTAACATTAAAAGATAGACATATACTGTCGCGGACATTTTTAATTCATTTTCAGAGGAATAATTCTTTAATACATATTTTTTCGATATCTAGAACCGTTTTCACAGCGCACGCAACGGAAGCCCTCAAAGAATAATTTTCCCCGCTTTTCCACATTTTCCATTATTTCTTCGCTCCTATTAGTCTCAGCGTGATGTTATGTAGCCTAAAGCCTTCCTTGATTAAAGGGCTATTCAATAAAAAAATAATTTTTCAATTCGAATCAGGAGTTCCAGAGATTAGCGCGTTCAAACAAACAAGCAAACAATCAAACAAACTCTTCAGCTTTATAATATTAGTATAGATTAGGTGGCGCCCGCGACTTCGTCTACGTAGGATTCATATTTCGATTTGCTTATTATTAGTGTGGTGCAATCTTTATTAATTGTAACGGGTATGCGTTATTCTGGTGCATAAGCTATGTTATTGTAAAGTTTCGATAAAATCCGTTTAATAGTTTTTACGTGAAAGAGTCACAAATGTCCATCCAAACTTACAGACTTTCGCGTCTATAATATTAATTAATAGTCATAAATAGCACACGTTTGTCGAATACTATGCAACGGGTTGCGAGTTCAATTCCTGCACAGTGTCTGAACTTACATTCCTTTGCCAACGATATCTACAGTGTACATTTTTGTATAAAAACTTTGTACAGCGCCCCTAGCGGCGCGTAATTGTACTATTCCCTCATATTAAACTGACGTGACTTCTGCAGTTTACTATACGTCAAATACCTATCGAAAACTTTGTACAGCGCCCCTAGCGGCGCGTAATTGTACTATTCCCTCATATTAAACTGACGTGACTTCTGCAGTTTACTATACGTCAAATACCTATCGAAAACTTTGTACAGCGCCCCTAGCGGCACGTAATTGTACTATTCCTTCATATTAAACTGACGTGACTTCTGCAGTTTACTATACGTCAAATACCTATCGAAAACTTGTACAGCGCCCCTAGCGGCACGTAATTGTACTATTCCTTCATATTAAACTGACGTGACTTCTGCAGTTTACTATACGTCAAATACCTATCGAAAACTTTGTACAGCGCCCCTAGCGGCACGTAATTGTACTATTCCTTCATATTAAACTGACGTGACTTCTGCAGTTTACTATACGTCAAATACCTATCGAAAACTTTGTACAGCGCCCTAGCGCACGTAATTGTACTATTCCCTCATATCAAACTGACAGACTTCTGCAGTTACTATACGTCAAATACCTATCGAAAACTTTGTACAGCGCCCCTAGCGGCGCATAATTGTACTATACCCCATATTAAAACTGACATACTTCTGTAGTTTACCATACGTCAAATACCTATCAAAAACTTGTTACAGCGCCCTAGCGGCGCATAATTGTACTATTCCCTCAATATTAAACTGACGTGACTTCTTGTAGTTCCTATATGTCGAATACCTATCGAAAACTTTGTACAGCGCCCCTAGCGGCGCGTAATTGTACTATTCCCTCATATTAAACTGAAGTGACTTATGCAGTTTACATACGTCAAATACCTATCGAAAACTTTGTACAGCGCCCTAGCGGGCGCATAATTGTACTATTCCTTCATATTAAACTGACGTGACTCTGCAGTTTACTATACCTCAAATATCTGTCGAAAACTTTGTACAGCGCCCCTAGCCGGCAACGTTAGTTTTGTACTATTCCTTCATATTAAACTGAGTAAACTTCTGCAGTTACTATTACGTCAAATTACCTATTCGAAAAACTTTGGTACAGCGCCCCTTAGCGGCACGTAGTTGTTACTATCCTTCATATTGTTTACGCCGGTGGCTTAGTAAAACTTCAAAAGTGATTTTCTGTGACTTAGAAACGTTTTCAGCAGGCTGAAACGTCGTTTCAGGCCGTTTCAGAAGTAGCTCTTTCACATACTAAAAAATCTAAATTACACCCAAGTTACAGTAGTTTTCAGGCGCCTGAAACATGTTTTCAGTACGTTTCAGGCTACCCTCTATCCAATGCCGCAATAACCTGAAAACCCGTTTTCAGGCGTTTTCAGGACCCCTTATGAGCCATTAAGCCTACTTCAGTAAAAGGACATAAATTTCAATAGGAGTGAAAGAGATAGCAATAGTAGAAAGAGACAGAGATAGTTAGAACATTCGAGAAGTATTAGAATGAGAAAACATCATTAGAAAGAGATAGACAAACACAGAATATTCGAGAAAGATAGTACGGGAATATTCGAGTATTGTGTATCGAGAATATTCGAGTATCGAGACAGTTATAATCGAAACGTCTCGAACGCGCGACGTATTGGACTACACATTCGAGTGTGTCCGCGAATGTTCTGGCAAGAGTGGCAAGTATCTTAGGGGACTATATAAGGCTGTGTCCGGCCGCCGGGAAGCATTATTGTTTTGCGATACAGCGCGAAAACATCTAAGTGATATTGGAGAACTAAGAAGCGACTTACAGTGCTTTCAGTGAAGTTAGTGACTGTTAGTTTACTAATTAATAAAAGTTCAGTGTTTTGGTAGACCGCCGTTTAATTTACTGACCCCAGCTCGTAACATTTGGTGTCAGAAGTGGGATCAGTATGCCGGTTCTACCAAAGGAAGACACGGAAGGAAGAATCCGGACAAGAAGCCAGCGACAACAGGAAGCCGACCAGAGACGCTTCGGAGCTACTCAGCCGCCAACTGACGAGGACCAGCAGTCAGTTATGGAAGCCACTCCCTCAACGTCGGCTGCCGCACCAGATTGGGCGGCTTTCATGGCGATGATGCAGGAGCAGGCCCGCCGTCAGGAGGAGCAGGCCCGCCGTCAGGAGGAGCAAGCACGCCGTCTGGAAGAGCAGTTGCAGCGTGATAAGGAGGAGCAGGCCCGCCGTCAGGAGGAGCAAGCACGCCGTCTGGAAGAGCAGTTGCAGCGTGATAAGGAGGAGCAGGCCCGCCGTCAGGAGGAGCAGGCCCGCCGTCAGGAGGAGCAGACTCGCCTTTTGAGGGAACAACTGCAGCTCGGCCAAGATGAACAAATGGTCCTGATCAAAGATCTCCAAGCGACTTTCGGCAATAAGGTCAAAGTGATAGAAGATAAGGTTCTGCAACACGAGAACCGTCTCACCGAAGCTGAATCTGAGATTGCCGATGTCAAGAAGGCTTTGGGTAATCTGAAGGTCGGAGATGGGACAGCCACTATCGTCAGTGCCGCTCCTTCGGTGCGAGGATTCAAAGTGCCACCTTTTGATGGGAGTTCCTCGTGGTCAGCCTATAAAATACAGTTTGAGGCTGTAATGGAGGCAAATGGGTGGACTAAAGCCCAGGCCATGACCGCACTCAAGCTAGGCCTCCGAGATCAAGCCTTGACAGTCCTCGAAGCTCTTGACAAGAAGGTGAGCTACGAGGAACTATTGGAAGCGCTTGAGGCAAGATACGGCGACGCACACCTTGAACATGTGTTTCGGGCCCAGCTAAAAGATCGGGTTCAGCGTGTTGGTGAAAACCTGCAACAATGGGCCCTAGAGGTAGAAAAACTGGTACGTAAAGCGTACCAGTCCGCACCGACGTTAATTGTGGGCAACCTTGTACAGGCTTTTGTCGACGGCATTCGGGACCTCGAAGTGAGAGCTGCTGTGAGACTCGGGCACCACGAAACCCTTAAAGACGCCCTGGCCCATGCTCTAGAAGTGGAAGCTGTGAGGCAAGACCATCGGTCTCACCGTGTCAGGGAGGTAGTTGCAACACCTGTGCGTGACCGCTTCAAGGGATACAGCCCTAGATGCTACACTTGTGGCGAAAAGGGACACCTCCGATCAAGTTGTCCTAAGCGTAGCTCAGGGATTGATGAAGATGGGCCTCAGGAGAACAGGGCAGCTAATAGCGCTGTCCAACAACAGCAGGGAAACGAGTAAACGCCAGGACTGCGGGGCGAGTGCTGGCTGGTGTTCGCAGAGCCCCAAGGATTTCGATCTCACAAGCCCACGATGGGAACAGCCTGATCATCAATGGCGAGGTTAACGGAAGGCCATGTAAGCTGACAATCGATACCGGAGCTTCTCGCACGGTTGTCAGTTCCCAACTTGCGAATCGGTTTCTGAGGGACTTCAGAAACAACAGCCTGGAGCGATTAAATTTAGTAACCGCCACCGGTCAGCACATACCCGTCCGAGGCGAACAGAAGGTGGAGTTGAAGTTGGGTAATCAAGTTTACCTGCACAACGTCATTGTGGCTGATATTGTCGATGACTGCATTCTCGGACTAGACTTTATGAGGAAGAATGGTTGTGAGATCGACGTCAAGCAAGGAATTATGAGTTGTGGACGAGAAGAATTGTTCATGGAAGGAGCCACACCGGGGAAAGTGTATAGCTTAAAGAAAACCGCTCTACCCCCAAAATCAGAAACCATTGTGCCGGTTAGTCTCCCTTACAATTCTGGGAAGATACATCGATGTGTACTCATTGAAAGATTAGATCATGACCAGCCATGGAAGATGGCACGAACTCTGGTAAGAACCACTGGCTTTGCAGCAGTTCGTGTACTGAATCTTGACGATAAAGAACACGTGATCGAAAAGGGAATGTTACTTGGTACGAGTGAGGAGGTAGACTGGTTGCGTCGTTGTCAAGACACGACTCATACAAATGTCAACAAAAATGAAGGAATCAGCGTGTCAAAACTTTTGGAAGACTGTCGAGACGTTTTGTCTAAGGAACAGATAGACAAGGCTAAGAAGATGTTACTCAAGTACGCTGATGTTTTCTCTACTAACGACGAGGACATTGGGAAGACGAGTTTAGTTCAACACAGAATTAACACTGGGAACGAATTGCCTATCCGCCAGCGACCAAGAAGACTACCGATAGCACGGGAAAAGGAAGTGGAGACCATGATTGAAGGAATGGTGAAGGAAGGTGTTATAGAGCCTTCGTCCAGCCCATGGTCTTCACCCGTGGTGCTTGTAAGGAAAAAGGATGGCAGCATGCGTTTTTGTGTTGACTACCGCCGCCTGAACGACATCACAAAGAAGGACAGCTATCCATTACCCAGGATTGATGACACGCTGGATATGCTTACCGGAGTGAAGTGGTTCAGCACGTTAGATTTAAAAAGTGGCTACTGGCAAGTAGAAATTGACCCTAAGGACAAGGAGAAGACTGCATTTTCTACTGGAAAGGGACTATGGCAGTTCAAAGTGATGCCGTTCGGGCTGTGTAATGCACCGGCGACTTTCGAAAGGCTGATGGAGCTGGTACTCAGCGGATTGATTGGAGAAGCCTGTCTGGTCTATTTGGATGACATCATCATCGTGGGCCGTACGTTTGAAGAACACCTTCAGAATCTAGAACGGGTGCTATCAAAAATTCGAAGCGCCAACCTGAAGTTAAGCCCTAAAAAGTGTTCCTTCTTCAAACGACAAGTAAGCTTCCTAGGATACGTGGTTTCGGAAGCGGGTGTCCAGACAGATCCGCAGAAGATCATCGCCGTAAAGGATTGGCCAGTTCCGAGAGACAAGACACAAGTAAGAGCATTTTTGGGTTTGTGTTCCTACTACCGGCGATTTGTGAAGAACTTTGCCGACATTGCCAAGCCTCTTCATAAACTCACGGAAGAAAAGAGAAGTTTTTGCTGGGATGAAAACTGTGACGTCGCATTTCAAGAACTGAAACGACATCTGTGTAACACACCTATTCTGGGGTATCCCGATAATGAAAATGAATTCATAGTGGATACAGACGCAAGTGATACTGGGCTAGGTGGTGTATTGTCGCAACGGAAAGGAGATCGCGAAGTGTTGTTATAGCATACTTCAGCAAATCTTTGTCCAAACCTGAGAGAAATTACTGTGTCACGAGAAGAGAATTACTGGCAGTGGTGAAAACATTGCAGCATTTCAACAAATATTTGCTTGGTCGAAAATTCCATCTGCGTACTGACCATGCTGCATTGAAGTGGCTATTACAATTCAAGAATCCCGAAGGACAAGTTGCGAGATGGATCGAGTTACTTCAAGAATATGACTTCGTGATTGAACATCGCAGTGGAAGATCTCATGGTAATGCAGATGCTTTGTCAAGAAGACCTTGCTCTGAAGACTGCAAGCACTGCGTAAAACAAGAGGCAAAAGCAGACCTACCTGTGAGAATGCTAAACACGGATCTTAGCAATGAATGGAAAGAAACCTTTCAGCACGCTCAGCAGTATGATGTAGACATCAAACCGATTCTCGAATGGATCAAAGCCGGTACTCCTAAACCTGCCTGGAGTGATATTGCGTCGATGAGTTCCATCACGAAGAGCTATTGGGCTCAATGGGACAGCCTGGTTATCCAAGATGAAGTCTTGTGCCGCAAATGGGAAAACGCTCGAGGAGACCGTTGTCATCTACAAATGGTTGTACCCAAAGCCAAGATACCGGATGTTCTACAGCTGTACCATAACGGATGTTCGGGAGGTCATATGGGAGTGACGAGAACTCTGTTGAAAATAAGAGAACGATTTTACTGGATAAATTGCCGTGACGATGTTGAAGATTGGTGCCGCAAGTGTACTAGTTGTGCTGCAGTAAAGGGACCTCATACACGCAGCAGAGGTGCATTGAAACTGTATAACGTTGGTGCACCATGGGAAAGGATTGCCATAGACGTTGCGGGACCATTTCCGGAAAGTGAATGCGGAAACAAGTACTTCATGGTTGTGATGGATTATTTCACTAAGTGGCCGGAAGTCTTCGCTATTCCTAACCAAGAGGCTTCAACAGTTGCGGATAAATTAGTCCATGAAGTCTTCTGCCGTTTTGGAGTACCCTTGGAAATTCATAGTGATCAGGGAAGAAATTTTGAGTCTCAAATATTTCAAGAGATGTGTCGAGTTATGGGTACCCATAAAACGAGGACCACTTCTTACCATCCGCAATCTGATGGAATGGTGGAACGATTTAACCAAACATTGGAGAGGTATCTTGCAAAGGTTGTGTCAAACAGGCAAAAGGATTGGGACAAGCACATCCAACCATTCCTGATGTCATATCGAAGCGCAGTCCATGAAAGTACTTCGGTGACACCAGCATTTGCAAACTTTGGTAGAGAACTACGGTTGCCTGCGGATCTACTTACTGGAATTCCACCTGACGCCCCGCGGAATATAACCGAGTACGCGAATGATTTGCGCAACAAGTTGAACGACGTACACGAGCAAGTCAGACAATCAAGCCAACAGATGTCTGAGAAGATGAAAACCCGCTACGACCGAAATGTAAACAACAAGGGCTTTGAAGAGGGTTCGTTGGTGTGGCTACATAATCCAGTCCGCAGTAAAGGGAAATCTCCGAAGCTTCAAGCCAAATGGGAAGGACCCTATCGAGTTTTGAAGAGGATCAACGACGTCACGTACCGGATACAGCGAAATGCACGTAGTCCCTGTAAGATTGTTCACGTTGACCGACTGGCGAAATACCACGGAAATAATGATGCTCGGGACGAGCATGTCTTAGGAGGGGGTAGTGTTACGCCGGTGGCTTAGTAAAACTTCAAAAGTGATTTTCTGTGACTTAGAAACGTTTTCAGCAGGCTGAAACGTCGTTTCAGGCCGTTTCAGAAGTAGCTCTTTCACATACTAAAAAATCTAAATTACACCCAAGTTACAGTAGTTTTCAGGCGCCTGAAACATGTTTTCAGTACGTTTCAGGCTACCCTCTATCCAATGCCGCAATAACCTGAAAACCCGTTTTCAGGCGTTTTCAGGACCCCTTATGAGCCATTAAGCCTACTTCAGTAAAAGGACATAAATTTCAATAGGAGTGAAAGAGATAGCAATAGTAGAAAGAGACAGAGATAGTTAGAACATTCGAGAAGTATTAGAATGAGAAAACATCATTAGAAAGAGATAGACAAACACAGAATATTCGAGAAAGATAGTACGGGAATATTCGAGTATTGTGTATCGAGAATATTCGAGTATCGAGACAGTTATACTCGAAACGTCTCGAACGCGCGACGTATTGGACTACACATTCGAGTGTGTCCGCGAATGTTCTGGCAAGAGTGGCAAGTATCTTAGGGGACTATATAAGGCTGTGTCCGGCCGCCGGGAAGCATTATTGTTTTGCGATACAGTGCGAAAACATCTAAGTGATATTGGAGAACTAAGAAGCGACTTTCAGTGCTTTCAGTGAAGTGATTAGTGACTGTAGTGTACTAATTAATAAAAGTTCAGTGTTTTGGTAGACCGCCGTTTAATTTACTGACCCCAGCTCACGTAACAATAATTAGCTGACGTGACCTCTGCAGTTACTATACCTCCAAATACCCTATCCAAACTTGTACACGCCCCTGCGGCACGTAGTTGTACTATTCCTTACATCATAAACTGACGGACTTCTCAGTTTACTATACGTCAAAATACCTATCGAAAACTTTAAGGTATTGTTTTGGAAAAATTCAAATAATTATCGAAAGAAACCCTAAAAACAGCCCTTTTTTTCCCATACAAACGTTTTCTAACTAAAAGGTACAGTCAATTTGGGCTTTATTGAATTGTATAAAGTTCATATTGCAAGGCACTCACTGTTGTCTAAGCAATGTTACAAGTGTGTCCTAACATCGAAGCAGTCAATTTGCGATTTACTAAATATAAAGTTGAAAATTCAATAATATCTATTAAAATAGAACTAGTGTGTGTGTGTGTGCGTTGGAAGCACAGAATACATCATTCGGAGTATTTAATATCACATTCAAAATGAATAGTTCAAAATGTAATAATAGTTCATTTGGACCTTTTTTCTTGCAATTTGTTTGGCGATATTAAACTGATTTTTTTAATCGATTCACATGATTAAAAATAAGCGATGTTTACTTTTTAAATGCTTATATATGTTTTATTTAATTATTTTTTATTTCACAACGCCCTACCACCAGGGTGCGCGTTCTGTACAGGAGAATTTTTTTGCCCTGACTATAAAATAAGTAGAACAATAAACTACCACTTTACAAATCTTTTCGACAGGACGAAGTCTGTCGGGTCTGCTAGTACAATATAAGGTTTACAGTGAATGTCAAAGTTCAGCAAGTAGATTGTCCTGTTAGCGAACCATCCTCTCACTGTATTAAAACGATTTAAAATTACCATTGATAAAATGTACATTATTTAAGTTATAGAGTTTTACCCACAGCTGTGCGAGTAGTTGCCGTCGACAAGGCGAGGCGACCCTAATTTGTTAGTTGCAGCTGTGTGCGTGCCGTGGTGACGCACACAATTCACTGTATGTGTTGAGTATTGATAAGCCGTTAGGGCTGTCGATGATCTGATTATTTTTATTTTAAAAATTACGACTTATTATGGAAAAAAAGAAATAACCTAATACTAATAATAAACTAATCCTAAAAAAAGAGATATATAATTTAGAACTTATCTATATGTCAACATTTTATTTTAGCTATAGTTAATAGGATTTCATTTAACTGTCATTGAACACCGGGACGTCACATGATTGAAAACGAGTTTAGTTTGCATTGGCATCACTTATTCTGTGACTAGTGACGAAGGATGACCTGTTAGCCTGAGATCGACGACATGAATCCGATATCAAAAGAGGAAAACCTTAACAACTTACCTCCGTCGTCATATATATTATATAAAAATGAATTGAATAATTGATAAAAAGAAATCCCAGTTGAATAGTTACCTTTCGTTTACGTTGGGCGTAAGCGCCAGCCTTAAAGTCTCCTGTAGTTTGGACCAGTCGCGCCGACAAAGCTTTGACATATGTAGTGTTTCATATCGACTGACTATGGACCAAGAGTATCTACGAACAGTTATATTTATCTGTCAACTATTTCTTCGGAATCGTATTATTGTTATGCATGTAATATACACAGGTACCTTTTTATTACCATAAACATACAACATACCGGGAAGACGTGGGATACGGCTTACTATTCAATGAAGTTGTACAAAATTATTTCAATTACATATACGATCCTAGGAGAATTTGTGAAAAAGTAATGGTGCATGAAAACGAAATTTTTATATATTTAATTAAATATGTACATTTATTGCTTAAATGTGTCAGAATGGATACAACCAGATTTATCATCATTCATTAAGGCCCTTTGTCCCCTAGCTAGCAGAGGGCGTCCACAGTGAGTCTCCATCCCGCACGTCTTGAGCTTCGCATTTGACCATTTTCGAGTTTAATCCTGGATTGTTTAGTTCTTTTTTATATATATCAATTTATTTATCATTATTACACTTTTGGTAGTATCTTTATTACAGACACAAACAAAATGAGATTGACTTTATAAAATTGCTTTTAATAATATAATATTATAACAACGTTGGTAGCTAATATGGGCGGCTCTAATAACAACTCCCAGTTTCCTAGCAACGACCATGTACCATATATATATCATTATCAAAGGTGACGGATACAACCATAGAGTTGAGTTGCCGCCGCCACACACTTTAGAGTATTTACATATAAATTATCTACTACAATATTCATAGTAAATCGATGAGATGATGAATTCTCAGGTCATCAGTAAGATCCTTCTTAAGCTATCTGCCAGTTATCTTGAATGAAGATTGAATTAATAGAAGGATTGTTTGTCCTGTACTCTCCAACCCAGTCGCGTAACTTAAGCAATACATTTCTTCACTCATTATCATAATCTGATAAACGCTGCCTTCTATATTCAATTATTTAATTATTTTTTACAAATATAAAAAACAGTGAGTGACGACCCTGTAGCTTATTTGCATCCGCCCGCCAACACGAGCGCCATAATCAGTACAATACACGTACCATCGAAAGGTAGCTATGGATATGCCTACTATTTTACTTTTTTTTATCAATATATTGCATAAGGTCATAGAATTAGATCCACACTGGATTTCATTTTCAAATCCTTATAAATTAATTTACTGTTAGTAACCAATTGGATGATTGAAAATGGAAACCATCTTACACTTCTAGGTTACATCGAATAAATTCCCTGTGGATGTAACTTAAAGTAATATATAATCCACTTGTCTTGTTTGCAAACACTGTTAGCCAAGTATTATCAGTCAGAATATACACATCTCACGATAACTGTTTCCTTTGCGTAGTCAAATATGATTAGATACTTTAACTATAGTTGCTTTTGTAATTACGTTTGGTTGCGAAGTGGTAAATGGCCACGGTGTCCGTATATCTTACAAACACGTATTGAAATGAAACATACAATTACGTTCCGCTAGGGGCGCTGTACAAAGTTTTCATACAAAAATGTACGTTATCGACTACCTCGTCCCCTCCTCTGAGAGAGCGAGCACTCAGATAAAGCCGATAGGGCCCCAGGCTTTCTGCCCGGCCAAAGGCATTAGGCAGTGTTTAGTTGGTAGACTAGCTTCTGCTAGAGTCCAACATAACCACTCGCCGTAGACCGGGCGCGGGTGGTATCCGGTGTGAGGTCGTCCAAGCACCAAGGGGTTATTAAGACGGCCACTGACTCCTCCCGCGAGGAAAAAAAATGACGCTTAAACCTTAAGTTACTTCAGTTTAGTTTGCGTTAATAGAATTAGCACCATTCACTGTCATGATAGTTAGCCAATAACGTGATTTCTATTTTAAGATTTTTTCGGCGGCTGAGTCGTAATTTTATCTCAATTTGTTTTCATACAAAAATGTACGCTGTCAATATCACTTGCCAAACGAATGTAATCTCGTAGTAGGTACACTGACGCTATTCTAATATTGAGATCGAATAGACCGGAATCTGCAGCTTAACAACATATCACGGCTCATTCATACGTTAAGTAGGTAAGATAACAGCACACATTTTCTAACATAAGTTCTTCAAATCTGTAACACCCACGTAATATGGCTCAGCAACTGTGCGAGCATGGAGTTGTAGATTAACATACATCCATCCATTTCATCCCGTAAGAATATCTGAGTCATTTTATCGATTTTATGGAGTGTGCGATGTTAGCTTTTTAAATTTCATTCATTCATTGCAAACTAATAACGTAAATCTATATAAATCTATATAACTATTATAACGTAAATCTATATAACTAATAGTGTAAATCTACGTTTAAAAAAAATTTAAAAAAACATGTGTTACAAAAACAAAGAACTGTTTGCCTGATAGATATGCTGACTCTCCATTTGTATGCTGATGTGTATATATATGTATATGTATGTATGTGTGTATATTATATTAATATTATCTGTCTACATTCACGTATTGCGCTTTATTTATTAATGTAATATGTATGCTTAGGTTTGTCTGTTTCTCTCTGTGTGTCTGCTGTCTGGTTTACTTACCCTCTCAAAGGGTTTCGGCAGAATATCAGCGCTTCGCGCTATTGAAGCACACAACGCTGAGCCGAGACCTGTTTGCTACTAGGGCACAATGTTACCTACGGATTTTTAATAATGTTCTGGTTTATATTTGTGTCAAGGTTGCAAATAAAGTTATGTCTATGTCTATATATATAATAGTATTTAATAGCAAACATTTAAATCTTATCCATATTAAGCTAACGTATGTAAGCACATACTCACATTTAATTTTGTGTGTAGACCGCGTTCACAGAGGAAAGACTGAAATAAACCTAATTTTAAGTGATTAATTTTTTCTATTGTCTGTACTGTAGTATTGTAAGCACAGCACTAGTGAACTTGACATAGACAAGTTAATCGGTATCGGTGCCAGGGGGGGTACACTTCCATACAGTCAGATTTATCAAAAAGAAACTGACGCCCATCTCCTTTTCTTAACTTGAAACTTTATCATATAGTTACATTATATCACGATAGATGTCACTCTCAGTGAATTACACTAGAATAATAATTTATCATTAATATGTGTATAAATTTCATTTAGATATACATATTATTCTAAAATATAAAACTATCTTATTTCCAGATGCATAATAACATTTTTTATATTGTTATAAAATCGTAAAATTAAAATTTTAGTTTGGCAACAAAATGGCTGTTCGCCTCGGAGTTCTTCTTATAGTTAATCTGTGGAGATCGTCTTCGACTTTGAAGGTTTTCTAATTTTCGAAAGTGAATTTGTGTTTTCCTTGATAAATAATATACTGATCATTGGGTGAGATTTCGTATTTCTTCGTTCGAGTTGTTTGTTTGAGTAATTCGCCTTTAAACCGCTACTTTGAGTGCTAATTTGTAAATTCTTCCAAATTTACGATACCGCACCGTTGTGCATTTGGATGTAAGGTTACAGGCGTTACAGGTAAGAAATCATTTAAATATCATACGTAAGAAATCATAACTAATACCTAGCCACTGAAAATACTTAACAATATAAAAAAAATGTTATGACAGGTTATTTTATGATATAAATTGGTTACCATACAAGCGTGTTAATTTGTATTTGTATGTATACCTACCTACTGTCAAATATTGTCATTCTTGTGAGGATCCGATAGAGGTGGTTTACAGGATCAGTTTGGCATCAGTTCAGTCCATCAGTCTGGTAAAGACTGACGCCAGACTGATCGTGTAATGTGTTGACTAATGGAATGATGGGTCGGATACAATACTTGTCTATCAGTCCATCTGTCTGGACTGATAACTGAACTGATGCTAAACTGATTGTGTAACCTACCTCGTAGGTATTGAAAACCTATTTTACTAATAAATTACATGTTAAAATCCTTTCAAAGTACAATCCAAAGTTTATGCAAATCGAACAACATACATGGTCTTTTTAAGTCAATCTTTTGACATCTTTATTATAAAATTTTCAAACACAATAAGCTATAGTTACAAGTTACAAAGTTTCTTTAATTTAAACTTCAACAGTTATATTGTATTGGTTGCAATAAATAAATCTATTGGAAGGGGTGGTTTACCTCTAATCCCATCTACGTATGTGCAAATACAGAATAAAGCTAGTAACATGTTGTACATACCATTTTTGTTATTTCAGATGTGATGCATGTCTTTCCGAATCCGCGAAAGTTCCCAGAACGTTTTAAAATATGGGTTGGTCTCGTTGGTGGAGGCTTGGATTCATTGCCAGACCTCACAATTTATAAGAAGAGGATTTGTGATATTCATTTCACTGATGACCGTCGCATTTTATCAGGGAAGATTACATACAATGGTGATGATGATCAATACAAAAAAGCAGCATAAGAATATTATTCTAAACATAAAAATTATGAAAATAGGAAATAAATACACAGTAAAATCAATGTATTTCTTTTATTCCCTATTCGAAAGTATTATATTATATTAATTAATACCAGTTAAACTATTGCGCACCTAAAACAAATTGAAAAATGATAACTATTTCTAAATCGGAGTTCAATTGGTTCAAACTTGTATTAGGTGAAGCCAAACGAACACAATTTTGTGAGTTGTGAATTTTCGGTTGCAGAAATTCTGCTGCATTCGGTTTTATAGAAAAGTCCTATTTGATTCATATGGCGACGCAGAATTTCTATGAAACCGAATGTAGCACAATTTCTGCAACCGAAATTCTACAACTCGCAAAATTGCGTTCGTTTGGCCTCACCCTTAACAAACCCACGTTTTATAGGTGCCTATCTATACACCATATCCTACTATATATGTGTAGGTATCTATAGAATTTAGTTCTGGTTAAGAAATACATGGCGCTTCAAATGTTGATGCATTTAATTTCTCGAGAGAGGGCACTCTTTTCCCAGTATATTACTTTACTCTTTGATCGGTGCTCTCTGGTAATTAAGGCAGCAGGAATAAAGCACGTGTCTTTTAACAAAAATGGTTTTATTATTCAACACAATACATGGCGCAGTCTAAATACAAAAAGAAAAGGTGTAACATTGCTGTACAGTAAAAATATACATAAGAAATGCAGCACCATCATTTAACTTACCTACCAAACTATGTCTCACTGGAGACTTGCCAAGCAACTGGCGAAGATTTAGGCAAGAATTGGAAATTTATTTAAGTGCTTCTGGCCTTGATGAAGAAAAGGACTCAAGAAAAGTCGCAGTACTATTAATATAATCGGTGAAGAGGCGCTTCAAATTTACAACAATTTCGATTTTGATCGGAGCAATATAACCTATGATAAAGCAATAAAATTGTTCACGGATTATTGCGAACCAAAGCCAAACATTTTGTACTCAAGATTCTTATTTTATACAAGAAGCCAGCAGTCGGGAGAGCCATTTGACATGTTTTTAAAGATATAAAAATGCTATCAAGAAACTGTCAATTCATCAATGAAGAAGAAGCGATAAGAGACAGGATTATTTTGGAACCAGTGATAAAACTGAACAAGAAAAAATCTTATGTTTGGGTGACATAAATTTGGAACAAACAATCAAAAGACTTCGTCTCTCAGAGATAACCAGATTTCAAACAAGGGAAATTCAAGGTGTCAACACACATATGGAGCAGTTGTCCATAGAGTGCAATACTCTCTTATTATGTGCAAATGGTGTGGTGACAAGCACGAGAGAGATATCAATAAATGCCCTGCAAGAGGGTTACAATGCTCTAATTGTGGCAAATATAACCACTTTTCTAAAGTTTGCAGAATGAAAGTATACAATAAAAAACACAAGAATCATGTTCAATCTGTTCAACAATGCCCGATAAGTGAGTCTCAAGATCAAAGTGATTTTTATTGTAATAAGGTATGTTTTCAAATTAATCAACTTCCTTATTGGAATCAAAGCTTATTAATAGAAAATGTAATTGACTGTTCATTCAAACTTGATACTGGATCAGATGTAAACTTAATTCCAATATATTTAGTAAGTGATTTGCAAAATAAGTATAAAAATGTTGATGTAAAATTAAATAAAACTAAAGCACATTTGCTTGCTTACAATGGGTCAAAAATTAAAACATATGGTACTGTTTTATTAAAAACAAAATTAAATTCAAAAACATTCTTCTTGGATTTTATAGTTACTAGTTCAGGATATCAACCTACTTTAGGTAAAGATGCTTGTTTATTGCTTGGAATAATTGAAAGAAAATTTGTCAATAATGTAAAAGATGTCATAGATAAAGAATATATTATAAAAAAATATGAAGATGTTTTTACAGGGTCTGGACGATTTCCCAAAAAATGTAAAATAATTTTAAAAGAACACTCTATTCCAGTATCAAAACCCCCACACAGAGTACCATTAGCATTAAAAGTTAAACTAAAAACTGAATTAGAACGACTTTGTAATATAGGTATAATATCTAGAGTTGAGGATGCTTCAGAATGGGTTAACAGGATTGTAATTGTTGAAAAAGATGATGGAACTATTCGCCTATGCTTAGACCCTAAAGATCTGAACAGTTGCATATTAAAAAAATATTATGAAAATACCGACAATTAACGACTTAAAATCACAAATAGGTACTTCAACTTACTTTTCTGTTTTAGATTTGAAGGAATCATTTTGGCAAATCCAATTAACGGATGATAGTAAAAAGTATTGTACATTTTCTACGTGTTATGGATCATATTGTTTTAATGTCTTACCTTTTGGCCTGGAGATTTCGGATGAAATTTTTCAAGAAATGTGCAAAAATCACTTTAGTGACATAGAAGGTTTGTTTATTTATATCGATGATTTCTTAGTTCACTCTGATTCCAAATTGAAACATGACCAAATTCTTGATAAAGTCCTTAACAGAGCACGTGAGCTAAATATTAAATTTAATGTAAAAAAATTTCAATACTTGCCACAAATAGTTAAATACTTCGGTCATGAAATAATAGATGGTAAGTTAGTTCCAGATAAGGATAAAATAAAAGCTGTCCTTAACTATGATATTCCAAATGATAAGCAAAGTCTGCAACGATTTTTAGGTTTTGTCAATTATTTAGGGAGTATGTTCCCAACATGTCAGATAAAACTAGCTCCTTGAGACAATTACTCAAAAAGAATAATGACTTTGTTTGGACTGCAAATCACAGTAATTGTGTGCAAGAAATAAAAAAGCTCCTGGTAAGTCCACCAATATTAGTAAACTTTGATCCAAAAAAGCAAATAGTGATTCAAACAGATAGTTCAAAGGATGCAATTGGTTGTGTACTTATGCAAGATGGCCATGCAATCTCATATGCCTCAAAAAGCTTATCAGAGTCTGAATGTGATTATGGACAAATAGATAAGGAATTTTTAGCAATATTATTTTCTTGTAAAAAATTTCATTACTACATATATGGTAGACATGTTATTGTACAAACTGACCACCAGCCATTAGTAGCTCTGATGAATAAAGAAATTGGCTCCATTAATTCTCAAAGATTAAGAAAAATTAAAATTAAGTTAAATATGTATGATTTAGAAGTACGCTACACTCCAGGTTCCAAAATGCATATTGCAGATGCACTAAGTCGTGCTTCTAGTACTGCAATAAAGTCAAATGTAGATGAATCGCTGACAAAAACTGTACACAGTATTAATGTAAGTGATGAAGTGCAGAATTTAATTGTATTAGAGACTACTAAGGATACTGTGCTTCAGCAACTAATTTTATATTACAAAAATGGTTGCCCAGTTGTATAAGTAAAGTAAATGGCAATGTGAAATTTTATTATAAACTCAAAGACAGCATAACATATGAGAACGGTATTGTATATTTAAATTATAAAATTATAGTACCATCAGTATTAAGAATAAGAGTAATTAGAAAAGTCCATTCAAGTCATTTTGGTATTAATAAAACAATATCTAGGGCTAAGTCTTTATTTTATTGGCCAAGCATTGAAGCTGACTTCATAGAAATTGTATCTAAATGTGCTATATGTGAAAAACACAGTGATAAAAAATCAAAAGAGCCCATGTTATTAGATGAATCTCCTAGCTTACCGTTTTACAAAATTGGTTGTGATTTCTTTCATGATAGTGGTAAAAACTTTCTAATTGTCGCTGATTACTATTCCAAATGGTTTGAAATACATCAAGTAAATTCACTCACTGCATCTACTGTAATAGAAATTTTAAAGAACATTTTTTCATGCCATGGTATACCGAAGATATTAAGGGCAGACAACATGCCATTTAACTCATTTGAATTTAAAAATTTTGCAAATGTATGGAACATTGATATAATAACTTCAAGCCCAAGATATCCTCGTTCCAATGGTTTCATAGAACGATATGTTGGTATTGCAAAGAAGTTACTTAAAAAATCTTTTGATAGTGGTGTGGACTTTTATGAGGTATTGTTAGAATATAGAAATACTCCTGTACTGGGTTCTTCATATGCCCCATCACAATTATTATTTAGTCGACTCACTAGGACTAAACTTCCAATACATGACACACTGTTACAACCAAAATTAGTCCCTAATTTTAATAAAATTCAATGTAAAATAAATAATAACAATCAAAAAAATTATAATAAGACTGCCAAACAAAGCAATCATAATTTCTATGTTGGTCAAGACATAGTTTATTTAAAAGACAATGTATGGATACCAGGAAAGATAATTAATATCCATCATTCTCCTAGATCTCTGCTTCTGAAGGATAGTGATGGGCATGTATTCAGAAGAAATACATTACATGTAAAACCATCATTTGAAAAGAATTGTTATAGTAGGAATTATGATTTATTTGAAGATGAAAACTTAAATACTTCTCCCGTTGAGGAGAGGATTGAAAACAATGTAAACTTAAATTTAGAGAGAAATGTTAGTGAACTAGAACAAGAGAATAGAGATGTAGCTAGACCAAGAAGAAAAATTGTTCCTCCACCATATTTAAAAAATTATGTCTGTGAGTGATCTTTGATGGTTAATTGTTAATAATTAAGTTATATCCTAAGTTAAGTACTTATCCTTTTTTAATATAGTTTTGTTAAGAGGAAGATGTAGTATTGTAAGCACAGCACTAGTGAACTTGACATAGACAAGTTAATCGGTATCGGTGCTCTCTGGTAATTAAGGCAGCAGGAATAAAGCACGTGTCTTTTAACAAAAATGGTTTTATTATTCAACACAATACACTGTACGATGACGTATTTATAATTCGCGTGTCACCTCTTTTCTTTCCGTATGAGAACCGACTAAGTGAACGTGCCGCAACGAGGAACTTTCTATCAATCAATCCGCACTGGCCAACGTTGATACCTGAGACTCTCAACGCCCCAATATAGTTAGGACGAGGATGTGTATGTTTTATATTGGCAGGGGAGCAGAGGCTGGGGGTTCCCAGAAGTCGCTTGGCATTCCCGGGGGCTCCCTACATGCCTGAGGAAGGCCATCCCTGAGGTTTTTAGTGGGTAAGCCTCCCCCTTCTGGGGAGGAGAGCCCCACATAACCGCCGGTTCGCCACAGCCGGAGTATGCAATTTAATGCATTTGCCTCAGCGGAACAAAAAAAAGTGTGCTATAACGCTATTCAATAATGCATTCGCGCGCTCTTTTTAATTTTGTGAGAATTTGTACAAAAATATCTATTGTCTCGTGATATGTTTTGAAATATCATCATATTGACGATATATCCTTAAAATTTGATTGTAAAAGGAGTATTATTGAAGTGAAACTTCTTTACGCACGCTTGACTTGGTGAATAAGCTGGCGAACGTGTGACGTAAGCGTTACGAGAAGTGTGATCGGGCGAGGCGAACAGGAGTGTGGGGAGATATAAGCAAGAGCTATTATGGTGTGAGGTTTTTCTATATGCTTGCTAGGCGATTCACGCAGTGTGAGCACACGTAATTTATTGTAAATTATAAAACTTATTTGGATTAAACAATTTTAATTTATTGACACATATTTGATTATCAACAACAACGTTACCCGGTTACCACTCTATGGATGTATACATAGGTACATACTATACTACTCATTGACTGTATAACTCTTTGACCTACTACACCATGGACCAATTCCTACACTCCCCCTCACGAGGAACTGTTTGAAGCCCGAGTGACTCCTACTATCGTCAACAGCTTCGATAGTCTTGGTTGAGGCAACGCCTTAGTAAGAAAATCTGCTTCCATATTTTCAGTCTTCATGTACTGGACAGATATCTTCTTACTCTGTATACACTCTCTTATGAAGTGCTCTTTAATGTTAATGTGTTTGGAGCGCTTGCCAGTAAGCAAATTATTTGCTAGCTTCTGTGCTGCCAAATTATCATTAAAAATTGTGATGCTAGTCTGTGACACTCCTATGTCATTGAGCAGTTGCTGGAGATGAAGTGCCTCCTTAGCTGCCTCAGTCATCGCCATATACTCGGCTTCTGCTGTGGAGAGGGCAACAACTCTTTGCTTCTTTGTCTCAAAACTGACAAGACCACCTCCATACTTAAATATGTAACCGGTGTATGACCTGCGGTCAATAGTACACGCCGCCCAGTCTGCGTCAGCACTACCAATTAGTCCTGTTCCAGTTTTTCTGTACCTGATACAGAAGTCCTTGGTTCCCTTCAAATATCTTATAACTCTTTTCGCCGCTTGCCAATGCTCATGTCCATAGCACGTATTATACTGGCTAAGATAGCTCACCGCGAACATAATATCGGGTCGTGTGGCTACAGCAAGATACATCAACGTACCAATAAGATTTTGGTAGGGATACCCTTTATCATCTTCATTCTCATTTTTCATTAGTTTGAGACCGGGTTCCATAGGCGTACTAACGGCATTACATTCACTCATCTTGAATTTTTCTATCATATTTTCAATATATGTCTTTTGAGATAATGCAATCTCTCCCCCTACATGGGTGAATTCGATTCCCAAACAATGGTGAAGTCGTCCCATGTCTCTTATGTCAAAAGCTTGTTTTAATTTTGATTTGATTTCCTTCAAAAGTTTTTCAGACTTATACGCTATGATCAAATCATCGACATATATGTTTAGTAGTAGCTTTTCTCCCCCTTTTTCTAGTACATATAAGCAAGGATCTGCTGTGGAATTTTTAAAATTTATCTCTAACAATCGCTCATGAAGTTTCAGGTACCATTGTCTTCCTGCTTGTTTTAAACCATATATTGCTTTTTTCAACTCACAGACTCCATTTCCATTATTTTTCTTTAAATCATCTAGCATTAGTTTTGCTTTATTTACGATTGCTTCGTCATTACTATGCAGCGTGATCATTTTCAGGTATTTCTCAAGATTCTTAGGGAGTTTCATAAAAATTTTTTCATCAATTTCGCCGTTTAAAAACGCTGTGCAAACATCAAGTTGGCATAGTTTCATATCATTCTCTATTGCGTGGGCAATTAGTAATCTTACAGTACTCATTTTCACCACTGGTGCAAAGGTTTCGCTATAGTCGATTCCTTCTTTTTGACCAAATCCTCGTGCTACGAGTCGCGCCTTTCGTCTATCTATTTCTCCGGCTGCATTATATTTATACTTTAAAAACATTTTACTGTCTATTAAGTTCTTACTTTCTATTTTATTTACAATTTTCCACGTATTATTCTTTAAGTGGGATTCAATTTCGCTCATTATCGCATCCTTCCATTCATCAGTGTCTTCATTGATTTCACAGAGAAAAGTACGGTCAGCATCCATTACATAGTCTTTATGCCAAGCCGGTGTTTTAGTAATTCGTTTTTCTCTACTATCTGATGTTGAAGGGTTATTATTTACATTTTCAGATTCTACTTCATCTGACAAAATATTATTATCGACATTTTCTAAAATTTCAGTATTTACATTTTGTTCAATAATATTCTCATTTACATTTTGACTATCTTCTAATAATTCATTATTTACAGTATTATCAATAGTCTCTTTATTTTCATTAAAATCCTTACTTTCAGTAAAGAATATCTCAATTTCTTCATTTCGTTTCTCAGCTGTCCGTTCACTTATCATTTCTTTTTCATAAAACATCTTATCCATTACTCTAACATCTCTACTAATAATGACATTTCCTGACTTTGGATTATAAATTCTATAAGCCTTCGAATTTTCGGAGTAGCCTAAGAATATTCCGACAGTAGCTCTAGCATTAAATTTGCTAGTTAGTTTTCCTTTATTTAAGACAAAGGCTTTGCTACCAAAAATGTGTAGATGTCGAACGGATGGTATCCTTTTTACCCATTTTTCAAAAGGTGTCGCATTATCAATACTGCTGCATGGACAACGATTCATTAAGTAATTGGCAGTGTAAACAGCTTCAGCCCAAAACACTTCTGGCATATTAGCGTCTATGAGCATACATCTGGCTTTGTCTAATAAGCTTCTATTTTTCCTTTCTGCCAAGCCGTTTTGCTCGGGAGTATACGGTGCCGATAGCCTTCGTTTTATACCATGCTCCTTTAAGTATGTATCGAATTCATGATTCACATATTCTGAGCCGTTATCGCTTTGTAAATTAATTATTTTTCTTTTAGTGAAATTTTCTGCCTCTTTTTTAAATTCCTTAAACTTTTGTAATGATTCATTTTTCTTTTTCATTGTATATATTCTTCCATACCTAGTAAAATCATCAGTGAACGTAATGAAATATTTTGAACCAATCGTTGATGGCTGTCTCATCGGACCACATACGTCAGTATGAACGATCTCTAAAGGTTCACTTGTTCTATGTACATTTTGCGTTTTATTGAAAGGTAGCTTTGTGCATTTACCTTTAATGCATACCTCACAGTCTTTAACTGAATCCTTCTTGCTGAAGTCTAAACCTTCTATATTTTGCTTTTCAAGAGCAATTCTTAATTGACTTTCATTTAAATGACCAAGCCTACGATGCCATAAATTCATTTTGTTCGCTTCACAGAAGTTCGCTGTTTCATCCTTAATTTCTTCAATGTAATACAAGCCGTCTTCATTTCTTTTTGCTGTCAATAGCAGTTCGCCATTTTGCATAACTGTAGCTCGTTGTTTCTTAAATAGGACTGATGCTCCTTTATCTGTAATCTTCCCTACGGACATTAGGTTAGTGGTTAACGAGGGAACATATAGAGCTTCAGAAAGTTGTGAAATTGGCGTGTCCTTAGCGTGTATTTTTGCGGGACCACAGCCTTCAACTTCCGCTGTGTGATTCTCAGAAGCCAATTTTAGGGCCTTACACTTATTTCTGTTTAAGTAGCGAAATCTGTCCTTTTCATAAGTCATATGCGACGTGCAGCCGCTGTCTAGGCACCAAGCTTTCGATTTGCTCTTTTCATCTTTTGCGCTAATGCACATTGTTTCTTCTAAACAGTAAAAGTTCCTATTATTTCTTTTGTTCGTCTTTGCCTGATTTTGACCAAGTTTCGATCTGCACTCATTTGCCTTATGGCCTTTCTTCTTACATTTGTAGCATTCTACAACGTATCCTTTATTTTTATGTTTACTGTATAGTGCCTCATTTTCTTCGCACGTACTAGCCATGTTCTGTCTGGCCTCAGCTTCCTCTAATATTTTAACTTTCAAAACATCTGGGGTTGGTAGTTCGTCTCGCGATTCGATCGCAATTCGAAAATTTTCGAAAGATTGTGGTAGACTGTACAATATCATGATACTAAGAAGATCTTTGTTAATTGTGATGCTCATATCTTCTAATTTATCTACAGTATCACTGAACTTATTGAGATGATCTCTAACGTTCTCACCATCTTTCATTTTCTTTACGACGAGTTCTTTTAGAAGGGTTGCTTTTCGAGCAGGCCCTTTACTATAATAGATGCTTTCTAGCGTATCCCAGACCTCTTTTGAAGTTTTACAATTCTTTACTTGCTTCAACTCGCTGGGTGCAATTATGAGAAGAAGTTCGGACATAGCTAATCTGTCTTTTTCCAAATATTTATTTAAGTCATCACCTGCGTTTACGGGTCTTTCTATTTTGTCTGAGACATAGTCCCATAAACCGCATTTAGTTAGGAGGGCCTTGGCATGTATGCGCCATGTATCATAATTTTCTCTCCTTAACGGTTCTACATTTACGTGACTCATTTTTTACTTACGTTTTTCTGGGCCCATAACCTATTATGGTGTGAGGTTTTTCTATATGCTTGCTAGGCGATTCACGCAGTGTGAGCACACGTAATTTATTGTAAATTATAAAACTTATTTGGATTAAACAATTTTAATTTATTGACACATATTTGATTATCAACAACAACGTTACCCGGTTACCACTCTATGGATGTATACATAGGTACATACTATACTACTCATTGACTGTATAACTCTTTGACCTACTACACCATGGACCAATTCCTACACTCCCCCTCACGAGGAACTGTTTGAAGTCCGAGTGACTCCTACTATCGTCAACAGCTTCGATAGTCTTGGTTGAGGCAACGCCTTAGTAAGAAAATCTGCTTCCATATTTTCAGTCTTCATGTACTGGACAGATATCTTCTTACTCTGTATACACTCTCTTATGAAGTGCTCTTTAATGTTAATGTGTTTGGAGCGCTTGCCAGTAAGCAAATTATTTGCTAGCTTCTGTGCTGCCAAATTATCATTAAAAATTGTGATGCTAGTCTGTGACACTCCTATGTCATTGAGCAGTTGCTGGAGATGAAGTGCCTCCTTAGCTGCCTCAGTCATCGCCATATACTCGGCTTCTGCTGTGGAGAGGGCAACAACTCTTTGCTTCTTTG
The DNA here is from genome assembly GCA_036419045.1 of Scirpophaga incertulas. Lineage (NCBI taxonomy): Eukaryota > Metazoa > Arthropoda > Insecta > Lepidoptera > Crambidae > Scirpophaga > Scirpophaga incertulas. Next base: position 1,694,047 of record CM071636.1, on the reverse strand, counting down.
TCTCAAAACTGACAAGACCACCTCCATACTTAAATATGTAACCGGTGTATGACCTGCGGTCAATAGTACACGCCGCCCAGTCTGCGTCAGCACTACCAATTAGTCCTGTTCCAGTTTTTCTGTACCTGATACAGAAGTCCTTGGTTCCCTTCAAATATCTTATAACTCTTTTCGCCGCTTGCCAATGCTCATGTCCATAGCACGTATTATACTGGCTAAGATAGCTCACCGCGAACATAATATCGGGTCGTGTGGCTACAGCAAGATACATCAACGTACCAATAAGATTTTGGTAGGGATACCCTTTATCATTTTCATTCTCATTTTTCATTAGTTTGAGACCGGGTTCCATAGGCGTACTAACGGCATTACATTCACTCATCTTGAATTTTTCTATTCATATTTTCAATATATGTCTTTTGAGATAATGCAATCTCTCCCCCTACATGGGTGAATTCGATTCCCAAACAATGGTGAAGTCGTCCCATGTCTCTTATGTCAAAAGCTTGTTTTAATTTAGATTTGATTTCCTTCAAAAGTTTTTCAGACTTATACGCTATGATCAAATCATCGACATATATGTTTAGTAGTAGCTTTTCTCCCCCTTTTTCTAGTACATATAAGCAAGGATCTGCTGTGGAATTTTTAAAATTTATCTCTAACAATCGCTCATGAAGTTTCAGGTACCATTGTCTTCCTGCTTGTTTTAAACCATATATTGCTTTTTTCAACTCACAGACTCCATTTCCATTATTTTTCTTTAAATCATCTAGCATTAGTTTTGCTTTATTTACGATTGCTTCGTCATTACTATGCAGCGTGATCATTTTCAGGTATTTCTCAAGATTCTTAGGGAGTTTCATAAAAATTTTTTCATCAATTTCGCCGTTTAAAAACGCTGTGCAAACATCAAGTTGGCATAGTTTCATATCATTCTCTATTGCGTGGGCAATTAGTAATCTTACAGTACTCATTTTCACCACTGGTGCAAAGGTTTCGCTATAGTCGATTCCTTCTTTTTGACCAAATCCTCGTGCTGAGTCGCGCCTTTCGTCTATCTATTTCTCCGGCTGCATTATATTTATACTTTAAAAACATTTTACTGTCTATTAAGTTTTACTTTCTATTTATTTAACAATTTTCCACGTATTATTCTTTAAGTGGGATTCAATTTCGCTCATTATCGCATCCTTCCATTCATCAGTGTCTTCATTGATTTCACAGAGAAAAGTATGGTCAGCATCCATTACATAGTCTTTATGCCAAGCCGGTGTTTTAGTAATTCGTTTTTCTCTACTATCTGATGTTGAAGGGTTATTATTTACATTTTCAGATTCTACTTCATCTGACAAAATAGAATTTGTACAAAAATATCTATTGTCTCGTGATATGTTTTGAAATATCATCATATTGACGATATATCCTTAAAATTTGATTGTAAAAGGAAGTATTATTGAAGTGAAACTTCTTTACGCACGCTTGACTTGGTGAATAAGCTGGCGAACGTGTGACGTAAGCGTTACGAGAAGTGTGATCGGGCGAGGCGAACAGGAGTTGTGTGGGAGATATAAGCAAGAGCAAGCAGTACGCGCGCACATTTTCTTTCTCGGTTCTTCTCATAGCCAAATACGTTCCATATGCGTAAGTAATAAAATAATGAATAAAAATAAAAGATCTCTTCAAAAATTTTCATGTACCAATGAAATTGAAATTGAAATTTCATGTAAAATAAAATTAAATTAAATTATTTGTAAAAAATAAATTTATGTACCTATATGTACATACATGTATATATTTTATACATCACTTCAGTCGTGTGGCTATAAGTATACTCAGTTTTTTTAACACTTGCAGTGACGAAACGTTTGCAAAACAGTTACGCGCCCTAGGCTTAATATTAATGTTTACTGATGATAAAATAGGGGGAGAGTCAATTAAGGAATTAATAATTTTAAACAATGTGACAAAATATATTATTGAGTTCATTCTAATAATATTGACTTACCGTTTATTCACTAAACATAGTATAAAACAAAGTCGCTTTCTCTGTCCCTTTTTTTTTTTTTTTTTTTTTGTTTCCCTGAGGAAAATGCATTAAATTGCATACCCCGGCTGTGGCGAGCCGGCGGTTATGTGGGGCTCTCCTCCCCAGAAGGGGGAGGCCTACCCACTAAAAACCTCAGGGATGGCCTTCCTCAGGCATGTAGGGAGCCCCCGGGAACAGCAAGCCACCTCCGGGAACCCCCAGCCTCTGCTCCCCTGCCTAGAGGGGAGCCCTCCTCAGGGGAGGCTACACTACCTCCCCGGTCTCCTCCACCGACGACGCCCCCGGCCACGGAAGGGGCGTGGTCCATCCCGGGTCGCCGTAGCAGTCGCGACTTCCTCGCGCCCGCCGGTCGACCCGCGGCGGCGCCGCAGCTGTGCTACCGAGCCCGGCGCCGCCTTCTTCGAGCGGGATCGGCCATCTCCCGACCCCGCTCGGCGGCCTCCTTCTGGAGCATCACTGCTTCAGAGGCCACAGCCCTCCAACCTCCCTCGTGCGCCAGCATTGCCGCAATCAATGCCGGCGAAGACAGATCTCGCCCGATCTCTGAGACCAAGATTCGGCGCTCGGAGGCCCACGCAGGGCACTCCGCCAGCGTGTGCTGGGCCGAGGCGAGGTCGGATGCGCAGTGGTGGCAATGTGTCGATCCCTCCCGTCCTATTCGACACAGATACTCACCGAAGCAGCCGTGCCCGGTGAGTATCTGAGTCAATCGGTAGGTGAGCTCCTCCTTCCCGTGGAGCCAAGCTTCGAGGTGCGGGAGTACGGCACCGACGGCCCGCTGGCGCGCGCAGATCCGTAATTCGAGCTGCGCACGCCAGGCCGCCACAATCCGTCGGTGCCACTCCCGCTTAGGCACTTCGTGCGCGGGTTCCAGGGCGCTCCCCCCATCGCCGGCCGACACGCCGCCGGCCCGGCCGACACGCCGCGACGCATACGTCGCCGCGTACATGTCGGCCAGGATGCGCTTTCTCTGTCCCTATATCCCTATGTATGCTGAAGTCTTTAAAACTACGCAACGGATTTTGTGCAGTTTATTTCAATAGATAGAGAGTGATTGAAGAGGAAGGTTTATATGTATAATAACGTCCATTAAATAGTGGAGAAATACTGTTATTTTTGAGGTTTCTAATGTGACCTCATAAATAAGAACTGTTAAAATAGAATAATAATGTGAGGATAGGTTCTTGACCGTCATTAAAAGAATGCGTTTGATATAAACACTTGTAATAAAAATATTTTACAGTTATAATATTATAAAACACAATAATGAAACTTCTGAATTTATATGATTGACAAGACTAATCAAATATTCTTCTTCTTCTTTTGGGTTTGATGGCGGTGCCCATAGGATTTCGCCAACCTCGAGTTTTTTGCTTAGAATACTTTTTTTTAATTAAAGTATGCGCGACTCATGTTATTATCCAGGCCGTGAAAGTACAAGTGAATGCAAAATTAAAATTAAACAAGACAAATAAAAAATAATATACCCTGTTTATAACTAATCAAATCAAAAACATCAAACATATTTCTTCTGTAGTATACATAGCATAAATACTTACACCTCATTTTACTACAACAAATACATTTTTTCCGCTTACATTGCAAACGCAGGCTGAACCCTACGAGATTAATCAAAATAAGGTCCGCGCTCCGCGATCGTATATATCTATATCTTATAGATATCCCACATTAACATTTTGTCATTTACTTTTTGTGTCAGTAATTTTTTAATTCAATCAATTTTAAAACTTTTATTTATTATATACAACGTTCACAGTTTTTCTGTAGTGTATTTAGTATCAGCATTGAACCCGTGCGAAGCCGGGGCGGGTCGCTAGTACTTTATAAGGGCTAAAAGTATGAGGTCTTCATTTCTAAATCTTTCCGTCTTGCTTTGACTCAGATAGAAGAAGGTAATAAAATCAAGAAAATCAATTTAAAATAAAACTTTTAATGTTAAATCTCATATATTTTGTGTTTAATAAGCTGTGCTGATATATATTTTTTTGTTTTAGTACAAATCATATAAACACCTTAGCTTATCTACTGGATCAAAAACTTAGTACTAAAGCTGCGATTATACTGCCCGTTCTGCCGGGCCGGTGAGCAGGGTCCTTACTAAGGGCGTTTCACTTACACTACCCGCCGCCGCGCCGTCTCCCTGACTCAGTCGGCAGTCCATCGCTACACGGGAAAGATGGTTCGTGCGCTTTCAAAATATCAAAAAATAGGGATAGTACTTGCCGCTACTGCGGGCATAGTAAAAAAAGGAAAAAAAGAAAGTGTTGGATTAAACAGTATCTACTATTAAGAGATAAATTATGCAATATGAACATTTTGAGTGTGCTAGAGCCAGAAGATTTCAGAAATTATTTGCGAATGGATTCTGCGCAATTTGATCATCTTTTACATTTAGTTACTCCATATATTCAGAAACAAGACACATTATTTAGAGACAGTGTGAGTGCCGAGCAACGATTAGTAGTAACTTTAAGATTTTTAGCAACGGGAAATGCTTATCACGACTTAAAGTACAGCTCATTAATATCAGAACCACTTTTGTCACAAATTATTCCTGAAACATGCTGGGCTATCTATAGATGTCTTAACAACTATATAAAAGTAAGTGAAAATAAAACTCTTTCTTATTTAACAATCAATTTATTTTTTAGGTTTAATAATCAAATATTCCTTGATATTTATTCTTGATGAATTTAAGTCATTTTGTGTAGGCTGTGAAGATTGTGAGGTCGGAGATGACTGCAGTTCTATTTCTTCTGATACTGATGGGAGATCATTGTCAGGAATGTGTATTTGAGGAAGGTCCTCCTGAGCCAGAAACTGCGCTGAATTTTGAATATGTTGCTGTGGTGAAGCTTGAGGTGACTGGACGTGGTATTGAGGAGGTGATAGTGACTGAACATTATACTGAGAAGGCGACGGATTTTGGTATTGCGGTGACAGGCCTGGATGATTTTGAGGAGAAAAATGCGGTGACTGAATACGGTTTCGAGGCGACAGTTTATAGAACTGTGGTGATGAGTTGAGTTGAGTGTGCATGGTTTTGATGTGACGCTTGAGTTAATTGGTTAATTTTAAAATATGATGAAAATGAAGAGGATGAATGATCAGTAGTATTGGAATGAGATGGTGATATTGGTGACGGAAAAGACGTTTGTCCTAAAACTATATGAGTATCTTCAGTGATTCTTCCCATTTTTGCATAATATATAATATCTGCAATTAATTTTTGTGCAATCGTTAATTCTTTTCTTTTTAAGTCGCGTAACTGCAGTCCGATCGATTTGCCGATTACTTCCCACTCCTCTTCTTTCATCGTCAATAGTTTCTCGGCGATGTTAAGGATAGTATTTTGTTTTTCTAAAATCGTCTTCTTTTTTTTTATGGGCACTGGAACTGCACTAGAAGGTCTTGCTTGACTGTTTATTTCACTTCTTTCTTCCTCGGATGATGATGAATTCTGCAAAGAATAAAAGTACGTTTTTATTCTTTTTCAGATGCCTGAAACGGAAACAGAATGGGAAGAAACTGCAGCAGATTTTGAAAGATTGTGGAATTTCAGCCACTGCATCGGAGCTTGCGATGGAAAACATGTAGCTATTGAAAGACCACCAGAAAGTGGTTCTTTATTTTACAATTACAAAGGCTTTTTTAGCGTGGTACTATTCGCAGTAGTTAACGCTAACTATGAATTTTTGTACGTCCAAACGGGTACTAATGGATCTGTTCACGATGGAGCGATATTAAACTCTACAAACTTTTATAAAAAAATGGTAACAAATGCACTCAGTTTACCACAACCATCCCCGTTACCAGGCACAGATACTATTGTTCCGTATGTATTTCTTGGTGATAGTGCATTTTCACTAAATAGACATTTTATGAAGCCATTCCCGATGAAAAATATAAGCAAGGAAAAACGTATATTTAACTACCGCTTATCCCGTGCGAGGCGGGTTGTGGAAAATGCCTTTGGCATTTTAGCCTCACGTTTCAGAGTTCTACGGAGGACTCTTAATCAAAAACTTGAAAATGTTGATGCTATAATCTTGGCATGCTGTGCTTTGCACAACTATTTAAAAAAGTTTGCACCAAAATACATAACACACAAATTTGTGGATAGAGAAAATACAACGAAGGCCACATTTCGTAAAGGAGACTGGAGAACAATTACAGATGGGCTGACACCATTACAACACTTAAGTGACAACCAGCGAAATACAGAAGGAAATGAGGTTCGAGACAAATTTATGAAATATTTCAATGCGGAAGGCAGAGTATCTTTTCAAGATAAAATGGTAAATGTTGTTTCTATCTAGACTTGTAATAGTTACATCAATGATCAGTCATATAATGTAATATTTCATTTTAGATTAAGAATAATTAATAAATGACATTTTGAAAGTAAATTCTGACTTACTTCATTGTGGTCTTTTTCCATGGTATCTAATAATGGCCGACAAGATTCTGTTGTTGACTCCAAGAATGATAAATTATCAAAGTACCATAATGATGGTACATAAATATCCTGCGATCCCGCTCCTGTGTGTTTAGATGCATTGACCTAAAAAAATCGGTACATTTTAGGTACCATAAAGGTAGGTAGGTAGATAGAGATAGTACATAATAGTAGTGGGGCTTCGATCCATAATAAAAAGTAGGCTATGTAACTTTCCATTTCCAGTTAACAAACTAGGTAGGTATCCTTACATGCAATTTTTTTTAATCATTAATATCATTAGAATCAACATTTAGTATCATTGTGCAAAGTGGCTTGCATTCTGCCGCAAATGCAGCTATGGATGACAATATTGCCCTGCCCTAGGACTACTCCTTTGCAAAGTGAACGTAAACAAACCAAAAATACCTACATCCTTTCACATTTCTGATATTATATAGATTCAATTTGATCATGAATGAGCATGAGCTGCATGAGTCATATAGGTATAAATATAAATACATACATGACTACCTACCTACAAAAATATATCCATGCAATCAAAAGAAAATTAAGTCTATAATTAGGTATCTTTGTATCAATACTAGGTACGTACGGCGGCGTCGTCGTCGTCGCACAACATATTGAAAAACCTTTGTACGTACCTACCTACCTACAAAGGTTTTTATTTTGTGCCACGGCAAACGACGACGCCACCGCCCCGCCGGCATTGAAATAATTTATTTAGGTACTTACCTTCTTTTAAATAAGTCGATCTCATATTTTCTATGCGTTTTTTTATTGTTTTCATTGTCGCTTCTGGGTCGAAATTTTTGTACATTTCCAATAGAACCCTAAAACCTTCGTACCGCATAGTTTTATTTTTATAATTAGGGTCATTTTTATTCCATAAATATGGCATTTCCTTATATATTTCTAAAATATTTATTAATAATTCTTTCTCCTGCTTCGTCGCCATCACGTAGGTAATTTATTGACACGACAAGAACGTCCGCTCACACTGCACGCCGCGCGACGACTGAGCCCCCTTAGTAAGGGCCCTTACTCCCTTACTGCGGTCACATTACTCGATTCGCACCCTTAGTCAGGACATAGGGCGGTCGGGAAGCCACGATCGCCCTTAGTCAGGACCCTTACTGCCTTAGTGCGATTAGACTTGCCGTTTTGAGCTCCCTACCCTAAATCGCTGCATAAGCATCTGTGGTCCTAAGTATAATGCGGCCACATTAAAATATTTAAGGTAGGCTGCATTCACGAAATTAACAATTTACTGCGAAATCATATCTTTTTATTACAGTGCTTTTAATTGATTTGTACGTATTGCCACTGCACCCAGTGACACATAACACATGAAAACACTGAAATATGGATACTTAAAATAGCTTATAATTATTAAAATGGCTGTGGAAAGAACTAGAAGTTTTTCTATGTGGTCAAATCAGACATGATGATGTTATTAAGATTACTGACATACCATGTAGATTTAAGAACCTCAGGTGGCAGTCGTAAAAGCCATTGTCACAACAAACAATTGTTGTGATTGTGGCTGCCAAGTATCTAAAGATACAAGGGCAGTAGGCATCCCACAAAATAAACTTATGATCGTCGTGTAAACTTAATCCGTATTTTCAACGGTGCTTATCTGTGTGAGCATAGACTTTGGATCGACATCACTATACATAGATTGACATCATTGTTATTCCGTAAGAATACCTGCCTTTATCAAATATGCCGATCTTATCTGTAAAATTTTGTTTATCAAGAGTTCAAAATTATTTCCACATTTTTATTCTGTTCTATGGCCTCTGAACAAAATATTTGTTGATAATGTATACATTTATACATTATTTGCTATTTATTTTGAAAACTTTGAACGTATTCATTATTTACAATGACAGATTTCAAAGTGACAGCTAAAACATAGTCGTATAATACTTTTTCGCCGAAAAAATTCGCATGAAGTATTTTGATCAATTTTGCACTGTTTTTATTATTGTTTCTACATTTTGAGCGTATCTTAATATTGGTTGCGACCTTAATCCTACTTTGTAACATTGGAAATCCAAAGAAATCACCGTGGATCCCAACATAAGCGGTATGTATTTTGTTTTTATACCAATTTCCGGCATATTGGTAAATATTTTTGGGATGCCTCCGCGACTGTTTTAGTGGAAAGTGTTAAACATTCTATTATAATTTCAATTATGATGATAATCTTCCCAAATAAATTTATAAATAGTTCAGATTGACCTAGTTTAAAAAGGTCAAGTACAATTGTGTGGGAGGATCATGTAATGCGGTAGCTATAATATCGTCCTATAAAGTAGTCGTGTCCATTTCAATACTGATCAATACTATTGCATTTAAATATATATTACATTGTAGTTAAAAAATCTGGATTTCCTAATGTTCATACTGCATATCAAAAACTAAGAGATGTACATAAAGTATAATATTAATATTTGTTTATAGATTTCTTTGTGATATATATCACATAAATAAATATTATTTCAAATAAACAAATATTTTCTTAGACTCGCACTGATTAACCTAATCCAAAATATTCATTGTAAGGCTAGTGTTATGGGGTCTAGGGTAATGGATAAACATATATATATACACATAAATATTTTTGATAGAAAAATATATTAACCACTAAAAGGCACAAAGGTTCACATTCATCATACAAATATCTTCCCCTTCTGGGACTCACCGGCAGTCATTGGAAACTGATAATAAAATTATATTTGTCTACTTTTAATTTATCGGGTAGAGAATAATATTAAGTTCACTATTTGTGTCTTTATTGTACTTGTTGCAAAGTTTAATATACAATTATAAATAAACATTCATTGCTCTGCGAATAACAATGGGTGATGAATGATATACCAGTTATTACCATGTCTACTAGGGTTCTGTGTTTGAAAGAATTGCATCTAAAATTGAGAATTTTAGGGATGATAAGGATCTTATAATCAGAGTGCCTTTGTAGCAAAAAGCATCCTATCGTATCTCTGACATTATTGTAGTTATTGATATGGTTGTTTCCAGCAATCGGGATTTGGGAATAGGTATCACAAAATAAAATAAAGATGTACATCACACCTCATCAACACTTTTAGTTTTACAATAATGCCCGTTCAGTTATGTCGAGGAAATGTTTAATGTAGTACCTCTAATCCTCCTTAAATCTCATCATTCTTTATCATGCCAAGCCAAAAGCTTTTACCGTGGGAGAGCTATGCTTCAGCATGAATAGGGCCGGCTCGACCGGAGTGATACCAGGGCCTCACAGAAAACCGGCGTAAAATAGCGCTTGCGCTGTATTTCGCCAAGTGAGTGAAGGTACTGGAGGAAGAGTTTTGAAAGGGAATCAAGTAAATGGGGCACTTCATAACTTCATGAATAGCCAGAACGTGTCATAAAGAGCACGACTGGCTGTGCATGGAGGCGTGTTGATCCCCACATTGATGTATGGTAGTGAATGTTGTTGTTGTTGTTGGGTGTGGCAGAAGAAACATGTAAGTAGGATTAATGCTGTGGAGATGAGAAGCTTGAGAAGTATAATTGGAGTGAATCTGAAGGATAAATTCAGGAACAGTATGATAAGGGAGCGATGTGGCGTAGTTGAAGATGTAGTGACAAAGATAGAGAAAGGGATGCTTAGATGGTACGGCCATGTTGAAAGAATGAATGAAGGGAGATTAACGAAAAAGATACACAAGGTAAGAATGATAGGACGAATTGGTCAGTGCCTATTTTATGCTTCACACCAAAACACTAATCTGAACATTGCTGTTTTGTGATAGGAATAAGTAAGAACCTAAAATCTCCCTCTGGTACCGTTTAGCCTATAGTAGAATTCTATCCTTATGTGTAAGGTAAAACGGGCTGGTTTCCGCAACTCGACGTCTAAGGGTCTATTTTGCGTGAACGTGCGTATCCTTATGTTTATTGTAATGAATTGATCACAATTGTCTTTTGTCCAGTGGAGATGTGCGGCGAGGGGTGGCGAGGCGGCGGCGTGGCGCGGTCGCCGTCACACGAATCTGTCACCACAGACCTGTCACTGTTCAGTGTGTCTTCTGCAGCTTCTGATGCTCGAGTTCTCCGGCTGCTGGCCTCCAAAGTTAGTATGCTGCTTTTCGTTGATTGAAAAAGAAATAACACATTATTTTACTTAAAACTATGTTTACATAGTATCACTACCGGAAGTACGCAGAAGCCCCAAGAGGCTTCTCATATTCTGGGAAGACTTGAGATATTTGGAGTCAGAAAGAAATTAATCAGCACAGGACTTACTATGGCGCAATCCTGAGGCTAAGTACAGATAAAAGCCCAGTTAAACTAAATAACTAACATAATAATGCGAAAACTCATTGTTATTTTCCTTATCAATTTACACATTCATAATGACTATTTATGTGAGTTGAGATTCCTTGTGCATTTATGACACTCAATACTTTTTGTTGTTAATGAATTCTTGCTATCCGTCAATATTCTCTTCCCTGCATCCTAAACTTTTACATAAAATTGTTACAGGCTGGTCAGGGGCCGGACCCTTCGCTCAGAGTCGCCAGCCCAAATCCCGAAGGCAAAATGCTATTAAAGTAAGTATACCAGTCTCCTCACGTACGTAGCTGGTCTAACCTATCCGCAATTTAAAGGAAACAAAAATGTTGTAACACATGTATACATAACAAATGTAAACACAATAATACTAATAAAATAAAACTAATATTATAAATGTAAATAAGAAACAAATACCTACATATCTCTGTTATGTGTCCTGACAATAGTAATATGCTTGCTAGCTATAACACCGGTAAATAAAAATAATTGTAAAAGTCTGGGTGGTAAAATTTTGTTTACTTTCTTTCTTTCGAAGAGAGCCCTCTCCATTGGGTAACTTTGAACCTGCTTATAAAGCCCATTGTAAGTTGCTGTTTTTCGGTGCCATATTGCATCACTGGACATAGCGTTCATAGATTATAACAAGGCCTTTGATAATATTAGTCACAAATTAATGTGGGTAAAACTGTTTGGAATAGAGAAAAACATATTTGACCAAAGTTAAATATAGTCTACGAGAAGAGTCGCAAACTGCGTAAAACTTGAAGTTAGCGGCAAACCCATTGATATAAAAAGAGGTGTTAGACAAGGCGAACCTTCATCACCGAAATTATTTATTGCCATCCTGGATAATAAAAAACACCTCACACAAGGTATAAAAATATGTGGTTGTCATTTAAATCATCTCAGGTTTGCTGACAACATTGTGATACTAACGGACACATCAACAGACTTAGAGGAAATGGTACAACTTCTAGAACAAGAAAGTGGCAAAATTGGGATAGAAATAAATTCTAATAAGACTAAGGTAATTACTAACAGTTAAATAACACAATCATAGTGAGAGGAAACATTTTAGACTATTTCGAAAACTACATTTATTTCGGAAAGGAAATATCTATCAGTGATACTAACAATGATAGAGAAGTTGCAAGTAGAAAAGCATTTGTTTGTAACAGATTTTCAAAAGAAATCTTAAAGGTAACTGCTTCATTTGTAGTGATGAATGCGAGCATTTGTACCTTAGTCATGATTGTTAATATATATTTCTATCAAAAATATTTATATGTATATTATATGTATGTATGTCTATGTCTACCCGTTACCCTGGATCCCATAACACAAGCCTTACAGAGCTTTCTTTGGGCTTTTACTATTATTAAAAAGGAGCTCGCTCGCGTCATAGTTAACTTGGTAAATAATATGCCCAGGCGGCCATCGTCGGCGCTGCCGCTGCAGTGCGGCGACAGCTGCCGCGAGCTGCTGGCGGGCTGCGCCGCGCTGTGCGCGCAGCTCGGCCTGCGCCGCTCCTTCAGCGCCGGCGACGTGGCCGCGCCGCTGTTGCACCAGCCGCTACGGAGGTACGCACCTGCCGCACGCACACCACGCACTTGCCGCACGCACACCACGCACCTGCCGCACGCACACCACGCACCTGCCGCACGCACACCACGCACCTGCCGCACGCACACCACGCACCTGCCGCACGCACACCACGCACCTGCCGCACGCACACCACGCACCTGCCGCACGCACACCACGCACCTGCCGCACGCACACCACGCACCTGCCGCACGCACACCACGCACCAGCCGCACGCACACCACGCACCAGCCACACGCACACCATGTACCACGTCCACTGCGTTCGCAGGACAAGGGCAGTACAGGGCACAGTTGTACCACTTAGATTCGTACAAGCAGCAGTACAATTATGAAAATTGCACTGATAATCGAATTAATATTAAATGTTAACTATATAAAAGGCAGACTGAAAAATTGGTTATAGCGATTAATATGTTTATGTTTCAATTATGGCTGAAGCGGACAGCCAGACAGACAGTATTTTTACAATCTTTTATATTAGTTTCACTTGTAACTATGTAAAAAAATCTTGGAATCTTAATTTGACCCACTTCTTCGCTTCTTTGCTAAGTTTGGTTTTTTAGTCGGAAAATAAATTCAAAGTAAAATAATTTTTTCTTCTTTAGCGGCGCTGAGCACTTTTTGTATGGGTAAAAACTTCCAAACTCGCGTCAGGGTCACATAATGCTGATCGAAAAAGCGTAAGATCGAGGGGAAGGGAGAGGAACTAGTATCTCCCACTCTTTCTACCGTGCCTGAGTGTGCTGCTCCGTTTAGGCGGCACAGGGCGCTTGCGCGAATGCCTGTCATTTGTGTACGATAGCGCAATAAATAAACATTGTATTCTACCTCATAAGTGATAGTACTGCCAATGTTTTTTTAATACAAGCTTTTATCTTATAATAAATAGTTCCACGTCGGAGGTGGGGCTGTGCGCGGCGCTGGAGGCGCTGACCCTCAGCGCGGCGTCCAGGTCCTGCAGCACCTGGGTGGCGGGTGAGAGACTCTTCATGTTATAACCAACAGTTCCACGTCGGAGGTGGGGCTGTGCGCGGCGCTGGAGGCGCTGACCCTCAGCGCGGCGTCCAGGTCCTGCAGCACCTGGGTGGCGGGTGAGAGACTCTTCATGTTATAACCAACAGTTCCACGTCGGAGGTGGGGCTGTGCGCGGCGCTGGAGGCGCTGACCCTCAGCGCGGCGTCCAGGTCCTGCAGCACCTGGGTGGCGGGTGAGAGACTCTTCATGTTATAACCAACAGTTCCACGTCGGAGGTGGGGCTGTGCGCGGCGCTGGAGGCGCTGACCCTCAGCGCGGCGTCCAGGTCCTGCAGCACCTGGGTGGCGGGTGAGAGACTCTTCATGTTGGACTGTTTGTTGTTTACTAGCTTTCTGCCCGCGGCTTCGCCCGCGTGGATTTCGGGATTGGGTCTATAGAGGGTTAAGGGTCATAGCTTTTGCCCACGGCTACATATGCGCGGAAGTCGGTTTATGGCGCGAAGGTTTTATCGCGCTTCCCGTGGGACTATCCGTTTTTCCGAGATGAAAAATAACGCAAAACCTTGCTCAAGAATCACTCTATCTATTGATGAAAACCGCATGAAAATCTGTGCAGTAGTTTTTGAGCGAAGCCGTTATTGCGCATCCCGTGGGATCTGTCGATTTTTTCCGGATAAAAAGTAGCCTATATTACTCTCCATCGCTTCATCTATCTCCACGTAAACTCGTCGCTCCGTTTTGCCGTGAAAGACGGACAAACAGACAGACACACTTTCCCATTTATAATATTAGTATGGATTAAACCATTTATTTGAAAGTGTTGTTTTTATTTCAACTATTTTATTGTCATTATAAACTATTATATTAGATTTTAATATTGTTAAATGCTACAATATAATTTTTATTATGGATTTTTATCGGCTCATAAAAGTCTTGGGTGCTCAGATACTTTAATTATCAATAATAATAAAGGCCCTAGTACAGTGCCTTGTGTCACTCCACATTTGATCTTAGTTATTATTTGTATATAAATGTATCTGAAATTACCATATGAACTTAGTCAATTATGGAAATATATGTAATAAAATTGTGTGTTAACATTCCAGTGGGAGGGTCCCAGCTTCCTTCACCGCAGAGGGCCAACCCCGTACAGATACCAGCCAGGATTCTGCCCACCAACAATAAGAAAGTAAGTAATGTTACAAATCGTGTAACCTGTAATAGAGTTGTTTCAGTCTTTTTGGATTGGGAATTTCCACTTAATCGTCAAAGATCACAGTTCTCTAATTGCTACGATCCAAACATATTTCCTCGACTTTCATGGGCTCTGATCGGTTATGGGTACCCTTGACTTTGCCTACCTTCAAAATATCTGCTATTGGCTGCATTGGCTGACAGCACAAGCGCTATTTCACGCCGGTTTTCTGTGAGGCCGTGGTATCACTCCGGTCGATCCGGCCCAATTCGTGCCGAAGCATAGCTCTTCCATGGTTTTTCAATTATGAAAGAAAATAAATAATATTCAATTTGTGTTTTTATTACAGGTGCGTCAGAATTACATTAAACGTCGTCTGTTGACCACGTACAGAGCGCTGGAGAGGATGTCTCAGTCGGACTTCAACCTGGACCGTTTGGAGGTAACTTGTCTTTTGTGTGCACCCCAAATTAATGTTGACGATAAGAATAATTTTAATAGGATTTGTTGTATTGTACAGGCGGCGGCGGCGGCGTCCGCGTCGGGCGCCACGCTGGCCGTGCCCGCGCCGCGCCGCACTCGCATCGTGCACCCAGGTTCGATTCCCTACACCTCACTCACATTCAACATTCATCATATCACAACAGTTTGGTACAGCTATATATAGCTGATAACAATATTTTAGCTGTAGTTCTATTAACAATAGAACTATTAACAATAGAACTACAGCTAAATATTGTTTTAGTCAGCAGACAGCAGCAAAATATTGTTTTAGTCAAATCATAAATATTTTACATGATAAATCACAACTGGAATATTGTTTTAGTTAAATGGCTCTTATCGTTACAAACATCTAGTGACATAAGATTAAAACCATAATTATAACAAAACTACAACTAAAATATTGTTTTAGTCAAATTATAAATATTGTACATGATAAATCACAACTGGAATATTGTTTTAGTTAAATGGCTCTTATCGTTACCAACATCTAGTGACATAAGACTAAAACCATGATTATAATTATAACAAAACTACAACTAAAATATTGTTTTAGTCAAATCATAAATATTTTACATGATAAATCACAACTGGAATATTGTTTTAGTTAAATGGCTCTTATCGTTACCAACATCTAGTGACATAAGACTAAAACCATGATTATAATTATAACAAAACTACAACTAAAATATTGTTTTAGTCAAATCATAATTATTGTACATGATAAATCACAACTGGAATATTGTTTTAGTTAAATGGCTCTTATCGTTACCAACATCTAGTGACATAAGACCAAAACCATGATTATAATTAATAACAAAACTACAACTAAAATATTGTTTTAGTCAAATCATAATTATTGTACATGATAAATCACAACTGAAATATTGTTTTAGTTAAATGGCTCTTATCGTTACCAACATCTAGTGACATAAGACCAAAACCATGATTATAATTAATAACAAAACTACAACTAAAATATTGTTTTAGTCAAATCATAAATATTGTACACGAAAAATCGCAACTGAAATATTGTTTTAGTTAAATGGATCTTATCCACTTACATCGAGTGATATCAGACTAACATCTTAATTAATGTAAACCAAAAAAAAATACTACTCAAATATTGTTTTAGTTAAATAGCTCTTATCCATCACCTACATCGAGTGATATCACACTAACATCTTAATTAATGTAAACAAAAAATTACTACTCAAATATTGTTTTAGTTAAATGGCTCTTATCGTCGCCTAATCGAGTGAAAAAATCTTAATTATTGTAAACAAAAAAATTACTAAGTACTCATATATTGTTTTAGTTAATTGGCTCTTATCGTCGCCTACATCGAGTGACATCAGACTAAAATCTTAATTTTTGTAAACAAAAAAATTACTAAGTACTCAAATATTGTTTTAGTTAAATGGCTCTTATCCGTCACCTACATCAAGTGACATCAGACTATAATCAAATATTGTTTTAGTTAAATTAGATTTATAATAGATCTACGTATGTTCCATGCTACAGAGGCAGTCCATTTAACCCTCACCGCAGCAGACTTGGAAAGGGAACGTGGACGTCCCCTGTCCAAGTACGAAAGGAACATGATGATATTCAACTGGCTCTACACGCTGGACGAGGCAGCGCCCTTCTTGAACAACCTGGAAGACTAGAACGATCTAGAAGAGGGAAGAGCGGCTCAGAGTTAAGCGTGAGTTTATACGTTTCCCCTTGTCATTATTTATAATTTATGTTGTCCTAAATACACATGTGTTAATAGGTTATATATACAGTGTTTTAGGGTTGTCGATATAATATTTAAGGGACATGTAAATTACACAATAGGTAAACCCTAGGTACATATCTAAGACCTAATAACCTAATACTTTCAGAGTTAACTAACTCTAAAATAAAAGCAAATATTTTTAAGTGACAGCCCTAGTGAGCTCAATAGATTGCTGCGTATTATTCCTCGTACGCAGAGGTAGGGTTGTCGCTACTTAGTATCAACAAATAATTTATTTATAATTTAAGTATGTTGTCTTAAAAACACATGTGTTAATAATTTATATATACAGAGTGTTTTATAGTTGGCGAAATAATATTTAAGGGACATGTGAATCACTATTATTAGATGGACCCTAGGTATTTGTATAAGACCTAATAAACTAATATTTTCCAAGTGTTCAGTCCAAAAATTTTTAAGTGACAGCCCTAGTCAGCTTAATAAACTAATGCGTAATATTGTTCGTACGCAGATGTAGGGTTGTCGCTACATAGAATCAAAAAAATATTTATTTAGTTTGTAAGGGTAATAAATGTGGATTGATTGACGCAATTTTTTTCTCCGTATAATTGATACACGCCATTAAATGTTATTTCGACTATCTGTAACACCTAATAAATACATACTCATATTAGTATTTTCACAGTGCTGGTGTGACAGTATAATAGTCGGTTGATATTATCCATTTTGAACTCACACTTAAGGAGACTTAAGTTTTCATTTTCCCCACTAGTAAGTCGAAATATTCTACATAGTTTTTTTTTTTTTTGTATAGTTATGTTTGTTTTGTAATTCCACATTTGGAATTTTGTCTTTATAAGTGATATTTTAGACACAAGAGGCCCTCGAACGGCCCGCGACATTTGTTATTTTATACATTTTGATAGAATTTTATTTTGACGTTACGAATGTTTTCAAAATAATTTCTTTATGTTTTCATTATTTTCTATTGATATGAATATACGATAGCGTAATTTTAATTATGTATTTGTTAGTGAAATTAAATTAAATAGGAATTAGTTTCGCCTGAAATAAATACATTTTCAATTCAAGGCTTACATGCATTCCTATTGTGATCTGTTTATAGTCATTCCAGTATTAATTTTTTTATAATTCACAGTATTATTATTTTCTTATGTACCCAAAATATACGATTTACAATGAAAATTGTCGCACTGTCTGTATATAGTGGCTTTCTGAATCATATTGTCGCTTTTGAGTCGTTCCAACATTTTATCGATAAAATTGATTAAGAAGTATAACTTCATAACTGCCTTAAGTTTTAGAAAAAAAAAACAGGAAAAGTTGGTCTTAAGATGTTCACTTATTTAGTAGGAAAACTCCAACACCAGGTCCCAACTCTGTGACGAGCTATCAAAGTTCAATGAATGTAACCGAATGTTCTTGTAACCGAATTGATAATAACTAACTTCTGCAGTGCGATCATAGAACTTTCTATTGATTATACCACTGAAATATGACAATATGTCTTCCTATTAAGAAGTTAAAAATGTGCTTATAATGTAGCGTTTACCGAGATTAAGGAGTAAGGGTCGACTTCACCTGCCTTACTCGATAACCTTGATTCCAAACCATTTTGAGGGAGTACTCTATTTCTATCACAAATTGTATTCACCGTCATTGATCTATTTATTTCGATTGGCTAAGTTTAAATTATTATATTTTAACCATATACGTATACAGGAAGGTAAATTATTAATTAATTATCGAGGGATTTTTCGAGTGACAATTTATCGATTATACATATGTGGCCACATTTCAGAGTTATTATAATCGGTGTTTAAAACCCTGCATATATGATATCTAATTTTAATATTTGTAGTAATTAAAAAACAGAAAAATGTGTATTCGACAAAGTCTTTATAGGTACTTGTTGACGTGAAACAAATAAAAAAATTTAACGACACAAAGAGCTTAAGTAAGAGCTACTTAACTTTACGAGATTATGGTATATAGAAAAAATTGGCAAGAAACTGTGTAGGTCGCCATTTTTATTCCACATATTCCTGTTGTGGCCAACAATGACAACAATGACATTCCTAATTGCCCATAAAATGATGAAATTTAAAACGTTATTTTTTAATAATTATAACAAACACTGATTATATCTGTATATACCTAATACATAACGTTGCAGCCTATAAAAATTATGAATAAAAATATGATCACAAAAAAACTCAGATTATAAAAAATATGTTCATGCAATTGCATAGATTATATCCAGTTGAAATATTAGTAATAATTTAAATTGCATATTATCGTTGCAGACTATGGAATTTTATTTACTACTTGACTGTACAAATAGGCATATACGATCATGATCACATAAAATCACAGATTATAAAGTGTTCATGAAATTTTGTACAGGTTATGCCCAGTTTCTGTATTTGTTTCTATAAAAAAATTAATTTACTAAGTGCATATTCACTTTAATACATTATTTATGATATCACAAAGATATTATTCTGTGAGAAATCAGCACAAGTTAAACATATCTTAAAGCGGCATCTGTGATCGGTTAAGTGAATATTCTATTTGTTGCCAGAAAATCCCTCATTTCTCCAATTAAATTCTTAATTAATAATATAATTTGGTTAATTAATTACAGGAAGTATTGATCTTGTGTGTTTACTTTACGTTTTTGTGTAATGCACATTTATATCTTTATTAACTATTTTTGTAATTGCTAAGTTAATGATAAAATAGTTTTTACTGCAATTTTTAATTTCTGACATTCTTTCAGGTAAATCGTGTTTCTTTATCTATTTTGATTCTCATATAAAATTTGGTTTCCCAATAGTCTTGTGTATACAATTAACGTATTATAAATAATTAAGTGTTGTAAATATATAGCCATATATGTATGTATGTAAGCAAATAATAGAATGTACGTTTTAATTTTTCAATTATACTTACTTGTAATTTGATTAGGGTGTCCAACTTATGCCTGTCTATTCGGACAACTCGCGGCCATTTTCGTTAGCAACACACCAAAACGGACATTTGCATTACGAAAGCCGTCGACATTACGAGAGCTGTTGTTACAAGGTCAACGTGTGTATTCTTATGCGTTGTTCTCTGTACAATAATAATTAAATTAATAACAACAGGATTCTTTGCTCCCTTATGTTTACGCATAGACTCAGTTTATTTTTTACAATTATTTTTATTGGCAGCGCACAGTGGGAGTTTGAAGAATATATATGTATTTATTTATTTATATATGGGGGGGATATACAAACGTTGTTTTGATGTTATCGTAATTTTAATAAGTTATTATTATATCTGTAATTACGTAGGTTATTAAGATTATAAATTATCTTAATAACCTTCCTAATAACTCCTGCATCATATAATATTGAGAAAGTTGACAACCGTACACAGTACATTGATTTTTGAATTGTCTAAAATTTACTTTTTTAATATAATATCTTTATTTATAGAATGAAATATAATGGACATGCATGATTTCTCTGTGATCGTTTTTTTGTTTTTTTTTTATAATTGACTTACGTATGCTTATATAAGAATTAGGGATGCGCCGAACATCAGTTTTATCGAGTATTACTCGGACAAATATTTGTCAAACCGAAAACTTGGCAGAGTTACTTTGACCTTTGTCTGTTCTTTTTTTTTCTACAGCGCGTGTTCGGGTTGCCTCGAGAAATTAAATTTGTGGTAATTTCGTAATTATTGATATATTATCAAAAACGAAAATTAACCGTTTATGTAAAATATAGGTATGCGATAATATCGCATACCTATATTTTACATACACGGTTCGATATAATTTCGTGCCGCAGTGATAAATGAGGTGTATACTAAAATGAGATGATATAGGAAAATGGGTTTTTCGTAGCTAGCTCGTAATATATACTATTGCATAGGCCAAGAAGACAGTTGACCGTCTTGGCGACCACATCAGTAATGGCATTTAGCTTGTCCATTACCTAGCTTAACCTCCCTCGGAAATCTCTCCGCCCTGTGGTCTATTCGAGATCTAGTTAAGCCCGATTCTCCGAAAAGCTTTTGTCTCTACCTCAACAAAGTGCATTCAGGTTAATGAAATAATACAAATCAAATACCGCTGATGCATAAATAAGCAGTTAGTTTCTATTCGAATATAGAGGAAATCATAATGTTTCCAAATAAATAGATCCACTTTGATTATATTTCTCAAACTATTCATTTTCATGTAAGCGGTGTACCTGTCAAACGAGTTATTCGAATACGAGTATTATGTATCGAATAGTAACTAGTGTATTCGGCCCATCCCTATAAAAAAATTAGGTGTAAAGAATTTATAATACATATTGATGTAACGCTATGTGTATGAGACTGAAAATTGGTTGGCTATTGTTCTTTAGAACGGTAAAGGGCTGATAAAGAAAAACTATTTGTGAAAAGCGCAGTACACACATTTTCCTCGCCATTTTTCTGCTGTAAAAGTGAGCTTAGCCCAAACCTACGCCTTGCTAGTTCCTAAATTTTCTCAGTTACCCCTACGACTTAACTGGTGAAATTAATATTACCTCCCTAGTGTGACAGTCCTATGATAACAGCCCTTAGAGATCAATTATCTATTTTGAATATTGTTAATATGTAAAAAAATGTGGAGCCAAAATCTTTATAACAAAGTAAGAGTCACTCGTTAATTTTGCAGTTTGTTTTCTATGTAGTAATTTTCATACAATTTGTTGCTAATGGATTTATATATTGGTTTATTGTGTTAAATAAGGTAGTAAGGTTCACATTTCTTTGAACACCGAAAATAGGGTTGGCCCTTGTAATCAGTTTTGACAGGTGTCACCTCCACAGGTCATCTGTCAAAATGACAGTTTTGACAGATAAATTTGAGAACTATGGGGATGACAGCTGTCTAAACTGACTTAATTGTGAAGACTTTAATATCTTTAGAATAGACTAAAGTTATTTATTAAAATAACCGAATCTAATTTTAGTTTGTGGCCAGTTTTTGGACATATAGCTTTACTTCACTTAAATCGTATTTTAAGTTCTTCTCTATAGAGATACAGTTTGTCATGTACTACCTGTTTTACCTCTGCACGGGTAATTACCCCTAGGTTAGGAACTGTGGCTTTGGGAAATAATTTCCTTTATTTATATAAGCTTTGTTGCACAAATAAGTATTGAGTGATTTAACGCCTCAAGGCAATCTTTACAGCTATCTGATTAACTTATAATATGAATACAGATTATATATTTCATTGCAGAATTCACTCTAGAATTATTGACAGGTTTTAGCAATTAATTCTTATTGATTGAATATTCCGTACTACGTATAATATACATATAGATGTATTTGTTAGCACTGTATGCGTGTTTAATATAATAAATGTGATCCCTAGATTCTTCTATGTTGCCAATTTGCAATATTGTTTTGTCGGAATCAAAATATTGATGAATGGGTTTGATGCATCCTTTTAGTGTATTTCTCATAACGATCTTTTCGAAAAATAATTCTCGGGAATGCGAACATCTCAAAATGCTAATTCTCTATTATGACTAGAGATCGGATAATCGGATGCATATTTACCAAAACTTAGTTTAAGACAAAGTATGGAAACGGCTTTTTATTGTTTTGTTAAATAAAAATCCCGGGATTGCGGAATTTTATAGCCGGATGTTTATTTATTTACCTAATTTAGTTTTTGACAAAGTATGGAACTGTCTTTTTATTTTATTTCCATTAATAAAAATCCCGGAATTCCGGTACTGTAGAACATTTTGGTAATGCAAAACTAGTCGGTAATATGAGCTTATAATATCCTATTTAAAATGGGGCGTAAATATTACCTCGGTTACTACAGTTTTAATCACTATCTATCACTATGGGTTGGTCATTAACACTCTTCATGTAATAAATCGTACATTCAAAAATCGCACGGGGAACTGAAACTAAACTTCATGTAAATACGTATGCATTGTTGTATAAATGAACCCGGAGTCTCGGTCTTTTGAAAATAACGTCCACTACCACAAAATAATACCACGTCCTAATTTAGTAATTTTCAAACAATATCACTACGTTAAATTTGCAGTCCCGTATTTTCCCGGGATTTTTATTTAACAAAATGTATTTTAAAAAGCCGCTTCCATAATTTGTGAGCCAAAAATTAACTTTAGGTAAATATGCATCCGATTATCCGATCTCTAATTATGACAAATGTACCAAATACATAATTTGTCGAGTGTAAATTTTGCGAAGTACACATTCAGCGTTCCTGTTCTTTTTTGTACTAAAATTACTTTTAAGGGTGTTTCACACAAGCGGCTTAGATCTGATTTTATAATTCTCTTTCATAGGCTATATATATTATATCTCGCTGGAATATTTGAGATTTATGTATTTACAGTTCCTAGCGTTATTGTTTGGTTCCAACACTTGTTTACTTCATTGTATAATAAGACCTTTGTCGTAAGTTCTATTAATGTTTGGGTATTGTAACTGATTCAGTCCCTGTTGAAATTGTAATGGTATGTCTATGTAATTCTTATGTATGTTATTTATATGATGATAATAAAAATAAATATAATTGAAGTGATTGTTTCATTTTAGAATACAAAGTTTCCTTAATCGCTGATTATATATATAGATGTATTACAGGACAGTTTCGATTATCCGAACTAATTGGGGGACAAGGGTGTTCGAAAAACCGGAATTTTCGGATAATCGAACTGTACCTATGACCATAAGTACAAACATATTTACGTACCTACAGCTAAATAAAAACCATATATAAATTTATATCTTTAAGAACGAATAGGAAAAAAACAAGTTTTTTGAACTTTCATTTCACTTTCATTTCATTTTCCTGTAAACCTTAGTTTTAGACTTATCCTCTTATACGTAGGGACCGTCGCTGTTATTAATTAGGGAATCTATTATAATTTAGAGTTGGCTGGAAGAAATCTGTCTTGATAGTCCGTCTTTGGACCAATTAAATTTGTACCTCCTAATATTTTTATTGTAATGGTGTTAATTTTGTTCAATAAAGAGTTTATATATATTAAAATGAAACAAGGCTATTGATATCAATTTTCTTTATTTAGACACATCCTTGGTGAAAATAAGTGCGAACATATAAACATTTATTACAACTACATGATAAAAGGTCTCATTACAATTGGTATCATACACATTCTAGGAACCAACTAAATTATATACTAAAAAAATATGTTTATTAATTAGGTACACATATCACTACTAGTTGACTGATTTACTTTATTTAGAATTTCTGAACTCTTCTGTAATGACAATCTAATTGACTTCAAGTATAGTGAAAAAAAACAATCAATGTTCACTTGTTGAGAAAAATAAGTAATTTTATTTGTAATCATAAATATAGTTTAAATAAAAAATATTTTACACTATCATATATATATATGTAAATTGATAATTCCAATTTTACAACATTTGTTACTGATTTTATATTATAAACCTATTTGTCCTATCAATCAATCAGAATCAATATATTGTGTATAGTCAATTAGATTCGACAAGTTTTTGTACTTGTTTTTACCAGTGCGATAAGTGTACCTACTTGATTTTTACAAACAAATATAAAAATCCAAGGATGATTGTTTACAATTACAACAAAATTGTACAAAAAGTAACTTAGAATTTCTATTTTAGTCCAAAAATTATATCAAGAAGTACATACTGTTTAGTTTTAATTGAATTATAAATAAATTGGTGGTATATACAGTGGGAATGAATCATTTGTGTGTTCTTTTCATGACCACCATTTTAGATATTTCGTCACTGTATCACAAAACAAAATTACTGTTATGTACTCTTTTTAACATTATAAACATAACATTTGTGAGAGAACATTTGAAACATTTCAACAACAATGGTTTCGGTAAAAAAATTACTTCAATAAACTGAAAAATCAATAATGCACGAAAATTCTGGAGGCTCTCGTCTTTAAAACCTTTACAATTTTATTTTATCGCCTCAGTATTTCTTTAGGCCACCACTTTAGACAATCAGAACGGGTGGTCTCAATCAGACTCGCCAAAAGCTAAAGACGCCATTTTGTTCACTGACGATTTTGCAAAATGGCTGACAAAGTATTAACAATTTGAATACTTTCGATTTTAAATTGGAAACAACATGTTCAACGGTGAATTTGCATTTGAAAATATGTCCAGGATTCATTCGGAAGTGCGGGTGGAGTGACAAACGCCCCAGAGTCGGCCCGAGCGCGCAGGGCCGCGTCCCGCACGGCGCGTGTGCGTAATATAATAATTATCACTTAAAAAATATCACATTTTAAGCAACCTGTGTATAAAATTGTATATATGGGCTATGGAGATTGCTATGGCAGAGTGCGCTGTTTCCCCTTGCGTTTCCTTTTGCGTGGGAAACTATCTATAACTTTTTTTTTTTTCATTTTGACATCTCAGTTTTAACTTGTCAGTATCAAACTTTAATAGTAGAAAATTCATAAGTTAAGGAAAGTACAGATAAAGACATGGGTAGGAAAAGATATGATTCCTGGATATGGAATAAGGAATGATCCAGCAGACAAGAAAAGAAAGAATGATCTAAGTTATAGTTCCAAGGAATTGTTTGATATAATTTCTGTGGCCAGTTTCTATCATCGCACCGGTCGCCATTGACAGGAAGTTCATGCTCACAAACTAGAACTTGAATGGTCCCGTACAGTGCGGTTCCAGAGGAATTTCCTATCGCGTAGGCTTCGTTTATGGAATGAGTTCCCTGCCGAGGTTTTCCCGGAGAGCTACAGTATAGGGTTCTTCAGTAAATAGGTTTTTAAAGGGTCGACAACGCGCGAGTGTTGCAAGTGTTCATAGGTAACCGCTTACGATCATCAGGTGGGATGTTGGACTGTTTGCCACCATCGTAGTATAAAAAAAGGCTACTTATCCTAAATTGGTCAGGCAGTTGTTCACAAACCATACAGCCATTTCTTATATCCATTCCAAAGTAGGGCATCTCACGCAAAGCCAAAAAAGGCAAAGGACAACAGTACACTCTGACTTAGAAATCCTTGGCTATTGTAAATTGTGGAGGATAGGGGGTCAGTGGGGTAATGTGTAAAATATGTATAGTAAAAACTCTGTAAGGCTATTGCTAAGTGGCGCGCCGGGCGGGCAACGAGATAACACGGCTATAAAAAAATCAGTCTTATAACAAAATCATGTCTCCATGGTCCTTTCAGCAGCTGCGTTCTCGTATATAACCGTAGTCATTATTGAGCAATAAGAACTCTTTAGATGTACCACTTGTGAATTCAATTACAGTATAAAATATATAGTTCAGAAGAATTTATGAGACCACAAAGACAGGACAGTTGCTCATTTTCACCAATAACTCATAGAATATTAGCTTAGAGGTTTCAATTAAATTACTCTAACATACTAATCAGTATCACATATAAAAAAATGTAGGAAATTTTGTTAGAATTCATTTTATAGAGTATATTTAATAGAGTCCATAAACTATATTGGAACTGTGACCACTGTTTTCTAAATAACATTTCTCTGATTAAGAGTTTTAAATATGGATACCGTAGATTGGTGTAGATATTAAATTTCAAAGTCTAGATATTCAGTGGAAAATCCCTGCCCTCGGCGTTGTCATATTTCTACCAAGATCGATCTGAACCGAGCTTCTAAGCCAGTCACAGGTGAAAATGAGCAGAAGCATCTCGGACCAACTCCAGAGCGTTTCTTGGTGCGCTTAGCGCTTGCTGGGCCCGCGCGGGCAA
Source organism: Scirpophaga incertulas (assembly GCA_036419045.1). NCBI lineage: Eukaryota > Metazoa > Arthropoda > Insecta > Lepidoptera > Crambidae > Scirpophaga > Scirpophaga incertulas. The sequence goes on along the minus strand of CM071636.1, from coordinate 1,667,328 downwards.
GTGCAGCGCGCGGGTACTGCGGTAACAGACTTAAAACTATCTTAAACTATGAGTACTTGGTTGTCAGTTATGTTGACGAGGTTTCATTTCATGCAAGTTGGAGTGATGGAAATCTAGCCTGTAGCTCACTTGGAAATATTCACAGACACAATATTTGGATTAATTTGCTGTAAATGTGCAAGACTGCTTAAAAATACAAATACAAAGAAAAAATCTAATATACAATTCGAGCTCAAAATGAGTGATTACCCAAAATTATACATACACCAATAGTAATATCATTGCATCCAATGTTTTAAAATATTAATAAAGATTGCATTATACTTATTGGGGCTGACTCTGATATTCTTTCTGATACATATTTAGGTAAATATTAAATATTATTTACCCAGTAGTGTGCCACACTCTCATTCCTTTATAATCTGTGGCAATTGGTTAGAAATAACAAACACTCCTATATCAATGTCAAGTGCAAGAACAGTATCAGGATATATTTAGATGTGTAATAGAAAATTTCAATATCCTCTATTGATCTAGTGTGGCTATACTCAGGATGAATAATATTTTACATGTAATAAAATGTCAAAACAGCTAAGAAAATAACAGAAAATATAAATGATCATAATATAATTGGAATGTATTATTTATGTGTGTGTCTAAGTAGAAATTGGTTTGCAAAAAAAAAGTAATTTTACAACAATGTTGTAGTTTGTTCTATGTTGGTTGAAATATGATTTTGTTAATGTTGTTTTTACTATAGTACTCAACATATTTAACAAAAATAAAATTGCTTAGACACAACATACTTCCGATGTATGCAATTGAGATATTCAACCAAGTACTCAGGTAAATAATGGAACAGTTCATTGCGATTATGGCTTATAAATATATTGAAAATTCAATTCTATTATACTTAAAACAGTAATCCTAAAAAATATTCAATTTATATACAAATAGTAGAAGACTTTAACTGCCTACAAACAAAGTGTTCATCATAATCTGAAAGAGTGTATTAAATATATATTACTCGATAAAGTAATTTATATCATGACTGATTTGTCAACTGGATCATTTTCGTGTAACATCCAATTGGTTTAACTAAATTCTTATCTAATGTGCCAAATCTGCCATAACCGCAATAAACTGTCTGTAATAAGTAAAACTGTAACACTTAAAACTAAAAAAACCTATAGGAATTTGTACATTGTCTGACACTTTGGTGCATATTAGGATTTTATATAGGAAAACTAGTTTACTGTTTAATTTGTAGCATGTGAATTAACAGCCTTCAAACAATGGCCTTGAAAAAGTAGAAGTCTTCTGTAATTTTACTTACATGCTCACATGTGTGAATAGATATTTACATCCTAATCAATTTTAACTTTAGTATTGTCTTATATCCGGTATTGGTATATGAGAAATAGTTTATATTTAATATATGCAATTCTAGTAAACAAGAAACCAAAATGTCTATACAGTGCACAAATCCCTCCAAAATAAATATCACATGGCCATAAACAATAACCCTGATGCGAAACGTGACTACGCCACGAAGTCCAAGGGCCTGTTGAATCCGCCTTTCCGGTTCATGTACTGTCGGTACTTTCGCTTTAAGACTACGTGCACTTCACCCTCGACATTGTCTTCGACTTTCTTACCTTTGGTACTGTCGAAACCGCAGAACCCCATTACTTTCAGCATCTCTTGCTCCTCTGGCGTTTTTCCCTCTAGATCTGCAGGGGTTATAATAGGGCGTTCCCCAAAAGATTTTTTAGGTTTTGGCACGAAAGACGTTGTGGGTGGCGGCGACGGAGAACGTCGACGACGCGGCGAGGGCGATCTGCGGCGGTCAGGGGAGCGCCGCCGTCGCTCCAGAGACCGGGACCGAGACCGACTGCGCGGTCTTCTTCTCTCACGATCTCTATCCCGGTCTCTTCTGTCATCCCTGCGCCTCTCGTCGCGTCGCCGCGGGCTCGGCGAGCGGCCCATTATGTTCTGAAATAAAACAACAAATATACCACTTTTTAATACTGTCAGCATATGAAAATCACAAACATCTGAAATAAAATATTTACCTGAAGGCGAAGTCAACAATTTTTGAAATTTTGTATTAAAAACTAAAAATTAACAAAGAAGAACAACCTAAACGTCGGCCATGTTGATGGTGACTGATTTTTTTAATTCGTTACGTCAAAGGCAACAAAGTTGTGCGTTCCTTTAAATAAAAAGACAACATTTTGACAATATAAAATGTCAGATACATTTTGTAATATTGAATCAAATAGCTTATCTATAAATATTTAAATCACTTGCAATTTTTTCTATAACTTCTATTTAAAAATTTTAAAATGTTCGTTATAAAATCCGTTGTGTGTTTCTGTGTGTAAAGGAACGCAGTTACTTTAGTATTGCCAAGTGAAAAACATACCTATAAATAGGGAAAAAGAAGATCATTATGCCGATTAACTATTGTATATATAATGTGCACTATATAAAATTTGTCTTATTCTCAATCAAAACATGAGTAGGTTTATGAAAACCAACTCATATTTACCATAATATATCAATGCTCATATCTACACGCGCATTTGTGTGACAAAATCAAGCCATAATGAAACTATGTCGATTTCTTTAATATGTTAAATTATTAATTGCCCTACCTTAAACACCATGACAATCAATCCAACAGGAAAGAACTAATTTCTGATAGAAAAAAAAATATTATATCGCAGAAGAAAACTATATTTTTTAAGTTGTACAGTACAGTAGAGCAATGAATAGTTTCAACACTTTAATTTGACTTATTTAAAAATAAGCACAAATTACTTTATGCATGGTACAAGAAATAAAGAAATGTTCATTGTAAACCTTATTATATAGAATCAACTGTTCTCTGATATAGCCTGAACTGTGTTTCAGGGAAAAATATAACAATAATCAGACTGTTGTGTGCAACAGTCTGATTATTGTTATATTTTTCCTGCTCTTTAAAACATTTCTTAATGGTAGTAAATAAAGTTCAATATTTTGTATAAATACAGAATCAAAATCAAAATTTACTCCTTACTAATCAATACCAACAGTATTCCGTACTCTGTACAAAGTAAATTAATTTTTCCTTACCTAAATACAATAACTGTTACAAAATTAAATTTGAATTACGAAAAGAAAGAGCTTATATAAAATATTACACTTGAATCGTTTTAGATACAAACATTACGATTATTTTATACATAGTTTTACATAAATTTAGCATATGATGCGTCTATAGAAGTAATTCGTCTTACTAAGTTTTAGATTGACTAATAGGCTACGAAAATTTATTATTACCAAAACTTTGTACTCAAGTACCTCCGAGTATACCTCAGGTCAATGTTATGAGTATTGCTTTCCTTAATTTACATTAATATTATCACATCCATCACTTGCAACTTATACATTCGCAGATGATATTATATTTTTATTTGAGGATCACGTAAAAATTAATTATACTAACGTTTTGAATAATAATAGAAATGTGTTATTTAATGCCAAATAAAATATAATTGTTGACTGAGTGAGTTTACTAATAGTATGTGCAATTTTACAATAAGAACCAATTATTCTAGTGGTTCCCAAATATTTTTATGATGAAAAAATATTTCGACATATGTTTCGTTAGTGGGAATTATTTTATTATATACCATAAAACTTCAAACATATTTTTGTTGTATAAAACAAAGCTCGAGCTTTTTCATTACAGGTACGAGTATTACAAGGACATAAATCAAATCATAAATCTTTACATGTTTTCAGTTATCCGTAATTATCACAATAACAGACAAAAAGATTGGTTTAGAAAGGTATTGGATACTAACAATACAGATACGATAGTTACATAAACCTTGGGAGGACTATAACACATTGCCTCATTTAGTTCTCAGAAATCAAAGGCTCTAACATAGCCTCTACATAAAAACGAACATCGTCTCTGCTAGCCATAGCACATCAGAAATATTTGTTCGTGATTGTGCTGTTATTTATTATATTTTATTTCATATATTTTTATGTACCTCATACGGATAAACAAACCATTATTCATTTGCAAAAATATTTTTTTATCTGAATTATTTTTTTATATATCATTATTAATTTCTCATGTCTTAAAATATTTTAATTATTTATTTGCCACTGTGGAAATTTTATTATTACAATGGTATTAAAAACTGATTCTTGGCAGCGCCATCTGTCCAAAACAACATGCAGTAGCGGACGACAGCGACGCCGCGGCGAAAACGTGAAGCTTGCACGGACATCGATTACTCCGGTGGCGTGAGGACTGTAATCTTTTTACGAACGAATTTGAGAAATAAACTTGTCTCCGCGTTATGTCGTTGGTGCTAGTGCGTTAAAATATCAGGAGAAACTATCTGTGCGTGTAAATTTGTATGATGTTATGTCTTCTTTGTGCTTAGTGCGACAAATAGCTTATGAGTGAAAAGTGTGTGTGAGTGACCACGAAAAATCCACTTTTTACATCTTTCCTGTAATTGCCGGTACGTATTACTTGAACTAGATTTTCCTCTTTACTTGTTTTTTTATATTTTAATAACAATACAGCGGATATTCCAGAATCCACATTCCAATTCATACATTGAAGGGTGTGTCTTCGATATGAAATGGGTCGGGTTTTTTTAGTCCCCTCGATTATAGCGCGTATAAGATGCCGAGATTCGGGCGTTAGTCACAATGATACATATCTAACGCTTATTTATAGCTGCCTTCTCTATATTATCACAAAGCAGCATAAATTACCGTTTACTTGACTATCCTATTAGTTTCACTCATAAATTTTCATCGAACTATTTCTGACAATGAAATCATATTTAATTCAATTCATAGAGCCCGTTACTTGTAATTTATTCTGTTTCTATGCAGATTTTGGGCGTAACATAGTTCTATCAAATAAAAAGGTACGGGAGTACTAATAAAAAGGTGATGTCATTCTACCGGCCACGGCAGACTATGTAACCCGACCAATAAAGATTGAGCGTCGATGGCGTTCGTGCGCGTATCGTGGCAGATCTTCATAATTTGGCCAATTGTTACCTTGATAAGACCATACCCAGTTGATTACTGGTTATTGAAGACCTCAATGAAGCCACTTATGACAAACTGTTATGTAATAATTCAGAGCATACCACATGAACGCAAGGGAGATAAACTTGACTTATTAACAGCTATAATTATGAGTAATTCAATGGATCAAATTGAAGTGCTTTCCTCATATTATTATTATTCCTCATATTGGTATTTAATTTGACTTACTGTCTTTCATTTATAAATAATAGAAAACACTATATTTTTAATATATGAGGGACATTTAATTTATTATTATAACATACATAACACTTCACACATATTACAATCTAAAGTATTATATACCTAAAAAAAAATCCTTGTTATTCATTAATTCTGAATGTTTATATTGATTGTGTAGCAATGGCACTGTTCATGAAAATTCTGTTTACTGTTTATATCATGCTGAAAATAAATAACTATGCATGTTATGGTTTATAAAGTTTAACAGAAAAATATATGATACTTTACTGGTGTTATATCAGATTTTCCCATAGGAAAGATAGTTTTTCCACCAATAAAATTGTCTTATCTCTCCCTAAATCTCCAACATTCCAGAAAACAACTATACATCAAAATATGTTCTGTAGCTTTCATCAGCTTTTCTTTAGAAAAAGATGTTTTCTTGTGATAAAATTAACCCTATATTCTTCTTCAAGTAGTTTGGTAAAAACTATTTGGTACTAATCTATTACATAGTTGCGGAGCCTATTCAATACAAGCAAATAAACAAACAAATCTTTTATAATATTACCTAGTAAATATAGAAAATTACAGATTTCTTGAAATGATATTAAAACACAATAATTTATTTATTTATATATACAATAATGATGATTAAGTTCGATAATAAAGGATTTTTTACAATGTATTTCAAAATATTATATAACTATTGATAATTTTAGATAGTCAAAGTGCATCTATTAATTGTAAATAACAAAATTTTCGTCTGCAACTTTAATCATGAGACTTTTCTACACCATAGAGAAGAGATACATATTTTCCAATAGAAAATATGTTCCTAGGTCCTCTCCTGGACTCCAATTAACTCCAATCTAAGTAAATTTCATTATAAGTATCATATTTGTAGATCCCTAATATTCAAATTTGCGAATTTTACTTGTTTATAATAATAGTAGAGGCTGCATATTTTGAGTTAATTCTATATTCTGTCACAATATGTTTGTATTACATGAGGTTACTATACAAATTAGAGCAGCAAGCAATTGCTTTTTAACAAATTTTAATAAATAAATACTTGTGTCGTCACATTTAATTAATAATTCTTAATATGTTTTAATAAGAAAAACGCAAGTAAAGTTATTTGATTCTGTCAGGATTAAAACATTGGATTAACAAAATGGACAGCAAATAATGCAGTTGAAATATTCAATTGGTGGCTGAATGTTTAAGTTATCAACATGGTTTGTTAAAAGCATGGGTATGTGTCCTGTCTGAATGTTATATATTACTTTGTTAATGATTTTTATTAATACATAAATTACCCAGCTAATTACTAAATTCTACTAAAAGAAAAAATATATTTGGTAGCTGTTAATTGGACCTGTAGATGCATATTTGTGGTGTACAACACATTCAATAATATTGACATTCTGTCATTTCTTACAAATGTAACAAAATGTGATGAATGTCAAAAGTGCAAATAAATGCATGCTGCATGTAACTTGAGGAATCATGATGAAAAACTAGTGACATTCAAAAAGTCTTTGACACTCAAACCTAGCAAAAGATGCCACACATGAATAGGCAGGCACAAATATAAGAAAGGTAGCACTTTTGGGCAGACCTTGTAAATTATTTGAAAATTAAGGATTTATAATAAAATCTGCTGGCAAAATTTATTTGATTATTTTATACATTATTTTTACTTAATATTGGGTACTTGTTAATTTAGCTGGTCTTTCTCTGAACTTAGCCTCATGATTAGGCCATTGTTTTTCCTGTTCACTCACTTTCTGTTATTCCAACCATCTCAGGTCCTCCCACAACCAACTCCTGTCTTTTGTTTAGTTTTATAAGAAAACTAGAAAACTTCTTAACGCTAACAGTACTGCATATTTTGTTTGTTGGCATCCCTCATTAAATATCCATTCGTCTAGATGTTTTTCTTCAGTTTTTGAAGCAGCCAGGATTATCAGACCCTGTGATCTGGTAGTAGTGGTTCTGATCCATGCACTGTTGTGTTTGAAACCCTCTTGGCCAGTACATAAGCTGCATCATTGCCATGTGAGTTGCTGTGTACTTTTTCCCATTTAAAATCTCAGTTTGTGTTTCTTATGTATTGGAGTGTATTTGGATTTTCCAATATGAGGATAGAGTTGATAGTAGTGCTTTAGAGTACTTCAAGAATAGATGAACTGTAGGATATAATGTTTATTTTAGAACATTAATACCTCTCACTGTGATTGTCTGTGCCAGTGATGCCGATGCACTCTGTTTGGAAATGCTACTATGATTGTCTATAATTTTATAAACCTAAATAATACAATGAAGTCAAAAAGTATTATATCCGTTATATAGGTTAAAACAACTCTAAATTTTCCATATATGTGTGTACAGAATATATTTACTACTGTGAATTGATAAGGTGAAATCTTAAATACTTGATAAAAGTGCAATGAACTGTTGTGCGTACTAATCTACATTTCTCTGCGAAAACAAATGGTTTTCTTGAAGTGAATGTTTTAGTTAATAAGAAATATATTCTAGTGTGTACCTAGAGACTTTGTGTCAAAAAGTTATGTCATTGTCATACATAAAAATAAGTTCTTGCAAAAAATCATAATATAACATAATTTGGTATCAGTTTTATACTGTTTTATTACCAGTTAGGGTTGCCCAATAGATGAACATATTTTTTCGAAGATAATCTAACTGAATCTAAATAATCAAATCTGGGCTTTACCACACTTAGAGACATAATTGCATCCTTGAAACAAGTCCACTTCCCGTTTACTTCTACCATCCCACACCTTCATATCTAAGCAGCTCCTAGTTGCTAGGCCACACTCTACAAGGAAGTGCTGTAGTGTTTCTTAAAGTTAAATTCCCTAGCTTCCTCAACTTTCCTTAATTCTATGCACGCTTGTAAATTATAGGTACTCTTAACCTGACCTTCTTTCAATATATCTTTTATTTGCACAAATTAAGTTTGCCCAGGACATCCCCTAGAAATTTGCTCATTCGTATTTTCTGTATAAATTTAATTTGTTCATCGTTTCTATGTGTCCACACCATCTAAGAATTCTACCATCGATTTTTGTCAGTATGCATACTTTCACACCCCACATTTCTTTTATTGACATTATTTCAATTTATCCTTCATCTCCATCACTCCCACCATTCGCGTTTAGTCAAGGCACATGATTTAGTGTCACATTACCCAGTAATTTACCATAGCAGACTGATAGACATGCGTCAGCGGTACTGATTCACTGGTCCAGACACCCTTGACAAAACGTGGTTTTTAGGAAGAAGGAAGAATAAAGTTACTTGTCTTTAAATATTTTTCAATTGTTAATGCATTAATCAAAATTTTAACTTAGTTAATCAACATTTAATGCAGTAGTGAGTTGTTCAGCTGTGGCACTGGCTGACTGGCTTAAGACTTAACATGTGCTTAAAATCATAGACAGACACCAGTAGCTCCAAATAATTTTATAACTCTTAATTATCTATCCAGTTTAAGCACGTCTCACTAGGTGATTTAGTGTATTTTTTAATACATATATTATTGCATTCTATTTTAGATATTGTATTTATTAAAATTGTTTTGTTATACTGTATTATCAGCAACGGTTGTGAGTGCTGATAGAGTTGTGGCTATTTGAGATAGCTTATTATTGGTATGTAGTTAATTCAGGGCGTAAAAAAATTAACATATATATTATTATTTTTGTCGCTTATGGTGGTTTTATAAGACACGGTCCTTTATAAGGCGTGCGCGGCGATACAAATCCAACGCGTAGAGGGCATTTATACGAAATTTAATGAAAGTGTGCGTGTAGTGTATGTACCAACTAGGACCAATCTCTATCTGCACCATGAAAAATGCAACCAAAGACTATACCCGGTTAGATGTACAGAAACTATTGTCATTACTGGTCATAATGTTAGTGGACTATTTGCATTTGGATTTTGGTGGGAATGAAAACAGGGCTATGGAAGGGACACCGGTCACCTGCCTTCTCAAAGCCTCCTGTTTGATTTAAATATGGCAAGTGGTAACTCGCCGCCCACTAAATGGGCCCCCAAAAAAGCTGATCCGCTTATATTATATTGGTGCAAGCCACATTGGTGGGGTGTAGAGGTGTGTCTGCGACACCGATCGAGACGCTGTCGGTCGAGGCGTTATGACATTATTACACTTCCACCCTTCGAGCTATTATTAAATAAATAAATAAAAAGTTTATTTAGCTCACACAATGAAATTAAATACAAATTTATAAAAACAAAAACAACAAAAGGTGAAGCTAAGGCCCGGGCTCGGCGATTAGCTTGCCCATACGAGCAACACCGATTTTCAGCCCTCGCCTTAGGAGGTATGCCGAGGAATTTATATTATTAGCACTTACAATATCACCGTTAGGCTCAATCATAGTAACTATATTTACAGATTTATTAAATTAACAATGACGCAAAAGATTACACATTTTGTTCTATAAAAAAGAAAATTATTAAATAATTGTACAGGATGCTGCAATATACTCTAAAGATAAAAAAGGAAAAAAAAATGTACATGACGATTATGATAAAGACATATTAAAGTTAGATTAAAGTTATCTGGAACGTCAAGCAAAACCAAATTATAAACTAAAAATTATGTCCGAAAGAAAAAAAAGAGAAATTGATAAATACAATAAAAAGCAAACCGTAACCGTAATAAAGTAATCGTTATAAGGGCTTTCCTAGTTTTTGTAAATTTAATAAATAAGCCTTCAATTTTGTTTTGAATGAATGTTTGCTTAATTTTTCATTTCTAAGTGATGGTGGCAAAACATTCCAGCACATTCGTGGCCTGGTATCGGAAACTGCCCCTAAATGCAGAAGTTCTATGCGGTATATAACAATGAAAGGAGCCTCGTTACTTCTGGCTGGAAACCTCTGCTGAGACTGACTCCTGCATTTGAGCTTTTCATGGAAATACACTGGCCTTTTGTACTTTACAACACCAAACACTAGGGTCGCCAGATGCAGTCGTCTACGCGCAGCTAAATTAAGCATAGATGCATCATTCAGGTATGGTGTGATGTGGCTACGAGGAGGTATAGTGAAACAGTACCTACAACACGCATTCTGAACTCGTTGTAACATCCTTTTGGTGCTAGACAAGAGACGAGGCCCATAAACAGTATCCCCATAGCCCAGCTTTGAGAGTACCAATGATTCGCACAACATGACACGCGCCCTTTCACTAAGATGAGTACGAATTTTATATAATATTTTTAAACGGAACATACAACTTACTTACTTATTAAGTACTTTAGTTATTTACAATTGTTATTATAGCTGTTCTAATAAAATAAAATGTTTGGATTAGTTTACAGTAAGCTATCAGAACCACACCCAGTTCTGATTTTAAATTAAGATTTAACATCTCCAATTTTAGCTATCTTCAGATAGAATATATCAAAGATTGGAACCGAAATGTATTTGATCTATTAGATTTTCTTGCTCGAAATTTACTAACATGTTTCTTAGGTGCTGGCGTCGCGCCAAACGTTATGGCTCCCCCCATTCTGGACTATGAGCGTGCGTTGATGTAGAGTGTGTAGTACGGTGAATCATGTAGTTTTTTTTATAAAGTTTTTTTTTTATTTTAATCGGTCTTGATCAGACTGATGGAGAATCTAAAGCATTAAGTTTTTGTTCGCGTTAGAACAGATATTACCAAAGGGAACAAGTATTTTCCCTTGACAAAAAATATTCTATGCTAGATTTTATCACCATCAGACTGGAAGACGTAGTAGGGATTCTGTGTGTTCATACCCCACAACCAGTGTTGACCTAAATATTACTAATCTGAGTAACGATTAAATGATTGATTATTAACATAATCCGAAAATTTTATTCAAATGTAATGAAGATTTTCTTTTGCCTTCAAAACTATGTTATTGCTACTAAGCAATAACATAGTTTTGAAGGTCATATACATATGTCAATAGACATTAAACTATTAATGTCTATTGACATATGTATATGTACAAATTTCGTAGTTTACTTTCTTGGTTATAAAATTATATAAGGTTGAAATGTAATGTATGTACTGTAGTACATACATTACGGAAAAGAAATTTTGTTTTGATAGAAACAATTTTTTTTTGTGTGTGTTTGTGTTTCCGCCATCTTTCGCCGTTGACAGCTACATTATTTTATTGACATTCAAATTTGGAATCGTTCCATTACTGTTTCCGGTCGTCAATGTATGCTACCATGAATAAAATTGAACAAATTATGAATACGAATAATCATAAAGGTTCGCCCTTAATTATTCCATTCCATTAATAAAAGTTCCAAAATTTCGAACAATTACAAATCTCTCATTCCATCATGTAAGCGTTCGTTGCGTCACCTAGATGTAATAATGGCCGCTCTACAATCCACGATCTCGAAACCCGTCATTATAATAATTACCAACTGAATGACCAAAGAGTTTCGGATCGTGTGTAGCGAGTACGCGACCTCCATGGTCCGCGATGCGAATCACATTTGAAAATGTTTAATACATCATCACGGACTCATTGTGATCACTGCTGTGGCTAGTCTGTCAATCTTTTGTCGATTGCATTACAGATTGTGCGCGGAGATTTTATATAAACCGTACCCGAAAAGGTTACAGCTGCTTTTTCTAATACGGGGTTTTCTATAAATAATCTAAGACTTTGATTTGATATTTTCGAAAGATTAGCCAAACATCGACTATACTCTGTCCATTATATTATTTTCTTTTTGACAGTTTAAGATATTTTGAAATCAGTGATGAACTCGCAAGTTACCGATTCGATTAAAACAGAATATCGATTTTATTTAAGAAGAACTTTTAATCGATTTAATGCAGCGATATTATTTTTATTATAAATATTAAATTCGTTTATCTGTTTTTTCAAATACATGAAATAATTAATAATGTCTGATTGGGATCGAGATGTTGCAATTGATAACATGATGGCACAAGAATTGGTTATTTATGTAACAGAGGACTCAACTGACGAGTCTAGTGTAATTTACGAAGAAGAATCTGATGAATCTATGTAATTTTTTTTTTCATTTATTATTTCATGTAAGTCGGGGCTGATGTGCATCACTGCGACCTATTAAGATCTATTGTGACCAGCCTCCTATGTAGGTTCCATGTAGGCCCTACAGTAGCTCCCTTAACTGGGCACTGACCATGTAATAAATAAGTGTAAATAAATTTACTTGTTTAATTTTAATATTATATATTTGGCGAATTATGGGGTATTATGGGGGGTTATTATGGGGTAATTCGCCAAATATATAAAATTTTGCCTAATTTCCTTGGCATGTGTAAAACTTTATTTTTCGTATATTTCTGATCCATTTAAGAAAGTTTTCCTTTTTCTCTCTTAAATGGATCAGAAATATATGAAAAAATAAAGTTTTACACATGCCAAGTAAATTAGGCAAAATTTTATATTTTGGCGAATTACCAATTACCTAGCTAGTTTGTTAAAAAAATGGTATGTATGTGATTTTCTAAGTATTCTTGATCATAATTCTTGATTTAAACTTGACGTAGATGTTATTAACTACATGCGTTTTAATATTAAAATTCACATACCTATAAATAATGTTAGGTAGCTGTCGAGAAGGAAATAAATAAATTTACAAATATTTGATTGAAGACAATTTATCGATTTATCTGATTTCAAGAACTGCTTATTGTCTGTGGTAGTTTGTTATGCACAGAGCACTTCACTATGTGGGCGTTACCCGTCTAGAAAGTATATATTATTACTGTAGTACTATAATTTGAAAATAGAAACAATATTTCATACGCGCGATCTGTCAAAAAGAAAATAACATAATGGACAGAGTATAGTTATTATCGCTGTCAATTTCAAACATAGTCATCACCACACCCACTGCTATGTACCTTTTCGAACATTTGGAGAATCTTCACTAGAATGACATAATTTATATGTTATATAATTGTTATGTTTATTGTTATGTTATATAACAAATTCATATTCTTTGGGAGGAATAGGGCTAAAAAATGTTAATGAAACCCGTGACTTAGGTATAATTCATGATTCTAAGATGACATACGAAAAACATGTAGACGATATAGTAAAAAAAGCTAATAAAGCATTAGGGTTTATTATGCGTTCTTGCTCTCAATTTAAAAATATTAAAGTAGCTAAGATATTGTATTGCTCATATGTGCGTAGTATCCTCGACCTCGAGTATTGCTCGCAGGTCTGGAATCCACAGTACGATGTTTATATTAATAGACTGGAACGCGTACAGCATAAGTTTATGAGATTTTTGCAATACAAGAGCAGAACCTTTATACCAAACTATGAAGGAAGGTGTAACAAATATCACACACTGCCGCTACAAGCCAGACGCAGAATCGCAGACGTAGTTTTTCTGATTAAAATTGCTCAGTCTAAGATCGATTCCCCAAATTTACGATCTTTAATAAATATTAGAGCCCCCGGAAGAACTATTAGACGAAAATTGACTCTTTCTTTGCCACGTGTTTCTACTAAGTATAGGAAAAACTCTTTCATTATCAGATCTGCTAGCGCTTTTAATTCATTGGCTGATCGTTCCGAGATAGATTTGTTTATTTCAAGTATTAAAAGTGTAAAAAAATGTATGTCATCTGATTGGTTCAATGTTCACTCATAGGAATATCTTAATTCATTTTAGTAGCAAAATCTTATCATTTCTTTATTTTTAAGTATATGTTAGCCTTTAGTCTATACTCTATATGTGAAAACATGTTAATGGTAGTTAGTTAACTAAATATGTTTATTACATAGTCATAAATACTGTATGTTTTCTAAATAAAATAAAATAATATAAAACTCGTAAAAAGCTTGTCGCGAGAATTAAGTACTCGCATTTGCTTGCTGCCTAAAGTAAATAATAGTACTTAAATCTGGCGACAAGCTTTTATAACATACTAGCTTTCCGCCCGCGGCTTCGCCCGCGTTATATTCGAATTTCCCACAGGAAATTTCCTTCCTTGGGTCCTCGGGTTTTACGATTGATATATACGGGGTGTTTACCCCGTATATATCCTTTCTCAGCCTCTAGACTATCTGTGTACCAAATTTCATTTAAATCGGTTCAGTAATTTTAACAATATTTCCATACAACCTATTATCCCTCCTTTCAACCTTTTACAAACCTTTACAACTTTTTTGCATGAAAAATGTAGCCTATGTCCTTTCTCAGGCTCTAGACTATCTGTGTACCAAATTTCATTTAAATCGGTTCAGTAGTTTTGGCGTGAAAGCGGAACAGACAGACAGACAGAGTTACTTTCGCATTTATAATATTAGTATGGATAATTTGTGTCAAATGTGTTAAATTTGAAATGACGTTATAAGTTAACAGTAAAAGTTTTAGTGTAATGTTTATTTTTTTTTCTTTTTAGCGCATTTAATTAAATTTATTTAATTTAATTAGTAGAGAACACTGAAAAATTCAGAGGTTTCTAATGTGATGTCGTAAATAAGCACGTTATTTACGTTTATATTGCAAAAACGCTGGCTGAACCTACGAGACAGACCAAAATAATGTACTACAGTATTGTCCACCTTGAAAAGTTCAACAATCCGCGATGGTGTATGTCTATCTTTTAGGGATAACCGTGCGAAGCCGGGGCGGGACGCTAGTTATGATGACTATATTTTTTTTTTTTCATGGAAAAAACAGCGTTGTTGTTATAGTAAACAACACAGTGAACTATAGCTTTTATAGATATAAAGTGAACTTATTTAAACTTGTAAAGGGAGCTTAGCTTAGACTAATTATAAGAGGCCTTCTAATTGACGACTGTAAAAAAATCAGAGAAAAATAGCCCTTGCTGGTCTCCCCTCCGGGGACTTGTAAATCAATGGTGTAGTATCTGCGTTTATCGTGTAAAAATCCTATTTGAAGATTTTTTTTTTTATTTAATTATTTGTCGTTGAGATCAGCTCAAGTTTTCCTAGTTGCGAGCGCTTGCAACAACTTAACAGCACCTACCTCGCATCCTTGCGCAGTTAAAAATACAAACGACGCTGAGCGCGGATTCCGTTGCGTAAATATAAACTATAAAACGTTGCCTCGCGAGCCCCAAACGAGGTAAGAGCTCGCCGATCGATGAGACAGGCCAATGCAAGCGATGCGATGCTATGCGTTGTCATCAATACATAGTATAAAACAAAGTCGCTTTCGCTGTATGTCCGTATGTATGCTTAGATCTTTAAAACTACGCAACGGATTTTGACGCGGTTTTTTTTAATAGATAGAGTGATTCTTAAGGAAGGTTTGTATGTATAATAAATGCATAATATAGTAGAGAACACTGATAAATTTAAAGGTTTCTAATGTGATGTCGTAAATAAGCACGTTTTTTTGCGCTTATATTGCAAACGCTGGCTGAACCCTACGAGATAGACCAAAATAATGTACTACAGTATTGTACAACTTACAAAAATCCACAAAAAAGTCCGCGATGGTATATGTCTATCTCTTAGGGATAACCCACCATAACCATTTTTTCACTGCACCCGTGAGAAGCCGGGGCGGGTCGCTAGTTTGCTATAAAATTTACCCTAGTTCAGGATGAAATACGCGATCTAGGAATTACTATTGATTAGGCTCTTACCTTCAAATCACACGTTGATTCAATAATATATTAATAAATCTCTCTTACGCCTTACACCGATTAGCCTAGCCCAAAGTACGCTCTGTAAGGCTTGTTATGGGATCTAGGGTAACGGATAGACATATATATACTATACATATATAAATATTTTTGATAGAATATATAATAACAACCACGAGTAAGGTACAAATGTTAGCATTCATCACGCAAACATCGGCTCCCTCCCCGGACTCGAACCCAGGACCTCAGAGATGGCGACACCTTGAAACCAGTGACTCACCAATCGGCGACGGAGGTCGTCTGTGTGGTTGTCTTTGAACCAATAGCAAAGACGTGGCAAGAAGCTGGCTACTTCACTTCTAGTTCCATCATAATCCAAATGAGAGGTGAAACGAGTTCCTAGTTCGCTGTTCGAATTTTGAATCTGATGAGGTGTCACATTTTTTTATATACACAATTAGTTGGCAAAGGAACAAAGTCCACAAGTAGATTACATAGTACCCTCCAGTATATGCAATATCAACTCAATAGATGTTGTTATTTTTAATTACTTACTTTAAGTAATATTTACTTTTCGCTCGCGGCGACACCGGTGTTATATCGGATTTTTGGAAAAAAAGAATATTTTCTTTGATAAACATTATGTTATGGTCTTCACCGGATTCTAAACGATGCTCATAGCTAAATCTGTGTGAACTATATGTTATTAAAATGTTGGATCTAAGATCGGCAAAGGGAATTTGGATACTTAGCACGGTTAAAAAAATATGTTCTCTAGTGCCTACGTCCAGAATGTATTGATATAATGAGAAGTACTTAAATTCTTCTAATACATCAATGACAATGACTAGTTAATGAATTAAGCTAGAAATTAATGATTCAAAAGTTCTATTGAATTCATTGGAATTACTTTTGATTACTTAGAATTAATTTTGATTTTAATTAGTTACTTTACTATCTAACTAGGCTATATGGTCAGAGTGTAAGAAATATTTATATAGCATAGCGTGAAGTGTGCAACCGGCGCCCAACCGGTCTATGAGTAAGCCGGCTCGCCCGTAAGTCGTAATCATAATCGCGTCCCGACTTAACGGTACACACCGGTTTTGCAATCCCTTTGCCGGCCGCCATTTAAAAATCTGCGCCGGAGATCGGTTTCAACAGTCTAGGCTCTGACATAAAAAGTAATGTTTTTTTTTTACGGAGTCGATGGAATAAAATTAATGTGATTCTTTTTCTAGATATTTTATGAAACTTGAAAACTAAAAGGCGATAGTACAATATGGGATATATGCACAAACACAGTTAGCTGTGCCCGCATTTCATCCTTGGGTGACGGCTGAAAATCGGTGTTCTTGTCGTCAGACAATCTCACACCGAGCCTAGACACTGCATATACAGGGTGGAAATTTGTAATGCCACCTGGAGGGGAAGTACTCGTAATACTGTAGATAGAAAGTTTTACTTAATTTCTTAATAAATCCAATATTTCTAAATACTTTACAGTGTTTAGGTGACCTTCGTACACATGGACTAACGAAGAAGAGATTTGATCCTTATAATTGACCCTACCGATCGGTGCAATAAAAATACAGGCATGAATCTTTTGCAGATTTTAGTCGGTTCGATTACCGGGTGGGGCAAGTGAATTTTCAAAAATCTTTGAATGCAGTTTTATTTCTTTTCAAAAATAAAGGAATGTTTCCTTTAAGTAAAACTTTCTATCTACAGTATTAAGAGTAATTCCCCTCCAGGTGGCATTACAAATTTCCAACCTGTATACACGTCCATTTCGATTGTAAATTTTGTCTCTTCTGTGTTCTTTAATATGTATGAATGTGTGTGTTGTAACAAAATAAATGTATTATCTATCTTTATATCTACATGTGATACATAATGTATATAAGTATACATAATAGGAGCGGTGGTGGCGCTGTGGACTCGCCACTGGTTTACGGATCAGATGATTCGGGGGGGGGGGGGCAGGGTCGATTCTGCCATGTACCAATGTGTTTTTAGAATTTTTTCCCCTGAGGAGGGCTCCCCTCTAGGCAGGGGAGCAGAGGCTGGGGGTTCCCGGAGGTGGCTTGGTGTTCCCGGGGGCTCCCTACATGCCTGAGGAAGGCTATCCCTGAGGTTTTTAGTGGGTAGGCCTCCCCCTTCTGGGGAGGAGAGCCCCACATAACCGCCGGCTCGCCACAGCCGGGGTATGCAATTTAATGCATTTTCCTCAGGGAAACAAAAAAAAAAAAAAGGATAGAGCAACAAACGAGCAAACAGATCACCTGATGGTAAGCGATAACCGTTGCCCATGGACACCCGCAATACCAGAGAAGTTACAGATGTGTTGCCGGCTTTTAAATCGGAATATGCTCTTTTTTTGAACATTTCGATATCGCATCGGTACGGAAATACTGCAGGCGACAATTCGTTCCACAGCTTAGTAGTGCGTGGCAGAAGATTCCTGGGAAAACGCAGTGTGGTGGACTGCCAAGCGTCTAGGTGATGAGGATGAATGTTGTGTCGCGTAGAAAGGCGCCGGGAACTTGCAGCAGGAATTAATCCGAACAATTCCTCGGTGCACTCTCCGTAATATAATATAATATATTATATATATTTATCAGATGCTCGTACGGTGAAGGAAAACATCTTGAGGCAAAGTGTGAAAAAACCTTTTGTGTTTTTTGATGCGGAGGAAATGCCTAATTCTAGTGGAGATGTTGGTCTCAGGCGCATTATCCCTCCTGGGATTTCGCACCCACTAAAAACTCCGCCGTGTTCCATCTCCTTATTTCGCCGGAGGTCGCTGGGACTACCGATTGGTATTAATTCTACGCGACTCCGGCAAAAAAAAAAAGCTGTATACACCTACGAAGAAATTCAAAATATGTATGCAGTCAACCAGTCTTATGGCCGTTTTCACCAACCTTGTCTTAGCTTAGGTGACTCCTAAGTGACATGCTGTCACTTTTTATATTAACTGAAAAGAGTGAGACAGCATGTCTCTTAGGAGTCACCTAAGCTAAGACAAGGTTGGTGAAAACGGCCATTAATCGCTTAAGGCCTTAATCAAACCCATACGTGTGGGGTATCTATGGATAGGTCTTCAGGGATGATATTGAGATTGCTAATATATATTTTTTTCTAAACTGAATAGTTTGCGCGAGAGACGCTTCCAAAGTGGAAAAATGTGTGTGTCAACCCGTAACTTCTAAACTGAGGGAATGATAAATGTAAAAATAAGTTGGTTTGAATGAGATCTAATAATTCGTTTTTTTTTTCAATACGTTATAATTCGTAAACCGCATTTTTCCTTTCATTTAATCAACTCCTACATAATAAAGAGAAACATTTATTTAGATGTATAGTAGTACGGAACCTTGCGTACGCGAGTCCGACTTGCACTTGGCCGGTTTTTTATATTTGTGTTGTTTGCTTTATTTGTTGTGTGCAATAATGAGTTTATCTATCAAAATACTTTTTTTTTTTTTTGAAATGTATCTCCCTTCCCGCACAGACGGTAGGTTTGACGTATTCAAGTAATGTCCAAGGTACGTCCATCAGAATTATCTACCCATTGTCTTGTACCAATGTTTTCACTGGCTTCCGTAAAAGGGACGCGTGCAGACAATCCATTGTCTTGGCACGCGCTTATCTATGGCGGATTCCAAACGTGTTGGTGTATACCTGAGTATTTATTAATCATCTTTGCCACTAAAAAGGACCGTCTAGGCCGCTGGCCAAGGAACCACACCCTGAATTGATTTCATTGCATCATGGGCCAATGATCCGAGGGAAACAAACCCGTGCTCTATGAGATTTTCTTTTTGGACGGACCTATGCTGAAGCCTAAGATAGCCTATGTTCAGCTTTGCAATGAGTGGTTTTTTTTTATGCTAGGCCCGGCAGATGACTTCCTCCCCCCCTATGTTAAGCGGTGAAAGAGGCCCAAATGAGATGACAGATAGAATATTGACTTTACTCCACTTTCCTACCTGCCCTATCCCTGCCAGCCCAAAAGGGGGCGTTCAAGTATTACGTAACGCAATTTGGGGGGGGGGGGTCTCGGTAAAATGTTACGATGCGTTATAGGGACAGGAGCGGGTCTTTCTTACAACACCGTATGTAACATTGTTTCTTTTTTATAACAAATTGGCAATCGTTTACGTTTTACGGGGAATCCCTAGATTGTATTAGACAGGGGGGATTGCGTTACAGGGGGGGGGGGGGGTCAAACATCTTCAACAATTGCGTTACGTAATACTTGAACGCTCCCAAAGATGCTTTTTCATGCAGAGAATTCCAAGTGCGGGAAGTACGGCAGAAGAAGGAATCTTGGAATTTCTTAGTGCGGTGTGGAATGGGGATATAGTGTACGGATGGCTCCGAAGACCCTTACGTGTGTTTCTATCAAGGAAAGGAGAGGGAGGGATAAGGCTAAAGAGTTCGTCAGAGCATTCCCCATGAAACATCCGGTAGAAGCCGCTAAGAGAGGCGATATAGTTGTAGAGGCTCGAGGGTGTTGGTTGCCTCTAAATCGCCGATTATGCGGATAGCGCGCCGCTGCAGCTGAGTGTGTTTGTGACACAGAAGGTTCGACGCCTAGCCGATAATCGACACCGGCGATCGTTCGAAATTTGGCGAAATTTATAAGACAAATAGGAATGGGACGACCTAGACAAAAATACTGGGATCATTTGAATTTGCGTGTCCCAACTTAGGCGACATGTTCGCGTTCTATCAGGCGTGATTGAAGTCTAACGCACACGAACTCATATAAATATGAGTTTGTGTGCGTATAATCGCTCAAATTAAAATATGTAATATGAATTTGAGCGATTTTGACCTCAATCTTATCTTATATATAAATTCTCGTGTCACAATGTGAGTTACTCTTCCGAAACGGCTTGACCGATTTTCATGAAATTTTATATGCATATTCAGTACCCCTAAGTGATAACATTTGTCTAGCCCAAACAGGACAACGTTTGCCAGGTCAGCTAGTATATATATATAGTACATAATCTATAGAAATTTATTATCACTATTTGATAATTAATTGACTTGTATTCATAAACATAATAACAAGACAAAACGTAACTCCATATATGAATAGACGTAGAAAACTTGTTAATTTCTGGAAAATCTCTCACTGCAAACAACTATCATACTAACCGTAGCACGTGACTTTGGCGGCGTTTAAAATTTGTTTTTTGTAATGTAGTTTCTATCCAAGGGAATAAGTAAAATGGTAAGAATAAACCGCATATTACATTATATAAACTACTAGCTTTCTACCCGCGGCTTCGCCTGCGTGGATTTCGGGATTGGGTCTATAGAGGGTTAAGGGTCATAGCTTTTGCCCATGGTTACATATGCGCGGTTTATGGCGCGAAGGTTTTATCGCGCCTCCCGTGGGACTATACGTTTTTCCAAGATAAAAAATACCGCAAAACCTTGCTCAAGAATCACTATCTATTGATGAAAACCGCATGAAAATCTGTGCATTAGCTTTTGAGCGAACCTTTATTCCGCATCCGTGGGATCTGACGATTTTTCCGGGATAAAAATAGCCTATGTTACTCGGGGATAATGTAGCTTTCCAAAGGTGAAAGAATTTTTGAAATCAGTCCAGTAGTTTCGAGCCTATTCATTACAAACAAACAAAACAAACAAATCTTTCCACTTATAATATTAGTATAGATAGGATGTCAACATGTGACACAATGAGCTGCAGTGACAGAAAGCAGAAATTCAATCTTCAAATCATAGGAGCGAGTAATAGGCTATTTGACAGGTTTTTAAAATCCATTTTATATTATGCAGTAGAGTCTAAGGAACCCAGTAAAAGTTGTTATTTTTAATTCTGGTATATATTAGCTGAAAAACATCGAATTAAAAATTCAATATTTAAATAGTGTGCCAAAACGCTACTTTGACAATATGGCGCTGCAATGAGGTCGGTGACGTCACTTGCCTGTATTCTGATCTGTGACAACTGGCATATATATTTGTTTGTTGTAAACAAAAAACGAAAGTGCGATTGGATTTACTTTTTATCAGTGATTTATGTAACAAAATGAGTTACAAATGGTGTGCAGTTCCAAAATGTACAAATACGTCGTTAAAAACTCCGGAAAAACTATTTGTCAGTGTTCTAAAGAATATCGAAGTGCGCCGAAAGTGGTTGCTACTTTCTCGGAGGGATCATAATGACATAGCGAATAGTACAAATATTATCTTTTGTGAAGACCATTTCGATGTAAGTAAACATAATATTTATATTTTGTAATAATTAATTACATTCAGAATGTTAATATTTTCGTTATTGATTTGAGGTTATAATACCTCTAATATTTTAACAAAATGTCTTATGCAACTCACATCGAATATTTCCGCTGTTTTCCATAATAATTGTTAAAATTTGTAGCTACAGAGTCCTATGATTTCAATAAGCAGTACACTAAAAGATCCGACTAAAACTTGTTTGTTCGTTACAGATGGAAAATGACATGGCAAATACTATCAGTACAAAATGGGTTTCAGTCAGAAAATAATTTTAAAGATAAAGTTCTGCCTTTTAAATTTCATTGCCGGCCAGATCGCATTAAAAGAATGTGTGATGCTGGTACTTCCCGATCTTTGCTGTTTTACATTTTTTAGCTCCGAAGCATAAAAGTCAGAATTATTTTTGAAAAATAATCCGACCATGATTGCGTCGACTTGCGGCAGGTTTCTGCTGTCTGCTTTTACAAAATCGTTCTCCATGGTTGAAAATACTTGTAAAATAGTGCAAATAAACAAAAAAAAACAATGCATAATAAAGAAAATTTAATATAACGGAGATAATCAACCACAACTAGGCGCAACTCAAGTAGGCAAACGAAGTTTACAAGCAAGTGACGTCATGATAAATTCGACCAATCAGGAGCGTTTTGTGTCACGTGACAAACGCTTAAAAAATGAAATTTTTATTTACGGATTTTAAAATAAATTAATCATTATTTTCAACTTACGTTAATAAATAATCATTTTTTAACTCTTAATTTATACTGTTAACAGTAATTGACACTTTATTTTTCGCATTGTCAAATAGCCTATTGTAAAACAAAATACGTACACGCAAGTCTCGCGACTCCACACGACATGCGCGCGCGCACTGAAACCACACAACGCGCATAACGCACGCTCCTATAAATAGACGACGCTCCAATCCGGAACAACTAGGTGACCGGATCACTGAAGCATCATGTGGGAGCGCGCTTATGACAGCTCGACGTGTTTGTTTGTTTGTTTGTTCTTTTTTACGACTTACAACTTTAGATGCTATGATAATGTCTAGTGGTATTAATTGAAATTATAACATGTCTCTGCACCCACTCGACAATTAGAAGAGCCTTAACGAGGAAGAAGCTCCGAAGATCTATTTCCGCACTAACCTCGTCAAAAATACACTCCCCGCTGCCACATGGCGATCTTAAGCGTCCGAGCCAGTAGACGCGCGCTTATTTTGCATCAATTCTCTTTTTAGGTAGACTTTTAACGGCCCGGAACCGCGCCAAGTCTGTTAGCAGTAAGGGCGGATCCAGCTTTGGCGCCAGGGGGGTCACATAGTCGTGGTCAAGTCAAGAACTTATAATTTATTTTTGATAACAATAAATACAAATTAAAAGTAGGTATTTTATTAATGTTCGTAAGTACTGTACTTAAAAATATTTATTGTACACTTGAAAAACTTAACACAATAACTTGTACATATTGCCATCTTCTCTTGTTGACATCCAGAGAAGCACTATCACGCACGGAATAAGGCAGCCTATTTATATTCCATAGCCGTGGTGAATGATTTGTCATAACAGCTAGAGGTATGTCGAGGGGTATGACGCGAGTTACATAAAATCTGTATGATGACAACATATATAAATAAAATGATTATGTTCAATTAGTGCTGGTGGAGCACTAATTGAACATAATCATAATCAAGTCTAGGAGCCAGCTCACCCATGATCCCCCCTGGATCCGCCACTGGTTAGCAGGCAAGGCCTTAAGTTCTTGTGCCTTCCACACCACACTCAAGGTAGAGCTGAATAAAATCATCTACGGCAGCGTAAGTCCCTAAAAAAGAAAGTGCAAGAATTTTTCGTGTGCGGAAGGCTCGTAGATCTCCGCGAGCGACTTTGTACGGGAGCTGAAATGCCGTTGAAAATTTTAAATGTAAGAATGTTTTTTTGATACCCTACACACTGCGGGCTATTGATAAATAAAGTCGCGTAATCGCTCGTGGATATTAAGGCGGTAATTTAGGAAACATTCCTATAGATGTGAGTAGATGCACCGCGCCCTCTCTTGAGGAGCGATCGCTCTCGCTACAAGCTGTAGGGTCAAAGGTTAGGCTGAGTTTGGTCGGCAGGTCCAATCGATGGAGCCGCTTCGATCCTTCTGGAGTCCGACATAACCATCGCGGCACTTGGTTGCGGTGATGGCCATTATGGTCTTAGCTTTTGCTCTCCTAAGGGAAAAGAAAGATGCAAGCAGTTAGTTTTTTATCCACAGCACATTTTCCATATGCTTTCAGAATGTTGGTAGGTAATACAGTGTGCGCGGGCTAAAAGTGATCGATTCGCTTCTGATCCTCGTTTGTTTTGGGGAAAGCGCACAGACAATGGGGTTCGCTGACCTCCGGGTGAAAGTACAGACGCGCGCGCGACCGTGTGAGAATTATCGCCTATTTGTACAGTCGCGCTCATTGTTCTAGCGATCCAACGGTCGGCGTGAACGTGTGAGACTGTCCGTTAATCGTCCAGTGAAGTTTGTTATTCGATGTAGCGTTCGTACTCGTTCTTTTGAATCTACAAGTCGTTCATCAGGTAACCTGACGTTGAAAATTCCAGTTCACTAACTTCTTTTCGTCATCATTTAGTGTCACTGCGATCCACGTATGGAATTATTCGCAAGTAAATAGGGAGTGGTTCGTGTTTACATCTGAAATCATTTACTTGAACACCTTATTGTCAAGTTGTACTGTTTTAATATTTGGGTGGATTAGAATTTTGACATATCGCTTCTAATATATATATATGTGTGTGTGTGTGTGTGTGTGTTTACATTTGCATTACAAAAACCGCCACAATTACGCGCATCTTAAGAGCTATGTTAAGTCAATGTCTAGTCAATATAAGCTAGAATCTCGAATTCCGATTCGATCTGGCGTCATCGCCCGAAATTTTGTCGCAACAAACGCGCCAGGGCCCGTATTGTTAAAATCTAATATCCGATATATCGTCGTCGCTTCGTCACACGTCTCGCTCTAACTTCACTGTGTGTGTGTAAGTCAGAGAAGGACGTGGCGCGGCAACGGCCGCGATATATTGAATTTGTGTTGATAGTACAGGGCCAGGACACGACCGGTCCTTCTGGTTTGAAGGAAAAAAAATGGGCGGGCGCGCGATCGCATAGCTTCTTGCGGGATGTGCGGTGTTGATGTGAACCGGAGACATGATTATTATCTATACTAATATTATAAAGCTGAAGAGTCTGTTTGTTTGTTTGAACGCGCTAATCTCGCTGCGACCAATAGGAGCGAAGAAATAATGGAAAATGTGGAAAAAACGGGGTAAATTATTCATCTTTGAGGGCTTCCGTTGCGTGCGCTGCGAAAACGGATCAAGATACAAAAAAAATGTGTATGCAAGAATTATTCCTCTTGAAATGATCTAAAAAAATGTCCCCGACAGTATATGTCTATCTTTTAAGGTTAACTCACTATAATCGTTTTTATGGTACTCATATTTGGATATGTCGCATTGTCAAGATCGGGTTGCGGAGAAAACCAATATGTTCTTCTGTCACAAGAAAATAAAACTGAAAATATAATTTACGCAGAAGTACTTTAAAATAATTATGTTGTTTTAAAAACTTAAAACTAAATTGTCTAAGTTAATAACAGAACAGCTGAGGTGGTTGTTTGCAAAAATAAATATGATGCTCAAAATAATTATTCCACGCGTCGATGAAGTCGCGAGCACAGCTAGTTGTTGTATATTATAAAACTACTTAATAATATAATATGTGTATATATATATATTAAATACTATCATATTTATCTATGTATCATTATGATATGAAATCTTCGAGAGGCAGACCTTCGACCGGCATATGCCGGACACTGCATCGTTGGTAAGCCGCCCACTGAATGGCGGACGAATTGGCGAGGACCGCTGTAAACCAGTAGCCCTAGACAAAACACGCGTCTTTTCTATTCTATTTCTGTGACACAATGTCTTTGAAGACTTTTCTTTAGCTTTTATAGCATTGAAACATAGTGATATTTGTATCTCTTAGACAAAGACCCGAATACATCGGCTTGCAGTTCTCTGGGTTATGTGCTGTGTGACGCCAACTATTCTTTGGTAAGAACCCGTAGCGAAGAAACTAAGGGCACAAAGTACCTTTAATAAAAAAAGTGTTAATGTTGTACAAATAAAGAAAATACCAGGTAAAGAAGTGTTTGAAATACTTACTTTTATTTCCAATGGTAATTCATTGGTACCTTTTATGTTAGTTAGTCTTTTTAAATCTGTACACAAATTTAAAAACATTTCTTTATTTATACTAAAATGTTCGATAAATAAACTTTCGGGCATGTCATTAATATTTTCCAGCTGCCGTCGATTTTGAACCCTCCTTCAACGCCGAATCACCGTTTCTTCAGTATGAGTTGCCCACAAAAGCCTTATCATGTGCATTTTTAGGAATAATTTGGCAAAAACACACTATTTTAAAACAACAAACAAACAATCTATCACCAATCTATTGGGTATGAGCAATCGCTTTGTTGAGTAGAAATAGAATAGAACCGTATCTATTTTTTACGTCACAAACTACATTTTGTCTATGAATTTGTATAGAACTCTTCTACTGTCAAAATAGAACACAGACGAGCGATAGAATAGAAACACAGTTAGCACCTTGCCTGCGAGTTTTCTATCAGCGTCATCAAGTCACGTGACGTATCTACTGGAAATGTCAGTTCCATACATTTTTTATGTTATCTATTATAGAAAACGCAAGGGGGGCAGGACCGACCAGTGTCGAGATTCTTGGGGGAGAGTTATGTCCAGTAGTGAGCGTCTATTGACTAATTAATATATGTATATATATCTTCTGCCCTAGATCGCATAATACAAGCCTTACAGAGCTTATTTTCGGTTAGACGAATTGGTTTAATTGTAAGAAATGTTTATTTATTGAAAACTAGCGGCCCGTCCCGGCTTCGCACGGGTAGACATTAACTCTTCGCAGCGTATGCGATGAAAGACATTTTATGGCAAATTTTTTTACACCTTCGGTTGGTTTTAATAAGAATTTCTAAAGATTTTTATAGTAATCTGGTAGGTATTTAGTAGGTATATAGCCCCACCGACGGATTTTGGCGGCCTGGCGTGCGCAGCTCGAATTACGGATCTGCGCGCGCCAGCGGGCCGTCGGTGCCGTACTCCCGCACCTCGAAGCTTGGCTCCACGGGGAGGAGGAGGTCACCTACCGATTGACTCAGATACTCACCAGGCACGTGTCGAATAGGACGGGAGGGATCGACACATTGTCACCACTGCGCATCCGACCTTCCGACCGACCAGGCGGAGTGCCCCGCGTGGGCCTCCGAGCGCCGAGTCTTGGTCGCAGAGATCGGGCGAGATCTGTCTCCGCTGGCATTGATTGCGGCAATGCTGGCGGACGAGGGAGGTTGGAGGGCTGTGGCCTCCTTCTGTGAAGCAGTGATGCTCCAGAAGGAGGCGGCGCCGGGCTCGGTAGCACAGCTGCGGCGCCGCCGCGGGTCGCCGGCGGGCGCGAGGAAGTCGTGACCGCTACGGCGACCCGGGATGGACCACGCCCCTTCCGTGGCCGGGGGGCATCGTCGGTGGAGGAGACCGGGGGAGGTAGTGAGCCTCCCCCGAGGAGGGCTCCCCTGTATCGACGGGGGAGCGCAGGCTGGGGGTTCCCGGAAGAAGCTTGATGTTCCCGGAGGCTCCCTACATGCCTGAGGAAAGCCATCCCTGAGGTTTTTAGTGGGTAGGCCTCCCCCTTCTGGGGAGGAGAGCCCCACATAACCGCCGGCTCGCCGCAGCCGGGGTATGCAATTTAATGCATTTTCCTCAGGGGAAAAAAAAAAAGGTTACTAAAAGTAGCCTATGTTACCCAGTGATGATGTAGCTTTCTAATGAAAAAAGAATTATTAAAATCGGTCCAGTACTTTTGAGTTTATTCGTTACATACAAACATACAAATCTTTCTTCTTTATTAATATTAGCGTAGATTACTAATAAACTTAATTTGATCACTTGTCAGAATAACCGTTATCGGATTTCATTGGAGCCATGTTTTTGTGGCTTCAGATAACGCCGATACAAAACGTTTGCATTGATCGGTGTATGCGCTCTGTTATTTCTATGTGGAATGTAATTATCACCTATAATATAAATAATATTTGTTATATTTACACCAATTAGCCTAGTCCAAAGTAAGGTCTATAAGGATTGTGTTGTGGGAACTAGGGTAACGGATAGACATACAAACATTATACATATATTAATATTTTTGAGAGAAATATATATTTGACAACCATGACTAAGGTACAAATGCTCGGATTCATCACACTAGCATCTACCCCCACCAGGACTTGAACCTGGGACCACTCGACTACGGAGGTCGTCAAAATATAACAAGTTAAATCCCTTCTTCTTCTTAACTTCTTAGCAAGAAGAACAAGGTCCATTTATGTGGCCGACAGAAAGAAAGAAAGAAAGAAAAAAAACATTTATTGACTCGCACAGAAATAAAGCATTACAAATAATGAAATACAATAAATAGTTTAAAATAAAGTATAGACATGTGCCAAGCCAAAAGGTTCCTACCTCAGCATGTGTTTTGTGCCATATATGATGCCGCAAAGCGCTGATATTCTGGCAGGGCCTTTCCATTTGCGACGTACGGGAAACAATAAATAATACACAGTTATATATTAATTGATAAATATACATTATTAATATTATACATAACTTATAGTAAACATTAGAGATGGGCCGAATACGAATATTCGGCCGAACATTCGGTTCAGCTCTTACCGAACCGAATAACAGAACAGGGTTTATACGTTCGCACTCAGCCATTTTTAGCCGAGGCATTGAGAAACGGTGATGATGAGAGTACTGACGAAGACGATGACAATAATCGGGTGGCTCACTGTTTCGAATTCTACTCATGCAGATTTTTGGAGCTGTTTTGAAGAAGTTGCCTCAACAAAGCTACCAGCGATATCGACCGATAATTTAAAAAGTCCTGTTGCAACTGAACTGGACAAATATTTACAGGAGAACCTTCTACAGCGAGATAAAAGTCCTTTTGAATTAGGGATGTCGGAAATGCAATAAAGTATCGATATATATTGTATCGATAATTTTTGAATATATCAATATCGATATTGATATTTTTATTTAAAAATATCGATATATCGATATATCGGTGTGATAGGAAAAAAAAATATTTGGCCTAATCTACTTCAATCATCTTACATTACTAGATAAATACTAATTAATAGACATCATTTTTAAATTTTTTAAATCAAGGACAACAATAAAGAATATTAATTATTTATTAATCAAACCAATATTTATCTGATACAGACATAAGAAAAACTCTTTGATTTACATGCTCGGCTGTAAGCCGACTTCTGTTATTGGGTACTGCGAGATTTACAGCAGATGCCACTCTCTCTGAGGAAACCGAGGACGCAGGCGATATCAAATACTTTAGAGCTATGTCGGAAAGGACTGGAGTAAAATGACGACAATCAAACCAGAATTTTGTAGGATTCTCTTTTCTGGGTATTATAGGCTGATCTAGATATTGCTTTAGTTCGCTAGGCATACCATCACTGGTTGAAAGTAAACTGGAGGTTGCTGCAGCAATATCTATCATAATTTTTTCATGTCCGGACAGGAAAGGCAGCTCAACTAGTTTTATACGTACAAGTATAACGTACAAGATTCCGAGTCTTATGCTTTGGCAGAGGGGAATGTTAGACAATGCCATCTCCTGTCTTGGTTACTTTGAGCTTTTCAATACTTGTAATTTTATATCGATACCTCGATACATCGAAACATTAAATATCGCTCAAAAATATCGATACATTGAAAAAATAATATCGATATATCGATTTATCGATATTTTTTCGACGAGCCTATTTTGAATGGCGGACAAAAAATAAAATAAAATATCCCTTAATGTCAAATATAGCTAAAATATACTTGGCAGCGCCTGGGTCTTCAGTGTATAGTGAACGACTTTTCTCGGAAGCTGGGAATGTTTATGAAAAAAACCGTAGGTAACCGTCTCATGCCTGATTAAATTATAATTATAAATAAATAGGACTAAACTTTTGGTAGCTTTTTCAATTTAAATATTTTAAATTCTTTTCGATCGATTAAAAAGAGAATATGTTTTATTTTAGTGAAAGAAGAAACACTACTTTTTATTTAATTTATTTCTTTATTGAAAGAAGACTGTTACTCGTAATTTAGATTATATGTTTAAAACTGATGTTTAGTTTAAAACTTTAGAATGATTATTAATTTAATAGTTACTTACGTTACCCATCGTTCCTAATCCTAATGTTCCTATCATTTAGAGCATGCAAATGCTAAAGCTGATTAATGATTAATAAAACAATGTTGGTTTTTCTTACTTAAGCTACGGTTTATTGCAAAATATTTATTATATATAATATATATTATATTTACATTTTGAAGCATATTTATCTCTTTTTGTTAGTTGCTTACTGAGAATGCCGGTATAGGATGTCAAACCGACAAATTACGAAACAACCTACACTCGTTATTTACTTTGTTTATTCGGTAATTATTCGGCAATGTAACCGAACTATTCGGCCGAATACGAATATGAAAAAGTTGCCGAATATGCCGAATACCGAATATTTACCGAATATTCGGCCCATCTCTAGTAAACATGATAGAAGTATTTGATAGTACTATAAAAACTAAAAATAAAATCTATACTAATATAATAAAGCTGAAGAGTTTGTTTGTTTGTTTGTTTGAACGCGCTAATCTCCGAAACTACTGGTGCGATTTGAATAATTCTTTTTTTGTTGGATAGTCCATTTATCGAGGAAGGCTATAGGCTAAATAACTTTACGCTATGACCAATAGGAGCAAAGACAGAGCGGTAAATGTGTAAAAAACGGGGAAAATTATTCATTTTTGAAGGCTTTCTTTGCGTGCGCTGCGAAAACGGTTCAAGATACACAAAAAATATGTATGAAAGAATTATTCCTCTATACATGATCTATGTGGGAAAAACCAAAAATCTGCCGGAAGTCACTATTCCACGCGGACGAAGTCGCGGGCAAAAGCTAGTCATATATAAATGTGATGTTTGGTGGTAGTAGTGGCGTTAGGACTATCATATACGTACTTGTGCCTGCGTCCAGTGTCATTCCGAATGTTTAGAGAGAGAGGAACCCCGAGTAGATCCCGAAACTTGTGACACCCGTGGTGCCGGCCATCTTGGATTAGATTTTTTTTTAAACTTCGCTCCACACTACGGTTTTTATGTGTCGTGGGTACAGTCACAAACATAGAATCTCGCATGCACTTGCACCTGAACCCGAACAAATTTAGAAGGTCATACAAAATGTCTGTTCGGGAATAGCGTTCGGCTATACTAGACCGCTAGGCCAATAACTAGGTAAATCGGCGGATCCAACTCGGCTGGGCAGCGTTTGGGAAGCTACGCGGCATATTCTCGGCCCATCTACCGCAGTGCCTCAAGACGAAAGTCTTCGATTCGTGCGTGTTGCCAGTGATGACATACGGAACAGAAACCTGGCCACTCACAATCGGCCTTATAAGGCGGCTCAAAGTCACCCAGAGGGCAATGGAGAGGGCTATGCTCGGAGTTTATCTGCGTGATCGAATCAGAATTGATGAAATCCGCAGAAGAACCAGGGTCACCGACATAGCCCGAAGAATTGCGAACCTTAAGTGGCAATGGGCGGGGCACATTGCTCGCAGGACTGACGGCCGTTGGGGCGGAAAGGTCCTGGAGTGGCAGGCATATGCTGGACACCGCAACGTTGGTAGGCCTCCCACAAGGTGGACCGACGATTTGATGAAGATCGCGGGAAGGCGCTGGACGCTTGCAGCGCAGGACCGATCTGCGTGGAGATCCTTGGGGGCGGCCTATGTCCAACAGTGGGCGTCTATTGGCTGAAATGATGAGGCCAACAACAAACGAAAAAACAACCTGCTATATATGCCCTATCGTTTTTGCATCAGGGTTTAAAAATTGTCATGAGTCAGTGCTAGACATTTCTACTTTGTATGTGTTCCAAGGGGACAGTTGCACAGCGCGAGTGTTGGAGAGCTGGTCTCAGGACTCCTCTTGTCTTATTAAGACTTGATATTGATACTACGATTGCGGCTGATTAACATTACATCATTCATTCAAAGTTCATTAAAAACAATCGACAATCAGAAGAAAATCACCAAGTCAAATGCAACAGCTACGAAAGCACCGTACAATAAAATCGATCACTAACACTATTACGATTAGGGATTGCAATTGCTGGATCCAGCATACAGCAATCCAGCTGGATCCAGCGCCTTTTTAAACATGCTGGAACCAGCATACATCTTGATCCAGCGATGCGGATCCGCAAACGTATCAATTTCTATTGTTTAGTTTTGAGTTGCCGCCATTTTCGAATCGGTGCGGCAACGTTGCCGTTCTGTCCATAGCACGTGCCGCAGGAAAGGCAACGCCGACCAGTCTAGAGGCCGAAAGGGCATTCTCAGCAGCCGGCTACATATGCAGTTCTGTGCGAAGCAGGTTGGGAGATAAGACTAAAGATAAAATTTGTTTTCTAAGGTCTTACTTTCAGAGAATTCAAAAAAAGAAGTAGTCTCTTATCGTCAGACTTTAAACTGCTTAATTATTAAGGATTAACGAGCGGAGAGAAGATTATTTCAAAGCTTTTTTAGTTTGATACAAAAATACTACTGAAAATTAAAATAGTGTTATCTTATTGTTACGGTCCTTTTTTAAAAGAATGTTAATTAAGTTAATTTTAAAAGAATTTGTGAGACTGATTGCTACTGATTTGCCGTCTATCACTAAACATAAGCGTAATTAATAACATAGTGCTTACTTAGAAACATTATCTTAAATGTTATATGAATATAAGGATATGTTTGTTATTTAATTTTATGTTGATTATTTTGATCTCAAATATTAAAAAACCAAAGCAAATTAATATAAGATATCACCAAATGAGTGGAAGATTTCAAAGATTATCGTAAGAAGTATAAATTAATAAAAAAAGTCTTAAAAATGTCGTATTTTTTTTTCCGTTCCACGTTTTGCTGGATCCGCGCTGGATCCAGCTGGATTCAGGTCAATCCAGCAAAAAATCCGCTGGATTGAAAACGCCGCTGGATTGCAATCCCTAATTACGATAAATAAATTGATGCACCGCGCCTTCTCTTGAGGTGCGGTCGCTCTTATTTCCAGCCATAAGAGCCAAGGCTTAAGGTTGAGTTTTGTTGGTAGGTCATGTAGGTCGGCCCGCCCCAGTCCAACATAATCTCTGCAGTACTTTGCACTTTCTCCTGAGAGAAAAAAAATGTTTCTTACACTCACACCAATCAGCCTAACCCAGTGATTCCTAGTGTTCTATATCGACCCCTAGGTGTCTATTGCAACTTGCGAAAGGGGTCTACGTCAGCTGAAAAAAAAAACAATTTTGGGGTCCATGAAATGAAACTATTTACTTACATTATACTATGTCTTCTAATATAAAGATAATATATACATTATTTATAAATAGAGATCGGATAATCGGATGCATATTTACCTAAAGTTAGTTTAAGACAAAGTATGGAAACGGCTTTTTATTGTTTTGTTAAATAAAAATCCCGGGATTGCGGAATCGGATAGCCGGATGTTTATTTATTTACCTAATTTAGTTTTTGACAAAGTATGGAACTGTCTTTTTATTTTATTTCCATAAATAAAAATCCCGGAATTCCGGTACTGTAGAACATTTTGGTAAATACGTATGCATAGTTGTATAAATGAACCCGGAGTTTCGTTCTTTTGAAAATAAATACCACGTGCTAATTTAGTATTTTTCAAAACAATATCACTACGTTAAATTTGCAGTCCCGTATTTTCCCGGATTTTTATTTAACAAGATGTATTTTAAAAAGCCGCTTCCATAATTTGTGAACAAAAAATTAACTTTAGGTAAATATGCATCCGATTATCCGATCTCTATTTATAAATGTATCTAAAATAATAAAATTTTGTAAGTTGTCGGATGTAGGCATTCGCTTTGTGCGCGCAATTCATTTTGAAATTGTAAACACCTGCGGGCCTAAAAAGGTCGTGTCATCAGAATCATAATGAATAATCAATATGATTCATTTTTGAAGTCGTAACGTGGGCAACATGGCGATGATTCATTTTATGATTTGAGCACAATTCATTTGATGCAATTCTGCTATTTGACAGTTTTGTATGAATGTTCGTAAAATGGTTCACAAAATTTACAGCACATAAAAGTTTGGGAACCTCTGGCCCAGCTCATAGTAAGCACTGTATTATGGGATCTAGTGTAAAGGATACACATACATATATAAATATTTTTGTTAGAAATATATAATAACAAGCATGACTAAGGTACAAATGTTTGCATTCATCTTAACAACATTGCTCCCGCCGGAACTCAAACCCGTGACCTCAGAGGTGGCGCCACCTTGAAACGGGTGACTAAAAATGTTCGGCTACGGACGTCGCAAAAGAAAACCTTATCGACTCCTTGCCCCGACAGTTTAAGATTTCTGTCTTTGTTCGTAATTTTAGGTGATAATCATTAATTATTTTATTATGACATTTCTACAGAATAAATTTTATCCTGTTGTAATTAGTTTTCTCTTATTGATACAATAGAGTGGGTTTCCACATAAAAAAATACATGTTAAAGTCTACACAATCTTAGAATTTTGTAGCGAAAATTTATGATTTACAAAATAAATAACACCATTACTGTCACACAATAGATTTCAATCACTCAATTATATTATTGTAAAACTTTATCAAATAATTATCCTATAAAACTTAAGCTCCTATATAATGACAGAACTCATCTTTCTTTTTAACTCATAAAACTAAATTTGAATTTTGACAAACAGCTAACCATAAAGACAAAATTCCAACCTCTAACAAGAACCTCGTTTTGACAGATGTCATCTTAGTTTATCTATCAAAGCTGTCATAACTTTGATAGCGAGTTATCGGAGACAGAAATTTAGAACTGTCCTTCGGAAACAATGCATCTTATCCAAAAAAACGTCTATATCCAAATTACGGCTCCGAAACACATAATTATAATTTCTTAAGATCGAGCTCGACTCAAGAGTGACTTCCGATAGAAAATATCAAGTTTTAATCAAGACACGATATTTTTATATCAGAAACACGGTGGTCTAGTTTTATTTAATGGCAACACAACCGTAGAATAACCGCGGGCACATGGTAACACTGGTCAGGCACAATCTCCAACCAAACAAAGTCACTTCCACAACCAATCGTTGATGACCGCTGACCCTGAGCGATTGTGTTCTGTCCACGGTTATCGGAGCGGAACAGCGTTCATTCAAATGAGATGGCGGCCTGCGGCGGTTTCTTTCGTTCACTCACAAAAGAGTAGGTACCGAATCACTTCAATAAAGATAGATTCTTTCGTCACGCGTTCTTAAATTAACGCGAGCTTTCCAAGTGACAGATTTAAGAGTTGTTCTAAATCTCTTCATAGATGTCCTAAAGTTACTATCTACATTTTTTACAATAACAGCTCAAAATATTTTTGGCTCATTCATAATGAACTCTTTTTTTAAATTTGATGTGGACAGCAATAGTTATAAAAAAAATACAAGAGAAGTTAAAATAGTGAAAGAACAAGCGAAAAGTGACAGGAATAGAGCAAAAATTAAATCTATAGACAGACATAAACTTAAGTATTTTATAACAAAGGTATGTCTATTCAGTTTCAATATTTCACCCCTCAGGAAATAAATGAAGGCTACAATCTAAACTTAAGGATATGTTTCACTAGTTTGTAGGTATATCGTGCTTCTTTAGATAGTGGTTGCGCAAGTATACTATTAAACCTGCCCATCACATGAGAGTGACCGACCAGAAGGTGTTGGCGGTGAGTCAGTCCTCGAGTACACTCTGCTTCAGGCGTGCCGTGTTAATAGGCCTTGCCAATTTAATAGGAGCGACGGTGGTGCTATGGCCTCAGTAATGGTCTATGGAATCACGGTGATTCGAGAGATCTGGGGATCTTCTTCCTGCCCATGTTCCCTTTTACGGTCCAATCTTCGCCAGGACGATCTGACTTGGTCGTCTGGGGTGTTAGTTCTCCATTTTTCAGGTCTCTGTTAACAACGGACATAAATGTAAGGCGGGGTCTACCGAGTCCTCTGGGCTGGGTACTCATGTCGAGTGCTGATTTTGTCATGTAGTCTGACTGGCGCAAGCTCCTACGCTCGCACGCTGAAGGAAAACTTGAGGCAATTGTGTATGCACACATGCGAAGAAAATTCAAAAGATATATGCAGTCAACCATTTGGTTGACCTTAATCAACACTTAATCCCTAATCGCTGTAACATAAGGTAGGCTCAGCCCTTTCGTCCTTCCCACGTCCGAGTATTCGAGCTATAAGATACAGTTAGTCGGATCAGAACTACTACCTTTAAAAATCGCCCACGAAGAATTGCACCGCAACTCGTTATCAACAACAAAAGTGGGTCAAATATGTAGCCAATTAGCCTCCATTCGTTGCTACAACGCGCGTGACAGTGACACGATGACATCACGCCGTGACCGCATCCCAAATCGTCAAGTATTGTCGCCGAGGTCGCCGGGAATCGTGCGCCCGCGCTCATTCGTTCAAGCCTAGATAGAAGATATCAATTTCCCAGCCGTGTGTATTCTAGAAAATTATCCAACGATTGAGGCACTTTTTTCTGTGTGAAACGGAATATAGGTAATGTTGCTTATTATGTTTGCACTACCAACAAGTAAGTAGTGCCAACATAATAAGAAATCTGAATATTTTTATTAGTTCCTAACGTACGATTGGGAGAATTGACGATATGACTGAGAATGTTAACTTCCAACGAAGAGTCTCATTCATTCAGTACAGTCGGTCTGTCATTCAATTTGACAAAAAACAAACATCGACCGTGTCACTTCATCTTCAATCACTTATAATCAATAACTTTAAATAAACTTATCCATAGACATATTGATTGTATGGGCATCTTAACTCGCGTTAAACTGGAGGTTCCTCGTCCGAGTAGCCGGATATTGAACCGTAGAAATATCCATCCTCGCCTCTGTAGGACAAATATTGGTCATCACTCCCCATTACACAGATCCTTCTCGTACTACAATGAGATTCAATCAAAGGTAGACATTTTCCCAGGTTCTCTAGCCTCAGTAAAAGTTGCCGTTTTAAAAGCCCTCGATGTATTGGATACATAAGCGTTTATACTGTTACTTTGTGTGATATATAACATTACACCGTGCGTCTTTATCGTCGGCCGGCAACGCATCTGTGACTTCTCTGGTGTTGCGGGTGTCCACGGGCAACGGTTATCGCTTACCATCAGGTGATCCGTTTGCTCGTTTGCTGCCCTATCCTTAATAAAATAATATATATATATATATATATATATATATATATTTTACCTGGGTAATAATTATGTCAAATCAAAATCAGTTCAGTAAAACTTGTTTCAACACTTCAGAGCTCTTTTTCCTTTAAAGAGTAACCTATATGCTACCTATATGCATTACCTATACCTATCTGCATTATGCACCGTGACACCGCGCTGGCTACTACCTACCCACTAAAACCCCTCTGAGTTCTCTAGGCCCATGCGGGGTACATGGCGGGGTGCGCTTTCACGATTCTACCGCCATGGTCTATGACAACCTGCAAGGGGTCTACGACAGCGAAACAAAAATTTGGGGGTCTATAATATGAAAACGGGGGTCCACGATAATGGATCTCAACATACACTGATAGTACCTATTTACTTACATTATACTATCTATACATATAATAAGACAGTAAAAATATTTTGTCTGTACATTTAGTATTTTTGACTGAAATGGATAGAGGGGCACTTAAATAGATTATTAGAAAGCAAAAAAAATTTTTTGGAATTTTTTGTCTGTCTGTCTGTATGTATGTTCACGTTTATCTCCGAAAGTACTGAACCGATTTGCTTGAAACTTTCACTATTTGCTTTGTTTTAACTCAGAATAATATCTAAACTTTGTTTCATCAAAATCGGTTCATTAAAAAAAAAGTTATCGTCATTTTAATGAACTCAAATAAATAAAACTGGAGTGTCATCTGTGAAAATTGAACACGGTGAAATTTTAATCAAAAGTACTGTGAAAATAGTATTTGTGGAAAAGCTCATTGTTTTGTGCCATACTATACATACATACATACTAATATATAAATGCGAAAGTAACTCTGTCTGTCTGTCTGTCTGTTGTTCCGCTTCACACCAAAACTACTGAACCGATTTAAATGAAATTTGTAACAGATAGTCTGGAGCCTGAGAAAGGACATAGGCTACCTTTTAAAGCAGAAAAGGGTTGTTAAAGGTTGAAAGGAGGGGGTGAAAGGTTGTATGGTAGTATTGTTAAAACATATCCTTCCTTTGGGAAATTTGAATATAACGCGGGCGAAGCCGCGGGCGGAAAGCTAGTCTTCTAATATAAATACATAAAATCCCAACTAATATTATAAATGCGAAAGTGTGTTTGTTTGTTTGTTGTTTATTGTTTGTTTGTTTGTTTGTTTGTTACCTCTTCACGCTTAAACTACTGGACCGATTTCAAAAATTCTTTCACCTTTGGAAAGCTACATTCTCCCCGAGTAACATAGGCTACTTTTATCCCGGAAAAATCGACAGATCCCACGGGATGCGCAATAAAGGCTTCGCTCAAAAACTACTGCACAGATTTTTATGGGTTCATCAATAGATTAGAGTGATTCTTGAGGAGTTTTGCGGCATTTTTTATCTCGGAAAAACGGATAGTCCCACGGGAAGCGCGATAAAATCTTCGCACCATAAACCGACTTCCGCGTATATGTAGCCGTGGGCAAAAGCTATGACCCTTAACCCTCTATACACCCAATCCCGAAATCCACGCGGGCGAAGCCGCGGGCAGAAAGCTAGTTATTTATAAAAGTACTTATGAAGTAAAAAAAAATATTATTAATGTTTATTAAATGTTGTAAGCTGTAGCATGTAGGCATTCAATATCTGGTAAGTAGGGGTCTACCCAAAACCGAAAAGCATGGTAAAGGGTCTACGACGCAAAAAAGTTTGGGGACCTATCTGCTGTAGACTATCTGTGTACCAAATCACTTGTATCGGTTCAGTAGTTTTGGCATGAAAGCGCGACAAACATAGTTACGTTCATAATTATAATGTTAGGATGTATATACCACACAACTATCAAACGTAGCTGCGATCGTCACCGGTTTTCACTTTTTTCTGTGTGAAACGGAATATAAGTGTTGTAATGTTGGCACTACCGGTTATGAACGATCCAAAAATTCAGAAAAGGAACTTACGTAGTTGGCGATATCTTCGCTTTGTCTAATGAAACAATCTCACGAATCAGATGGATCGACTCACGATCGAATCTGTCGGAATCAATGCAATGGTCAAACAATATCAATGAAAGCCCACGCGCCTTTAATTATTGCTCGTCCACAGATAAGTGCCAAGCTAAAATCGACGTGATTTCATTGGAGGTGATTAATGTCGAACGATATTCTGCTTGTACGAGTTTTGGTATCGTGCAGCGGTATGTGTTGTTATTATATATTGTTTTGTTATTGTTGTGGGTTTCGCTGTGTGGAGCAAAATATATTCTTTCTTTTTGACGTGAAACGTCTTTAAAATCGCGCCGAAACATACGGGTACCAGGTTTAAAAAGTGGACCGTAACGAAAAGGTCTATATCATCGTACCTTAATAATTAAAAAAACTATTAGTCTTAGAAACGAAAATGTGGTGTGAATATTTCACTTATATAGTTAGCTAGCTGTTGTAAATTATAAAATAAATATTTGTTACACTTAAACCAATTAGCCTAGCCCAAACTAAGCTCTATAAGGCTTGTGCAATGGGATCTAGGGTAAGGATAACATACATATTAACATATATAAAATAATTTTTTATTGAAATATATATCAACAACCATGACTAAGGTACAAATGCCCGCATTCATCACACAAACATCTGCCCCCACCGGATTCGAACCCGGGACCTCAGAGACACCTTGAAACCGGTGTATTATCCACTCGACTATGGAGGTCGTCATATTGTTGTGACATTGAGTTTTTTATTAAAATACTTAAAACACCGTAAATCTTGTTTTTATTTCAATCTTTTACTTTAAAAGCGATTCCCTAACATAGACGTTTCACGTTAAGACCAACGGCCGTGTGCCCCGGCACAGCCCCACCCGATTTTTTTAGGCTTCCGTACCTCCAAAGGTAAAGCGGAACCTTATAGGATCACTTTGTTGTCCGTCCGTCCGTCTGTCAAGACTCTATTTTTCTAAGAAACGCGTCGAGATATCAAGCTGAAATTAATATCACATACGCAGGTCTCCAAACTCTCAAAACAGTGAAAAAATCAAATTTCTAAATACAAGCAATAAAAAGATATGGCCGTTTATGTTCCATTTATATTTTGACATTTGCAAGAGAATCAAAACTTATAGAGTACTTTCCGTTGACCTAGAATCTAGAAATTTGGCAAGAAGCAATGTCATGTAGCACAAGTAAAGGAAGCACTCCGAAAACTGTAAATTTGTAGTTATTTTCACTTTTTTTAACAATTCTTCTAGGAGGTAGACTCTGTACCAGGGTCGTCTGCATGGGTACCTCCATCCTACCTATTTCCGCCGCCAAACAGCAGGGTTCGCTTTGCTGTGTTCCGGCGTGAAGGGTAAAATAGGCAGTGAAATTACTGGGTACTGTGACTTTACATCTTATGTCACAAGTTGGCAACGTACACTGTGGTTCTTATGAGGTTTGCAGATTTGCTGCGAATTCTCGTGGGAACCACATGTACTATAGGCGACTGTTACCACTTACCATCAGGTGGGCAGCCTGCTTGTTTGTCAACTTTAGCAATAAAAAAAAAATAAAAAAAAAATGAACGAACAATTTACATGTCGGCAATTTTTTTTATCTATTTATTGTTATAGGAGAATATCCTGTTGTCACGTTTTTATTTTAACAACAAAAAATGTTTCGTTTTTGTTTCAGATTGTGCATGTGTTGCATTTGGTGAACGAATCGGCTAGAAATTGAAGTGAGTACAACGAAAATCAAGCAAATAATAATCTCGTCTATTGTTTAACTTATTTGATATTGTTCAATTGTATTGTTAATGTAGTCTGTTGGGTATTGTAAAATTCATCAATATTTTTAATTTTGTGGGGTACTTGTAAAAAGTTTAAGACATCTCATCCTTCCACATCTCCCATCCTTTTCTCACATGCGCGCTGGACGATGGAGTGTCTCTTTTGCAAGAACTTCAGTAGATGGTCTGTTTGAAAAGTCAGTCATTGACATATCGTTGACTTGACTACGTCGACTCGCATCACGTCGCATAGAATTGTTGATTGATAAGTGCAATACGCCTGTTTGTGTATAATATATGTGTTTGAGACTCAAAAAACTGTGAATCCAACCTTCCTCGCTGATGGGCTGATCTGCAGAGAACGAGATATCTCGAGGAGAATACATGAGGCACGTGGGGTAAGCGCGCATTCCTTTCTCGTTATCTATCTGACACGTAATCCATTTACATCTTTTCCTATTTTCCATTTTTTTGTTTCTCTGAGATGTTTATTAGGCCTTATTTACTACAAAATCTTTAATACATATAATATTATCTAAACAAAAATTAAATACAGTCCACTTATATATCCACACCCAACGCCTAGGGTCAACCGCCTATTTTTTTATTATTTTTTTATTTATATTAAATTGGGGTTAGGCGTTCCCATAGTCTGTGGACAGACTGTCACAGGCTGTGTGACATTGGCTGCTTTTTAATGAAGAAAAAGTGTTGTAAGCAGTGAAAAATTGT
Organism: Scirpophaga incertulas; assembly: GCA_036419045.1. Classification (NCBI taxonomy): domain Eukaryota; kingdom Metazoa; phylum Arthropoda; class Insecta; order Lepidoptera; family Crambidae; genus Scirpophaga; species Scirpophaga incertulas. The sequence continues at coordinate 1,625,055 of CM071636.1, read as the reverse complement.
ATGGAATAGGCTAGATGACTACTGATAGATCTAGATGAGCTAGACGACTGAATATGTCAATTTTTTTTTCATTATATAATTATCAAAGTTAAGCAATTTTTATCTCATGAACGTAGGTCAATATAGAAATTTCACTTTAATTTTGTATTGCATTTAGATTTCAAAAAAATGTACTATTATTTTACAGAATTCTAACGAACGAATATAATTTAGCTGCCCCACATTAAATGTAATATTCTTTAATATAGAAAGTATATCTATAAACGTACAAATAACAAAGTTATTGGCAATTTGATTATACGCTCATACAAATTAGGCGAGTTTAGTAAATTTATGACGTCACGATTGCAGTGTACTTTGTATGGAGCGCTTTTGAGCGACCCGCGACAGCGCCGCAAACATGGCGCTGTGTCTTCAAAAGTAATAATCGCAGATACGTCGTTAGTTCTGCAATATTTTTCATCTAAAAGGGAACTGTTATTATATATATAGAATAAAAAAATGTTATCTATCCAATTATTGTCACTTAAAGCTACAAGCTCGAAACTTATTTTGAGGCTATTTGTTGTAAGACAAAAATAAATATGAATTCAAATTTTGTACATTTTTTAGCCTTTTTTTATTCTGAACAAACATTTTGAAGTCTGTTTTGTTTATTTGGCAATTTAATAGCGTACATGTATGTATTTCGATCCTTTCGACTTTTCGACGATACAGTATATAAAAGAGATAAAAAAATTGTTGTCGGTACCGAGCCCCCGATATTTTGTTTGTAGATTACATAGAAACTTCATTCGGATCCCTCGCCCCATGTTTTTTTAATTCCGCGTAATCAAGGCTGCCAACCCTCGCGCGGCGCCGGAAGCAATTCGCCCGTCTCGCCCTGTCCGCGGGGTAGCCGTAAAAATGTTATCGATTGCAACTCGCGACGCGACTCGCCGGCGTCTAGCAAAGACTAAACTAGTTCGTAGACGTCTATGTCTATACAAAAACGTTACAGCCAGTGGAGCGCGAGAAATTTAAGAGGCGATATTTCGCTGAATATTTTGCATGTTGCAATAGTTGCAGACTTGTTTGATATAATATTGTTGTTGAATCTTCCCATCTTTACTATTGCTTAGATTTGACGGCAGAAATCTTACTTAGAGATAATCTTGCCCTTTTGAACGCAATACTTAAATAGTTATACATTACATTTTTTTTTTCCCACGGGGGAGGGTATTGAATCCTCATAGGGGGTGCGCCACCACAGTGGTCGCTATTGACAACCCCCTGGTGCTCGGACGACCTCGCACCGGATACCACCCGCAACCGGTCTACGGCGGATGGTTATGTTGGACTCCAGCAGAAGGCCAGCCTACCAACTAAACACTACCTACAGCCTTTGGTCGGGCGGAAGGCCTGGGACCCTATCGGCTTGAACTAACGCTCCCGCCCTCCAGAACGGGGCGGTGCACAGTTACATTTTAGGGGCCATCCATAAATTACGTCACACGGTAAGAGGGGGAGGGAGGGTAAAAAATAATAGAGAAAAAAAATATAAAGTTATCATATAAAATATTGTATATAGATAGACATTCTTGTCACTTAAATGTTTTGTTGTTCCAACTCATTTCTGTTTAGGAGTTGCTGTAAAATGCCGATGACTCCGTTTTAAGGCGTGCCGCCATTGTTCGGTGCTCGGACTCGATAAAACATTTGTTTTCCGATAACGCGGTTTGTTCATTCACAATCTTATCTGCGGCAGATATCCAAGGAGTTCAGTTTCAAACGTACAGTAGTGCATCATACGATGACCTTGAGACAACTCTTATGTCGGTCGCAATAGTGGCGGTTTTCGTAGTTGAAATGCGAAGCTTGCCACGTAGAAGTGTGTAGATATTACATACTCCGCGCTTCTCGAGTGTCCTCGTGAAATATTTAGGCATCGTACTTTGAGTTAGTTACTCAAAACTGATTTTTAGTCGTTTATTAATAAAGTATAGAATTCTATTATGTTAGATATAATCATTTTATACGATTACAAATTTTTATTTAACGCATATCTCAACCTTTTATTACTCGCCAAAATAATGTCTTACAATGAGCCGTTTCAGAGAGAATTTGTATGTAAATATGTATTACCAGCAGGAGACTGAATACCTGGGTCGTCGTACTTCGGTACCGCCGTCTTACGTATTTCTACCGCCAAATAGCGATGTTAGCATCACAAGGGTAAGATAGGCAGTGAACTTACGGGGTATTGTGACTACATGTCATGTCACATGTTGGTAACGTCGTCACCTAGACGCATGGCAGTCCACCACAGTGCGTTTTTCCAGGAATCTTCTGCCACGCACTACTAAACTGTGGAACGAATTGTCGCCTGCAGTTTTTCCGTACCGATGCGATATCGAAACCTTCAAAAAAGAGCATATTCCCATTTAAAAGGCCAGCAACGCATCTGTGGCTCCTCTGGTGTTGCGGGTGCAGCGGTTATCGCTTACCATCAGGTGATCCGTTTGCTCGTTTGCTGCTTTGACATGAATATCTCTGATGTGACATGTTAAATCAACCATTGTCTTTTTATTGCATTTCATTGTGCCTGAAGAAAACCAACAATTGTTGACGTGCAACTAGATTGCGATTGCTTGAGTTACTAAGTCTATGGGTGTATATGATAGGTTCTTGGAACCTATGGAACATATGGAATAACATATGGAATTGGCGTTTAATCGTGGGCACTTTGATCTGAATTGAATATATCCTCTTTGATTAAGAATTCCAAATTCAAATGTATAAATTTATTCAGCTGGTACATTTTAGTTTTGAAAACTGTAATTCATTTGATTTTTCTCCTATAAATAAAACATTAGTATCGTTCATCACATATTGATGTCATTCAGTGACTTCGTGCGATTCCAAGTCATGTGTTGATTGTTTACGACATGTCGTCGCGGGCACGACGGCGGTCCATTAGTTCTCCTTACTCATATCTGATGATACAGAGCGGTGACGCGATCACATAAGCAATTAGGTCAGGCGATGAAATTATACTCCGTTTTTTATTACATACGTGGCTATGATCGATACTGCGTAAGGTATTTTATTTTATAACACTATCACTATATCCTTACTAATATTATAAAACGGAAAGTGAGTTTGTTTGTTTGTTTGTTCCGCTTTCACGCCGTAACTACTGAACCGATTGCTTTGTAATTTTACAGACGTAAAGATAAAAGTACGGATTAAATAATAGGTACTTTTTATCCCGGAAAAATCGTCAGATCCCACGGGATGCGCAATAAAGGCTTCGCTCAAAAAACTACTGCACAGTTTTCATGCGGTTTTCATCAATAGATAGAGTGATTCTTGAGCAAGGTTTTGCGGTTTTTTTATTCGGGAAAACGAATAGTCCCACGGGAGCGCGATAAAATCTTCGCTCCATAAATCGACTTCCGCGCATATGTAGCCGTGGGCAAAATCTAGTAGTTATAATACTTTAGAAACTTCAAAAATAACAATATTTCTCCACTATTTAATGGATTTTATTACATATAAATCTTCAATCACTCTGTCTATTTAAAAAAAACATCAAAATCCGTTGCGTAGTTTTAACCATACATAGGATATAGGACAGACAAAGCGACTTTGTTTATATACTATGTAGTGATTTTTGGATATTATATAGAGGCGGTGGCATCGTTCTTTTTACTCTGTGCATATTATTAATTGCTACTAGTAATCACGCTATTATTCCTTTTTTTTTTTTTTTTTTTTTTGTTTCCCTGAGGAAAATGCATTAAATTGCATACCCCGGCTGTGGCGAGCCGGGGTTATGTGGGGCTCTCCTCCCCAGAGGGGGGGGAGGCCTACCCACTAAAAACCTCAGGGATGGCCTTCCTCGGGCATGTAGGGAGCCCCTGGAACAGAAAGCTTCTTCCGGGAACCCCCAGCCTCCGCTCCCCCGTCGACACAGGGGAGCCCTCCTCGGGGAGGCTTACTACCTCCCCCGGTCTCCTCCACCGACGACGCCCCCCGCCACGGAAGGGGCGCGGTCCATCCCGGGTCGCCGTAGCAGTCGCGACTTACTCGCGCCCGCCGGCGACCCGCGGCGGCGCCGCAGCTGCTGCTACCGAGCCGGCGCCGCCTTCTGGAGCATCACTGCCTCACAGAAGGAGGCCACAGCCCTCCAACCTCCCTCGTCCGCCAGCATTGCCGCAATCAATGCTGGCGGAGACAGATCTCGCCCGATCTCTGCGACCAAGACCGGCGCTCGGAGGCCCACGCGGGGCACTCCGCCAGCGTATGCTGGGCCGAGTCGAGGTCGGATGCGCAGTGGTGACAATGTGTCGATCCCTCCCGTCCTATTCGACACAGATACTCACTGAAGCAGCCGTGCCCGGTGAGTATCTGAGTCAATCGGTAGGTGAGCTCCTCCTTCCCGTGGAGCCAAGCTTCGAGGTGCGGGAGTACGGCACCGACGCCCGCTGGCGCCGCCAGATCCGTAATTCGAGCTGCGCACGCCAGGCCGCCACAAACGCTATTATTCCCTATCTTAAATCTATTGAACGAGCGAATATTATATTCGCTCGTTCCAATACAAACGCCATTAGATGATGACGTCACCAAGAATTTGATACAGATCTTGATGAAGTGAATGGAATGTGTGTGTAGGATAGGGTCAGTCGGACTGACGCCTACAATAACAACATAAAATATATAAATATAATTCGCGACACCATTAAAATTCATAGCCACAATCGCGCTGTCGCTTCTGCGTCTATTTCTGGTCTGTGGCACGTGACGCGCCGCAGCGCTCATCCGAATGCAAGTCGCTGCATAATTCACGTGTTTTGAGAGGGTCGGAGAGGCAGGGACAAAGTTGAAGGCGGAATCATTATTTTTTTTAGTATTCACAGGTGCGAATTAAGGGTTCCTAATTTTGTTTTTTTATTTGTGTCGCGTTCGTTAGTCTTAATAAGTCTCCGCTTGTTAAGTTTCATCGAGGTAGTTGAAGGATCTGTAGGTCTTCTCTGCCTCCACAATTTCATTAAGGGTCGCTGCTTGTTAGGTTTTACAGGGATGTATTAAGGTCGCGCCATAAGTTCTGTGGCAAATGTAAAAGTGGATTGATTTTTAATTCGTAATTTAATTTCAATATTACTTACTTTTTTACGTTAATGAAAATAAAATATCAGTTTTCTCGAAATGGCTGCGTTTGGTTTTTTTCCTCTAGAGAGGAGAAGCTGAGAATCCTCATGGATACCACCGCAACTGTGCCACGGTGACTATTAATGATGGAAAAAAACGTATCTTTGTTGAGATTGGATCATTTGTATCCGGATCAGTACAAAGATTCGAATCAGTAAAGTGATTCATTGGTGTCAGTGATTCTGAACCGATTTGATCGGTTCAGAGTCACTCCTACAAATTACACAAATTGACATTGTCAATCGTGTAAGCGTCGCGTATCGAATGAAACCGATATGCAATTGAGCGACGTGATTCGAAGCGCACCGCCTCTGAACTATTTACTTATCTCAATCGTGCAAGCGCCGCGTGGCGATTGAAACCGAGATGCAATTGAGCGAATGATTCATTTGAAGCGCTATTAGAGATTTGAATCAGTGAATCACTTGGAAGAAACGACTCACTGAGTCGTTTCTGTAAAGATTGACACATCTCTAGTGACTATGTCGGACTCCAAACCGAACGAGGCGGCTCCACCGGGATGACCTACTTGACCGGGGTCATTCGGTCCCTTCGGCTTGAATTGATGGCAGCCTTTGGCTTTTTTATCTGTGTGGCGACGAATATATGAATCTGCTCATTGTTACTATAACAAATTTAGTCACCACCACTTAGAATAGGTCATATAATCTAAAACTGACCTTAATTGGTAGTCTAAAAGGTTCAGATCTGACCTAGACTAGGGCCAGCATTGTGACCAGACGTAGACCTGCCGGAAAGTCCGTGGTACATTTTTAAGTCATTTTACAATAACAAAGTAATTCAATTATCAACAGTTTCATGCTGAAAATTATGCGAAAAATGGTGTGAATCGTGAGAGGTTATTAACATAATAATGGTGTTCCAAATTTAAAATAAAATGTTTAAAAAGAAATGTTTTTATGTCACAGTTTTTATGGCCAGGTATGAGTTATTTATTAGATCGTCGAGCCATTTGTTAGGTTTATACAGGGATGGATTAAGGGTCTCCTATGTTATTATTAGTGCTCGGAATAGGTAGTTTAATTTTATGTACTTGCAGAAAGAAAGTCAGTTCGTTTCTTTACGCTTTTATTGTAAAATTTTATGTTTACAACTTATTATTGCAACAATAAGCTCAAAGATGAAGTACTATTTTGAAAGTTCAATATAATATTTTTACAATCTCTGAAAATAGTAAGTTCCCAGGCATATCCATACTATTGATGTCACAAAATCGCAAGTACATAAAATTAAACACCTATTCCGAGCACTAGTTATTATTTACTAGCGACCCGCCCCGGCTTCGCACGGGTGCAGTGAAAAAATGGTTATGGTGGGGTATCCCTAAGAGATAGACATATACCATCGCGGACTTTTTTGTGGATTTTTGTAAGTTGTACAATACTGTAGTACATTATTTTGGTCTATCTCGTAGGGTTCAGCCAGCGTTTGCAATATAAGCGCAAAAAACGTGCTTATTTACGAACATCACATTAGAAACCTTTAAATTTATCAGTGTTTCTCTACTATATTATGCATTTATTATACATACAAACCTTCCTTAAGAATCACTCTATCTATTTAAAAAAAACCGCGTCAAAATCCGTTGCGTAGTTTTAAAGATCTAAGCATACATACGGACATACAGCGAAAGCGACTTTGTTTTATACTATGTATTGATTGATACCACTGTTTATATATCTCTTGTTTGTAATATATATTATTTGTCAGAATTTTTTACATTATAATATCTACTAATTTACAATTAATAAAATAGAGTTCCAAAAACCACTTGAAGCATAGTTGCATTTGCAAGTAAGCGGACATTTTATTGCATTGTTACCGCATACCGGAAATAAGGGTAACAAGATATGTCCACACGGAAAATCTAATATTACGTAACTATGACACGATCGTGCCTCATTATGATGACATCTAAGTAAAAAAAGATGTGCACAAATCGATGTGCAAATAAGAATTTGACTCCGCATGTAAACAGCGTTCGTTTCCTACTAAATATGTTAATGCAGCAGCTCGTTGCGTTAATCTTAATGTTCTATTATAAAACATGACGACCGGCCTTGGTTTTTAATAGTCTTTATTATCCGTCTAATACGGCCATCACTCGTCAGTGTGTTCGCGATTCGTCACCTCATCAAAAGCCCATTACGGCGATACGCCAATTGAACACGTCCGCACGTCGCGCCGTCCGCGAGCGGAATGGCTATTTCGTATGTTTTTCGAACAAGGTATCAACTTCCAATTTTTTTTGTTTTTAATAAAAATAGATGATATTTTTTTTTATTACTAAAATAAATATGAACGCAATACTTTTTCAATTTTTTCTTACAATAAAATTAATTTGATACGTGTTCGACACGCGTGTGTATTTGAGGAAAGCGGACCTTTTTCGAATGGTAATTACTTATGACGGATAATCAAAATATGTGGAACGTTTTCCATCGATAAATCGGAAACCTTAGAATCTCAGACAAGGGTTCAATGACGTAATCGATGTGTAGTCGCGATTGGTCAGATGTAATATCGCAGTATTCGATTGTGGTTTATTAATGGTTCGGAGATCCAAATTCAAATGGCGAATCGCAGCTGCCATCTCCCCGCGCCGGCGCCACTTCCGCCGCGGCCCCAATTGGACGCGTCCTGCGGAACGACCGGGCTTCCGGAACGTAGGTAGCGCCTATTCGGACAGGTGGTTTAAATATCGAATGCGCAGTTCAACGTGCAACGCTGTGTGTAGCGCTACTTGATCGATAGGAGGTGTGAATGCCTGCGTCGATGTATATCTAGCTCGATGTAACATATCTTTCAGCTGATAACGGAGCACGGCAACGGAGAACGGGCACAAGAAACTTATCAGTTTTATCAATAGTAATAACAATATTTACAATAAAAAATGTCGTTACCATACAACGTACTTACATACATACATACATACACTCACGCCTTTTTCCCACGGGGTTAGGCAGAGATTACGTCCTTCCGTCAGAAGTACCCGCAATCGTCGAGCATGTATGAGGAATGTTATGAAAGTAGATGAAGCGAAAGAGATATGTAAGGACCGTAGCAAGTGGAAGGACGTAATCTCTCTCTCTGTACTTACATATGTGTTTAAAATACAAAGTCTTCAAATCAACACCAAGCATTGGCATCATTTGAATAATTATTGACTTTGTAATAGCCCTTACTCATTTGCGTCTTTTTAACGTGCACCTTGAACTTGTGAAAAGGCAATATAGCTACACTACCTATGTGGAATCTTGTTATAAAAATTTAAACATTTGCCCATAAACGGACCTCTAGTATTTTGTAGATCGACTTATATCGAAATGGCTTACGTCATAAATTATACTTCACTATACGGACCTTAGAAAATTAGTATGTAGCGTAGAGTAATGAAATGACTTGATAAATCTTCATCAAGTGGGTTACGTGCGATTATGGTAATGTGAACGCAGCTCGTAATCGTTGTGTTGTAGGGCATACGGCTCATTATGCGTGAATTTTTACGCTCGGCTGCTCTCTCGGGCATAGTGCAGGGTAGGGTCGGTATGTCAATTTGTCTTGTCTAGCTTTTGAATTATTATTAAGGTGGAAAGATTTGTATTTTTGTATTAACGAATAAACTCAAAAAGTACTGGACCGATTTTAATAATTCTTTTTTCATTAGAAAGCTACATTATCACTGAGTAACATAGGCTTTATTTAGTACTAGATTACTATAGAAATATATAAACAATGCAAATCGTCCGCGGTTGAAACCGCGGGACACAGCTAGTGTTTAAGATGGAGATGCGTACACGAATGCATTCATTGTGTCTCGTTTTTGATGTGAAAAGGCACAAAAAGCCTGAATATTTATTCTAGATTTCACAAAGCCTTTGATAAACATGATCTTAGATCGCATCAGGTGCCACTTGTAAGCTAGCGTTGCCGTACGATAGCATTCCAAGGCAGTTTCACCAATAATAACAAAAATATAAAATTATATTTATTTAACACTAGCGGACCCGACAGACTTCGTCCTGTCAAAAAAACAGTGGCAGTTTTTTGTTCCTAATTATTTTATAGATAATGTCGCATAGCCAACCAAATCGCAAAAAAAGTCTAAATGACCTATTACATTTTGTGGCTATTCAATTTTGGAACGTGACATTAAATCCTCCAACGATGTATTCTGTGCTCCAACGCACGCACGCACGCTGTTTTGATAGATATGATTGAATTTCAACTATATGTAGCGTTAATAAAGCACAAATTGACTCTTTGATGTTAGGAACACACCTTCATTCCTTAGACAACAGTGAGTGCTTGCACTATGAACTTTATACAATAACAATAAAGCTCAATTCGACTGTACGTTTTAGTTAGAAAACGTTTGCATGGGAAAATAAAAGGGCTGTTTTTAGGGTATTTCCGATAATTATTCGATTTTTCCTCATTGTAAAAACCCTCCTTGAACTTCAACGAACATTAACAAAAAAGAATTGGCCAAATTGGTCCAGGCGTTGTTGAGTTATGAGCTTACCAACACATTTTGCGATTCATTTTTATATATAAGAAGATTTATATGAAATACATACTATATGTACATGTTTGATTGCTAAATTAGACACACACAAGCATAGGTGTTTACTTAAGTTTGAATAGCACAGTAGCTGTGCCCGCGTTTCGTTTTCGTTCCTTGAGTGATTGCTGAAAATCAGTGTTCTTGTCTTCAGACAATCGCACACCGAACCTAGACCCTTCTTGCTGCTGCACACATATCCATTTCTACTGGAAATTCACCGCGACAGCAAGTGTCACGGTGATTATGTCGTTCTCCGGGCCGACCAGAGCGGTCTGACCAACCAGACCTACCGACTAAACTCAGCCTTTGCCTAAGTGAAAAAACGAAGACACAAGTGTGCGCGTTCACTGCGAAGAAAGACCCATTTATCGTAGTGCCTCAGTTTCAGGGAGTCGCAGCGAGTCAGGGAGTCCGAATCTATTGGGATTCTAGGTGTGGAAATTTCAGCCACAGTGCAGTTCGGGAGTCATTTGGAGGACAAAGCCAAAATGGCAAGCAAAAAATTGGGTGTTCTCAACAGAGCGAAGCGGTACTTCACGCCCAGTCAGCGTCTGATGCTTTATAAAGCTCAAATACGGCCGCATATGGAGTACTGTTCACACCTCTGGGCTGGAGCCCCCAAATATCAACTCGACCCTTTTGACTCCCTGCAAAGGCGTGCTTTCCGTATCATCGGTGATCCCAATATTACGGCCTCAACAGAGACCTTGGAGCAGCGGAGAGACTTTGGCTCTCTGTGTGTTCTTTATAGGCTCTTTAACGGAGAGTGCTCTGAGGAATTATTTGCAATGGTGCCTTCGTCACCTTTTTACCATCGCACCACTCGCCACCGCAGTAGAGTTCATCCATATCACCTGGAACCGATCTTGTCTAGTACAGTTCGGTTTCAGCGTTCATTCCTTCCGCGTACATGCAAACTCTGGAATGAGCTCCCTGCTGCGTTGTTTCCTCAGCGCTACGATATGTCTAACTTCAAACGAGGCTTAAAAAGAGTATTTCTCTCCAGGTAGGCAGCGGCTCAGCTGTGCCCCTGGCACTGCAGATGTCCATGAGCGATGGTTACCACTTACCATCAGGTGGGCCATTTGCTCGTCTGCCACATTATGGAATAAAAAAAAAAAAAAAAAAGTTCTAAGAACTATATAGGCTAATCATGAGTGCCGACACGCTCCGCTTGTATAGTTCCACCGAACTTACTAGAACGATATTCTACCAAGGTCACGATAGCGAGTCACATGGAGAAGTCTTGGCGATTCTATAAAGAATCTAATTGACGACTATAAAAATAGAGTGACAAAAAAATAGCCTGCGCTAGTTCTTTGCCGTACAAAATCTCCTGCTTCGGAACTAACGGCGTAGCATCTTTGACGAGCAAAAATGATTGTAAAAAATTATATTTAAAGAATAAATTTTATTTATGTCTTGCCTGTTTTCAATTTTAAGCATGGTCATTCCATTTACAAATTACTATTTTTACGGGTTTTCGAATATTTTACAAATTACTTTAGGTACTGTCCGAGCAGTGCACTGTGTCGTCTCGCCGGGCCTCCCACGCGTGGGTGAACGGCCCTATGACTCATGATGCCCTTGCGCTTCCTTACCTTACCTCGGTCTTCTCGCTACTCGATACCGCGCGCAGGACTGCGCCCGCGCCGCTCGCACGTGGGAGGGTGCGTGCGATGTATCGATTATTATTTGTGTAATCGATTTATGATGTATCGATTCCCATTAACTGTAGTTAAGTAATATACCGGTGCTTTAATCGATTTATGACTATGTATCCCACTCGTGTATGTTGATAGCTGTTACTGATCGATTCCTGAAGGTGCGTTACGTAAATTTTGCTGAGAGATGACTAATCGACTGAAGATGAACTGTTAGGAAAATATTGTATACTAGCGGCCCGCCCCGGCTTCGCACGGGTACATACACACACACACACATACATACTTGCATTTTTAAACTCGTGATATCTTCCGAATGAAATGTCCGAATTGAATAATTCAAAAAGTTATAAAATGGTATTGAAGCCGTCTTGAATATAAAGTAATTTATTTATTTTGATAAGGATTAATACCAAGGTACAAATAAAGAGCCTTTTCAAGCGGCGGCATATAAATTAAAATTTTAGAATAAAAAACCGCTTACTGTGACACAACTATAATATTTAGACATATGTTGTCGCAACACTTTTTGTAACTTGTTTGCACTTGTTGTGCAAAGTCGTGGTAAATGATTTTGTTCTATCATCAAAAGTTTTCACAGCGCACGCGACGTAAGGAATTTTTCAGGTCATTTTTTTACACCTTGGGTTGCATTATTAGAGTTTTAGTAAGGATCCCTAATTTTTTTTAATATAATATAGCCTATGTTACTCGGGGATAATGTAGCTTTCCAAAGGTGAAAGAATTTTTGAAATCGGTCCAGTAGTGTCGGAGCCTATTCATTACAAACAAACAAACAAACAAACAAATCTTTCCTCTTTATAATATTAGTATAGATATATAAACAACGTGATGGGCCCTGTTTTCGTTGTTTGTTAAATGTCAAATCAAATTGTTACCGCGTTTTCACTACGCCTTCGGAGAACCCTAGGTCGACCATAGGAATCGATTGTTCAAACCCACTGAGTTCTTCTCATCTCTTCAATATTCTCACTGGCACAGTTAAGGTACACTCACAATAAATCACTACATTACTAAAACAAAGTCGCTATCCGACGTCTGTCTGTCCCTATGTATGCTTAGGTCTTTAACGCTACGGATTGGATTTTGATGCTGGTTTTTAGGGTTCCGTGCCTCAAAAGGAAAAAACGGAACCCTTATAGGATCACTTTGTTGTCCGTCCGTCTGTCAAGACCCTTTTTCTCAGGAACGCGTGGAGGTATGAAGCTGAAATTTATATCAATTACTCAGGTCTACTGTCCCTTGAAGCTATGAAAAAATTAAAACTTCTAAGCCAACGCAATCAAAAGATACAGCCGTTTATGCCGCATATTTTCGACACTTGCAAGGGAATCAAAACCTACAGGGTGCTTCCCGTGAACTCAGAATCTTGAAATTTGGTACGAAGCAACGTCTTATAGCATAGATAAAGGAAAAATTACGAAAACCATAAATTTTTAGTTACATCACATAATATATATATATTTTTTTAATAATTTTAAACTTACTACCCATTTCCTCATAAACGCGTAGAGGTATTAAATTGAAATTCATACCAAATACTCAGGTCTATAATACCTTTAAGCTATAACAAAATCATGTCAACGCAATCAAAAGAAACAGCAATTTAAGCTGCATATTTTGAAACTCGCAAGTACTCGCAAGGGAATCAAAACCTAAAGGGTACTTCCAGTCGACATAGAATCTTGAAATTTGGCATGAAGCAACGTTTTATAGCACACATTAAGGAAAAATTCCGAAAACCTTAAATTTTTAGTTACATTACAAAATATATATGTTTTAATTAATATAAACTTATTACTTTTTTCCTCATGAACGCGTAGAGCTATCAAGTTGAAATTCATATCAAATACTTAGATCTAATTTTTTTTTACTTACGATAATAGAGTGTGTGACATTTATTTAGATGTATTGTGGTACGGAACCCTACGTGCGCGAGCCCGACTCGCACTTGCCCGGTTTTTTATTTTTAATAGATAGAGTGATTCTTAAGCAAGGTTTATATGTATAATACATGCATAATAAATAGTAGAGAAACACTGACAAATTTAGAGGTTTTTAATGTGATGTCGTAGCACGTTTTTTGCGCGCATATTGCAAAAACGCTGGCTAAACTCTACGAGATAGACCAAAATAATGTACTACAGTATTGTCCACCTCAAAAAGTTCAACAAAAATGTCCGCGATTGTATATGTCTATCTCTTAGGGATAACCCACCATAACCATTTTTTCATTGCACCCGTGCGAAGCCGGGGCGGGTCGCTAGTAGGAATACAAATGTAAAGACGTGGGTCGCGTATAGGTCGGTCTGTTAATGTCGCGTATAGGTCGGTCTGTTAATGTCGCGTATAGGTCGGTCTGTTAATGTCGCGTATAGATCGGTCTGTTAATGTCGCGTATAGGTCGGTCTGTTAATGTCGCGTATAGGTCGGTCTGTTAATGTCGCGTATAGGTCGGTCTGTTAATGTCGCGTATAGGTCGGCCTGTTAATGTCGCGTATAGGTCGGTCTGTTAATGTCGCGTATAGGTCGGTCTGTTAATGTCGCGTATAGGTCGGTCTGTTAATGTCGCGTATAGGTCGGTCTGTTAATGTCGCGTATAGGTCGGTCTGTTAATGTCGCGTATAGGTCGGTCTGTTAATGTCGCGTATAGGTCGGTCTGTTAATGTCGCGTATAGGTCGGTCTGTTAATGTCGCGTATAGGTCGGTCTGTTAATGTCGCGTCAGTCGCGATACAAGTTTTTGGCGTAAATATGAGCATATACGTTTGTATGTATTATATTTAATAATAAAAAGCCAGCTTTCTTTGTAATAGTCTTTGGGTAGACTCCGGGCCCTCGGGTTGGAATAGGATGTCAAAACGCCGGTCCGTAATGCACTTACGTTTACGATTTAATCTAATGAAAAGGCGTGAACGCATCACGCACTGTGGTCCGTGACGGGCATACAAATGACCGAGATAAGGCCAAAATGATGCGCTGAATGGAGCTATCTATAATGCGTTCACTCTCGAGTGCGGAGCGTCGTTTCAGAGCTGTGTTGTTTTGTGTGTGGAATGATTTATAGGTGTATTTTTGTTTTCGTGCGTACGTGAAGAAACATTAGGCTGTATTTAGTGTAGAAAAAATTATTATCTCTTAATAAACAGGTTCGTCGCGTTATATCAGATTTTCCCGTGGTAAAAATTATTGTTTGTCCCTCTTCCGTGACTAAAACTATGACTATACCAAATCACATCAGAATCGGTTCTACCTTTTTTTTATCGGATAAAGATTTACCATAAATAGCTAAGAAAAAATACGAACAAAATTCTTGACTCTTTAACACCGTCATAACGCCTTAAGGCGTTAACACGTTCTTGTTTGCATAGAAATATACAGATTATACAGAGGTATAATGAACACTCACACTTGGCCATTTTTAATAAGTCCCAATGGAATAGGAGTGGGTCTATTTCCACCCCGGTCACCCAGAGATCTGATTGCTGTAAGTTCTATTAGGCGGATGTTACGATACCCAATGGACTAAATAACAGATTGAGAAAAAGGGTGCAAAATTATATTTTGTGACGATATATACTTTTAATCTCGAGCTAAGCTAAATAAATAAAGTTAATTAATAAATATTTCTTACAGTTACACCAATTAACCTAGCCCAAAGTAAGCTCTGTAAGGCTTGTGTTATGGGATCTAGGGTAACGGATAGACATACATATATTACACATATACAGGATGTATTTTTGAAACGGGGCAGTAAGAGCAAGTACCTTGACCGTTACAGTTACAGCAAAACGTTCTTAGAAGACCTTCCCTAACTTTTTGACATATTTTGAACTGCTTTCACAGATTTTGTAAAAAACTTACAGTTGGCAAAAAAAAATGCAAAAGTCCAAAAATTTTTTTTTATGCCAATCGATTCTATTTCATGTGGGGATCAAAAAACTCTATGGGACCATTTTAGCTTTCAGTACTAGAAAAGACAGAAATCGCCAAAAACGTTTCCCATACATTTCGGCGACAGAAACAAAAATCTACGATGGTCAAACTTTTTGTTATGGCCAGGAAGTGGGTAGAATTGACTGTAAAGTAAATAAAAATAATTTTTACTTAAGGATTTTCGCTAAAATGTCTTCTAATTATGAAAAAATTGACTTATTAGAAGCGTATTTTGTCAATAATCGAGCGACACCTTCAAATCTGTGTTCTAACCGATAAACTACGGAGGTCTTCATCAAAGTTTGCTTCGGGGCGAAAATAATTTTGCACCCGAGAGCACTCTACTTTTCATCCCTGTCTACGAGAAATACAAATAAAAATCTATAATCTATATATAATAATCTATTCTACGAGACTGATTGCTGATAATACTATGTTAATTGCATTAGATGCTTCTTATTTAACATCTTTCGGTGTTTAATTTCACTCTTCTTGCCCCTGGAACACATATTACAACTCATCTATACTAATATTATAAAGACGTAAAGTTTGTGTGTTTGTATATTTGTTAAATTGTAAAGGTAATCTCGGGATCTACTAAACCGATTTTAAAAATTCTTTCACCTATAGAATTCCACATTATTGCCGAGTGTCATAGGTTATATAAAAAACCGAAAAATAAAAAGGCTTTTACGTGGTAGTCCGTTTTGCAAAGTGAATCGGAGAAAAAACGGGCAGCGGACGGCGCGCGTTGGCTTCGGGTGCTCGCATCGGGGATTATTAATATTATGCCCAACGAAGTGGGCACGGGTCAGCTAGTTTTACTATAAAACAAATATGAAAATATGTCCTAATAGTGATTAGGACATATTTTCATATTTGTTGCAGTATAAAACAAAGTCGCTTTCTCTGTCCCTATATCCCTGTGTATGCTTAAATCTTTAAAACTACGCAATGGATTTTGATGTGTTTTTTTAATAGAAAGAGTGATCCATTAAATAGTGGAGAAATACTGTTATTTTTGAGGTATCTAATGTGATGTCGATAATAATAACATTCAATCTTCAATTTTAAAAGCGCGCAAAAAATAATGTTCAAAGTATTTCTGTAATGTATACAGTTCTAGTGCTCGTATTTGTGCTCGCTTGTTTACTAAACCAAGGTACTAATCATGCTAATTGTGCTCTCTTTAGTATCATTCGGTTAAGCAGGTCTAGTTTGTTTTTCGTTATATAAAATACGAGGATATAATGTGAACTTATTAAGGAAGTGGGGTTAAGACTTTTATCTTCTAATTGACGACTCTTTAAAAATACAGATAGGAAAGTATTGCTGGTTCTTTCTAGTACAAAGTCTCCCGCCGTAGACTTGTGAACCAATGGCGTAGCACCTTTGACGTGCAATGGTGATTGTAAAAGTCCAATTTGAAAAATAAATTTCTAGACCTTTAATCGCAACGACTCGTTACGAAATCACTGCTTAGAAGTCGTTAATCCTACCTACTACAGTCTAGCATTGACATGGGACACCCACGTTCCAAGAATGCCGCGCTAGCCGACGCCAAGTGCCATTGACTTCAACAATGGCCCCCATCGCGACTGATTATGGCAATTATCAGCGGGGTCGTTGACCTCGACCTTTGGGGCGTCGCGTTTAGGGTTGCCATCTCTACGGACTTAACGGTCGGACATGTTGTGACGAAGTCATTGGGATTTCGCCTCTTTCGATGTCCACAGCGAGTGTGTCAGATTTCAAATAAAGAACTCGTTTTGTTTGACGTAGCGAGTTATAGACAGTTGATAATGATACTTCTAGTATGGACGACCTAGCGACCACATTGTATTAGCTTGCATAAAGAAAAGAAATACAAATAAACGAAGAAGTCGTTTTAATATTTAAAAGCATCGGCCTTTTTTCGGGGTGTGTCCAGACATATGACCAGATTTTCGGCACGGTTCTTTATACGCTGTTCCATATTTGGTTGGTCATTAATTTTCTAATAGAAACTGCGACTCGAACAGCTTGTGTTCGCAAAATTGTAAAAAGTGCTCGTCTTAATGTGATAATTAGAGCGGCTGCAGAGCAAAGAAATGCGTTGCATTATCGTAAATCACATTCAAAATAGTGGCCGGCTGGCAAGATGTGCGGACGCCATTAAGATACCTATCCGACGTCAATATGTTTGATGCCGTGAGTAAAGTGTGAATATATTTTAGTTGCGCGAATGCCAATTAACTGAGATCGGTAACTATTAGGATGGCGGTTGACCCTTCGCAAGGACGTGGCGCGGAGCGAAAATATAACAATAAATTCTCAAGTGTCCTGCGTGTCCTATCACGCGTCAAGGAAGCGAATAAATTATTTACATATATATTCGTGCGAACACCGGCGAAGAACGACGGCAATTCATTTCAATTCCCACGTATGTGGGATAATAGAGTCCCGAATTAATACTTAGCCCTAGACACAAAATATTAGTGTGCAGTGTTTGGTAAGCATGGCGGGGAGACCGCCGTGCTGTCAGACAGTAGAATAACCGGCTCTCTCCGCGTTGATTTTATTTACATGAGCTAGCTGTGCGCGGTACGAAGTCGCGGCTTCGTCCGCGTGGAATGTAATAAAAAAAATATTTATTCTAAAATAACAAAATAGCCTAAGTTACTCCTTATTACATAAGCTATCTGCCAGTGAAAGTCCCGTCCAAATCGGTCCAGCCTTTCCAGATTCATCATCATCACAGCTCATATACGTCCCCACCGAGGGGCTCGAGTTAGGGTAGCTAACTACGTTAGAGCGATTAGGCCTTAGTCAAGCACGCAGGCCCAGTGCGGGTTGGTTGACTACGTACACCTTTGAATCGCTTCGCAGATGTACGCAGGTTTCCTCACGATGTTTTCCTTCACCGTAGGAGCGTCGGGTAAATGTACATATGAAATTCGGAACGAAAAACACATTGGTACACGGTGGGGATTAGATCGCGGGCCTCCCACTTCTATGCGGCGCACAAACCAGTGCCGAGACCACAGCGCCACCGACGCTCCAAGATTAGCCGGAACAAACAGACAGACAGACAAAAATGTTAAAAATATATATTTTGGTATGTGTACCGTATATACATTCATATGCATGTAGTAGTAGTGAAAGCGGTTATTTTAATGTTACAGACACTCCGATTTTATTTATTTGTATAGATGTATAGATTAAGATCAAAATCAAATTTTATTCTACAAGTAGGACACACAAGTGTTTGGTACACTTGTACTGGAAAGAACCAGCAATGGCTATTTTTCTTCTCCGTGACTTTTTATAGTGTCGTCAATTAGAAGCCGATCTCGGATAAATAGTCCTTTACAAGTTCAATTCAATAGTTTCATTACTTTATTTGCTATAGTCAAAATATTTAGCAACGTAATTGAGTCATTAAAATTTAATCCAAGCATTGTTATCATTTATGTAATCCTTAACAGAATAATAACCATATTGTCATAAGATTATGTCCGCCTTTTGTTTAGGGAGGTGGTAACCCTAGTCGAGTTGTATTGTCTACTGTCCAGGGCCTCGTGATGTCTGTGACACGAGTATCGCCGGATTAATTTAAGGCTAACGGTCGAACACCGAAACGTACTTAGGATCGAGAGCTAGAAGCCTTAATATCGAACAATGTCGCGTTGACGATATCGCCAAACGTCTCGTTCTAATGCTACTGTGTTTGTAAGATAAGGAATTCAAAAATTTGTTCTTCAAATAGGATTTATTCAATCAATTTTGAACGTCAAATGCGCTACGCCATTGGTTCACGATTCGGCGGGAGACCTTATACTGGAAAGAACCAGCAAGGATAATTATATTTCTTTCTGTATTTACAAACGACAAATATATTTCGTGTTTTTCCGTTTAGATAAAGTTATATTGTCGCACTATTGCATTTCGATGGTAGTGGTAATGAGAACCGGGCTATGGAAGAGACTCCGGTCCGGTCCGGTAAATATAGCAGGTGGTGACTCGCCTTTCACTAAATGGCCCCCCCAAAAAGCAGACAAATATTGGTGCGAAGGGTACGACATTGGTGTGAACGGCTAAGGGTGTAGAGAGGTGTGTTTGCGACAGCGGTCGAAGCCGTCGGCGTTATGACATTGTTATACTTCCACTCTTCGAGCATCTGCTCTTGCGACTTCACTCCGACTGGCTAAGGCAAGATAAAAGCGGGTGGTATACGCCTCCCTAAATCACAAAGCTGTATGCCGACGGCAGCGGGGTAGTGCCAAGCTGCCGGTGGTTAGGGCTACAAAGAGAGAGGAATCTCCGGACTATATGTGCCGTATCGAGAATCACCGCTTTCTGTATCCTATCTTTGATCCATGCGTCAAACGAAAGCCTTTTAAGATGTTGATCCAGACCTCGTGGATCAATTCAAGGTAATTGCTGGTTTTGTCCCTCTCAGCTATGACAAGGTTCTCGTCATGAGGAATAGTGATGATCGGTCAACGACCATGACGCCAGGCTTGTTGTCAATAACAGTCCTATCCGTGTTAGCGGTCCCATTAAATCAAGGCATGACCATTTTCAAGAACAGGCGCTGATGTGTACTTGTAGTGGTGATGCTGATGGATGATCTAGGCCACTAGGTTATGCCTGTGTAATTACTAGCTGTTAGCAAGATGAGAACAACCAATAATAATATGCCTTAGTGAGTCTCTTTTTATTATTATTATCCCTCAAGACGTAGGTTGTGTCTGGAGACAATTAAAGCCGTCATTGAGGCGGATTGACCGCTCAACCTTGACGGGTTTTGACCGAAAGCTTCGTAGGGAAACCTATTTGGAGACGCACTGTTTGTGTGTCTAATCGATATAGGAATATACATTCGTTTCACGGTAAATTCCCCGTCTATTTTCTACCACACATATTGTTGGATGGTTAAGCTATTATTTCAGATTTCATGGTGTCCCCATCTCTGAGGTCCCGGATTCGAATCCCGCTGAAGACAGATGTTTGCGTGATGAATGCGACCATTTATACCTTAGTCATGATTCTTATTATATATTTCTATCAAAAATATATTTATATATGTATGTCTATCCGTTACCCTAGATCCCATAACACAAGTCTTACAGAGCTTACTTTGCACTAGGCTAGTTGGTTCAAAATCAAAATTAGCTTATAAGTGTGGTGTAAGAGTAAGCGATATTTATTTATATTTCATATAGTTGCACATATATTAACATAAATTCAAATAATTATATACCTATATCTATTAAAAAAAAACCTAACGTTTCACCGCACGACAACTGGTAAAGAATGCCTCGGGCATTGTTGTGGCCAATTTGTTTACTAGTTCGCGATAATTTATTTATTATTACTATAGTTGTTTATATTTTTTATCGTTGCTGTTAAAATTCCTAAGAAATAAAGATTATTTATTTATTTTGAAGCTAATCTGAATTTAAAAATATATTAATGGCGTAAAGCTTGTAAAAAATCCATTAAAACAGTTAAAAGTAACAAGTTCGAACAAAGGGTATAATAAAGGTATACAATTGTAAACTAAATTACGAGTCGATTTCTTTGAAGACAGCAAACAAGGTCCTTCTACGATGTAGGATCGATATAGAATTGGCGTATTCGTTGACTTGTCGTGGTTGACACTGCGATGTATTGGTAGTTTTATCGTATCGTATCCACGGACAGTGGTCCGTTGTTCTGTAAACTTGACACCGTTCCCGTTCCGTAACTGTAAACCATTAGGATTAGCCGGGGTAATGTGATTACGTCTGTTTCCCTTGCCGGATAGTGGTGGCGTCACGTCGAGTGTGTAGGCGTGTAACAAGGCATAAGGGAACAGTGTTTCATGTAATTCCCTACAAGCTCATATACTACAATTTGGGTTCTGTGACGAACTCACGAAGTTCTAGACAAATTAAGATGCACTTCCAGTGAAGACCACCAAGCGACAAAAGTATTAGCTTGCCTACAAAGATATATAATCAATTGAAGAAGAAGTTGGTGTTCTCATTTAAAGTATCCCCCATGGACCCAAAGCTCTCAGGAGGGTGTCACACTTCCAACATATTGGCACTTAAAATTAAAAAGTAGTGGGATGGAAGTTGTCATCGGAAGTCCGACAATAGCCGCTTCCGCATACCGAAACTGAATATATTAAACTGCGTGGTGCATAAATTGATAATCAGTATCTACATCATTATTTTAGTCAATAGACGCCCACTGCTGGACATAGGCTCAATGATCACCACACCGGTCGGTCCTGCATATGTCCGGCATATGCCTGTCATTCACGGACGTTTTTAAATAATAAACTGTGCTGCTGTTAAATAATCGATATCAGCACATATTGATCGTAATGTCACAAGATACGAACATCACAAGAAACGAACACCGAAAGTCCGTGATATGGACTGGGATTGGATGGCTTGAGGTCGGCCAAATCAATACTCGAAGCGCGCACCTTGTTACACAAGTACTTTTGGTCGAAATGAAAGATCCAAGAGACTCACAGCGTACGCTTCGCTTTGACATCAGCCCCACGTTGGGCGCCAAGACACCTGCTGTTAGCGGCCAAATCCATTTTCATTTCATCTTTTATGTACTTCCCCAATTCTTTGCTGTACGAAAAATATTAAATAAATTAATATTATTAAATAAATACATGTAAGTTAAAGCGAACGCGGCTTGGTCGCCAGTCCCTTAGTGGGCGCCAACCCGGCTGAGGTCGGTAATCGATATTTGGAGTGTGCACACGGAAGTTTTGTAGGCGCTTTGTTGCTACATAGTTTTGTTGACAACAATCAGAATGGAATATTCATCGGTCTCTACTTTTAATAATCTCTATATAATATCTAATTATACCGCTGTTGTTCAAGTTTGACGGTACAATGAATACGTTAAAAGTCTTTTTATTGTTCTGAAGCTAGCTTTCACCTTGCGTTTTGGTCTTAACATTCACTACCTGGTGGATTGAAAACCAAGGTCATGTTCGTCGTATGCGAAATTTACTACTATAACATAAGACATACGACTCAATATAAGAGATATCCACACGAGTGTCGGCGGTGAAGTAGCATGTGAAACGGGACGGTCTAATTTCGTCATGTGCCAGTGTGTTTTATTGATTTTCGAATTACATATCTACATTCATCCGACGTTACTACAGCGTCGTGAGGAACCTGCAAGATATATAAATTCTCAAAGGTATGATGGAGAGCAAACCAGAACTAGTATCGCTGGACATCATTTAGGATAGACTTGAACCCTTCGATGAGAACACGGCTGTGATCTATCTCTTTATGTAGTGCTAGCTGATCTGCGCAGGACACTTATCGTCATATTTTGGATAATTTACACAATATCTTTATAAATTGCAGTCTATGTGTTATTCTGATGTATACGCTATATTATTGTGAAGTTTCATCAGAGCAGTAGATATAGTGCTCAACTTTAGAAGCGGTAAAATTAAACACTTTTTCGCAGGGTAGTTTATTTTTAGCGTGCGAAATGGAAGCCGTCTCTATAAAATTGATGAGATTACGTGAACTGCGTAGTTGGTGACCTATCCATCTATGCTTGTACGTGTGTATAAACAGGATGTATTATCCACAAGTCATGCTTTTCACGTCCGCTTCGAAACTCGCCGCTATTGCGAAGACATAACGGCTCTATTAAGGTGATACTTGTAAGGTCTGACGCGATATCGAGTGTTGTTATTGGTACCAGGAGGTGGGCGGCGCGGTGCGTCCTTTGTTGCGTGAAAGAGACGGATGTGGGTCACGTGACGTCATTGTGTTGTTGTTTCGTGTACGGAAACGGCCGTTTCATTACAAAAAATATTGAGGGTATATTCGTAATAATAATTTTATGGCAAATATATTTCTAATAAGTTCCTAGTTGCACCAATGTATGCTATTATTTCAGGATTTACTTAGGACATGTATACAGATGAAATAAAGTCGTGTTAGTTTTACGTCATCAGCTCAGCCAAAATGATGTCCAGTGCTGCTCATAATTCTTGGTTGCAACGCATTAGTTTTGATTTGTCAACTGTCATGCTGGCCTAGTACCATTTGGTGGAGCGCCCCAGAGCCACATTGGTTGGTTGGCAGGGTGTATCAGTTCATGTTAGACGACATTAGGAAGCTCTTACACCCCCTAGTATTAGCATTTTTTTTCTTCACTCACTCCAATTAGCTCAGTTTAAAGTAAGCTCTGTAAAGGAGGTGTTATGGGATTTAGAGTAACGGACAGGCATGCGTATATTATACATATATAAATATGTTTATTAGAAGTATATGTTAACCATGACTATGGCACAAATGCTCATATTCATCACACAAACATCTGCCTCCACCGGGACTCGAACCTGGCACCTATTGGCAGTTTTTAGTATGTATAAATATGCATATAAAGTTATTAGGAATTTTGTTTATACGCTCAAACAAGTTTGATGACTGTACCATTTTTTTATCAGCGATTGATTTTATTTACGTTTTTAAACGACCCGCGACTGTGCTGTAAAGATGTCGCTGAATCTTCAAAAGTAAAATAAATTGTATAAGGATTATTGACAAGGAAAAAATAAAAAGCCAGTGGATTCTGTTTTCGGCATTTGCTGCAGAGGAATCTGAATCCTCTTTAACATGTCATAAGATTCCTCGTTCGAACATATTTTATATCACTTTCAATATTCAACTACCCTCCTATTTTTGTTTAGGATCTGGATAAATTTTTCAGCTATCTAAGCTAAATCAATGTAATCATTTCAAACAAATATTAAACTTGAATTTCTTAAGAGCAGAGCGTAGCATAATTACAGTTTGTCTAATTTTGTATTCCCTTGATATTTTTATTGTTTTATTGTTTCGTAATCGGCATAGTCGTTCATCTTATCTTTGTATTTTTCTTTTCTTTTGATATACCTCTGATTTTTTTATTACGGACGTGGTAGAGACAATACGGAGCGCGGGACTGATCGAAGACGACCCGTCATCGACTTTCACTTTCATACTCGTATAAACTCGCACTGCGCGCACTAATACAATATATTTTATTGGCAACTACTATTGTAATTCTATATTTTTTTTATATCTTCAATATACAGTCCACTCTTTTGTTGTTAGTATCCAAGTAAATTTACAAGGACTAATGGCCCCCACCAGGACGCTTTCCCAAGACGCCCGTGTGGTTGTTCACTCAGTTTTAAGTTCACATTCTTGTTCTGTGCTGTTTCTCGTGCCTGATGTCAGCACTGTGTCAAGCAGAATACCAGTGCAGTGACTTTGCCGCAGTTTTGGTATTATGCAGCGGTATATATTATTATTATTGTCGCTTATGTCACGTGGTTTTATGAAACACGGTCCTTTATAAGGCGTGTGCGGGGATACAGATCCAACACCAAGTTATTCAGGACAGCCTCCAGCTCCAGACATCCGCATATCAAAAACATAGCGCCCTACCACGCCCGACCACCGACAGGCGAGCCTTTCGCGAAGCCTCTTCCTCCACAGCACAAGTGAAGAGGAAGAAGAAGAAGTGGGAACAACAGACTAGTCGCCAAACAGCGACTAACCAATAAAAGAAGTACCTCACCCAGAGGAAGCACCCCGAAAGGTAGAGCTCCTCAAAAAAGCTAAGGTGGAGGCATAGCCACCGCCGCCCCAAGGACCCGGCCGTTGTTACGGTTGGCGGTAGCTCCCACTGAAAGGTGTAGAAAACACCGAACAGTTACCTCTGTGGAAACATAGAGTAGAATATCCGAACGACGACAGATTCAACGCGTCCAGGCCATTTAAGCGAAATTTAATGAAAGTGTGCGTAGAGTGTAGCAATTGGGTCTAATCACTATCTGCATCTTGAAAAATGCAGCTAAAGACTATACCCAGTTAGATGCACAGAAACTATTGTCATTAGTGGTCAAAAAGTTTGTGTACTGCATTTCGATTTTGGTGGTAATGAGAACCGGACTATACAAGAGACTCCGGTCAGTGGCCTTCTCAAAGCCTCCTAATTGATTTATGGCAAGTGGTGATTCGCCGCTCACTAAATGGGCTCCCCAAACTAGCAGACCAATATTGGTGCGAAGAGAGCAACATTGGTGTGAACGGCTAAGGGTGTACAGAGGTGTGTCTGCGACAGCGCTCGAGACGCCGTCGGCGTTATGACATTATTACCAAATGCTGGAACAATTTACCTCCACCCTTGAGACAACTGACTTCGAGATCTTTGTTTAAGAAGCATATAAAATTGTATCTTTTAAACAAACAGCATTTGGGTATTCCAAGGAGATACTTGGTGACCGATTTTGCCATTTGAACATAAGAGGCGAGAAGATTAAATGAATTAAATATATAGTTATAATCACCAAATCATTCCAAACAACATTATATATTTTTACTAGCTTTTGCCCGCGACTTCGTCCGCGTGGAATAGTGACTTCCGGCAGATTTTTGGTTTTTCCACATAGTTCCCGTTCTTGCGGGATTTTTCGGAATGGTCGAGTTTCCGCAGAAATTTTTAGTATTATTATGTTGATACAACTTAAACAAATTATTTCGACCAAATTTGGTACCATAAAAACGGTCATTGTGACTAAACCTTAAAAGATAGACATATGCCGTCGCGGACTTTTTTTTAGATCATGTATAGAGGAATAATTCTTTCATACATATTTTTTGTGTATCTTGAACCGTTTTCGCAGCGCACGCAAAGAAAGCCTTCAAAAATGAATAATTTTCCCCGTTTTTTACACATTTACCGCTCTGTCTTTGCTCCTATTGGTCATAGCGTAATGTTATTTAGCCTATAGCCTTCCTCGATAAATGGACTATCCAACAAAAAAAGAATTATTCAAATCGCACCAGTAGTTCGGAGATTATCGCGTTCAAACAAACAAACAAACAAACTCTTCAGCTTTATTATATTAGTATAGATTACTTTTTCTTTTAATCTTATTTACTTATGTACTATGACAATGTTAATTGTTTATTTATGTTAGTATATTTATATCCACACACTTATATAATATATACATCCTTATATAAATTCATGTATTTTCTTTTACATTCTTTAATTTTGTGCGCATGAAACCCTCAGGTTGTAGCAGAATACCAGTGCTTTGCTCACATCCGTATGTGGGCAATCCCAGTCACTGAGCTACGACCTATTTACACTTCTGCAGTACACACAACTCAGTTTATAGTTTGCATTTATTTAGTTATTGTTAAGTTTTAGCTTAGTCTAATTTAAGTTTGTCCGTGTAACTATGTTTGTGTGTGATGAAGATATGTAAATAAAGAGTTTATCTATCTATCTATTACACTTCCACCTTTCGAGCATCTGCTCTTGCGACTCCACTCTGTCCGGCTGGTTAAGGCAAGACAGAGGCGGGTGGCACACGCCCCCTGAAGCACATCGGTACCCTCGGTGACGCAACTCACCGACAGCTCGCCACAAGCTGCCCTGAGAGAGACTGACTACACTGATTGTTTCGTACTCAGAGTGATGGAGTTTTCAATAAAAAGATTCTGATATGACTTCAAAAAAACCGAATTTATTCTTAATATTCCGTACAAAGCTATTTTCAAAATTATGATTTTATTATGTCACAATTATTTTTTCTTTCGACATTGTCAAAGCCATAGACACTGATGGGGCATTTATGACAGTGTTAGGGGCATTAAATGCCCCACCAGCGGGCGATGGGGTCGTCATTACCCTACGCACTTATTATTATTATAATTGTTATTGGTATCGTTGTGCAGTCCAAAATAATTGTATTTCTTTCTTTTTCTTATTTCTCTAATATAATTTAAATAATACGCTGAAACACGAGAGATATTTGTACACCTTTTGCCGGCCGCTTCTCGGTGTGTTTGGTCAGTAATTATATTTATACAGCAATTTCTATTTATCTCGAAGGAAAGTTGTCAGAATAATGTTCAAATTTCCATGCACGTTTGATAAAATAATATTTACCTATTAAGAAATGTGAGATCTCTCGTGATCGAGTGACTTGTTCGACGGGACTGACGAGGCGGTAAATTAGAAAAATTACGACGATTTCTAAATTCCAAAAACCCACAGAGAGTGTGCAAAGGTCGTAACAATGATCAGAGTCGTTTCTCTCAGTAATTAGGTGCAGTATTGCGTAAACGATACCACTAAAAGCGCAGCGATTGCAAAAAATCCAGTCACGAGCTGCGCGCGCGCCGTCGGTGGCGCCATACTACGCAATATCAATACATAGTATAAAACAAAGTCGCTTTCGCTGTATGTCCGTATGTATGCTTAGATCTTTAAAACTACGCAACGGATTTTTGACGCGGTTTTTTTTAATAGATAGAGTGATTCTTAAGGAAGGTTTGTATGTATAATAAATGCATAATATAGTAGAGAAACACTGATAAATTTAAAGGTTTCTAATGTGATGTCGTAAATAAGCACGATTTTTTGCGCTTATATTGCAAACGCTGGCTGAACCCTACGAGATAGACCAAAATAATGTACTACAGTATTGTACAACTTACAAAAATCCACAAAAAAGTCCGCGATGGTATATGTCTATCTCTTAGGGATAACCCACCATAACCATTTTTTCACTGCACCCGTGCGAAGCCGGGGCGGGTCGCTAGTACCTAATAAATGGCGGTATACAAAGCGCAAATCCAGTTGCATATGGTATTTTCTTCATAGTTTTTTTTCTTTCACTTTTTTAGGGTTCTTACTAATGTTACGTATAACGTTATAAGCCCCAAGAGCTGTGGCATTGTTTAAATTATTTTTATAATCCTGCTTTAAGCGGTCATTGTATGTGGTCTTTAAATTAGAAGTTTCGAATGGTCCAAGGTCTGTTTTATGACTGGCAGAGAATGCCTGAGGGATTAAATCCGCATATTTTATTTTCACTCATCGATGTAGGAAAAGCATAAAATAAATAGCAGCCGCGTCTCAGATCTACTGAAAATGAAAATTCCAGAATGTTATTTGCATTTCGTATCTGAAATAATTAAATAGTACACACAGATAATAACTTTTTCGAGTGATTAATTTACTGTTATATATATATAGACTGTTATTTTTAAGGTTACTAATCGTAAATAATTACATTTCAATCAATTTTAAAAGCGTGTTTTTTTTTAGTTTATTATATTATAATGTACAACGTTCACAGTGTTTCTGTAGTGTATTTAGTATCATCTTTGCACCCGTGTGAAACTGGGGCGGGTCGCTAGTATTAACATAAAAGCAAAAATCCTTGGATTTGTTAAACGAACAACAAAAATGTATGCAAATAGCAACTAATCTGCAATAATGCGAACCTCCATGCGAAACGCCAATGCTATTGATGCATTTTCGAGTGATTAAAGTTGATTTTGGTTTGCACGACCTCGAATAGAACGATTTGCACAATGCACAAACAGTCACATGGAAACAAAGGCTGACGTCAGTGCAGGATTATACAAGCGAATATCACACAAAATGACGCCTGAAATATCATAACTAAATAACATACAAAATATGTATTATTTGGTGCCTTAGTATGTTTTTAAAAACTTTGTCCCTTGAAAGTTTCTCGTCTGTTCTTTTCGAGAAAGTTCTCCCAATTTGGGGACGGGTGTGGAGAAACTGTTTATTTTATTGTGTCATTTAAGTGTTTTTAATATGTTTGACGCTGACGTCAACAACGTTCAACATAGGTATTCAACTAGCAGTTACTGATAACTGCTAGTTAAATACCTATGTTGAATAAAGATTATTATGATTTTGATTTGGTAATAAACAAGATACTTATTTAATGTCTAGTTGAATAATTCATTAATAACCAAGACGGTACATGGACACACCAGACAGACATTTCTCAACCTGTCGCGCCATATCTCCGTTACAGCACAAAAACAAGACAGAATTGAGTCCAATTTAAGTCAATCACCGCTCCCGAATCGGGCGGCCGTGGCACTGTGGCTAAGTTCCCTTTTGCTCTGATCTGACGTGGCATAATGCGCGCGATCCCCTCTGTCGCGCGCCACTTCGAAATTGGAATGGAATCAATTTGAATCTGTCAAATGGCACTTAGGTGTTAAAACATTTTTAAAAGACTTAAAAAAGGAGGACTTCGATTATGTTTTTTTAATGTTTGATACAAGAAAATTCCGCTAATTTTAAAATGATTTAGATTAGAGGTGTTGCCATATAAATTTTATTGACATTACATTCGGAGCTTTTTGAGAAAATCAACAAAAGAATGAGCCTTAGCTCTACCGTATCTATACAATATTAGACAATTTTTATAATATTTCTATCGTCTACCTGTTGTCGTTATGAAGATCAAGAAGAGTCACGTTTACTATTTGGGAAGAAGTAAATAAATTAATAACTAATAAATAAATATTTCTTACACTTACACCAATTAGCCTAGTCCAAAGTAAGCTCTGTAAGGCTTGTGCTATGATGAGATCTAGGGTAATGGATAGACATACCAATATTTTACAGATATTAATATTTTAGACTAGCGGACCCGACAGACTTCATCCTGTCAAAAAGATTTGTACAGTGGCAGTTTTTTGTTCCTAATTGTTTTATAGATAACTAGCGACCCGCCCCGGCTTCGCACGGGTGCAGTGAAAAAATGGTTATGGTGGGTTATCCCTAAGAGATAGACATATACCATCGCGGACTTTTTTGTGGATTTTTGTAAGTTGTACAATACTGTAGTACATTATTTTGGTCTATCTCGTAGGGTTCAGCCAGCGTTTGCAATATAAGCGCAAAAAAACGTGCTTATTTACGACATCACATTAGAAACCTTTAAATTTATCAGTGTTTCTCTACTATATTATGCATTTATTATACATACAAACCTTCCTTAAGAATCACTCTATCTATTAAAAAAAACCGCGTCAAAATCCGTTGCGTAGTTTCAAAGATCTAAGCATACATACGGACATACAGCGAAAGCGACTTTGTTTTATACTATGTATTGATGTCGCATAGCCAACCAAATCGCAAAAAAAGTCTAAATGACCTATTACATTTTGTGGCTATTCAATTTTGGAACGTGACATTAAATCCTCCAACGATGTATTCTGTGCTCCAACGCACGCACGCACACTGTTTTGATAGATATGATTGAATTTCAACTATATGTAGCGTTAATAAAGCGCAAATTGACTCTTTGATGTTAGGAACACACCTTCATTGCTTAGACAACAGTGAGTGCTTGCAATATGAACTTTATACAATAACAATAAAGCTCAATTCGACTGTACGTTTTAGTTAGGAAACGTTTGCATGGGAAAATAAAATGGCTGTTTTTAGGGTATTTCCGATAATTATTCGAATTTTCCTCATTGTAAAACCCTCCTTGAACTTCAACGAACATTAACAAAAAAGAATTGGCCAAATTGGTCCAGGCGTTGTTGAGTTATGAGTTTACCAACACATGTTGCGATTCATTTTTATATATAAGAAGATAGTATATATAGTAATAACAATGGTTAAATTACAAATGCTTGCAATCATCACGAGGATTCGAACCCGGGATCTCAGAAATGGCGACACGACACCTTGAAATCGGTATACTAACCACTTGACGATCAGGAATCACGAATAATCTGTGAAAATTTCAACTGTCTAGTTATCACGGTTCACGAGATATAGCCGTGTGACATTTTTTCTCTCGGGAGAGAAGCTATGAATCTTCACAGGGAGTACGAAACGTACCTAAGCACTACGGCGATTCCTCTGTGGGTGGCCGCAGTAGGGCCAGTCTGGCGCCAACTCCAAAAATAACTGTTAATAATTACCAGAGGTAGAGTTGAACTTATACTGATTTCATACAGCGAAAGAATAAAATGGATATGCCTCAAATCCCGTGATTAATTTCAAAGAGCAGTAAAAAATCCCGTGATTTTTTAAATTAAATGTTATTTACTTTTACACAATAGGGAATTAATCTCTTTTTTGAAAAGAATCTTAATTTGATCCTTGGGTGTCAATAAATCATATACAAAAAATATAAAAATTTTATACACTCGTTAAGTACTATAAAAATTGCATTAAGATTTAATATTTTCAAATTTCGCGCGTAATTAGACGAAGGCGCCGCACGAGTTGTTACTCTGTAGCGATGACGTCAATGCGGCATGTAAATAATAAACAAAGCTCTATGTTTGATGCTATGCATTATTATATTCATAATTTAAAAATGAGTTATTATCTTTTATATATAAAAAACTAATAAAGGAATAATAATAAAAGAGTAATACTGACGTCGATGTTTTAATACTCCGTAACTCGGCAGAACAAAAGTCAGGATTTGCAGCAAAGAATTTTCCGACCATTAATGCATTTATTTTTGGTAAATTCGTACTATCCCCTTTTACAAAACTGCTTTTCATAGTGTGATTCACGTGCGATTTCAGTTTAACTTACGTATTTATAACGTTCTCTTACATTAAAAAAGCAACCTACAAACTTCTTTTTTTATTGTTTTGCGGCTTTATGCGTACTATGATTCATAATGACCAATACTATATAATTTGTGATAATGACATTGACACGCATAAGTTTACAGTACCTTATGACGTCACGAAATGGCGGCCTGTTTCGCCCTTGTTTTACGTATAGATTAAAAAAGTGAATACTTTGAAATTATTTTTTTTATTATTTTTGTTATTTTATGTACTTAAACATGATGGTTCCGACTAATTAATGCATAAGCTATCATAGTTATATGCTTTTGGATCTTTTCTAATATAGAGGGAAGTACCCTATTTAAACTACTGCACGCGCGACGTTGCCAAACTTACGTCAATGACATCGGATGTCCGAAGTTGCAACATTCCAATGTGCGCCATGTTGCCACACTTGTAGTTCGCACAACATAGCTTGTGAGAACAAAAGATACAATAACGAAAATGCGGAGCACTCCTCACTTAACGGAATGGACTAGATTTTGTATTTATAAGAAAGGTGAAATATGCGTATGAGAATTTTCTTAACACTATCAATAATTTGTATTGTGAATGAATGCAAACTAATAAAAATTGTATGTTAATTATCTTTGTTTTCTTTGTCTATCTCTGAGGTTTTTATTATTATTTATCTATACTAATATTATAAAGAGGAAAGATTTGTTTGTTTGTTTGTTTGTAATGAATAGGCTCCGAAACTACTGGTCCGATTTCAAAAATTCTTTCACCTTTGGCAAGCTACATTATCCCCGAGTAACATAAGCTACTTTTTATCCCGGAAAAATCGGCAGATCCCGCGGGATGCGCAATAAAGGCTACGCTCAAAAACTACTGCACAGATTTTCATGCGGTTTTCATCAATAGATAGAGTGATTCTTGAGCAAGGTATTGCGGTATTTTTTATCTCGGAAGAACGGATAGTCCCACGGGAAGCGCGATAAAACCTTCGCGCCATAAACCGACTTCCGCGCATATGTAGCCGTGGGCAAAAGCTATGACCCTTAACCCTCTATAGACCCAATCCACGCAGGCGAAGCCGCGGGCAGAAAGCTAGTTTGTAATATTGTTGGCCACACGGTATTGTCCATTAGAAATCCCGGGAAGGTCCACATTAATATCAACATTTCCATGCAAGTACATAAACAACTACCATATTTCGACCTCTGATAATTACTCTAACGATTTTCCTGGTGATCCTCGAATGTTGCAAGAGTACTCCGCGGCTGCCAGGGTCTGTGTGTAATATACTCAATCCTGAATAGCTTCAGAGCCTTCCACAGGGGTGTAGAGGTACCGGGGGAAGGTATAGCCGGGTAATAGACGCGACATGGTTGGCTGTTGATGTTGGGTCCGATTTAAATTTTCAAGAAGATATTTAACTATTTCATTCCATTTCTTAGGGTTCCGTTGCCGAATGGCAAAAAACGGAACGGAATTTGTTGGGCTCCCCATACTTAGAACTGAAAATCAATTTTTTTTTCCATGAAACGCATACGTGTGAGGTCCTCAAAAATTATATTAAGGTTTCTGATATAGTCTTTTTACAAGCTTTTATTTAGTTTCACCTGTCCCGTTGTCTGTCGTTCTGTAATCAAATCTTGCAACTTAAATTTGATCCACTTCCCGGTTTCCGATTGAGCTGAAATTTGGTATACACGTTTAGTTCGGATGACAATGCATGATTAACTGTGTGACGTCATTCTAAATCCAACATGGCGGCGTATCCAATATGGCGGACCAATTATTTTTAATGCACTCCTACAATATGGGTATCAAATAAAAGGGCTTGCCAAGAATAACTAGAAAAATAATGTGACGTCATTCTAAATCCAACATGGCGGCGTATCCAATATGGCGGACCAATTATTTTTAATGCACTCCTACAATATGGGTATCAAATAAAAGGGCTTGCCAAGAATAACTAGAAAAAAATTAAAGAAAAAAAACCTTTTTAAAAACTTTTTTTTTTATTATTTATTTTATGGCCTAACACCTCATGGTTAAGTCGGCCAAACAAACATCCATTCATGCTCACAAATTTTCGCAGTAACAATATTAGTAGGGATTGTGTGAATTGACCAAAATCCCAACTAATATTATAAAGTCTGTCAGTCTGTCTGTTACACTATCCCGCTTAAACCTCGCAACCGATTTTGATGAAATTTGGTACAGACAATCTTTAGGCCCTGAGACAGAACATAGGCTAGAACTTTTTCTTTCGAAAAAAATGGGTGAAGGGGTTGAAATAGAGGGTTGAAAGGGGTTGAAAGTTTGTATACGGTTGCTTAATTTTAAATGAAACTTTATATTTAAGCAGTCGATAAGAAATCATTAAACATTTGTTCTAGCATTTTTGAAATTTCGACCAGCTAGGGGGTGAAATAAGGGTTGAAAGATAGTATGCAAGTTCGACAAATAACACGTCATAAGAAACAAAAAATCGTTTGTTCTAGCATTTTGATATTTTTACCAGTGTGGGGGTGAAATAGGGGTAAAATTGAAGATAAGACCATAAATCTTGGTACTTTAGACATAAGGGACCAGGATTGACAAAAACTAATTTCACGCGGGCGAAGCCGCGGGCCGGTATGACTATAAATGCAAAAGAAATAGGAAAAAATCTACCATCTGTGCAGACGAAGTCGTAGGCACCAGCTAGTGATATATACTTGCAGTTCTTCGTCGCGCGTATGAAACTCGCACATGGCCGCATTTTTTTTAATTATATTTATGGAGACGTGACGTTTTGCCGCATTCCGTTCTCTTCACATTTGGATGCGTGTGACTTTTTTTTTTTTGCTGTTGTTGTTTTCCCAAATTAGGTACGTGCGACAGGCGGAAGCGCATTCCTCCGCCGGCCACGCTCCGTTCTATTCTATTTCTAAGCGAGTCCCGAGAATCGATGCTTTTTTTAAGGATTTGCTAAGTGGTTGTTTGAACTATACTTGGTTTATGCGTGCGCCTGCGCGTGTTTTTGCCGGAGATTCGCGGGGACAGTTATGCATTGTTTTAATGTAAATTTAAATAGTGATCCCACGACTTTTCTTGTTTCTGGTTTGCACGGCGTGAGCATTGGCCAACAAGGGTAAAAGGTTGGGAATCGGAATTTAACAAGATGAGGAAAAACTGTGAACGTTCTATATAATAAATTATAGTCTAAAAAACAAAAAAAAAAACACGCCTCTAAAATGAAATGAAATGCCGTAAATTCAATCAAACATATTGAATTTTCGGCATCACATTAAAAAAACTCAAAAATAACTGTATTTCTCCACTATTTAATGGATGTTATCCCAATTAATATTATAAATGCGAAAGTAACTCTGTCTGTCTGTCTGTAACGCTTTCCCGCTTAAAGCTCGCAACCGATTTTGATGAAATTTGGTACAGACAATCTTTGGACCCAGAGACAAAACATAGGCTACTTTTTATTTCGAAAAAAAGGGATGAAGGGGTTGAAATAGAAGTTGTTTATGGGGTTTCTTAATTGTAAAAGATAAAACCATGAAACTTGATATTTAAGCACTTGATAAGAAATCATTAAACATTTGTTCTAGCATTTTTGAAATTTCGACTAGCTAGGGGGTGAAATAAGGGTTGAAAGTTAGTATGCAAGATCGTCAAATATCACATATACAAATGTTTAAATTAGGTCATTTAAAAATATTTTTGTACACAACGTGAGGCTGGCCCCTGTAAGAGTCTCTTAGACATAAGGGATTGATAAAAACTTAATTTCACGCGGGCGAAGCCGCGGGCGGAAGCAAGTTACATATATAAACCTTTCTATTCAATCACACTTAACTATTTCAAAAACCGCATCAAAATATGTAAATATAGTGACAGAGGTTAGTACACCGGTTTCAAGGTGTCGCCATCTCTGAGGTTCTGGGTTCGAATCCCGCTGGGGGTAGATGTTTGTGCGATGAATGCGAGCATTTGTACCATAGCATTGGTTGGTACTATATATTTCTATCAAAATATTTATATATGTATAATATGTTTGGGCAACGTGAACAAAGCGTGATTCCATGTTCTTATAAAACCACTCCCACAGCTGGCGCACTTCATTATTATAGTCCATTTCAAATAAGATGATCTCTGTGACAGTTCGATTTCGACACTTGTAGAGAGGTCCTACAGTGAAAATAAAATCGATTGTTTCTGGTAATCGATTATACTTAATATGGAAATGAAATCGATATTATCTTACTACCAAAACTTTGAGTATCATTAGTGTTTCTGTATTTTATTGAAAGTTTTTGTTCAATGCATTTATCTTATGTATATAATATTATGTAGGTATAGTAGAAATATAGTCAAGTGTTTACCTGTGATTTCTTACTTTGAAAATTGTAACTGTTCATAACTTGATATTAAAACATCCGCGAAAGCTATTTACTTCATTGGTAAGGCTCGTTGATTTATATTTAGCTCTTGTTTTAATAACCCTTATGTGACAGCCACATAAACATAAACGATTGTCAGGTAATCACAAGATGGCCGCCGATTATTCGATGTCCCACCTCTATGTTTTTTTGACGTTCCGTTTCATGTTTGCGAATTGCATTGTTATTTAAAAAAGATTTATTTTTATTCTTTATTTCATCAAATTAAACTAAGCGATACTGTCTTCGTTTTATAAGTAAAATATATTTTATTTTATTATTTTTTGCAATGAAGCTACTATGAATAAAAAATATTAAAGAATAACATTATTTTTGTTTGTCAAACGAAAAATGCGTAATTCGGAGCACGATGAACTGTCACAGAGATCATCCTAGTTGAAATGGACTATAGTTCCTGTGTATGCCAATATGGCGGCCAGATATGAACTGAAAATAAGTGAAGCGTTAAAATAACACACGCCTGGATGATGAGTTCCCGAAATCGTTTAGTGTACGTACAAAGAAGTAGGTAGATAGTTGAGGCGATGCCGTGACCTAAATGCGGACTCAATGGTTCTGTTCAGTCCGAACAAGCGATCGGCCGGCGTTGTAATGGCTCATATCACGAAATATTGGCTTACATTTGAAATTGGCATTTGTTACGCGAGGATATAAAGTCTATTTTTTTTTTCTAAAATATATTTACTTAATCAAGGTATGCCCGTTGTTATCTATGCAATTTCGTTATCTCATAAGTTTATTTGATACCTTTACTAAAAAGCTATGGGGCGAGAATCAATAAACTCTTTGAAGGCGGGTTGGATTGCCGCATCAGAGTTGAATTTCACAAGCTTTTATATTAGCTTCACTTGTAACTATGTAAGAAAATCTTGGAATCTTAATTTGACCCAAGTCCCGATCTCCGATTGAGCTGAAATTTTGCATGCCCGTGTAAGTCGAATGACAATGCATGGTTATGTGTGTGACGTCATTATAAATCCAACATGGCGGCATTACCAAGATAGCGGATCAATTATTTTTAATGCACCCTTACAATATGGGTATCAAATGAAAGGGCTTGCAAGGAACACCTCGATAAATAATGTGACGTCACTCTTAATACAATATGTCGGACTTTTCCAAGATGGCGGACCAATTATTTATAATGCACCCCTATAATATGGGTATCAAATGAAATGTTTTGCTAAGATTGGTTTTTAGTCGGAAAATAAATCAAAAGTTTTTTTTTTTTCAATACAAGCTTTCAATAAATGCGCTAAAAAGAACAAAATACATTTTTACTGGTATTTTGCCATGGATTGTGAATATACGTCCTTAAGGAAGGGTATGATCTACTAGGGCTACTTTCCCTATGTTAGGGCGATTGGGCCTTAGTCAACCACGCTTTTTTTTATTAGGATAGTGCAGCAAACGAGCAAAAACGAAACGAGCACCACCAGAGGAGTCACAGATGCGGTGCCGGCCTTTTAAATGGGAATACGCTCTTTTTTGTAAGGTTTCGATATCGCATCGGTTCGGAAATGCTGCAGGAAATTACTAGAAAAAACGCACTCTGGTGGACTGTTAAGCGTCTAGACTAGATGATGAGGAGGACTGGATGACGCGAACGTTATGTCGCGTAGAACGGGGACGGAAACTAGCAGCAGCATGAATTAATCCGATCCGCTGGTCCAATGCGGACTGGTTAACTACATACACCTTTGAAGTTCTTCCCTGGAGTATGCACGTTGGCTCACGATGATTCTCACAATAAGAGCGTCAGATAAATGTACATATGAAATACAGAAAACATTAGTCCATGGCAGGATCGATTCCGAGTGCCCCAAATCATACTATATTCCTGCAATAATATTCCTGCCGCCAAATAGCACTGTTCGCATTGCAAATTTATTGGGTGCCTTGGCTTTACACGACAAGGGTTGCAGATTCGCCGCGAATCTTACAGGAAGCAGGTGTACTATATGTGGCTGTAACTACTTACCATCAGACGAGCAGATTGCTTTTCTGTCAAAATCTAATTATAAAAAATACAGCTGTCTAAAAGTAGGTTTGGTACTTGTTTACATCGACCTATCCCAAGTTCTGTTCGCGGTTGGTTCCGCGCTGGCGCGTGACCACGCGTGACAGTACGACAGCTCTTCCGTGACAAACAGATGGACTCGAAATAGACACGTCTCAGTAGGTAACTGTTTCATCTCTACTAAATAGTTCAAGAGGTTATGTTGGCACCCCTGCATGCTCACTGTAAATACGACTTTATGACCATTGAATTAAAGATGTAATAAGCAGAAGTGCCGAAGTATCTGCATATATCTATTTAACGAACTTACTTTACAATAGATGAACAATTTTGCAAAAAAAGTAAAGAAACAAGTCAAATATACTTCTAGTCTAGTAAATTCTTCTTCTAATCTAGTCTATTAAATTCTAGTCTAGTAAACTTCAAATTAACAAGGTGGGAATAAACTATGGGAGGAAAAATTGAAATAAATGCTCTATTGTTTCCGCTGCGCTACCTTCTGATTGCGTCGATTTGTCCAAAATTGTGACTTGCGCAGACGAAGTCGCGGGCACCAGCTAGTGTTAGTTTTTTCTTATAGGATCTCAAACGACTTTTGTTAAGACTTTTGGAATGAGCTTCTTTTCAACATGGAACGTACAGCTGGACTTGCCGATGCCGTTATCATAACATTGCATAGTCATCAGATAGCATAAATGCAAGTATGCGGCGAAGTTTGGTATCCAAACGACAAGCGATGAAGAGAAATATGTTTACAAAGTACATGGCACAATTAATACCTATGGCAGTTTGGCGAGCGGCGATCGACTCCAACTTTTCGATAATATTGTTCTCCTTGACGAGCTGATTACGAATATATAAGTTTTAGAAAAAGTTTACGACAAAAATCTCCGCTAGGGGGCTCTGAAGTTGTGGGTAAAGAATCCTGGTTTACGGCAGAATAAGGTTTTTGCTCTTTAATGCTTAAATTTGTTTTGTCACTAAAGGCGTTGTATAAAGATTATTTTGATTGAAATCAGCAATCTACTATATAAAAATAAGTCGGGTTTTCCTTCCTGACGCTATAACTCCAGAACGCAAGAACCGATTTCCACGGTTTTGCATTCGTTGGAAAGGTCTCGGGCTCCGTGAGGTTTATAGCAAAGAAAACTCAGGAAAAATTTCCTTGTCTATAAAATAAGTAGGAACAAAAAACTGCCACTTTACAAATCTTTTTGACAGGACGAAGTCTGTCGGGTCCGCTAATTTCTTATATATAAAAATGAATCGCAAAATGTGTTGGTAAGCTCATAACTCAACAACGCCTGGACCAATTTGGCCAATTCTTTTTTGTTAATGTTCGTTGAAGTTCAAGGAGGGTTTTTACAATGAGGAAAATTCGACTAATTATCGGAAAACCCTAAAAACAGCCCTTTTATTTTCCCATGCAAACGTTTTCTAACTAAAACGTACAGTCGAATTGAGCTTTATTGTTATTGTATAAAGTTCATTTTGCAAGCACTCACTGTTGTCTAAGCAATGAAGGTGTGTTCTTTGATGTTAAGAGTCAATTTGCGCTTTATTAACGCCACATATAGTTGAAATTCAATCATATCTATCAAAACAGTGTGCGTGCGTGCGTTGGAGCACAGAATACATCGTTGGAGGATTTAATGTCACGTTCCAAAATTGAATAGCCACAAAATGTAATAGGTCATTTAGACTTATTTTGCGATTTGGTTGGCTATGCGACATTATCTATAAAATAATTAGGAACAAAAAACTGCCACTGTACAAATCTTTTTGACAGGACGAAGTCTGTCGGGTCCGCTAATGGATTTATAAAATCAACAGTTCTACTTGTCTTTGTTATCATGGTGACAAACTTAAGTGAACTTCCGAATCGATGGTCCGAAAGTTTGACCGATAAATCCAAGATGGCGTGCGTTGAGGTCACCGACCGCGACGCCGCCGACTCGCCAACCTGACGCGACCAATGATGCGAGCGCGTGACGTCACAGCTGAGGTGGACGGCGCCAAAAATTTGACAGTTATAGAATGTCTCACAAGTTTTTTTTTGACGTGAAACGTCTTTAAAATCGCGCCGAAACATACGGGTACCAGGTTTAAAAAGTGGACCGTAACGAAAAGGTCTATATCATCGTACCTTAATAATTAAAAAAGCTGTTGTGACATGGAGTTTTTTATTTTAATCTTTTACTTTAAATGCGATTCCCTAACATGGACGTTTCACGTTAAAACCAACGGCCGTGTGCCCCGGCACAGCCCCACCCGATTTTTTTGCTACTAATATGTCGTTATTAGTGCTTGTTTTTACGTTGCGGAAATTCGAAGAAATTGATTTTCGTATTGCATTTTCGTGTTAACATATTTTTGACGAAATTTATGCCGATTACTAAAATCTTTTATAGTGAAATCTGTACAGTTATGAAATAGCCCCAATTATTAGACACTCAAAAACAATAACAATTTTTATAGTTGATGTGCGACCATTTCTTATAGTTTTTTATTAAGTAATACTTTTATTAAGTATTACTAAGTAGTAATTAGCATAGCCCAAAGTAAGCTCTGTAATGCTTGTGTTATGGGATCTAGGGTAACGAATAGACATACATATATTATACATGTATAAATATGTCTCATAGAAATATATATTAACATCCATGACTACGTAAGTATTACACAAACATCTGCCCCCACCGGAATGCGAACCCGGGACCGCAGAGATTTTGATTATTTAGTGTTGTCTAGTGGAGATCATTCTTATCGATAAGAGCGCCTCTATTCACAATACTATCTTTATAGTTTATCTTGTTTGTTTTATTTATTGTGTGCAATAAATAATTTATTTATCATGTAAACATTTATCATAAACAAATAATCTGTATTCGAACTTTCGGCTCTAATCTAGCCCTTTAGGTTAGGACTAACTTGTACTTAACGAAGATGTAGGCCGACGTGACCCCGACTGTGGGGCCGCAGGTCGGCCGTGACTGAAGCCCCACGAACAAGCGGACTTAAATACTGTTATAGGGTC
Organism: Scirpophaga incertulas; assembly: GCA_036419045.1. Lineage (NCBI taxonomy): Eukaryota > Metazoa > Arthropoda > Insecta > Lepidoptera > Crambidae > Scirpophaga > Scirpophaga incertulas. Next base: position 1,583,710 of record CM071636.1, on the reverse strand, counting down.
GTGCGCGTCGCGAAGGAAACGCGATATCGATATAGAACACTCTTATCAAAATCAAACATTTATTCTTCAAATAGGATTTTTACAAGCTTTTATATCAGCTTCACTTGCAACTATGTCAGAAAATCTTGGAATCTTAATTTGACCCACTTCCCGGTCTTCGATTGAGCTGAAATTTTGCATGCACGTGTATGTCGGATGACAATGCATAGTTGTGTGTGACGTCCTCTATCCATCCACGTCCTATATCCAACATGACGGCATTACCAAGATGGCGGATCAATTGTTTTTAATGCACCTCTACAAAGGGCTTGCAAAGAACACCTCGGTAAATAATGTGACGTCACTCTTAATCCAATATGGCGGACTTTCCCAAGATGGCGGACCAATTATTTATATTTTTAGTCGGAAAAAAAAATAAAAATAATAATACAAGCTTTTATTAAAAGCGCTAAAAAGAACATAATAAACGTTTAGGTACATATAAAAGCTTGTCGTTAAGAGTATTCTATAAGTAAGTAAATCTCGCGACAAGCTTTTATATGTAAAAGTTTATTTTGTTCTTTCAAGAGCATTTAATAAAAGCTTTTATTAAAAAAAAATACTTTTATTTTTATAATCACTTTGGCATGTCAAAGATGCTACGCCATTGATTCACAACTCTACTTGTACTGGAAAGAACTATGAAGGGCCATTTTTTTTTCTTCCTGTATATTTACAAAGTCGTCAATTAGAAGCTTTCCTCAGACAAATAGACTGAACTTAACTTCCTTTACAATGTCAGACAAGTACATATCAAGTCGACCCAATAATAATGTTACGAGCTGGGGTCAGTAAATTAAACGGCGGTCTACCAAAACACTGAACTTTTATTAATTAGTACACTGACAGTCACTAATCACTTCACTGAAAGCACTGAAAGTCGCTTCTTAGTTCTCCAATATCACTTAGATGTTTTCGCACTGTATCGCAAAACAATACTCTTCCCGGCGGCCGGACACAGCCTTATATAGTCCCCTAAAGTACTTGCCACTCTTGCCAGAACATTCGCGGACACACTCGAATGTGTAGTCCAATACATAAGCGCGTAGGAATGACGTCGCGCGTTCGAGACGTTTCGAGTATAACTGTCTCTTTCTTGTGCTATCCTTGTCACACAATACTCGAATATTCCCGTACTATCTTTCTCGAATATTCTGAGTTTGTCTATCTCTTTCTAATGATGTTTTCTACTTCTCGAATGTTCCAGCTATATCTTTCTCTTTCTACTATTGCTATCTCTTTCACTCCTATTGAAATTTATGTCCTTTTACTGAAGTAGGCTTAATGGCTCATAAGGGGTCCTGAAAACGCCTGAAAACGGGATTTTAGGTTATTGCGGCGTTGGATAGAGGGTAGCCTGAAACGTACTGAAAACTTGTTTCAGGCGCCTGAAAACTACTGTAACTTGGGTGTAATTTAGATGTTTTAGTATGTGAAAGAGCTACTTCTGAAACGGCCTGAAACGACGTTTCAGCCTGCTGAAAACGTTTCTGAGTCACAGAAAATCACTTTTGAAGTTGTACTAAGCCACCGGCGTAACAATAATATTTGATATACATATGTCCCTTTTTCATTATGGTATTTTTAATAAGAGCTTTAATTTTTTTTAATGGTAAAGCAATAAGCGTTTTCTGCAACTGTGCTGTAGAAAGTTACACATTTCTCAAAGAACGGACGTGTAATTTTTTTGAAGTCTTAACGAACGGTCGTAAAGAACGGTATAGTTTATTTTTGTTTCTCGTGTTTAAATAGCGAATTTGAAAAGTTTTATTAAATGTATTATTGATCTCATGAATATACAACAATAGAAGATACATTTGAAGATACATCAATATGTTTGCGGCGCTGTCGCGGGTCTCTCAAAAACCGCTCCATACTAAAAGCACTGCAATCGTGACGTCATAATTAGGTAAACACGCCTAATTTGTATGAGCGTATAAACAAATTTTAAAATAAATAACTTATTTGTACGTTTATAGGTATACTTTATATATAAAAAATGATACATTTAATTTGAGAATGCTAGAAATGTGTTCGTTTCATTAGAATTACGTAAATAATAATTGCAAATTTATTTGAAATCTAAAAACTATATTTATAAAAAAAATTGCTGAAATTTCTATATTGATATACTTTCATGAGATACAAATTGCTCAAATCAGATTATATATACTAATATTATAAAGAGGAAAGGGTTGTTTGTTTGTAATGAATAGGCTCCGAAACTACTGGACCGATTTCAGAAAGCTAGTTATAGTATAAAAATGGTCAATCACTTGTAGTCGTCTACCCTATTCTTTTCCAAATGCCTGAATTGTTATCCTGAATGCTTCTTTTGTGGTTAGTTACCTCCCCATTTACCTACCGCTCCCATTTATTCAGACAGGCAGGCAGCTTTACTAGCAATAAACAATAACACACTTAAATCAAAGCTAGTAAAAGACTGTGTGAAAAAACTCAATGACCTGGGAGAAAAGAACAAAATCACTCTCAAATGGGTGCCAGGTCATTCTGGAATAACCGGCAATGAGAAGGCCGATGAACTAGCTAGGGCTGGGGCTCAAGGAATACAGTTCGGCCCAGAGCCTATCTGTGGTATCTCAAAGAACCAGGCCATGCAATACCTGAAAACTCGCCTTCTTTACGTGGCGAAAGCAGACTGAGTGTGTCATCCCGGACGTACTGTGCACGTCCGGGATGACACACTCAAAAGCACTAATCGAACCATACTCTCGCAAACGCACTGACGAGCTATTAAAGCTTAACAGGAGTAACTTGAGCGTGATGGTTAGGGCTTTGACCGGTCACTGCAAGTTGAATAGACACCTTCACAACATTAAACTTAAGGACACTGACACGTGCAGATTCTGCGAACAAGAGCGTGAAACACCAATACACCTCTTGTGCTACTGTGAACCGCTGATTCACAAAAGAAACAGACACCTGGGGAAACACATCCTTGACCCAGATGAAATAAAAACAATCCGAACTGGGAACATCCTATCTTTCTTGGTCAGTGCCCATTTAAGGGAGCTACTGTAGGGCTACATAGAACCTACATAGGAGGCTGGTCACAATAGATCTTAATAGGTCGCAGTGATGCATATCAGCCCCGACTTACACGAATAATAATAATAATACCGCTCCCGCTGGTAAGGATTTTGACACCATTGCCGTAGCACTTGCCGCTGCGGTAGTATCCTGGGAAAGTTTCATATTCTTTAGGGCGATTCTCAGCCTCTCTCCTAAGAGAAAAGAATTGTTACACTTATCTCCAAAAAGATCTCTTCTAGTCAATTTCACATTGTTTCCTTACTGTTTAGACACCTTTGCTTACAATCTGCAATTAGAAAATCAACATCGGTGTACCATTATTAACTTTTCTTGAGTTTGTACTGAATTCGCGTTATTAGAATAGATTTGTATCGATGAATCGCCGCCAGCGTCCCGTCACTATCGCCACTTGTTACTTACCGTGTTACCTCAATAGTGGGATTGAGTTCTCACCTTATTAGTGCTTCCGGGGGCTGTGGATTGGGTTAACCCTCGTCGTGGATAGTCTTTTTTTCCTCAGGAGAGGAAGGCTGAGGATCCTCCCAAGAGGACGCCGGGGTGTTTTAGTGGGTACGCCGGTCTTCTCAGACCGGAGAGCCCCACACACGGCCGCGCCTAGCCAGCGCGGTGTCATGGTGCATAAGGCGCATTTCCCCTCGAAAAAAAGAAAGATCCCATAACACAAGCTTTCCAGAGCTTACTTTCGGTTAGGTTAATTGGTTTAAGTGAAGAAATATTTTTTTTATTTATTGCATGTCACATTCATAGTATTAAATGGAAATGGAAATCCCGAAAAATCGCGCGAAGCCGCGGGCAGAAAGCTAGTTATAACATATTTTAGACACATGTGACACCCTACAAAGGCTTTGCAATGTTTGCATTGTTGTCAAATGAAAGTAATACATCCACATATAAACAACTAGCTTCCGCCCGCGGCTTCGTCCGCGTCAAATTAGTTTTTGTCAATCCTGGTCCCTTATGTCTAAGATACCAAGATTCATGGTCTTATCTTCAATTCAACCCCTATTTCACCCCCACACTGGTAAAAATTTCAAAATGCTAGAACAAACGATTTTTTGTTTCTTATGACGTGATATTTGACGACCTTGCATACTAACTTTCAACCCTTATTTGACCCCCTAGTTGGTCGAAATTTCAAAAATGCTAGCACAAATGTTTAATGATTTCTTATCAAGTGCTTAAATATAAAGTTTCAAGGTTTTTTCTTTTAAAATTAAGAAAACGCATGCAAACTTTCAACTTCTATTTCAACTCCTTCATCCCCTTTTTTTTTTCGAAATAAAAAGTAGCCTATGTTCTGTCTCAGGGTCTAAAGATTGTCTGTCGCAAATTTCATCAAAATCGGTTGCGAGCTTTAAGCGGGAAAGCGTAACAGACAGACAGACATAGTTACATTCGCATTTATAATATTAGTTGGGATATTATTTGGGATGTAATACAATACTTATTAGATTTTCATTTAATTATACCTATGATTTATATTTGAAATATTCGTCCATAGAGTAAAATGTTCTTTTATATACCACGATGGTGGCAAACAGGCCTACGGCCCGCCTGATGGTAAGCGGTTACCGTAGCCTATGGACACTTGCAACACCAGGGGTGTCACTCGCGCGTTGCCGACCCTACAAAAACCTATTTACTCCCCTGAAGAACCCCATACTGTAGCCCTCCGGGAAAACCTCGGCAGGCAGCTCATTACACAAACGAAGAGCTAGGGTCTCTGCAAGAGCTAGAGGCGCAAATCCTTTGATTTTGATTAATATTATGTCATATGTAATGTGTTCTCGCTTTCGTCCTTTCAGGTGAGCAGCTAAGATGGCGGACACGGACACAGAGACGCTGCCCAACGGCACCGGCCCGCTCTCCGCCGAGGAGGAGGAGCGTCTGAAGCAGCGGCCCGCGGACATTGATGCCGTGAGTAGCCGCTGTTCGCTTTAATCAAAGCAATCTTGATTAAATATAAGCGTTGGCGCCCACATTATGTCGCCATTAAAACACGTAAACATAATACCACGGTGCAACTTCGATATAACAAATCGGAGGGGAACAAGAAAATATTCGTTGTATCAAGTAATTCGTTGAATTGAGGTTTGTTTTATTGTAATAAAACTGATGAGCTAGTCGGGTATTTACTTTATTACCACTTCACTCTGTCACGCTCAACAACTGACTGCTCAAGATTTTTACAATTCTTTCCTCATTTGCTCCGCCCCACTACTACCTTCGGCCTACAACCAACCTCCTTTCGTTTCACGATGGAAACGGTTCCAAGTCTCATGAGTAATATGTAATATTATGATAATCGTATTGTATAAAATGATTCATTTATTAATGTAAGTGCAATATCAAATATATTTTACGATTTTGAATAAATGGTATAACCAACGCAATCGAAAAGGAAGTTTGGTTTGACAACAATATTATGGCAGTGAGACTTCTTATTAAATATTAATAAATTACACAATTTCAAACTTATATTAAACAATTATTATGTACGTAATTAACTAACTATACACAATCTTATATATAAAAATGAATCGCAAAATGTGTTGGTAAGCTCATAACTCAACAACGCCTGGACCAATTTGGCCAATTCTTTTTTGTTAATGTTCGTTGAAGTTCAAGGAGGGTTTTTACAATGAGGAAAATTCGAATAATTATCGGAAATACCCTAAAAACAGCCCTTTTATTTTCCCATGCAAACGTTTTCTAACTAAAAACGTACAGTCGAATTGAGCTTTATTGTTATTGTATAAAGTTCATATTGCAAGCACTCACTGTTGTCTAAGCAATGAAGGTGTGTTCCTAACATCAAAGAGTCAATTTGCGCTTTATTAACGCTACATATAGTTGAAATTCAATCATATCTATCAAAACAGTGTGCGTGCGTGCGTTGGAGCACAGAATACATCGTTGGAGGGTTTAATGTCACGTTCCAAAATTGAATAGCCACAAAATGTAAATAGGTCATTTAGACTTTTTTTTGCGATTTGGTTGGCTATGCGACATTATCTATAAAATAATTAGGAACAAAAAACTGCCACGGTACAAATCTTTTTGACAGGACGAAGTATGTCGGGTCCGCTAGCTATGTATAAAAATATATAGAAAATCACAACGTTATGTTAAGGTTAGGTTGGTCTAAAATTTGTTATAAAAAGGTGTAGAAATAGTTTTAGTCTTTGACATTTTGTAATTTGTAAATTTTTGGCTCTCCCGACTCGAAACGTTGCCGACCACTGGAATAGGTTAAAGACATATAAGAGCAAAGATCGCGGTCGATGGCCCAATAGTAAAATTTTATTGTGGCTTAACTTAAAAAAGTGTGTCGTCGTCGTCTTCCCCGTAACTTCTAAAATAAGGGAATGATAAATGTAAAAATAATATATGATGTACATTACCATGCAAACTTTCACCGAAAATTGGTTTGAACGAGATCCAATAATTAGTTTTTTTTTATAATACTTTAAGTACTCTATTGTAGCAGGTGTTATTTTGCGGAAGTCCATTGTATTACAAAGGATATTGATTACGAGCGGCTCGTGAGACACCGAACGGGCAACATATCCTGAAGATGTCTCGCTGAGAGACGAAACACGTGTCGACCTTGTCTGCTTGTTGGACAAGTCATCATCAACTGCGCGGAATCAGCAAACGTAATCAATATCCTTTGTAATTATAATACTTTATAAATTGTAAGAACTTTTGAACTGTGAATGTGTTTTTTACAATTTCGAATCATCCGATTCGTTCACCGTGACGCGACTGTAACGCCGCCGACGCCGTTTGTCAATCTTTCTAATCAAATCAAATCAAAATCAACTTCATTCAAATATGACTTTATAGAAAGCTCTTTTGAATCGGCCAAATTTTATTTTCCCTTCCACCCATTCAGGACGTATTTTTTCGCTGATAAGAAGAATGGGCGCAAGAAACTTATCAGCTTTATCAAAAGTAATAACAACATTTACAATAAATTATGTCGTTATCATACAATGTACATATGTGTTTACAATTTATAAGGGAAAACAAATACACGTTAGAATGTATCCTCAAATAAACACCAAGCATTGGCATAATTTAAATAATCATTGACTTTGTAATAGCCCTTACTCATTAGCGTCTTTTTAACATGTACCTTGAACTTAGGAAAAGGCAATTCAGCTACACTATGTGGAATCTTGTTATAAAAATTTATACATTTGCCCATAAACGAGCCTCTAGTTTTTTGTAGCCTGTACGTTGGAACGGCTATTTATATATATTCTAAATGGGCTATTTCACCTTAGCGTCTATCTTGTTCCCAAATGACAATATCTATCAAACCGTGGTTACAGGACGTGCGCGAGATGGAGCGGCGCAAGCGCGTGGAGGCGCTGATGTCCTCGAAGCTGTTCCGCGAGGAGCTGGAGCGCGTGCTGGACCAGCAGATGCACGAGGGCGGGGACGCGCCGCTGCTGCAGCGCATCCGCGAGATGGTCGGCGGCCGGCTGCACACCGGCAGCCTCAGGGTGAGTGACACGTGTTCAGCTATATTGACCCCAGGGTACGGTGATCGCCATAGCAAGATAAAACGTCTTGCATTTGGACGTGTGAAACATGACACTATTGGATGCTTCATTCTCGTTTCCAGTACGGGAACGGATCGTACGGTTCTTGATTGCAATAAGAAAATGATGATCAGTGTCCAAATATTAATGATAATATAAAATCAACATTCGGATTAATACGTGAAAGCACTTAGGGGGCGTCCATAAATAACGTGTCTTTTCCATTTTCTTTCCATTTGGTATTCGAATTGGCAGCCAATGATATTCAACTAAAGTGGATATCCATGGATCTATTGTTCATAATATTCATTATTATTATATATATATATATAATATATATATATATATATATATATATATATAATATATATATATATATTATATATATATATATAATGATGGTATGGTTGTTAAATATGTAAACTAACATTTGTTAATTAGAACATTTAATAGAATAATTAATTAATTTACAATGCACATGACGGACACAGAAGATAGACCGATTACAAGTAGGTACAAGAAATCAACGACAAAAGACCAAAGGATGCTACCTAGTGATGTGATTATATAATTCAAATACTACTAGTGTTGTGACAATATTAATCACATCATAACAATATATTATATTGGTACAAATATAATCTCAAAATAACAAATAAAAATGTCGTGAAATTCGCTGACCAATCCAACATTTAATGTTATTCAATCTATTGTGAATCTGTTCTCCTGTAAACGTCCAGGAAGTAAGTGAGTCTGCCTTACACCAAATCCGGCCGTGCTCAGCTGTTAGGAGCGAAATTAGGAAAATGTTGTTTCGTTCTAGGTAACGAAACCCCATTTTCCTAATTTCATTTCTCACACAACTCCATTTTCAGTGGTAGGCCACTAAGCGTCCTCGCATATATTACTCTCGCCCTAACGTTAGCATTTTATCACCCCCAGGGTCCAGCGTGCGTGCTGCCCATCAACGACATCCGCGGTATCGAGGGAGTTGGCTACGAGAAGGGGGAGAAGATCTTACGCTGCAAACTGGCGGCCGTGTACCGCCTAGTGGACCTCTTTGGATGGACGCAGAGTGAGTGTGATTCCATTCTACAGTGTTATAGTTAGGGATTTTTTAGCACTATATATATGTCGCAGTAAGATAGATAAAGCCGTAATATAGTTATATCCCTAGGGATATAATTATGTCCCGGAACAAAGTTATACAGAAGCGATTCATTACTGTCTAATATAAGTATGTCACTAAACTCAGACCGTTTTATACAGTACAGTAATCAATCGCTTTCGTATAACTATGTGCCGGTACATAATTATATCCTTAGGGATATAACTATATTACGGCTTTATCTTTCTTATTGCGACATATACATATATATATTTTAATATAAAAAGGACAGACATTTGACCTCGATCTCACCTGATTGGTAAGTGACGATGAGGCCGAAGATAGTCCATGCCTGTCCAGATAGCGCCTATTCACTCTCGCCTTGAAAAGGTCCATTATTGTATTTATCAGGTAAAATATCCGGCGGGAAGTAATTCCACTCCTTTGCTGTGCGTATTATGAAAGTAGAAGCGAAGCGCTTAGTGCGTATAGGTGGTATATCAATAAAATAAGGGTGGAAGTTCAATCGCCGTCTAGTTCCCCTGAGGTGGAATGGGGATGCTGAAATCAAATTGTGCAATTCCATCGCACACACTCCAAAATGCATCCGATAAAAGATGGCCATATTGTTATAGGTGGAACCTTTTACCGGCCCTATTGTTTTATACTGGGGACTTTGCGGGCCCTACTGTAAATTTGTTCTATAGTTTATATATAAAAATGAAACCCGTTTCGCGTTGTCACGGCATCACGTGTGAACGGCTGAACCGATTTCGATAATTCTTTTTTTTTAATGTTTGTGGAAGTCCAAGGATGGTTCTTACGGAAAAAAATATTAAGAAAATCTCTCAGAAATATTGAAAAGTATACATTTAATTTTGCATATTTTAAAAAACGCGCGTTACGAATGTCAATTTTTTTTTTATACGAATGTCAACGTCATTCACAGCCATAGACTATATTAAAAGAGCATCGTTTCAACTATACAAAATAAAGTAGTGCATCAAAGCTACGCTAAGGCGGTATGAAGTTCGCCGGGTCAGCTAGTAGTTTATAAAAATAAAACCTATTCCAATTCTGTATTTCTTCAAAATTTAGTACTGCCATTTTTTATTGTGCAATACCCATGACTCCCTAGGCCAGTCTGTATCTCATGAATCGTGATAGTCAGTTAAATTTTGCACTGATGATGTATTTTTGTCGTCACTATAGTAATGATCACTATACTATTATATATTTGTCACTACACTATTAGGCAAACTAAAAAACAATGCACATTTAACATTTCTAACAATATAAATACTAATAAAAGTTGGTTCTCATAAAATGATATTTGCATAATATTGATTACAGCTACAGGTAGACGCTTGAAATATCTACAGATTATTTAGAATTAAAATAAAGCTTATATTTAAATGCAGGTTCCATATCGGACATGATAATTTTACGGAACACTGTGCAAAATCAATTTCTTTACTCAATATAATAACTTTATTCAAATATGACTTTATAGAAAGCTCTTTTGAATCGTCCAATTTTTTCCCTTCCACTCATTCAGGACGTATTTTTTAGCTGATAAGAAGAATGGGCGCAAGAAACTTATCAGCTTTATCAAAAGTAATAACAACACTTACAATAAATTATGTTGTTATCATACAATGTACATATGTGTTTACAATTTATAAGGGAAAACAAATACACGTTAGAATGTATCCTCAAATCAACACCGAGCATTGGCATCATTTAAATAATCATTGACTTTGTAATAGCCCTTACTCATTAGCGTCTTCTTAACATGTACCTTGAACTTATGAATAGGCAATTCAGCTACACTATGTGGAATCTTGTTATAAAAATGTTTATTTATTTCATTTGCCCATAAACGAAACTCTAGCTTTTTTAGCCTGTACGTTGGAACGGCAAGTTTATTTTTATTTCTTGTGTTAAAGGAGATGTCCTCTTATTACAAGGAGGTTGGTTTTTTGTGATCAGCGTTAACTAACAAACACCAAACTACATTAAATTGAAAGCCGAAAAAATATGAAGTATGAAACAAATAAAAGAAATATTTTTGCACCCCCAATTATTTTTAAATAAATAAAACATGTTTATAAGAAATATTTCATTAGGGCAACACCTTAATGATGTTTTTATTAATCTGTGACTACCGGTATCTTACTCTATGTTTGATATTTTCCATTGAGTTGAATCATAGAATACATTTAATCTATGATTTTACTCGGTCTGATTATAATCATAAAATCAAAAAATGACATTGACAGCAGGTGCCTGACTTGTCAGTTGATTTTTTATTAATATTTTTTTCTGGCTCTAGATAACATACATTAAGTAACATAGCAGTCCCTATATTTTGTTAGTTAAAAACTTCTCAAAATTAGAAATATTCGGTTCATTAAAGCAATTATGTATGTATTTAGATTTCTAAAAGGCTTGTTGATAATTTTTTTAAAGCAATGTGTAATTATTGCATTAAAGATATTTCATTTTTTATTATACTAGAATACGAATTATTAAAAATCGGGGGTCTTGAAAATAACATGACTTACGGCGATTACTTTCTTTTAGAGCCTTCTATCCAAATATATCAAATTTACCCGAGTTATTTACTATAAACCAATATGGGACATCTCCTTTATGCATTTGAAAATTAGTATGTGCATGGCCAATTTTCACAAATAAAATTAGGGTATTCGTGTTCGGTGTTTTTCAGTACACATTTAAACTGAACCTATTGCTTCCAGCTGGCGTGACTGGTCAGATTACAGCTCGTCTCAACACCGCTGTGGAACAAGTTCTGACCACTCCCCGTGGCCTGTTGCCGCACGAGGTCACCGCATCGTCCCTCGTCAAGGTGGACATGCAGGGCGTGGTGCAGGATCAGGGAACTACGAACTTCCCCGTCAATGTTGAAGGTACGCGTTACACGAGCATATTGTCACTCGTTATAAATGTTGACGATCCCCGTGATCCAGTGATTAATACGTTGGTGTGAATGTGTCCCCCATCTGTGAGGATCCGGGTTCGAGTCCCGGCGGTGGCAGATGTTAATCAGGGTAGTTTATGTATTGTATATGTATATTATGAAATGTTTTTCTGTGTCTATCCGTTACCGTAGATTCCATAACGTAAGTCTTATAGTTTTTACTTTGGGCTATGCTTCGATCATATATTTCTGTAGATACACAATTCCATAGAAAATCAAACAAAATATCGACCCCGCGTCTATACATAGAAGAATAGATGTATATTATAGTACCAATTTTGAAAAAAGTTCTAAAGTGTCATATAATTTAAGCCAATTTAAATCTTAAGTAACGTAATGAAGTATGAAAATAAATCCTTGTTAAGGTCGTTACCTATTATCTTCTGGTTTCGATGATATAATGATGCCGTGAAATCAGAAATTAACAACACATATTTGAAAACAAATATATTGGATAATAAGCCCTTAGTCCGTTGCAATTAAGCACAAATTCATTTCATATAATAATGTTCCTACGTTCCATTTGACTCCGAATATTGTGCTCGCGTCTTATCGCATCCTACTTGAACATAGACAGCAGTGGAGATGCTTGGTTTTTTTTTACACTTATCTTAACAGTACGGAATCTTTTTAAATTTTAAACATAAACCAAGAAGTATGTAGAATTAGGTGCTAAGGAAAGTACAGACTTTATTAAGACAGGGTTTCTCAACCTTTATTTTGCCGAGCCTTACAAACAAAGAAAGCGGAAAACTAAAAAAAAAGAAAGAAAATCACAAAAAATGGTATAGGCGACTCCATCATTCCACTGACCTTTTTCTGAAACATTAGCTCCGTGCTATTTTTTCCTATGAGTGAGCCACTCGAGACAGAAAGAGATAGATGCGATACGTTACGCATCGTGGCATGGTACGCAAGCGTTTTAAATTGATATTTTAGTAATACATAATATGAATAAAAGTGTTTTCCTCATAAAAATGCGCTAGTAAATTAAGATAAAGATATACTTATTGGAAGTATGACATTCCATCCTTCTTTTGCACTTTACGTGTGTCATTTTTACAAGTATAAACTCCGCATGTCGGCATCGCTGACGTTATCAATCGCGCGCGGCCACCGAATGAATGAGAGCGAAACAAGGCACATTTACTGTTTGTGCCTTGTTTCGCCGGTGCCACTTTTTAGACGGTAACTGTGTATCTACAGAAATATATGATCGAAGGGGCTATGCTAATTGCTGTGACGGTAAGAAATATTTACTTATTTATTAAAGCTCAAGCATTAATCATTAATTTATGTCTACCACTTTTAAAAGTAAAAAAATTATATGTAATGTAGAATCTTCTCAAGAGTTTCTTGTTTGTTCGTCTGTGAAAGATTCTCCTATTTTCCCAACAGGTGTACTTTTTTTTCCTTGTACGTAATCGCGTTCAACGTTATTGTAGCTGTTTGTGTCCTTAAGTTTTATATTTGTTTGATTTCAATAAGTATTCTTTTTTATGGTATAGGGCAGCAATTGAGCAAACGGATCACCTGATGGAAAGCGACAACCGCTGCCCATACACACCCGCAAAACCAGAAGTCATAGATGCGTCGCCGGCCTTTTGTTTTCGAAGGCCTATGTTGCATGACGATAATTTAGATTTTTTAGTGGTCCTAGAGCTAAATGAATTGTTTGTCGTGAATAGTGACATAATGAAAAGTGTTTAATCACGATGTTTTTTGTTAATTCTAAGGCCTATGTCGAATAAAATACTGTGTCCCCGCAAATTTTTCTAGGGTTGGCTGGAAGAAATGTCTTTTGAGAGAATTCATGTGTAAGTTGGGGCTGATATGCATCACTGCGACCTATTAAGATCTATTGTGACCAGCCTCCTATGTAGGTTCTATGTAGGCCCTACAGTAGCTCCCTTAACTGGGCACTGACCAAGAAAGATAGGATGTTCCCAGTTCGGATTGTTTTTATTTCATCTGGGTCAAGGATGTGTTTCCCCAGGTGTCTGTTTCTTTTGTGAATCAGCGTTTCACAGTAGCACAAGAGGTGTATTGGTGTTTCACGCTCTTGTTCGCAGACTCTGCATGTGTCAGTGTCCTTTAGTTTCATGTTGTAAAGGTGTCTATTCAATTTTTGAGAGATAAGCGCCCTCCATAGTCGAGTGGATAGTACACCGGTTTCAAGGTGTTCCCATCTCTGAGGTTCCGGGTTCGAGTCCCGGTGGGGGCAGATGTTTGTATGATGAATGCGAGCATTTGTTCCTTAACCATGGTTGTTAATATATATTTCTATAAAAAATATTTATATATGTATAATATATGTATGTCTATCCGTTACCCTAGATCCCATAGCACAAGGGTTACAAAGCTTAGTTTGGGCTAGGCTAATTGGTGTAACTGTAACAAATATTTCTGTGGCCTAGTGCTAATAGGGCCAAAGTCGGTTTTTGTGTGTTTTAATAAACTGGCTTTAAATAAACTGGCATTACAATCTCGTTTTACACAAAAACCGACTTTGGCCCTATTAGCACTAGGCCACAGATTTTATTATTTATTTTTCAACACACTTCCTCATAAAGTGGCTCTAATCCCATGGCAATTAGGCACATAATGACACCTATAATCAAACTGTGACTTTTTCATTACTATTATTCACGAGTGAATAACAGTTTTTGTTTTAATATTATTGGTTAAGTTACGCTTACATTTGCGCTAAAAAACTATACGCGAGAAGCCCAAAAAAAAGAAACCTCATTTTTTAGTCTATGGCCGATGCGCGCGCATAGGATAACTAATTAATTTTTCCCGCCATTACGAAATTTATTAGTCTATGGCCGATGCGCGCTTAGGAAAACTGATTAATTTTTCCCGCCATTACGAAACATTTTCACAACTCGTCTCGTTTTCTCTTTTGAAGTTATTTAGTTAGTTATTAATTAAGATGTCTGCAAATACAATTTATGAAGAAAATGATTTATGTTGTACACCGCCCGATATAAGATGTGAAGCCCAGATCGTTATGGAAAGTTTACTACCAGAAAACTCAAAGAAAAATGGTTTTTTTATTTAAGTATTATTTTATTCAGAAGTGTGTTGAAAAATGTTGTATGATACACGTGTGTATTGATGATTACCGTCCTCGGCTCCTTAATGCGCCTCAGCGGTAATCACCAACATTACACACTTGTACCATAATGTACTATTATAAGCCCGCCTTTAGACCACTTAAATTTGTACCTGTTAATATTTTAATTGTAATCGTGTTGAATATATAAACATATGAGGTTGCCGCAGGGTTCTCGGTGCACGCGTGCGTGCACGCGGCGCGGCCGGACGTGCGCTGCGTGATCCACGTGCGCGCGGCCAGCGTGCTGGCCGTGTCGTGCTGCCGCCGCGGCGTGCTGCCGCTCGGCCACGAGGCCGCCATGCTGGGCGAGCTCGCCTACCACGCGCTGCCGCCCAGTCAGTACTCTTCTTCTTGTCTCATCTTATACTTGGTGTGCCCGCGACTTCGTCCGCGTGGACTACTTATTTTGAGCATCATACACAATTAACAAATAATTGGTAATAATGCATTAATTTAGATAGATAGATAGATAAAACGTCTATTCAGGCAAAAACACACTAAACACAATGTATACACATAAATAAAAATCTAATAAAAAACGGTAAGAATTCGATGTGCATGTATGTTGCAGTGCCTGAAAGGGCCAAGACTCAGTGGGGATTTTTACCTTAGAACGGCAAAACACTGATTTTCAGCCATCACCCTATGAGGATTTAGTTACTTCAAAAGTACACGACACTAATTATTGCAACGAATAGGTAATTTAATTTGCAAACGCGATCACAAAACGGCAAATCCAAACACGACACTAACTATTGCAACGATCACACATCGGCAAATAATGCGTAACTAAAAAAAATTACAACAGCTTAGGCACCAGCAAACCAGCAACAGTTTAAAAATTACTATAAGAAATAAACAAATAGGAATATTATTTCCTTGTGAGCCTTTTTTTTTTTGTTACGCTGAGCAAAATGCATTGAATTGCATACCCCGGCTGTGGCGAGCCGGCGGTTATGTGGGGCTCTCCCCCAAAAGGGGGAGGCCTACCCACTAAAAACCTCAGCGATGGCCATCCTCTGGCGTTGTAGGGGGCCCTCAGGATCAAGTATCGCATCTGAGGACCCCTGGCCTTTGCACCCCTGGGTGCGTTAGGGGAGCCCTTCTCGGGGAGGAGTGATCTTGCCGCCTCCTCCTCTCCAACCTCCTACGACGTCACCCCCGGCCATCCGGGGGTGAGGTCCCTCCCGGTCGACTCCACGGGCACGAACTGCGTCGCGCCCGTCAGCGACCCGTGGCGGCGCCTCAGGCCAGGCTATCTGGCCCGAGGCCGCCTTCTTCGAGCGGTATCGGCCATCTCCCGATCCCGCTCGGCGGCCTCCTTCTGAAGCATCACCGCTTCACAGAGGGAGACCACAGCCCTCCAACCTCCCTCATCCGCCAGCATTGCCGCAATCAACGCTGGCGGAGACAGATCTTGCCCGATCTCTTCGACCAAGACTCGGCGTTCGGAGTCCCAAGCAGGGCACTCCGCCAGCGTGTGCTGGGCCGAGTCGAGGTCGGATGCACAATGGTGGCATCGTGTCGTGTCCTCCCTCCCTATTCGACTCAGATACTCACCGAAACAACCATGTCCGGTGAGTATCTGAGTCAAGCGGTAGGTGACTTCCGCCCTCCCGCAGAGCCAAGCTTCGAAGTGCGGGAGTATCGCACCGACGGCGCGCTGACGCACGCAGCCCCACGCTCTAGCTGCGCACGCCAAGCCCTCTCGGCCCGTCGGTGCATCTCCCGTCTGTGCATTCCGTGCGCTGGTGCCGGGGGACTCCCCCCGTCGCCCCCCCGACCGACATGCCGCGGTGCGTTGTACATCACGCCAGGATCTCGAAAGGGGGGGACCGCCCCAGAACCGTCGCCGCCTCGTACGAGATCGTACGGTAGCCTCGCACGATCCGTATAGCCATTGTCCGCTGCATGCTCCGGAGCAGAGCTCTGCAGCGGGAGGACCTCGTGCAGTCTTGCGACCACACGGGGCCCTTGTATGGAAGGCCACGGACCGTACGACGCTCGCGCACAGGCGGCGAACACCATCCCTCGGTCCCCCGAGATTGGGCAGCAGGCGATGTAAGGCGCCCGCGACCCTCTTGATTCGGGAGACCAATCGCACGAAATGCTCCTCGAAGCTCCATCTTCTGTCCAAGGTGAGGCCAAGGTACTTGATGTAGGGCCCCACTTGGACCACCGCGTCACCTACCCGTATCCGGCAGCTGGGTGGTTCCCGGCGCTTTGGAAGGCCGTGGAACCATAGCGCCTCGGTCTTGTGCGGCGCTATTTCTAGACCCAGCCGGCGGATCGCCCTCACGATACACGCCACCCCCAGCTCGGCAAGCCTGAGCGTCTGCTCGAAGTCGGCCCGGTCGTCACGACGAGAGTGTCGTCAGCGTAACAGACGACACTCACGCCGCAAGGAAGACTGGTGCGAAGGACCGCATCGAACGCGAGGTTCCATAAGAGGGGTCCCAAAACTGACCCCTGCGGAACGACGCCGCATTCGATCCCTCTCTCCGTTTCCGTCTCGTTCCTTCCCTTGACTCCGATCGGCCTGTCGCGCAAGTAGTCCCCGACCACGGCTCGCAGGTAGGGGGGCAACTCGTGGTGGTCGAGTGCCCCCCTGATGGCCTGCCAGGGGAGGGTGCCGAAGGCGTTGACGATGTCTAAAGACACCGCCAGAGCCACCCCCCCCGATCGGACTGCGGACTCCGACAGCAACCGCACGCGCTGGACAGCATCCAACGTCGATCGCCCCTGCCGGAATCCAAATTGGCAGTCCGACAGGTCGGGACCCACGCGCGACAGGTGCTCGCTGATATGGGCGGAGATAACTCGTTCGAAGAGCTTCCCCGCCTCGTTCAGCAAGCAGATCGGACGGAACGACGACGGAACGTTTTCGGTCCTTCCTACCTTCCTCAGCAGCACCAGCCTGGCCGATTTCCAGTCGATGGGGAACACGCCCTCTCTGAGGCAGCACGTGAAGAGCTGCCTCACTCTGTTCCCCAATGTCCTGAGTGCCAGCGCCAGTACCTTCCCCGGGATTCCGTCTGGGCCCGTGCGGTGCTAATTTCCTTGTGAGCCTACGCCTACACAACGGTTCAAGTGGCAACAACAATGATGCGACTAGGTGATTCTTTTGTCAACAGCAGCAGGATAACAGTGTAAGCCGTTGTTAAATAACGTGTTATTCGTTACGGGAAAATAATTCATTATATTATCTGTTATTGAAATAGCGACCATTACTAGTGATGACTAGTGTTTGGAATAGGCAGTTTAATTTTATGTACTTGCGATTTTATGACATCAATAGTATGGATATGCCTGGGAACTTACTATTTTCAGAGATTGTAAAAATATTATATTGAACTTTCAAAAATGGTATTTTATCTTTGGGAGCGTTCAAGTATTACGTAACGCAATTGTTGAAGATATTTGACCCCCCCCCACTCCCCTTTGTAACATTGTAACGCACCGTAACGTTAAATAACTTGCGTGAAAAAATTAAAAATGACGACCATACTAATACAATCGAGGGATTCCCCGTAAAACGTAAACGAAAAGGGTTGCCAATTTGTTATAAAAAAAGAAACAATGTTACATACGGCGTTGTAAGAAAGACCCGCTCCTGTCCCTATAACGCATCGTAACATTATTACCGAGACCCCCCCCCCCCATTGCGTTACGTAATACTTGAACGCCCCCTTTTAGCTTATTGTTGTAATAATAAGTTGTAAACATAAAATTTTACAATAAAAGCGTAAAGAGACGAGTGGCAAATAAAATCAGAAAATTTTAGGTTTAACCATGTTCCTGGCGGTCGAATCCCGCACCTCGCCATGTGCCCCGTATGGGCCTAGAGAACTCGGGGGGGCTTTAGTGGGTAGGCCGGTCTCTCAGACCGGAGAGCCCCACACACGGCCGCGCCTTGCCAGCGCGGTGTCATGGTGCATAAGGTCGCATTTCCCCCCCTCAAAAAAAAAAAAGATTTAACCATGTTACTCGTACGCTTACATTGACTTTCTTTCTGCAAGTACATAAAATGAAACTACCTATTCCGAGCGCTAGTATTTATTTATTTAAGAAAAGGTACACAAACAGATGACAATCCTAACAACAATATATATACATCACAAAACAGAATGACTAGACTGCCATCCAAACAAAGTGTACACAGCATGATCTCATGAAACAGTCACAAATAGATATTAACAAAAATATATATATATATATATATATATATATATATATATATATATATATATATATATATATATAATATACCCTGAGTACATCTGAAATGCTTCTTTTAAATGAGATAAAGTTATTATCAAATGTCATTGTTGTTCCTTGCTAACTCATTGTAGGCTCTCGCCATCCTAACTATCGCATTGTAGTAGGAAGTGTTATTAGTGTAAGTCTGACAAGTGTGTGTTTTTATTATTTTTTTATTGCTAAAGTTGACAAACAAGCAGGCTGCCCACCTGATGGTAAGTGGTAACAGTCGCCTATAGTACATGTGGTTCCCACGAGATTCGCAGCAAATCTGCAAACCTCATAAGAACCACAGTGTACGTTGCCAACTTGTGACATAAGATGTAAAGTCACAGTACCCAGTAATTTCCCTGCCTATCTTACCCTTCACGCCGGAACACAGCAAAGCGAACCCTGCTGTTTGGCGGCGGAAATAGGTAAGACGGAGGTACCCATGCAGACGACCCTGGTACAGAGTCTACCTCCTGTGTGTGCGTAGTGATGAGTATTATGATGATGATGAGGTTCCCCTACTCGGCAGCCGGTGTGCTGGACAACGCGGAGCGCGACAAGGTGGTCCGAGCGCTGGGCCCGTCGTCGCTGGTGCTGGTGCTGCGAGGCTCCGGCGCTCTGTGCTGCGGAGCCACCCTGGAGGAGGCGTTCCACCACGCGCGCCTGCTCACCGCCGCCGCCGAGCTGCAAATGCGAGTGGCCGCCATCCCGCAGGATGACCTGGTGCTCATGGAACCGGCCAGTGTCGCTCAGGTGGGGGTTCACATTAGCCATGTGCCGAGTACGGTTTGATTCGAGTCAGACTCGATTCCTGCTTTGGACTCGCCTGCTCGACCTTCAGAGTTTCTTGCCTGTTCTTCTCGAGAAGGCTCTCCTAGTTTCCGAACAGGTGTAGAGTCAATATTTTTTTGACGTGAAACGTCTTTAAAATCGCGCCGAAACATACGGGTAGCAGGTTTAAAAAGTGGACCGTAACGAAAAGGTCTATATCATCGTACCTTAATTATTAAAAAACTATTAGTCTTAGAAACAAAAATGTGGTGTGAATATTTCACTTATATAGTCAGCTCGCTGTTGGAGTTTTTTATTAAAATTCTTAAAACACCGTCAATCTTGTTTTTATTTAAAGCGATTCCCTAACATAGACGTTTCACGTCAAAACCAACGGCCGTGTGCCCCGGCACAGCCCCACCCGATTTTTTTTTCATACTACAACGGTAGCAAAAAGGCTTACGGCCTGCCTGATGGTAAGCAGTCACCGTCGCCTATGGGCGCTTGCAACACTAGGGGCATCACAAACGCTTTGCCGACCTTTTTAAAAACCTATTTACTCCCTTTTTGAAGAACCCCATACTGTAATCCCACGGGAAAGCCTCAGCAGGGAGCTCGTTCCACAATCGGAGTGTGCGCGGAAGGAAAAGATGATGTGCCGAGTACGGTTTGACTCGAGTCAGACTCGATTCCTGCTTTGGACTCGCCTGCTCGACCTTCAGAGTTTCTTACCTGTTCTTCTCGAGAAGACTCTCCTAATTTCCGAACAGGTGTAAAGTCAATTTTTTTTTATTTTTTCCCTTATTCATAAGTACGGACAAGGTTTTTGACGTGAAACGTCTTTAAAATCGCTCCGAAACATACGGGTACCAGGTTTAAAAAGTGGACCGTAACGAAAAGGTCTATATCATCGTACCTTAATAATTAAAAAACTATTAGTCTTAGAAACAAAAATGTGGTGTGAATATTTCACTTATATAGTCAGCTCGCTGTTGTGACATCGAGTTTTTTATTAAAATACTTAAAACACCGTCAATCTGCTTTTTATTTCTATCTTTTACTTTAAAAACGGTTCCCTAACATAGACGTTTCACGTTAAAAGCAACGGCCGTGTGCCGCAGCACAGCCCCACCCGATTTTTTGGGTCTTGATTTGATTCGAACCAATTTATTTTGATTCGAGTACGCCGGACTCGATTCCGGTACTCGAGTCAGGAAGAATCGGTTCGTACTCGCTAACTCGATTAGTCGACTCGATTAACTAGAGACTGTGATGGTTAAATTATACATAGTTTTTATTTAGTGTTCAATTAGAAATCGTGACAACAACTCTCGCCTTGCATTTTAATTTATTCTTTTTGGCACTCATTGACATTTGACATTAGTTTAAGTTGACATTTAGATTTAATTGACATTAACCCCCAAACATTGGTCCTTCGAGCCGGATATAATTAATTAATTGACATTAACCCCCAATCATTGGTCCTTCGAGCCGGATATAATTAATTAATTGACACAAATTCCTAATCAAACGGTAAATAATTGTTTATCTACGCGATAATTACTTTTAAATTCGTCGTCACTTCGTTCGTTAGCCTTTGCTTTACATCCAGACTCTAAAATATTGTAAATCACACCTAAACTTGCCATTATTCGCAGTGAAAAGTTAATAAATAATTAACAATATCACACTCGGTTTCCAAAAAGTTAGCTTTTTGTAACCGTATACAGACAACCGTAAACACGAACCCAAACTCGATACGTAAATGTCAAAATGGCCTCAAGAGTACCATAAAATCTCAGAGTCGATTTAATTTAGTTCCATTTGATTCCACTCCAATATGAATACGATTGGCGCTAGTGTAGCATTCAAGAGTGCCGTATGACGAGGTTTCGATCCTAATTTCAAATTGCGATCGAAATCGAGTGTCAAAGGTAAGCAAGCACACAGCTGTTTCCTTTGTCGATAAATGAGAAATGTTTCCTAGGTCGATAAACAGAACAAGCTCAATGTGTTCCCTTTGCCACAGATCTACGAGTCTTCCCGAGCGCCCCCTAGCGAGGCGGGCGCCAAGTGGCGCGTGGGCGGAGAGGAATTCGAAGCTCTGATGCGGATGCTGGACAACGCTGGCTTCCGCACCGGCTACATCTACAGGCATCCCCTGGTCAAGGTATGCCCATGCTGTGACTCTTTACAAAATCTTGTGGTGTGTAGGAACTCAGTGTTCCTTCTCCTGGAGACGTATTTTTGAAACATTAGACGTGAATTTGGAATTCGAATACGAATACAAATCGTACGCGAAATTATTTTCGACTGCTTACAATTTTATAGATTTTTGAATCACTCGAATTTAGTGCTGTCATTAAAAACAAATTCTTAATTAAATTCCGTTTCACGCAGAAAAAATTAAAATCACGACAAAAAAACAAAAACAAAAAACCGTCGATGACCCACACGTGAAACGGATAACTGTCAAGGTCACTTCAGCGTTGGATATTCTACTAGTAGAAATAAAAAACCAGTGGGTTGAACCACTCGTTGCACAACGTACGAAATGAAGATTCAGAAATAGTGAATTCGGTAATTCGTATACGAATCTCACGATTTCGAACGCGAATTGGTTGTCTATTGTTTCAAAAATTCGTCTCTTGTTCTCTCCTCGCTCACTAAACTAGCCTGCCAAAAGGGACTACCTGTATTGAAATATAAAACATATAATTATATTTTTATTTATTTATTTATTTAGTAAGGTAACAAACAGTCTTATAATAAAGTATGAAAATATCACCAAATATATAATACAAACAAACCTAAAATACCATTATTTGCGTTATGACTATTGCAGATTGTACAGATACGTGATGGAAACTATTATATACATATTAAACACTAGCTTTCCGCCCGCGGCTTCGCCCGCGTTATATTCGAATTTCCCACAGGAAGGAAATGTTTTAACAATACTACCATACAACCTTTCACCCCCTCCTTTCAACCTTTTACAACCCTTTTCTGCTTTAAAAGGTAGCCTCTGTCCTTTCTCAGCCTCTAGACTATCTGTGTACCAAATTTCAATTAAATCGGTTCAATGGTGTTAACAATATTTTCATACAACCTATTATCCCTCCTTTCAACATTTTACCACCCTTTACAACCTTTTTTGCATGAAAAAGTAGCCTATGTCCTTTCTCAGGCTCTAGACTATCTGTGTACCAAATTTCATTTAAATCGGTTCAGTAGTTTTAACAATATTTTCATATAACCTATTATCCCTCCTTTCAACGTTTTACAACCCTTTACAACCTTTTTTGCATGAAAAAGTAGCCTATGTCCTTTCTCAGGCTCTAGACTATCTGTGTACCAAATTTCATTTAAATCGGTTCAGTAGTTTTGGCGTGAAAGCGGAACAGACAGACAGACAGACAGAGTTACTTTCGCATTTATAATATTAGTATGGATAACACATAAAAATTATAATTAGCCATGAAAAAAAAAAACAAGACTTAGCTACAGTTTGTGGAAACGTTTACCCGCTAGTTTATTTTTGTATACTCCCAGGGAGTCACAAAACACATCTATATCGAATTGCAATTTATTATAAAAATTACAAGAACGCCGGAAAAAGGTATTTTTACCATAATTTGTCCGGCAGTACGGAACTAGTCTTCTCAAGAAACTAGTCTAGAATTTTATCAAAAAATCACCACGTGGGCTCTATGAAACAACCAAAAATGTGTGAGTGAATCCGTTCGTTTGTCGCCAGAATGACGTGCCGAAGCCCAAGAACGACGTGGAAGTCCCTCCCGCTGTGTCTTCCCTCGGGTATCTTCTCGAAGAGGAAGAGTTGTACAAGCAAGGGTGAGTACTTAAAATGGGATGGAGTAGTTGAATTCATGTTGAATAAAACTCTTGTACTGTTCCACTAATTTTAATTATTGTCGACACAGCTGTTCGTGTTTTTTTGAAAAAAACACGAACAGCTGTGTACTTTAACACCTTTTGAAATGCTGTAAAGCGAAACCGGTCAGGTCGACAATAATTAAAATTAGTGGAACAGTACAAGAGTTTTATTCAACATGTATAATAATTCCACCAAGAGCCAACAATCAACTCAATACAGAATACTAATTGAATTTTTACACAATTCCAAAGTATAACCTGTATATTTTTCCATATATGGAAGACTAGCGACCCGTCCCGGCTTGCACGGGCGCAATTCTGATATAAAATATACTGCAGAAAAATTGTGGAAGTTGTATATAATATATTACAGTTTAAAAAACTTTAAAAAATCACGATATTAATTTTGAATTTTTAAGATAAAATTGCTGGGAATAGGTAGTTTAATTTTATGTACTTGCAGAAAGAAAGTCAAAAAAAGCGTAACATGGAGAAACTTAAATTTTTCTGTTGTTATTTGCTATTCGTTTCTTTACGCTTTTATTGTAAAATTTTATGTTTACAACTTATTATTACAACAATAAGCTAAAAGATGAAATACTATTTTGAAAGTTCAATATAATATTTTTACAATCTCTGAAAATAGTAAGTTCCCAGGCAAATCCATACTATTGATGTCATAAAATCGCAAGTACATAAAATTAAACTACCTATTCCGAGCACTAGTTATGTTATTATTAGAGATCGGATAATCGGATGCATATTTACCTAAAGTAAATTTTTGGCTCACAAATAATGGAAGCGGCTTTTTAAAATACATTTTGTTAAATAAAAATCCCGGGAAAATACGGGACTGCAAATTTAACGTAGTGATATTGTTTGAAAATTACTAAATTAGCACGTGGTATTTATTTTCAAAAGACCGAGACTCCGGTTCATTTATACAACTATGCATACGTATTTACATGAAGTTTAGTTTCAGTTCATTTATGAATGTACGATTTATTACATGAAGAGTGTTATACAAAAGTAGTGAGCTAGTTTGACTAAAACAATAATCAATTAAATAATTGAATAAAAAAACAGAAATGGTGCCCGGCGTAAGTATGGTCTAGTATCTCACTCTGAATTAACTTCCGGGATTTTTATTTATGGAAATAAAATAAAAAGACAGTTCCATACTTTGTCAAAAACTAAATTAGGTGAATAAATAAACATCCGGCTATCCAATTCTGCAATCCCGGGATTTTTATTTAACAAAACAATAAAAAGCCGTTTCCATACTTTGTCTTAAACTAACTTTAGGTAAATATGCATCCGATTATCCGATCTCTAGTTATTATACATGTAAACCTTCCTCTTCAATCACTCGATCTATTAAAAAGACCGCAACAAAATCCGTTGCGTAGTTTTAAAGATTTATGCATACATTGGGATATAGGGACAGAGAAAGCGACTTTGTTTTATACTATGTAGTGAAGAAGAATGACTGGAGTGATGACGAAGAATTATTTGTGAAATAGTGTGATGACGGAAAGTACGGTGTGAATGATGTAGTGACCAGAAATCGAGAAGGGAATATTTAGATTTTGAACATGTACAAATGATGGAGAAATGAATGAGGCTAATATGAATAGGAAAGTTTTTTTTTTATATATGTCTACTCCACGGACTCGTAGTCCGTGCCTTTTTTAAACTGTCCTCGTTTGGATCTACTACACGATTTTAGAACAAAATCAAAACAAAAAGTTGCCCGCGCCACTTCATCGCTTATGTGAACAGTTTGCGATTACAAGCGAGTTATCCAAACTCGAATACTAGATTCTAGTGAGAAGGACTCGTGTAAATAGAATCGAGCAGTTTGCGATTACAAGCGAGTTATCCAAACTCGAATGCTAGATTCTAGTGAGAACGACTCGTGTAAATAGAATCGAGTTAGTGCGTATGAACCGACTCTTCCTGACTCGAGTACCGGAATCGAGTCCGGCGTAATCGAATCAAAATAAATTGGTATTCGAGTAGGCGAGTCCAAAGCAGGAATCGGTCCAAGGTCCAAGAGTCCAAGGCAGTCTGACTCGAGTCAAACCGTACTCGGCACATCGCTTTTTACGACTTGGACCAGTGATTCACAAAGTGGTCTATATCGACCCCTAGCTTAGGGGTCCATGACATCACGGAAAGGGGTTTACGTCGCCGAAAAAAAAATTTGGGGGTCCATGAAATGAAAATGGGGGTCCAATGATAATGGATCATACTATCTTCTAATATAAAGACATACATACACATATATATTATGGGAGTCGGCTGCTAGTATAGAAAGTATTTTTATTCTTCAAAAAAGAGCAGTCCGCGCTTTTTAGAATTTACGAGCAAGGGATTGTCTTAGAGATTTATTTAAAGAGATTAATATAATGACAATTTGATTTTTGTGTAAAAAATTGTAACACATTTCATACTAATTTTGAAATGCATAATTTAAACATAAGAAATAAAAATAAAATTGCCATTCCGACATACAGGCTACAAAAAACTAGAGGTTCGTTTATAAAAATTTATACATTCAAATTTGTATAACAAGATTCCACATAGTGTAGCTGAATTGCCTTTTCCTTCAAGGTACACGATAAATAATTGCTAAAGGAGAATGCCCATTGTAGTATGGACTTTAGTATCGCCAAAAATGATTTTGTACCATAATGATTTTTATGATATATTGTAGATTTTTAACTATATATTCAATTATTAAAAACTATTTGACTCTATTTCGATGGGTAAAATTGAAATTAAACATCAAAGACTTTCAAGTTACGAATTTCTCCTATCATCATTTTTGCTAATACCTATTTAATTGTAGAAGATTAAAACAATAAAATGATTAAGTCTATCTTATCCAATAAATATTACAATTATTCAATAATTTATATAAAATAATTAATTAATTTAAAAATAATTGTTTTAGCAACATTGATATTAGCATAAAGCATTAGTATAAAGAAACTCTTAAAGCAGAATATTGTCTTATGCTTTTGCTTAAATCCTTTGCTTTGTGAAATCTACAAATGTTAGGTATTTAGTATAGTAGACAGTGGTGAAAATAATAATTTTCACCACTGTGAAAATTATTACTCGATTATAATAAATCGCACGTTTAATTTAAATTGATTAAACGATTTAATGTTAATATTACTAAATTAAATTGGTTATAAATTATAAAGTAGCAGATATAGATCAATATACACTCGACCTATCTATTGTGATTCCTAAACAATTGCGCATTATCAGTTTTTCATTACGCTACCTCTATGCAACATGATGTACATACAAGCTAATATTTCTGAGATCAGCTTGATGAGTATGTAAAACTATGTATATTTATGTATAGACAGATCACAGATTGGAATCTTAGTTTTGTAATAGTAATGCATATTCTATATAGTTATATAAAAAACATCTTTGTTTTACATAAAATTAATTCAAAAACGGCTGGATTAATTTATCTAATTGGCCGATTCGTCTTCGTTACAAATAGCAGAATAATGACTAAAATATAGGGAAAGCAGAAAAAAGACTAAAGAAAAGTAATTGTTTTGGTATTCCTTTTACCCTTTCACGAGAGGACAGTAGAATGTATCGAATATATTTTTGACCAATCGATCCGATCGGTAATATATGGCAATACCGAAGAGACTATTTATCAATGAAATTAGAATATCATCAATAAAAATACACGGCGAATGAAATGGAAGTGAAATAATTACTAATTATTATGTGGATTTATCTCCGGCGAAGTTTCGGCTTGGTATATTGCAGAGTTTTGTTAAAAATTGTTACTTATTTTTTGGTATTAGTTTGGTTAAGGCACAAGGACGAGTAAAGGTGATACTACGAATGGGCATACTCCTTTGACATTTTAAGTCTCTTCATTTATAAACTTATTATTTTTCATCCCTTAGCATATGGAAGAAGGGCCAAGGGAAGACGGGAGAGCGAACTCGCTGGTTGAACTCCCCGAACGTCTACCAGAAAGTGGAGGTTCTGGAGACCGGAACCAATGATCCGAGGAAGATCACCAAGGTAGAGTATCTGAGAGTCGAGGCCGAGTAGATGTTGTGGGGATGAAGGAAGGTGGTGCGTGAAGAGAGCACTTTTTTCTTCCTGTGAGTAAAGGGATCGTTTGTTCATACAGCCATGGCTTACATATATTTGTTGTTTAAAATTTTCGCGTGTTTTTTTCTGGTTGTAACACTCGTGTACTTCTCCTGCCTTCATATTGAGACATAATGAATTCAATGAGTGAATAGCACATAGACGACTAACTTACATACAGTTTCAATTATTCATTTAGTTTTTAAAAACTAACTTTTCGTAATTTCAGTTTATTTTGTCTATGGGATCATTGTGGTTATGCAATTTTTTAATACCAATATTTTTTGAATATTCTCTGTTTCTCTGGATTAAAATCTTTTGTAGTGTTAATGAGTGTTCTTAGGCTATTTGTGAATGTGACCTCATTACTGAAAAATTATATTCTCAGTATTTTAATTTATAATGTTGATATTTCGTAACGCCCTCTTCACGCACTCTCCTTGACAGATATCAAACCAAAAAAATTTTTATGTATATTATGTTACTCTTGTTCAATCTTATTTACTCGTCGCTATGTTAATCGTATGCTTAACGGATTATTATAAGTAATATTTCTTTATCCGCAGAAATGTTTGTGTGATCTTATTTTATATGCTGTTATTTTTTTGAGATAATATATTTTATCCATTTTTTCTAGTAACAAGTGCACAAAGACAGACTCTGTGTCCTTGGCATTTTTTACCAACCAACATAATGCATTTTTTTATATAGAACGACATTAATTTGTATTTTTTTATATTATTGTGTGAATTTATCAAGAGAGGCAAAAGTTTTGAACTTGTGTAATAGTTTCATCGTCTCAACATAATATAATTGTCGTGTTATTTCTTAGAGAGTGTAATGAATATGTGTTATATATATTGTTTTGATTTATGAAGTCTAACATTCCATAGAGTATAT
The DNA here is from genome assembly GCA_036419045.1 of Scirpophaga incertulas. Lineage (NCBI taxonomy): Eukaryota > Metazoa > Arthropoda > Insecta > Lepidoptera > Crambidae > Scirpophaga > Scirpophaga incertulas. The sequence continues at coordinate 1,554,845 of CM071636.1, read as the reverse complement.
TTAAATTTATAAATTTGTCAGATTCTATGAAGATATATTGTATGTTATGTCGACGGCATGTGATCCTTTTTTGTTGTACAAGTATTGTCTATGCTGATTTCTCTTTGTCATATCTGTCAATTATTTATATACTTTTGAAATGAATAAATTAAGTTAATCATTTTCATAATTGAAACGAAAAAGCGGAAGTCTATTTTTGTGACATATTCAACGTGCCGTCGACATTACTCCAAACGTTAAATAATGAATTTTAATATGTAATATATTTACATCGATTACGATATTATTTTTACATTGTTATTATTTTATTAATCGATAGATTTATCAGTCAAGTTGTAGATTTTATTTTGTCTTTAACATAGAGAAAATTTTAATGAGGCTATTTGATCGTTTATGAATTTTTAAACATTAAATCACAGTAGAGATAGTTTTATATAGATCGCCTATTTAATATATACGGTATATGCTATGTAGTTCCTCAAAGATATAAATTGTTACTAAGTACTAACATAGTTTCGAAGGCAAGAAAATTAGTTTTCATATAGTTAGGAACAATGTTCAAAATTCTGTTGAACAAAACGGCAGGTATTTTTCCGAGTTTTTTTTTAGTCTATACTATCCTGATTCGGACATGCACAAGCAATGTAAAAATATATAATTTCTATATCGATTAAATTTAAAAAATTATAAAAAGACAATTTCATAGTCAAAGATCTATTTTATCAGTGTTGCATTTAAAATCGGATATATTTCAACAGTTTTATAGTATACAATGTTGCATTTAGATCATTTTAAACTCGTGACAGGATGCGTAAACACTATTGATTTTTTAGATTATTTAGAATCAGATCTCGCTTAAGTTGAGAACTGATATTAACCCTCAGTGACCACCATTTGTAATTTATTTCACTAATTAGGCTTGTGTACAACTAAATATATGTTTATATTTTAAGTAATTTTTATCCTAATAAAGTATATTAAAATTAATTGCTGACGACGCCGCCGGTGCAGCGGTCGAGTGAACGACTACTGTGTCGCGAGACGCGGGTTCGAATCCCGCACGAGACAAATATTTTATATTACCTACGGAAGTTTTATGTCTCCTACGAATCGGGATAAAAAAATCCCGTTTTCGCAATATTGTCCACTGCTATTGGTCTCAGCGTGGTGTTAGATTGGATAGATATTAATCTATGAAATGCTGTGACAGCCATAGTCTATTGCAATGCTGCGACATATATGTATATATAGATATTATCTTCACAAATCAATAGTGTTTAGTGCAGACTGTCTTTATTACATGGGGTTGAATTTTACAAATATAACCCTATATATACAGGTTACTACGGAAATTCGTACTAATATTGGTGTGTTTCCATCAGAGATGAACAGCCTGTAGAAATAAATGTAGATTGCTTCGCGTTTTTTTTTTATTCATGCCATTAAATATTATTATGTTTATTTATATGATAAATCCCGACATTGTTAATCACACAAATGTATGTGAAAAAGTTAATTATAACATGGTTAGTATTAAATCAATGCTGTTAATTAAGTGTTTAGTCCATTTCAATAAAAGACAAGAAATAATTATGCAAGCTTAGTACAACTTACTTGTAGTCGAGTGGTAGTACACCGGTTTCAAGGTGTTGCTATCTCTGAGGTCCCGGGTTCGTTTCTCGCTGGGGGCAGATATTTTTGTTAGTCATGGTTGCTAAAATATATACTGCCGTCCAAAAGTTTGGAAAGATCATATTAATTGTGTAATGTTAATGTTTTGACGACCTCCATAGTCGAGTGGATAGTACACCGGTTTCAAGGTGTCGCCATCTCTGAGGTCCCGGGTTCGAGTCCCGGTGGGGGCAGATGTTTGTGTGATGAATGCGAGCATTTGTACCTTAGTCATGGTTGTTGATATATATTTCAATAAAAATTATTTATATATGTATAATATATGTATGTCTATCCGTTGCCCTAGATCCCATAGCACAAGCCTTACAGAGCTTAGTTTGGGCTAGGCTAATTAGTGTAAGTGTAACAAATATTTATTTATTTATTATTATTTATTTAATTGAAATAAAAACAACAATGAAACACACAAGTCATGATTTATTACTACGAAATCTTAATCAAACGTTAGATTAACATTAAGTAAGAAATATTCTGTACAATTAAATGCAAAAATAATGAAATTTTCATTAAATTTTGGCCTCATCAAAATGACCACCCTTGTTTTTAATTATTTCTTCACAAATTTTATTCATTCATTATAGATTGATTTATCGAAGTATTCGGGGTCTAGTGACTTCCGTTTTGTGAAAAATGAAATTTCGGCCAATCAGATTCATTCCACAAGAAATTGCATTTTCTTGCTGTATTTTCAGATAGTCTTCTTTATTCATTTTTCGGGCAATTTTAATCAAATGATCGGGCTTATTGTTACCAAAACATCCCCAAACCATTACACTACCACCACCATGCTTAACGGTCTTTTGTCAAAGGGCAAAATAGCTGATAAGAAATAAGTAGTTTTCTTCATTATTGTTACAAGCACGATTGTAAAAATAAATTAACTTTAACATGCACATGTATATTTAACAATTTATTTGCGGTGTGTTTCTAAACTTTTGGATAGTAGTGTATATTTCTAACAAAAATATCCGTTACCCTAGATCCCATTACAAAAGCCTTACAGAGTTAGTTTACTTTGAGCTAGGCTAATTGGTGTAAGAAATATTTTTTGCTTGGGTGGATAAAGACAGCCAAAGCTGTATTCAAGTAACTGTTATTGAAATGAACTATGATACGATTCCTTCTAGATTTCACAACGTTAGCTTACCCCTTGAGATATTATTCAATAGTTTGATATAAGAATTTTAATATAAGATGTTTTGTACGCAATGCAGTTTGTTGTTCAAGCCTAGCTGTGTGTAGAGTTGTGGCCAGTTTTTTTTTTCTAACCCGTTACGTCTTGAGGCACTGCGGTAGAGTCGGGATGTTCATGTAAAAAAAATATCGATATTTTTTACGATATAATATATCGATACTTGGCGATATATCGAATAAATATATCGATATTTAAAAAATATCGTATCGTAAACACAATAAACAAAACAGAGAATAATTATTACAACTTGCTTTGTCTATGCAGCAACAGCTGTTTTTATAAATAGTTATTTATACACACTTAACGGTTTTGTGCATATTCCATAAACTATAATTTTTAAAGGTGTAATCACATAAATAGCTACATAAAAAGCTAGTTTTCGCTTTTTATGGGGTATTTTCGTTTTATATTCAAATTAACTATGATGCAGATTAAAAAAAATAACTAGATGAAAAGAAAATGGAATGTCACCCGATATTTTATATATCGGATGAAATATATCGATATTACATTCGATACTAGATGATTCGATAATATCGCATTGAAGCGATATATCGCGTACATGTATCGATATTTTTTGAAATCTCGATTTGTATCGCCCACTCCTACGGTAGAGTTGGACCTAGTTCTGGAAGTGGAGCTATTACATACTCGTCAACGACTTCCAGGGCATAACCGCCAAACTACATAAGAGTGGGTGCTGAAGGAAACCGACATGATTTTCATCGTGTCCTTCGTCGTTTTTAACCACATCGAGTTTAATTTATACTCTGTTGCACAAATCAGTTTTTATATAGCTACTAAGTTCATTTTCGATCAATAATTTTATTATATACTAAAATGCGGCCAACGAGAAGCGATACCAAATGTAAACAAACCCATTGCAAGATGATTGCAAGTGGCAAGGCTCCATTAAATTTATACGTACCTATACTAGTTGGTACCCGCGATTTCGTCTGCGCAGTATTAGTATTTCGAGTAACTTATATTAGCGAGGCGTGGTATTCTTTACAAAATTGTAGCCTATGTGTTATTCTGACTTACTTACAAACTTTCATACATACAAACTTTTGCGTTTATAATAATAGTTTATGGATATTGTAGTAGATAATAGTTTTAATCTGTTGTCGCAATTAAATAAATATTCGCAAATTGTAATAATATATTAAAAACGTTAACCCATTTTTCTATATATTTTAGAATAATTTGATAAATAATACTGTGTTATTTAAAAATACAAACTACGATGATTAAATAAAGATAAAAAAACCACCTGTCACCTGAATGTTTGCGAATGAGTCGTTACGACAAATAGGGTAGACGACTACAACTGATTATGGCCGTTTTTATACTATAATTATCTGATTTGAGCAATTTATATCTCATGAAAGTATGTCAATATAGAAATTTCAGTTTAATTATTAATTTATATTGTTTTTAGATTTCTAAAAAATGAGCAATTATTATTTACGTAATTCTAATGAAACGAACACATTTCTAGCATTCTCACAATAAATGTATAATATATAGAAAGTATACTTATAAATGTACAAATAACAAAGTTATTTTAAAATTTGTTTATACGCTCATACAAATTAGGCGAGTTTACTGAGTTATGACGTCACGATTGCAGTGTTTTTAGTATGGAGCGTTTTTGAGCGCCCCGCGACAGCGCCGCAAACATGGCGATGTATCTTCAAAAGTAATAGGCGCAGGTGTACTGTTGGTTCTACAATAATTCTCACTTAAAAGAGTACTCTTATTATATACAGAATTTAAAAAATTGTCATCTACCCAATTCACAAGATGGAAAGAGACAGATAATAGATTGTCAGTTCCATTGCCGCTTTTTAGGTAAGTGACCTTTCGTATCGCGGCTAGTTGGCCGTATTAATCTTTATTGATTTAACACGAGTCTAAGGATATATTTTGTTTTTTTTTTTGTATACTGCTGTTTTATATGCAAAGGGCGTGTAGGATATACAGCCTAGTCGTTTATTTTTATACAGTTTTATTATACAGCCTCGTTTGTCGTATTTTTTTAAACACTATTTAGGGTAATTCGTATTAAAAAAAATGGTCACAACAAACTTTTTGCTTATTTTTATCTCTGCTTATATAATAGAGTTTTACGAAACTAATAATAATGGTTTAATAAATTTATTAATATTCTGTGTTGTGTTCTTTCTTTGAATACTCACACATTGAAATGCTTTTGATAGTGAAATTGTTTTTTTTTAATTCATTTTGTTTTGTGTATTTACGCTTTTTTTGTGTTGTATTTTTGACAATAACTAATATTGTAATGTTTTGCAGTGGGTGGATGCTAACAACGAAGAGGTAATTACTGTTTTATCGACCGATTTGGTTAAGTTGTTCTATCTCTTTCTTTCTCGCTACTTCTCACTCTCTCTTTCTCTCTCATATGATTTGCCACAGGGTTGCGCAGACGACATAAATTTAGTTTTAAATTCACGCTTCCCATTAATGTTTTCTATTTAATTTACTCCATCATTAAATCTTTTGTCTGTGTATAATTATTATGATAGTCTACAAATTTATACACCTGATTTTGCGTACATGTAGACAGATATTGAAGATTTTCACTTTATATAATCTGATATTTCTTCTCGTGTTTCCTCAACTTTTATCAATTCTTTCTTTCACATTCATCAGTTAACACTTTCATTTATATTCTTCTTTCATCATTTATATAGTACATAACTCTAGGATATTAATGAGGTCGTGACATCCAATTGTTTTTATATTATTGAATATAATTTAAATGTAGATTCCTTCATCATTTCAGCTGAAAGACTCACCCTGCTAGACTCAGGTCTCTCCTAAGGACCTCCACACTGATCGGCCCTGCTCTGATTATCCATATCGGTGGTGGAAGACCTACCAATGCTACTTAGGGAGCGTTCAAGTATTACGTAATCCAATTTTTGAAAATTTTTGCCCCCCTTGTAACGCACCGTAACACTCAAGTAATCATTTTTACCAAAAGTCATTCACACATCAAGTCACAGACCACTCCCGCCCCTGTAACGCATCGTAACGTTTAACGGGAAAAAATTGCGTTACGTATTACTTGAACACCCCCTTAGCATATGTCTGCTACGTGGTCCTATCTGCCTCAATGGGCAGTCCAGGGAGCCATGTGCCCTACGCACTGCTACTTAAGGACTTATTAAAGTTCTAATTCAGTCACACTGAGAAACCCCATTGTCATTTGGGTGACTTTAAGTCCTATAAAGCCCATTTATTGTATTGAGCCTCGTCATGAGGTTTGCTTGTTGACCCTGGACTAGTACCCAGATATCGACCACTCCAATTAAGGTTATTTATAAAAGACACTCTTTAGTAAAATATTGCAGTCTCATGTAGTACTTCTAAATATGTAATATTGTCAATGAAAAATAGACGCCATCTTTGTTACCTAGTGCTATTAAATAAATTGGTAAATTAAGATACATTTTGGACCGCATGTTCAAAGAGTTTCTTTATTATTAAGATTTATAGTGTATGTACAATTGTACAACTGCAAGAATAATTATTAATTTGTTCAAAGTTATTTGGTTGTACATACATATATGTGTAGCGTAATGCTATGTATATATACATTCTAAGTTCTTACATTTAGATGGCATTTCATTTATCGTAACTCTGTGGCAACCCTTCTGTTCTTTGCTCCAAATTCTGTTCCATCTTCCGTATCTTACTTTTTCTTTTATTTTAAGCAAGGGAATCTTATATATACTGGTATATGCAAGTGGTTTAATTACATCTGGTATAAGTTGTTTAGAAAAGAAATGTTTCGCGTGGATGTACCTACATGCGACATTTAACTCTATTACAATGGTATTTGGAAATATTATCTCTTCGCTTATCAAATAACAGATTTGTGATTCCGTAACTTATAACTGCATAAAGATACTGTGCGAAATTTAAGCTTAAATAATAGGAATTAAAGCTGCAATTTGTTTGAATTAATAAATCAGTAACCTATGAATACTTCAGCTGTTGTTAGTATTCACCATTAATAATGTCGCTCTGACAATTTTAATATTAATTTAATTAAATAATTTTATGCGCGTGTTTCTCTTATAATACTGTGTCAACAGCATTTCAGTACCCTTTCCTTGAAAAATGACGTATTTTCGTCCAAAATACCCAAACATCGAGTATGTACAGTGTAGCGAAGGGAAACGGAAAAATGTTGCCACATTCAAAATATATTGACCATCCCGCACCCCTTTTGTTTGTCCTAGACTTGATGCTGCTATTATTATGAGAAGTGTTCATTTTTATATATTCAGTGTTGCCTGCACAATACATTATGTTTATAAAGTGGAAATATTAGTTTTCATTCTAAGAAGTCCGTATTGACGGATATCATACTTGTATTTTATCTGTGAAAATGTTTTGACAGCTGTCAAAATTAAACCTTAGCCTTGAGTTCTATCAAACTGTATTAAACATTTATTGAAAAATTAAGTGGACGTATAGAAAAATCATGTTTTGTTGCTCTCATATCAAATCACAATATGAAAAATATTTTATGACATTCATCAAAGCATGATTCTTTTATACGTCTACAAAACTTTTCAAAAAGCTATTAATATTGTTCTATAGAGATCGTGGAGCAGTTTTAGTTTTTGCTTTTTTTTTTGGTATGGTATATATTTTTAAAGAAATCGAATGAATTAAATGTTGATGTTAAGTTGGCAACACTGAATTGTGATTAGTTTATTTTGCTCGTCGTTTCAGCTTTTGCATGTTGGAATGTTTATTAATGATTTCATTTTCTCGAATAAATAAACCCTATACTGTACACGCTCGATGAAGGTTCAAAGGGAGAAATATATTCAATATTTTTTTTTATTTTATTCATTTATACTATCCATTAACAAAGCACGCAGTTTCTTTTCTTTTACGACCTTACACGCTTCCACTAACCGACGCTTTCCACTGTAATTGTAGTGCAATTTTAATGCTGGCAACATTTTTCTAATGTCGAACTTTCTTTCCTTTCGCTACGCGGTTTTGGGCCTTACGCGTACGGCAGTGGGTCCAAGATGGCTCGCCCGCTCACTCCAGCACCCCTGTCAAGATCGACACACTACAGTTTGTGCCCAAAAACACCAATCCCAAGGAGTTTAAGAAGCTGCAACAGCAGGTAAGTCACATTTTTTATATTTCAATATAGGATAGACACAATTACATAAGTTAATTTATGTAAACTTTTGCTTTTATTTTTTTTTCTGTTGATATTTCTCATTCGTTGTTTTCATCAGAAAGATGTCACGGTATTATATACATTTATTATTTATGTATTTATTTATTTATTGCGTGACACATTCGTAATATTAGATGGTAATTATAACATATTTTAGACGCATGTGACACCCTATAATCGCATTGCAATGTTTGCATTATTGTCAAATAAAAGTAATACATACAACATCCAACATCCACACACATGAACAATGTAATACAATACTTACTAGATTGTCCTTTAATTATATCTACGATTTATATTTAAAAAAATCATCCATAGAGTAAAATTTTCTCTGCAAGAGCCACGGGCGCAATTCCTTTTTAAATCAGTTATATGGGAGAAACTTTATGTGTTCTGGTAATTTATTAGAAATCTTAATGTTCATTGCATAACAATTTTTTTGGAAGCATGCGGTTCTAGGTGTTAGATCTAGAACAGGCCTATGTGGCTGTCTAGTATATTCTTTCACATTATGTGCCAAGTTTTAAGATTGTAAGGCTGTAATTTAATGCTGTTGTCACACATAATATCGTTGTGAATTGTAAAATGCTGTCTTCTAAATAAATTTGGGGATGATTTTTATATAAAATGACGATCAAAAGATTCGAGTCGCTTAGAAGAAAATTGTGAACTCATATATAAATGCAAAAAAAAAGATTTGAAAATATTATTTGAGTTTTTAAATAAATAAACTTCCTTGTCTTATATGTTGGTTGTTCTTTGGGTGAATAGAGAATTTTAAATATTCTAGTAAATAGTAGTTATTTCTTATCTATTGATAATGCATTAAAAGTTATTACATATAACATAATAACAGATCAAGGAGAATCGTAGAGCGGACAAGATAAGCGCCGGCCCTCAGTCCCATATCTTGGAAGGAGTCACCTGGGACGAGGCCAGCAAGCTGGTGGGAGAGGACGCCGCCAACACGCACACCGGGGACCATGTGGTGAGTTGACAGCTGTCAGTTTGCCGTTACAGGCAAAAGGAACTGTGATCTTACAGCCTTGTGTTTAGTTTCTCTGTTGATCTTCGTATTCCTTACACTTTACTTAGGTAGAAAGAAAAGAAAGAAGAATTGGTAATGAACAATAATTACCTGGAGTAATCTTTAAAGATACATCGCTGGTTTTTTGCCGCAGCTGGGCTTCTTCTACACATATAGTATACGTATTGAACAGCTTGGTTCCTTCCGTACAAAAGTAAAAAAAAAGCTATAAAAAATATAATAAATAGAAGCATTGTTACCCTGCCTCGGTCTTTTCAAAGTTAATGACTCTGAATAACCTCAAAGATAATTATATATACTCCGTTTGTTTAGGTAATTAACTAAATGTAAACAAATCATAAAAAGGTTTCTTTTATAGGTCCACTTTTTATTCCGAGATAAAATGTAATCAAAACAAATTATTGGTTCTTATATTATATCTTTCTATATATAACTACCTCGTTTAATTTTAAACAGTAAATATTATTTATTTAGTTTAAAAATAATAAATAACTTAGATTATAATAGCTTCACACAAGTATTGCAAGGTGTGACTACTGTAAAGAACCTAAAAAGACTGGTGTTCAAAACATTTCTTGTAAATTCATAGTTAAAATAACCCTACTAAATTAAAAAGTAAACCTGCACGATAGAGCGGCAACACGTTTAACTGTAATTTCAATTATCCGGGTTACCAGACGCCATTCGTTTCGTGTCATTGTCATTTCACGGTTCGCTTAACGCTTTACTTTCGTCGCATTTTTGAGTTTCTTTACTGTTTTCTTATTTTGTTATTGTTTGTATTTTGTTGTTGTAATATTTTAATTGTTATAATGGGTGATTCCAAGCCGGGTACTAGTCGTACAAGCAATGTAGTTTTTATACACCTCAATATACAAATAAACATTGTAATAAAAGGTTGAAAATCCCTGAACGCCGCCATTTTTATTGTTTACCTTTAGTTAATTACCTAAACAAACGGAGTATAGATAATATTCACTATTTGAAAATTTTGCTTTTTGTTCTGCCATAAAAGTTGCACTTAAATTTAATACGTCACACATTAATGGGAATGTGTTATATTAAGTTATATAGTGACAAGAAGGGGTAGAGTGAGAAATGAATATATCAGGGGAAGTTTGAAAGTAGCCCCCCCCCCTATTGTTGAAAAATTGTGAGAATGAGACTTTTCTGGTATGGTCACGTATTAAGAAGAAGAAATGATCATGTTACTAGGTAAGTTATGAATATTATGGCGGTCGAATCGCGTGAGCGCACCCCGCCATGTGCCCCGTATGGGCCCAGAGAACTCGGGGGGGGGTTTTAGTGGGTAGGCCGCTCCTTTTGACCGGAGAGCCCCACACACGGCCGCGCCTTGCCAGCGCGGTGTCAGGGTGCTCAAGGTCGCATTCCCCCCCCTCAAAAAAAAACAAAAAAAAAAGGTAAGTTATGAATATTAAAGTTGTTGGGCTTGTGGGGAGAGGAAGACCGAAGAAGCGATGGATGGACTGTGTGAATGTTGATATGTTGAAGAAGGTAGCCAGTGGCGAAATGGCGAATTATAGAGGAGTGTAGAAGAGGATGACATGTTGCGTCGACCCCACATAAAATTGGCAAGAGAAAAAAGAAGAAGTTGTTTACGCCAATAGCCTGATTTTTTTTTCCTCAGGAGAGGAGGCTGAGAATCCGTCATGGATACCAACGCAACAGGCAAGCAGGGATGCGTTGATTATGTTGGACTCTTGGTGAATCGAGGCGGCCACCAGACCTACCGCCTAAACTCAGCCTAAGCCTTTGGTCCTAATGACCCTACTGGCTTTATTGATGAGAGCCGCACCTCAGGAGAGGCACGATTAGCACTGCCCCATGGGGAGGGCATAAGCGCTAGAAGAAAGCACGGTTCACCAAAGTGGGACCGGCCTGTATTGACGGGAACCTACACGTGGCTAAGCAGAAGGTTGCCGAATGCAGGTCTAGAAGGTCCTGCGTTAATTGGTTAGGGGGGTCGCTTAGGACATGTCGTGGTCTACGTGTCCTCTGCCAATATGGACTGATATCCTGGTATGGATCCGCTGAAGGCGGTGTTGATGGGAACCAATAGCCTGATTCGCGCTTGTGGCCTCCACGCGATCGCTAGTAGATATTAGCGTGTGTTATAACGTGATGGCTGGACTGACGAGATAATAACTCTCTTATTACAAAAACTTCTAAAACTCGGGTTTAAACGAGGTCTATGTAGTTCGGGTCTAAACCAAGGTCTCTGGCTTAGACCGGACTTTATTACAAAAACAAATTCAAGTACGATGTTCCAAAACTCGAGTCTAAAGAAAATCATTCATTCATTCGTTCGTTTTTAACGGCTTTGGCACCCTAGTTTTAGCCAATTTTATTAGTAAACCAATAATCGTTCCATTTCACGCAGCTTCGTTTGTAACCGACTTCATAACTATAGTGAAAATAAAACTACAAAGTTGATAAAAACATTTATTTTCTAAGATAAATTTAGTTTTAAAGTGTATATAAGAAGAAATGTAAGTATGAAAGAAAATATTTGTACTAACATTTCTTCTTATATATACTCGAAAATATAATAATACATTTCACGTTGTAAAAATTGCTTGTTGGAACGTAAATTAAGTACCTATTCAACATTTGCCGCCCTTTTGCCACCAAAGAATTAAACTAAACAAATTTATTTCGTGTTCTTTGAATTTTACAATGATATCTTTAATAAACTGATATAAAAATGGAAAATAATAAGAAATCCTATAATCGGTGCCAAGAAGACAAGGCATGTACTTACCTAGTTTATATTTTAATAAAGAACTTTTGAAAATTAAAATATTAACTGTGCATAATTCTAAGTTCATAAAACGACGTACAGTTGGAAATGTGTCCAAAATATCCAAATCGTCTAAATCCATATCATCGAGTAAATCAATATCTATTATCAAGCCGTAAAGTCCGTGAAATATCGAGAAAATAAACTAATAGCAAGAACAATAAAAACCGAACAACCGCAAACACAAATCACCTACGCAAATCACAGACTATCTAGTTAGAGATACGTATGCACAAACTACAAATTGTCAGCTGTCAAAAATCATAATTTCTCTTTAAGCCTAGTTTATCTTTAAACCAGAGATCGGTTGAACCCGGTTCTTTGGGTAAACCGTGTCTTGTGATATCAATTTCATTAAAATCTGAGTTAAACCAGAGTTTTCGTTTAGACCAGGCCCAAAACCAGGTCATGGAATAACACGGTAACAGACCGACCTATACGCGACCCGCGCCTTTACAATTTTATTCCTATTTATTGTGAGTGTCCTTTTTTTTCCCGCTGAGGAAAATGCATTGAATTGCATACCCCGGCTGCGGAGAGCCGGCGGTTTTCTGGGGCTCTCCTCCCCAGAAGGGGAGGCTTCCTCCATGTAGGGAGCTCCCGGGAACGCGACTTTCGGAAACCCCCAGCCTCCGCTCCCCTGCAGGGGAGCCCTCCTCGAGGGAGACAACTACCTCCCCCGATCTCCTACACCGACGGCGCCCCCCGGCCATGGGAGTGGCGTGGTCCCTCCCGGGTCGCTTAGCCGGGGCGCGACTTACATTGTGAGTGTACCTAAACTTCAATGTCAATATTCTCGCTGGCACAGTTTAGGTATTATGAGTGTACCTAAACTGTGCTAGCGAGAATATTGACGAGAAGAAAAGGCTCAGTGGTAATTCCGACGATATGTTGGATATGTTGAAGAAGGGAGTGAGTCTTAAAATGGCGAGTGATAGAGAGTGGAAGAGGGAGACAGGTTGCGCCCCACATGAAATTGAGAACAGAGCAAGAGAGAGAAGGACACGTGTGTTCCTGTTATAGATCTGATCTGTTTGTTTGTCCGTCAGGTACTAATGGGTGCAGCCTCTAAGGGAATCATCCAACGGGGGCATCAACACAACGCGACCGTGTACAGCGCGCCGTACGCTAGGAACCCGTTCGACCACGTCACCGACCGAGACATCGACGAATATCGACGCATCGTTGAGAGGAAGCAACGGGGCGGGGAATGTGAGTAGCAACATTTATTTAAACTTTATAGCATTTTTATTTGTCCTTTATGTTTTGGTGTCAACACCAATGTAATTGAAAATGCGCGATTTTCTTATGACTCATAAGACAATATTGTGGTCTAGCAGCAACACTATGAACACTGTATTTACAATTCTGTATTTAATTATTGTTATTTGTTTTATAATATATTGTTACGAGCTGGGGTCAGTAAATCAAACTGCGGTCTACCAAAACACTGAACTTTTATTAATTACCACACTAACAGTCACTAATCACTTAACTGAAAGCACTGAAAGTCGCTTCTTAGTTCTCCAATATCACTTCTTAGATGTTTTCGCACTGTATCGCAAAACAATACTCTTCCCGGCGGCCGGACACAGCCTTATATAGTCCCCTAAGATACTTGCCACTCTTGCCAGAACATTCGCGGACACACTCGAATGTGTAGTCCAATACGTCGCGCGTTCGAGACGTTTCGAGTATAACTGTCTCGATACTCGAATATTCTCGATACACAATACTCGAATATTCCCGTACTATCTTTCTCGAATATTCTGTGTTTGTCTATTTCTTTCTAATGATGTTTTCTCATTCTAATACTTCTCGAATGTTCTAACTATCTCTGTCTCTTTCTACTATTGCTATCTCTTTCACTCCTATTGAAATTTATGTCCTTTTACTGAAGTAGGCTTAATGGCTCATAAGGGGTCCTGAAAACGCCTGAAAACGGGTTTTCAGGTTATTGCGGCATTGGATAGAGGGTAGCCTGAAACGTACTGAAAACATGTTTCAGGCGTCTGAAAACTACTGTAACTTGGGTGTAATTTAGATTTTTTAGTATGTGAAAGAGCTACTTCTGAAACGGCCTGAAACGTTTCAGCCTGCTGAAAACGTTTCTAAGTCACAGAAAATCACTTTTGAAGTTTTACTAAGCCACCGGCGTAACAATATAAAAGGATAGACCAGAACGAACTTGGCTGTTGAAGGGTAATACCACGTTTTCCAAGTGGCAATTTTCCATCGTCAATGGGTAGCGGTTCTGGCGACAGATTGGTTCAATGGTGTCATGGAGGACCTGGTTTTGTACCCTATAATAATAACGAAATCGCAATAAGGAACCTTAGATTTTTGAAATTGAATTGAAATTGACTAGAAAAGACAAATCTGTGAGTTGAAGTTTGCCTGGCGAGTGACGTGCGCGTTGTGTTCGTGTGCAGACGACACGGACCTGTCGGAGTGCGACACGGAGGCGGTGAGCGCGGCGCAGGTCACGTCGCCGGCCAGCGCGCACTCCGAGACCGAGGAGGAGTCCCGCGGCGGTGAGTGTCCCCCCTGCAGCGCTGCCGGCGCGGCCAGGTCACGTCGCCGGCCAGCGCGCACTCCGAGACCGAGGAGGAGTCCCGCGGCGGTGAGTGTCCCCCCTGCAGCGCTGCCGGCGCGGCCAGGTCACGTCGCCGGCCAGCGCGCACTCCGAGACCGAGGAGGAGTCCCGCGGCGGTGAGTGTCCCCCCTGCAGCGCTGCCGGCGCGGCCAGGTCACGTCGCCGGCCAGCGCGCACTCCGAGACCGAGGAGGAGTCCCGCGGCGGTGAGTGTCCCCCCTGCAGCGCTGCCGGCGCGGCCAGGTCACGTCGCCGGCCAGCGCGCACTCCGAGACCGAGGAGGAGTCCCGCGGCGGTGAGTGTCCCCCCTGCAGCGCTGCCGGCGCGGCCAGGTCACGTCGCCGGCCAGCGCGCACTCCGAGACCGAGGAGGAGTCCCGCGGCGGTGAGTGTCCCCCCTGCAGCGCTGCCGGCGGCGGCCAGGTCACGTCGCCGGCCAGCGCGCACTCCGAGACCGAGGAGGAGTCCCGCGGCGGTGAGTGTCCCCCCTGCAGCGCTGCCGGCGCGGCCAGGTCACGTCGCCGGCCAGCGCGCACTCCGAGACCGAGGAGGAGTCCCGCGGCGGTGAGTGTCCCCCCTGCAGCGCTGCCGGCGCGGCCAGGTCACGTCGCCGGCCAGCGCGCACTCCGAGACCGAGGAGGAGTCCCGCGGCGGTGAGTGTCCCCCCTGCAGCGCTGCCGGCGCGGCCAGGTCACGTCGCCGGCCAGCGCGCACTCCGAGACCGAGGAGGAGTCCCGCGGCGGTGAGTGTCCCCCCTGCAGCGCTGCCGGCGCGGCCAGGTCACGTCGCCGGCCAGCGCGCACTCCGAGACCGAGGAGGAGTCCCGCGGCGGTGAGTGTCCCCCCTGCAGCGCTGCCGGCGCGGCCAGGTCACGTCGCCGGCCAGCGCGCACTCCGAGACCGAGGAGGAGTCCCGCGGCGGTGAGTGTCCCCCCTGCAGCGCTGCCGGCGCGGCCAGGTCACGTCGCGGCCAGCGCGCACTCCGAGACCGAGGAGGAGTCCCGCGGCGGTGAGTGTCCCCCCTGCAGCGCTGCCGGCGCGGCCAGGTCACGTCGCCGGCCAGCGCGCACTCCGAGACCGAGGAGGAGTCCCGCGGCGGTGAGTGTCCCCCCTGCAGCGCTGCCGGCGCGGCCAGGTCACGTCGCCGGCCAGCGCGCACTCCGAGACCGAGGAGGAGTCCCGCGCGGTGAGTGTCCCCCCTGCAGCGCTGCCGGCGCGGCCAGGTCACGTCGCCGGCCAGCGCGCACTCCGAGACCGAGGAGGAGTCCCGCGGCGGTGAGTGTCCCCCCTGCAGCGCTGCCGGCGCGGCCAGGTCACGTCGCCGGCCAGCGCGCACTCCGAGACCGAGGAGGAGTCCCGCGGCGGTGAGTGTCCCCCCTGCAGCGCTGCCGGCGCGGCCAGGTCACGTCGCCGGCCAGCGCGCACTCCGAGACCGAGGAGGAGTCCCGCGGCGGTGAGTGTCCCCCCTGCAGCGCTGCCGGCGCGGCCAGGTCACGTCGCCGGCCAGCGCGCACTCCGAGACCGAGGAGGAGTCCCGCGGCGGTGAGTGTCCCCCCTGCAGCGCTGCCGGCGCGGCCAGGTCACGTCGCCGGCCAGCGCGCACTCCGAGACCGAGGAGGAGTCCCGCGGCGCCTGCAGCGCTGCCGGCGCGGCCAGGGACCAGGACAGAACAATGAGTCCCTTTCTCACCTGTACACACTACACTCTATTTAAGTGAACATAGAAACCATTTTAATTAATTTAATGAAAGTACGCGTAGTGCGTTCTGTACACCCCGTATTTCAGAAGAATATTGCTGACGTAGGTTTTTATTTAATGTTGCTAAATTCGTTATGTCTAATTATCCCGATCAGCCATATTTGGGTATATAAATTCGCGTTTTTCTCAAACTCTTCAGTCTCTGGTTGACAAGCGGAGACACTGCCCGACTACGGGCCTGATTCTTTCAGCCCAAGTCTTGGCCGGCCAGACCTCGCCGTGGTGTTTTTAATCCGTCAACTACCAAAGTCGATAATAGTGCTCAGAGTATAGTTAGTTATATAAAGTTTGTGGTCAACTATTTATATAAATAGTCCTGAGAATTAAAATCGTTGCGCAATATTCGTTTTTTAACAAATTTATTGTATAGCGTAACAGTTCGTTATGTGTGCCCGCGACTTCGTCTGCCCAGGACACTTCTCGTCATATTTTGGACAATTCACACGATATCATCATAAATTGCAAATAGCATGTGTGTTATTCTGATATATCAGCTATGTTATTGTAAAGTTTGCATCAATACTTACAAAGATTCACGTTTGTAATATTAGTAGGGATTTTCAATATTTTTTCTTTAATCCCCAGAACATCGAGTGCTCAGAATAGAGACGAAGCAAGCGCCAGTGAGGAGTCAACCCGAGGTCGTCCTCAGCGACGGTGAGCAATTTCTCAACGTATTGTATCCGTTCGTACGGATATCGTATCCGTTGGTACGGGTATCGTATCCGTTGGTACGGATATCGTATCCGATGGTACGGATATCGTATCCGTTGGTACGGATATAGTATCCGTTGGTACGGATATCGTATCCGTTGGTACGGATATCGTATCCGTTGGTACGGATATCGTATCAGTTGGTACGGATATCGTATCTGTTGGTACGGATATCGCATCCGTTGGTACGGATATCGTATCCGTGGGTACGGATATAGTATCCGTTGGTACGGATATCGTATCCGTAAAAATCTGCCTTCATTTCGTGCACAATTGAATGAATCTGGTTATATTTTTATTTTTCGATATATTTAGAGTTTAGAATGTTGTGGAATTTGAGTTTTTATAGAGCATGTCTTATTTAAATGAATGATTTGCATGAATTATTTTATTAGTTTCATTTCCCAGTATTTTTGGATGATAATTTTGTATACTATTGTCTATTTAGTGGTAATTAATATACATTTCGGCTCATCTTTGATACAATAATTTTATGTACATAATGTAAATTTTCATTACATTTTCTAAGTGCGATTTGACTCGTTAAGGCCCGTAATAATAAAATTGTTTTGAGGCTTTCTTTTTTTTTTTAATGCAATGTGACAACTAGACTGCAGCCTGTGAAAATATTGAATAATGCGGTCCGTGATGCTGTTTCAGTTGATCGTTTTTTGTTTTGATATTATTATTAACGCTTTTTAATTGTTCTCGCATTTCTCTCGCGCACCTCACGACGACCCGGGCCACACTGGCCCCCTCACACATATACAAAAAAAAAACCAACTTTTTAGTTATTTCAAAAGATTGTACATTTTTTTGGACCGTCCAAATCAAAGATGGCCGTTTTGTACAATAGTAATGGTAGGACAAACCGCATGTAAGTTTGTTGTGTACTTTTAGATTCGGTCGATTTCTTGAATGCGGAGAGGGCGCACGCCGACAGGACAAAAGGTAAAGTCTATATATATATACATTTCTTTGTCAACAAATCCTAGTGATACTGTATATCGGTATTGACGTTACTAATTATACAGGTGGTTCACTATTTGTTTCATTGTGAGATTAATTTTATGGCTTTATACTTTTGACATTGCAAAAGGCATGCAAAGATTTTTCTTTAATAATTAATATAAGAGTTTTGTTTTAGAAACGCAGCAGTTTCTCTGTACTCTTTTTTTTTTGTTTTATTAAAGATTGTATGCCTCATTTTAAAGTATGTCTCATTTTAAAGATGACAGCGGTATAATGTTTTTAATAATGAACACCGAGTTAATAAGGTTTATAATTTTTTCATTTACAAATTGTTTATTTTCAGAGATTAATTCATTTAATGATGAAGTGATAGTGCATAGTTTCTTGCGTCCAATTTCAGTGGCGTGCAATTTTATTACAATACAAAGGGTAGTATGCCCTTAATCAAAATCTATAAAATTCTTGTCTTTTTTCGTTTTACGTGGTTTAAGAAAAAAGCAGGTTAATTTATTAGAAATTTCCTTTTTAACAAACCTCCTAACAGTATGACATAATAATAAAAGAATTGTAAATTATATAAGCATACATTGCAGCGATTAATTGTTATCACTAAACAGTATAAAACAAAGTCGCTTTCTCTTTCCCTATATCCCTATGTGTGCTTAAATACATACACTCACGCCTTTTTCCCACGGGGGTAGGCAGAGATTACGTCTTTCCACTAGCTACGGTCTTTACGTATCTCTTTCACTTCATCTACTTTCATAACATTCCTCATACATGCTCGACGATTGCGGGTACTTCTGACCTGGCCTTTTTTGAGGACACTTTCGATTTGTTCGAAAACGCGACGGATTTTGATGCGGTTTTTTTTAATAGATAGAGTTATTAAAAAGGAAGCTTTACATCCATTAAATAGTGAAGAAATACTGTTATTTTTGAGGTGTCTAATGTGATGTCGTAAATAATTACATTTTTTCCGATTACAATGCAATCGATTATACGAGTATACAAAGTTCGCAGTTTTTCTGTTGTGATTTTTGTATTAGTATATAATATAAATTCGGCTATTTTATCTGCGAACTTGAGTAAAAAAATTATTTCACATAGTGAACAACCTGTATACGTAGTAAGTTATGCATGCATGCAATGTAACTATCGTACTTACTTACCGTGCATATCTGTAGTGATTTTTGTAAATTTGAAAAAAAAAACAATGTCGCACTTGAAGTCTAAGACAGTGTAACTTAATATTTTTAACGTTTAATACAACAAATAACGCTGTTTGTAACGAGCTACGATATTGTAGTGATTTTTTTTCGCCACGAACACTTACAAATCGTCCAATTACTACATATTTGATACCTAATTTATTTAACCAATTAAAGCCAGATATAGAAAAAAAGTGGTAATAGAAATGTTTTTAAAAAGAAATTAAAGGCAATACTTTCGGAAAAATTTATAGTGAAAGTAGAATAAGTTGCTGAAAGACAGAAATGTTATATTCTTATATATAAAAATGAATCGCAAAATGTGTTGGTAAGCTCATAACTCAACAACGCCTGGACCAATTTGGCCAATTCTTTTTTGTTAATGTTCGTTGAAGTTCAAGGAGGGTTTTTACAATGAGGAAAATTCGAATAATTATCGGAAATACCCCAAAAACAGCCCTTTTATTTTCCCATGCAAACGTTTTCTAACTAAAACGTACAGTCGAATTGAGCTTTATTGTTATTGTATAAAGTTCATATTGCAAGCACTCACTGTTGTCTAAGCAATGAAGGTGTGTTCCTAACATCAAAGAGTCAATTTGCGCTTTATTAACGCTACATATAGTTGAAATTCAATCATATCAATCAAAACAGTGTGCGTGCGTGCGTTGGAGCACAGAATACATCGTTGGAGGATTTAATGTCACGTTCCAAAATTGAATAGCCACAAAATGTAATAGGTCATTTAGACTTTTTTTGCGATTTGGTTGACTATGCGACATTATCTATAAAATAATTAGGAACAAAAAACTGCCACTGTACAAATCTTTTTGACAGGACGAAGTCTGTCGGGTCCGCTAGTATATGATAGAAATGTATTAAATGTAGAAATATAGTTAGTAATATATGTATGTAGTTATAATTAGAGATCGGATAATCGGATGCATATTTACCTAAAGTTAGTTTAAGACAAAGTATGGAAACGGCTTTTTGTTGTTTTGTTAAATAAAAATCCGGGATTGCGGAATTGGATAGCCGGATGTTTATTTATTTAGCTAATTTAGTTTTTCCAAAGTATGGAACTGTCTTTTTATTTTATTTCCATAATAAAAATCCCGGAATTCCGGTACTGTAGAACATTTTGGTAATGCAAGACTAGTCGGTAATATGAGCTTAAAAACGACGTTACATGAAGGTTACGAGTGTTAAATAAAAACAATAAGTACTGCCGTCTCACTCACACTCATTAAATCGGAAGTTAACTCAGAGTGAGATACTAGACATACTTACGCCCGGGCACCATTTCTGCTTTTTTATTCAATTATTTAATTGATTATTGTTTTAGTCAAACTAGCTCACTACTTTCGTATAACACTCTTCATGTAATAAATCGTACATTCATAAATCGCACGGGAACTGAAACTAAACTTCATGTAAATACGTATGCATAGTTGTATAAATGAACCCGGAGTCTCGTCTTTTGAAAATAAATACCACGTGCTAATTTAGTAATTTTCAAACAATATCACTACGTTAAATTTGCAGTCCCGTATTTTCCACGGGATTTTATTTAACAAAATGTATTTTAAAAAGCCGCTTCCAAATATTTGTGAGCCAAAAATTAACTTTTAGGTAATAGCATCCGATTATTTTTTGACGACCTCCATAGTCGAGTGGATAGTACACCGGTTTCAAGGTGTCGCCATCTCTGAGTCCCGGGTTCGAGTCCCGGTGGGGCAGATGTTTGTGTGAATGAATGCGAGCATTTGTACTTAGTCATGTTGTTAATATATATTTCAATAAAAATTATTTATATATGTTAATATATGTATGTCTATCCGTTATCCCTAGATCCATAGCACAAGCCTTACAGAGCTTAGTTTGGGCTAGGCTAATTGGTGTAAGTGTAACAAATATTTATTATTATTTATTTATTATTATCCGATCTCTAGTTAATAATACAAGTACAAAACACAAATACTTATACATAGAATAGGATAGTCTGAAATATCTATAAATTATTATTATTCTTATTTAAGTACCTACTTAATAGAAGTTTCATTAGTAATAAACAGTGTTATAGAGCGTATTAATCGCCAACAAACGGTCTTCAGATACTATTGTAAAATTTTAAAATGTAAAGAAAAAAAACTCATTCATAATATGTTACAAAATTAACCTGCGCTTTCCTTGTCGCGTGAAAAGTTTAAAATTTTGAGTTACACAGTGTTGGCTTAAGTTGTATAATTTAGAACTCTGCATGCCTTCAGTGCCTTTTTCAATGAGGGATTTTCTCAATGCAAATTGTGAAGAAAATTTGAGATTTTGGCTCTATGCTATGTCAAAATTTTGATGATATTTCGCAAGATATTGTGTAATTAATCTGAACTAAATAGTCTTTAGATGAGGCAGTGTATTAAAACTCAATTATGGAACATTACAGAAACAAATTATTATATTGTTAAGGATTCTTTAAATGGTAACAATGCTTCGGTTTAATTTCAATGACTCAATAGTTAGGTCGCCAAATATATTGACTATAGTAATAACACATTGAAGCTATAGCTTTTATAGATATAATGTGAACTGGTTTAAACTTGTAAAGGGAGTTGGATTCAGACTGTTTATCTGAGGCCAGCTTTTAATTGAACACTCTGTAAGAATACAGGGAGAAATCAATACGAACTTCGACGAGCGAAAGTGATTGCGAAATTCCCATTTGAAGAATAAAGGAGATAATTTTTTCTTGTATGGAGAACAGGCCCACTATAAAATGTAACGTTTATTAATGAGACATACGTTAAATAATTTCTTGCTAACCCTAGATATTATAAGGAACATTAGCTTGTTTTTATCTAACGGGAATATTGAGAAATCAATTAAAACATGAAGATTAAATAACCTAAAAATTATTAGTAGTTAGTAGCTTTATTCTGATTTGTATTCAAATTGCTTTTTACGTAAATACTATTTAACACTTTTTTTATTATTGAAAAATACAATCTTCTTTGGCCACTACCAAACGCCCGAAATACGCTACTTAGCGTATTTCGGGCGATTCACCAGTGCTGCAGTGCTCGCGGAGCGTCGTCGCGACCTCATGCATTTACGTTAAAAAAATGCAGTATTAACAAACCCCTAAATCGTATTATTTTTTTGAATTGTAAATACGGGATACGGGAAAGAAAACGAAATCAAGCCGTTGGAAACGTAAACACAGAATTCGGTTGAAAACAAACCGACGTCAATTTGATGTCAGTGTAGGTACCATTCTGTCGCTGTCAAAAAAATGATGACGCGTTCCGTTTCACGACGATACTGGCTGACGAACTAATAGTTAAAATAATCTAAAATAGTATTAAAATAATTATTGAGAGTTCAATACTTTAAATAAAATAAAAAAGAAATAATATACTATCCTTTATCTATTATTATATTTATATATTATTTGTATAATATTAAATCATCTTTCATTTGATTTTAAAAACGTTAGTTCCTTACCTCAAATGTCAAAAGTCATTACTAAGTTTAATTAATGATTTTATCATTCCCGTTTCATTTTTACTCATAATATCGTGCAATTGCTTTTAATAATAAATTGATATTTTAGAGTTCAGTAATATCAATAAACGATGCCGTTTTCTAGTGGGCCTAAAAAAATATCTCCTTTTAGATTTTTATCAGTGTTCACATAATCTGTAGAGGTTCAAAAACACTGCTTATAATCTATAAATCGTGGTTGGACAAACATATTTATCCCACGAATAATCTTAAAGTACTCGTCAATATGTCATTTGGAAAATCTCTCATTCTCTAATTACTAATACTTGTTGGTATACGCTGTATAAAATTAATTTCGCAACTCTATATAGATAGGTGCATGCTTTCTTTTTCACTCTTAATTCTATGCTTTAATTTTTCTCCACCTCTCCTTCCTTCACCTTTTCTGTCCCGCTCTCTCGCGCGTTAGATTCAAGCGTCGCTCGGGATCCGAACCTGCTACCCGACGAAATGGTGTTCCTATCGCCGACCACTTCACCTGCGCCCGACGGTGTGGCGTATAGAGGTGAGAGTTTAGAGGGAGTTCTTTGGGTTGAAATTGAGTCTTTTATAAGGTTGAATCGTTGGAGAAGAGATTGAGTCGTTTGAGAAATGTCTAGTCTTTTAATGATGTTCATTTGATATGAGGTTAAATCGTTATTGCTATAAGTTTGTGAGGTTGCATTATTTGAGAAGTTGAGGCATGTGAGATAGAGATAGAGAAGTTGAGCTTGCATAGTTTAATACGAGGTTGAGAGGTTGAAACGATTGAGAAAAAGTTGAGTCACACAAACACAAGCCCTTGGCATGAAATTATCAATCTTAACTTAACAAGGAAGCAAAGCTTCATTTTACGAGTTAAATAAGCAGCTGCTTACTTTCTGATGTCTACAGTTTAAGTTTAATATTCCATTTATAACGTATAATAATATATATTTTTAATACAGTTGCTCAAAAAGTGGCGTATTGCAGGGACGTGTAGCGTTCGGGATCTGGGCTATTTCACACTCGTGCTTTTTTTTTGCCTTTCCCGAACTCGTGCGGTTACTTTCTCAACTGTCAAAATAATTTCTATTAAAAAAAACTATATTGGTGATTCATTAAACAACAATCTAGAAACTGGGAAAAAGATTACACAATCCATTAATTTAAGGTCCAGTCCGTCTCCTTCACATGCTGAAGGTAACGTTCGTCCATCTACGAGTACCTTCGTTGATAATGATAATTCATCAGACCCAATTCCATCAACTAGCAAACGCCATTGTATGACAAATATACATGAACAATCATACGAAATTAATAATAGTTTGTCTCAAACAGTAAATATGCAACCTAAAACTTCCCCAGTTAGTATAAAAAACTGTACCAATTTCAATGTATATGTGAATTATAACTTTTATAAGAAATAAATGATTAGTTAATTGAGCTTATTGTGTTTTTATAATTTGATTAAATTGCTTCATTTTTTCGCAACTGTATTAAAAATAGTCGTTCAGTACACGTACGGAACCGTCATTGCAATTCGTTCCGACTGTCAACTCTCGCCTTCGGCGCGGGTAGACATTTATCGGAACTCTTTGCAATGACAGTTATTCCGTACTAGTAATGAAATATACTATTACATGTTCCCGTTTTATTGTTATTTAATGTTCACTTTCTTGCACTTACTGTTTCTTTTTGCCATTCCTTTGTTCAAATATTCTTGGATACGATCACATCATGTGATCGATAAAGTCTTGGCTGATGATGGAAGATCAAATGATCGATGAATCAAAATGATCGATGGAAGATAAATTGCTCTCAAATATTTGTGTTGCGCGGCAACATCCACAGCCTCGGATACGCTTTTTTCCAAAGCTCACATCACCTTCTGTACCAGCAACGGAAAAGACTGAAAGGAGAAAACATGTCAAAGATAATTTTTTTACAAAGAGTCCCTAAAAAATACTGGAAATGTTAATGTTTTTATTATTTTTGTTATTTCTAGTGCATTTATCTAATGATTAATCCTTTTCATAAATATAATAGTCAGTTTTATTTGTTTCCAAAAACATCGATGTTTTAAAAATATTTGCACAACGCGCGAAATGAAAGTTCAGAAATAGTGATTTCGGTAATTCGTATACGAATCTCACGATTTTGAAGGCGAGAGAATTGGTTTTCTATTGTTTCAAAAATTCGCCTCCAGACCGTTGGAATAGCAGTCGAGTCGTAAGTACACCGGTTTCATTGTGTCAGCTATTTCTGAGGTCCCGGGTTCGAATCTCGGTGAGGGCATATGTTTGTGTGATGAATGCGAGCATTTATACCTTAGTCGTGGTTGTTATTATATATTTCTATCAAAATATTTATGTATGTATGTCTGTTCGTTACCCTAGATCCCATAACACAAGCCTTACAGAGCTTACTTTGGGCTAGGCCAATTGGTGTGAATGTGAGAAATATTTATTAGTCTAAGGCTATAGATAACTCCACAGATAATAGCGTGATGTCTGATGATGAAGTGTTCTTGGTCACGGAGAAATCTGCGCCTATCATGGTCCGCCAAAAGGAAATCGTGGTGCAGAAGGGTGTGATGAGAGGTGAGGAGGTGTGTTAGTAACGGGGTGATCTGATGGGACATGGAGGCGGAGTGGTGTGATGATGATATACAGGGTGTAACGGAAATATGTGTCGATATTTACGGAGGTTATTCGCGTCGTAGAGCTAAGTAATTTTCACTATTGGAGCAATTCGGAAATTCGGAAGAATTAATTTTTACTAAAAGTATTTATTATGGCTTGCGTTGTTGAATTCTGGTTAGGAGAACGTGGTCCGGTGCAATGAGGTATTATAAATGAAAGAACCCAGTTATAGTGATTGTTTTAGAATAATGTGATATATTTAATTGTTTTAGACAGACAGATTGTTTTAGAATAATGTGATATATTATAACTAGCTTTTGCCGCGACTTCGTCCGCGTGGAATAGTGACTTCCGGCAGATTTTTGGTTAACCAACAACAATTATATTTATATTTGAATAAAGATTAATATTATTATGTTGATACAACTTAAACAAATTATTTCGACCAATTTGGTACCATAAAAACGGTCATTGTGACTAAACCTTAAAAGATAGACATATGCCGTCGCGGACTTTTTTTTAGATCATGTATAGAGGAATAATTCTTTCATACATTTTTTTGTGTATCTTGAACCGTTTTCGCAGCGCACGCAAAGAAAGCCTTCAAAAATTTTCCCCGTTTTTTACACATTTACCGCTCTGTCTTTGCTCCTATTGGTCATAGCGTAATGTTATTTAGCCTATAGCCTTCCTCGATAAATGGACTATCCAACAAAAAAAGAATTATTCAAATCGCACCAGTAGTTTCGGAGATTAGCGCGTTCAAACAAACAAACAAACAAACTCTTCAGCTTTATATATTAGTATAGATTTATCGCGATATAAAAATAATATTGTAAATTTCCACTAAACACACAAATACAAACATATATAATTATATGATGAGAATAAGGTGTTCCAGATATAAGTGATTCCAGAAGGTGCTCACGAACCACTTTCTTGTATATGAAGTCAAGAAAATCTAGAGGGGTAGAAATCCATTAATTATAGTCGGGTCTCGAGGTATAAATATAAATGCACTCGGCTATTAGGTTATTACATTTAAAGGTAAAATTATATGTTGGCAATGCAATTTACTGAGGTTCTTATGGGGTCGATTCATCAAAGAACTATTCGTACGTACGAAGACCTGAAACGTGCCATCAGGTTTTCTGTCGACAATGTCTCCGTCTGAACAACTTCAATACATATTTCTTTTACACCACGTATGTCGATAAAATGTATAATTATCTGTGTGTTTGTCGTTTTGGATGGTTCTGTATCTGTGCTGAAGTGCTGTCTGTGCAAGGGTTTGTGTACAATTAAATATCGCTTTCTCTGTCGTTCTCTGTCGTCTTTGTCACACGTCATCTTAGTTTTAAGTAGTGGTCGTTGCGCTCAAAAATCATTTATAATCTGTGTGAGGGTAGAAACATACTCGATTGCTATTTAGTCTATGGTGTATGTTGTCCCATATTAACTGTAAAAATAAGGTATTCAATAGTCTGTATTTGATAATAGAGTATAGTGCTTGATTTAATAGTACTGTAGCAATTAAATAATAATGTACTGTAGTGCACATAATTAATAGTTAAAGTTCTATAGGATTGATAATTTTCATTGCCATTTTTGAAACTTTTATAATATTCGTAGTTATTCATTCACATTGTCAATTTGCAATTCAGAAATATTCATTATAAATTTAATCATCTCGTCCAAAAAATTACATTGAAGAGAGCTCAAATTAGTATGCTATTATCAGAAAGGGATAGAGAGATATCTATTGATCTGTTGAATTTTACCAGATATTCTATTTCCATAATTGAAACTCTGCTTTTAACCTCTTGCTATTTAATCTGATGGATAGTAGTTACCATGAAACAAAACAACATCTGATTTGACCTTTTGTACTTCAATGCCGCCTTTGTCTGTTTTATAATTTATATATCCCTATTCATTATTTTAATAAACTTTACAATTGCTTCTATATCTCTCATTTCAATCACTAAAGAAGAGGACACAATGTTAGTAGATTTACAAATGAACGATATCTTTCCACTTAGATAAGAACTGAACTAAACTCGTGGATTCTAATTGTCATAAACACCTTCTTCTGTCCTTTTCTATTTAGTTTGAAATGAAAGAGTAACATAATCGTGGTCTTCAGTTCTCCATTGCTCCGCTTCATTGACCAATCGTTCACCAGGTACAGTTGCTGACACTGAAAGCTCACTGCACGAAGCATTGTCCTCCCATAAACGTTCCTTTCATAACTATTCCTGCTCTGCTTCGTTCCACAAGGTTGCGAAAATATACGCCGAACCATCAGGCGAAGTTACATCACCTAAGTGCAAAACTAACTTAAACAAACGAAGTGAATTCTCCAATATGTTGGCTTCACAAAACGCTGGGCTCGTCACGTCAAGATCTAGCTTGAATTCCATCCCGTCTCTAGATTGGGACAGATGCAAGCCAGATTACACACTTCGCACTCGCTCTTTGCCTAAAAAAAGAGTAAGCGAACCCGTGCGGTTGTATAGGACATGGTCCCATGGCGGTTTCATGAACGTCAAAGATCCCGAACCGATACATTTTCATATTCCCAAATGTCGCACGTGCGGTGCAACGAACAATTCCTATGCTTGGGAGCTAACGAAACGTGGCGCGAAGTTCCTCGATTCTGTTTGCATGTCGGCGGATAATATACCTCAGAAATGTGGAGATGAAGTCAATGTTGCTTTAAATGTTGTTAAAGTACAACAGAAATTCTTACCCGTGTGCGAATTTCCCAAGGTTGACAATGAATTCGTTGATAGCCAAGAGTTTAATGAGGATAATTATTTGGGTGATATAGGCAATAGTTTTTCCTCGGGTGTTCAAACCGTTGTCGAAAACTTCTCGCCCCGTAAGTTTGATGGCGATGGTAAAGGAATTGAAAAGGAGTTTGAAGTCGTATCATCTAAAAATGAAGATGCACGTGATCGCGTTTACAGGGCGGAATGTGTCTCTATCGAGCCCTGCTCAGAAGACAATAATAAACCAATCGATGGTGAATATCACAGCTTTAGAGACGAAATGGATTTCACCGAAGCCGTGTACGAAAGCCCAGTAAGAGAACTTGTTGAAAAAGATATACGTGACTATTCTGTTCCCATTGATTTATACTGCGACGATTATAGGAAAAAGGAGAACAGTAACAAGGTATCCCCGCAGAAACGACGAGATGCATCGAGAGGTATAGTGCTTGAACCTATTTTAGAAGAGTCTAAAATATCTAGCGACGATTCCAACACGTCTAATGAAATTAAAGAGAAAATACAGGAAAACTTTGACGTTGGCAAAGACGTCGACTCAATTAATATAAATGTCTTAGAGAATGGAAGCAAAAATAATGTTCAAGTCTTTGATGCCGCGAAAGAATTGAATGAATCATCTTGTCCAGAACATTTGAAAGCTTTGTGTAGTACAGACAATAATTTTTTAGACCTAACCATCCATAAACCACCCGTTCCTACTGAATCGGATTTTTCTCATAATGTGGAGATAGTATCAGATAAAAATGATTATATAACTAAAGAGGTTGATGTCTGCCAAGATAATATAGAAAATCATAAACCGACAGTTACAAATGATGACAAATATATAACAGCTGACGTTTATAATGTACAATCTAACCGAATGAACGAGAAAACGGTGACAAAAGATCGCACAGATATTGGTGAAGTGATAAGGGAAGTGATTGACTCTGTTAGTGAAAAAAATAAAAATGAAACTAGGCCCAGTCTATATAGTTTGAGCTCTGGTACTGAAATTCTCAGTTTTAATTCAAC
This sequence comes from Scirpophaga incertulas, assembly GCA_036419045.1. Lineage (NCBI taxonomy): Eukaryota > Metazoa > Arthropoda > Insecta > Lepidoptera > Crambidae > Scirpophaga > Scirpophaga incertulas. The sequence goes on along the minus strand of CM071636.1, from coordinate 1,525,623 downwards.
TGCAGAATTTGAAAAGTACGAAATAATATCTGATATTATTACCATTATTTTGAACAAAATAGAATCGTCAGCGCGATATAATGAACTATTATTAAGTGAATTGACTTTGGATGTGCAAGAGACATCTCATGTTAAGAACTATAACATATTCCAGATTCATAACGATACAAAATTTGATGATGAAAAAAGGAATATATTGCAGGTCCGTGACAACACATCTGTCAGCGATGATTCTGATAAAGTTGATAAAAATGATATATTAGCAAACCAAACTCAAACATTTTCCATAAAAGATATTATTGATGATATTGAAGCAAACGTTCACATCAGCTTAAACGAGACAGAGTCAACAGAGGCAAGCGATTGCGAAGCTGTACAGACAATAAAAATAATTCAGTCCATAGTGCATTATATTTTTGATACTGCATTTTTTATGTGTACGAGTAAAACTAAGGTTAGGAAAAACCGAACCGTTGTCACAGTTGTTGACAGCGAAGACATATTGTTCACAGCGGCTCCATTGTGGCAGAATACTATAGCAGAAGATCCCAGTATTATAAACAGAATTAGAAATGATTTTGAATATTTTGAAAATTTACCTAAATCGGAAGATTTAAATGAAGTGTTTACTGTTGGTGGTTCTCACATGGCCGATATTGAAAACATTGTACCAGTTATGTCTAATTCCAGTAATGAAGATTCAAATTATAATAATAGAGAACAAAAATCACTTGTCGAAGAAAAAGAATTTGCACCCATCAGACTGTATTCTAATGATATTTGTGACAATATACCTTGCATTGAAAAGGTTTCCTTAGGATCTGTTGAACGTGATACCTTCAGCGCGATTTATGACACCGAAGCAGATGACAATGTGAAATATTTCAAAACATTATATTGCGAACACGCAGGTGGTAATTACAATATCGTGCCAAACGTTGATTCGGAAGATGCAATAACAGAATCAATAAGAGATAAGCTTAACGAAACATTCGAAATAGATGACCAAACTGACATGAACACAGCATTCGTCGATGAATGTAGTCGATTTTCATCTTCAAACGATACTAGTGCATTTGAAAGTTGCGGGGAATCTCCAATTAAAGCAAACTATCTGGTTCGCGATCAAGAAGTAAGTTATTATGAGAAAGACGACATAATTCTCGGTTCACCGTTTGTGAAAAAGGCCCCGGTTATATCCATGTCTCAGACCGAACACAGTGGAGGTATAAAATATTGGCTGTCTTTCGATGATAAGCATCAAGATGAACCGTCATTAAAAGGCGGCAGAAGTTTCGACGAATGTAGGATTCCTAGTTTTGTTAATGTGGATTTTCAGAACGAGAAAAGAGTTGATTTACCTTATAGATGTAAAGACAATAAATTCCATGATTTCAAAGTAGATGACTCGGCGTGTCGTGCGAGAGCTGTTTGCGATTTTACAATCAATTCGGAACGCGATGTGAGCAAGAAACTAATTTACGATTCGCGAACGGAAGTGAAGCGAACTAGATTGTATTCGAGTTGGCCTCCATTCGATAGCTCCTTGTTCTATAGATTAATCTCCCAATTCAGAATGTCTGAGAGCTTCGACCCGAGCGATTTAGAAGCCAACAGATTCGAGAGTAGCTATTGACTTTATTAAATTGAATATGCATACTATTTTAAACCTTATAGACGTATTACTAAAGAACTTTTACGTCTGACTTTGTAATATTATAGTTATTTGTATTTCCAAACCAGGCAAATGATCTTTATTAAAAAGGTCAATTATTAATTATTATTATTATTAATATTATTCGGCATTGTTTCTTTACGAGAACACAATTTGTATGCACCGCATGGAGTAATTTTTTGATAACAACGGAATTTTAATATATTTTTGCATGTCGCTATTTTATGTTTATTGTCTATTTGTGAATTCTCATCCAATGTTGCATGTCTTGTGTGAATGCTTGATTTTATACGTGACAAAGCATTCTATGTATAGGTACAATCTGACCGTATGCATGGAAATCTTTGGTTTTTTTTGCTAATGCAACTAACTGTCATTGCGTCTCTCCAACATGTATCATCCTAACATTCTTTCACGAAGTAACATTTGCATACAAATTAATTAGGATTTTATTATTAAATTTTAAAATAAGAATATGTTTTCTTTGTCTTATTGAAGTGCATTGTTTTGTCTCCGAATTAAATTTATACACAGATCTTTTTTTATTAGTACATTGTCTTATATATTTATCAAATAAGTTTTTAATGAGATACAATAAATGGTGATAATTATATTTAATTAAATAATAAGTGAATTAAATAAGAATAACATTTAATAGAAGCGTCTAGTAGTTCCAGGGGGGCAATCGCACTAACTAATCGCAGCTGAAACGAAACCAAATCGTTCCACTCAACCAATCCGAGAGCTAGAATATCACGTCATCGAACAGATGACGTGATATGGTTGCGTTTCGCTTGCGATATATTAGTGCGATCGCTCCTCTGGTCGCAGCACGAGCTCTTTCTTTTGATAACGATGCTTTTTCCCCCCTAATTTTATGTATATGGAACGATTAAGAAATTAGGTTTAGATTTATGATTATCCCAACGCAATAGTATTAATGTTTACATTTCTAAAGATTTCATAACGTTCCAATAAGTTGTTTCAATAAGTATATTTATTCCATACTTTCTGTAACGTTAACATTTTTTTTCCGCGCTTCGTCTTATATAAATGGGTCTTGAAACTGGCAAATAGTTCAATTCGGACCAGCTACTACAAATGTTATTTCTGACAGTTTTTAATTCAGATGTCAAATTTGAAAGCTGTCAAAAAGTGATACAAGACCTCTAATGGAAATGGGTTTTGAAAATAAAAATGTTTAAGTGGAACGCACGATACAAGCACGAAATGTGAGAGAATTGAGTTTGTGATAAAAATCTAAAATTCCCTGCTTATCCAGTACGCATTTCAAGTTTATTAACATCCGGTTCACCTTAAATTATGTACTCACGGGACAAAAACTACGAGGTGCGTTGGGTCTCAATTGAGCGAGTTTCGGTGGGAAGATAAAAACGCTAAGACATCTAGCGCCGATTTGTCAATATTGGACCACATTGGTAAGTCGGTCTGCTAGCATTCGTCAGGGAATATCATCAGTTTCTATTCAATTTTATTAATATCGATTACTACTGCTATCAGATGATAGATTGCGAAGAAACCTAAACCAGAGATTCGCAAACTCTTTTGTTCCATTAGAAATGTCAAAATAAAGATTGACAAGTCTTTGTTGTTTTGAATATGGAATATGTCAAATTACTTTCCATCCTCATGTTATTCTCAACGTAGCCCCCCGGCGACCTCGAATTACTGACCTAGACGAAATGAAATCACAAATGTAAATTTAAATTCTACTGACATGTAAAAAGACATGTTTATTCCATTTTGTATTGATTTCGTCGTGTAACTGAGACATGATTAAACACAGCACTTAAATTTTATTAAAAATACACAATTTCTGTTAGTTGAACTAACGAAAGCGACTTCTGGCGGCGAATAGTAGAATTACGCCAAGACACTAGTTGCGCCTGGACTGTATAGATCACAACACCTCTTTGTTTTTGTTCCGTGGAGTTATCAATAATTATGTACTAATGAAAAAATATGGGTGTATGTTGATTTGGATTTTTTAATACTTAATAGAGTGGAGGTGATGTTGTTTTGCTTTTGTTTTTTTTTTAATCCATTATTGAAATGTTTGAAAAATGTTTTTGGGCAAATTTTAAGGTTTTATTTATAATAATTAGTTTTACGCATGAAATTGTATAAATGTGTGAATTATGACATTGTTATCAATTACCTCATTCTGTCCCCACTTTGATTGCTATTGGTGTGTGTTGCCTGCTAAATTGTTTTCAGTACGCTATTAAATGTATTTTTATATGCTGTGACTTTCATTTTTGTTTGGGTTAAATTTTATGTGTAACAGATATTGCAGAAATAAAATAGCTTTAGTCTTTTTTCGCATCAGACAATATTTTCTAGCTGTTTCAATCTTTTTGATAAAACCGCAAGCTTATACCATAGATATATAATTTTATAGATTGTCTAAAGAAAGGATCCTTTGAGAAAGGACCAATCGTTTAATAATGTAGGACGTGATTACATTATTTACGTCATTAGAGTTTTTTTTCTCTGTGAAAAATAGATAAATGTCATCAAGGTCCAATGCGGTCCAAAATTTACTGTCAGCGCTTGTGTGCGATTTTATATGCAGTCGCATAATTTGTAAGCGTGATCAATTAGTACTAACATTTAAACACAGAATGGTCTCCAGAATTATTCATTATAAACCCGAGCAGGCATAGGAGCGCTGACAGCTAACTTTACTCCATAAGATTTTTTTAGTATGTAAATGAATGCAATTTATTTGGTCACATTATGTATTTCAACGCCAGTCTTTAGAATCATAAATCTATGGTTTCGATAACTGGGTGTCAGCACTTCCTTATATGGGCATGGCTTGGTAGCTTTCGCGTGGGTGCGCCGGCGCAGCTTTACACGTCTCAGCTTTGGCAGAGGTGAGCTTTTATACTTTTTTAATATTATTTTATTACAGGTTTTAACATATTTAAATAAACTCCTGCCTGTTTCAAGTCTGTTTTTAGGGCAGGTGGAAAAATATGCATGACATAAAAACGCGTAGCACGGTGATACTGCGGTAACAAAACTTATTTCATTTATGCCCGTAATTATTATTTAATCCTAATCCATTTTTAACTATTCGGGATCGCGATTTTAATCCAAATTTGTATTTGAGTGTGTCAATAATGTATCTACAGATTGCAAATGCTATCTGTGGGTGCAAACCGTCCATGACAGTTCGAGTGTATCCATAACCTATTTCGACAATTTTGACATTTCTTTAGAAAACCTTATGCAATTTTAAGATTTGTCGATTATTGTGATAAAAGTTGGCCTTGAATTTGATCTCGAGCAGTGAGGGTAGTGATTTGGAGGACCTTATTCATTTTTCAAGTGGTGAAGAAATGCATAATTATTAATTATATAAACGTAGATTAACTATAAATATGTATAATGAATATAAAAATATCACGCAAATGGATCACAATTGAAGAAGTCACAGATATAAAACAAAGTTCCGTTCGACGGTTTTGTATAATTGCCAAACAGTGCAATACATATGGTTTGCTTTCAATGCTAACAGTAGTTATGTGCCGGGTAACCGCGGATATCTGAGGCAGAAGAAAGATCCGTTACTGTTTGTCGGATCTTTTACGGATTAATACTTTGTTAATGTCAAATTTATAAAGAAATTCTTTAAATATGTGATTAGGTAGCAATAAAAAACTATTGAATTCAATTCATATATTTTTTTATTTCTTAAGTTATTACTTAACAAAATTAAAGAAAGATCTATTGCGCAATGCAAGTTGGTAAACATGTGTTAAAGTTGCGCTCAGACATGTCTCAAGGTTGCTCTCAAACATGTGTTAATGTTGCGTTCAAACATGTGTCAAAGTTACGCTCAAACATGCGTCAAGGTCACCGACACTGATTGATCCGGCATCTCACAAATTAACAAAATACATCAAATCAATACTTTTTTTTCCACTTGCCCCATAAACTGTAAATATAAATTAACAGCATGTAAACTGGTAAGTTTTGTTTTGCACTTGTTGAATCGGAACTGGCAAAAAGCCATTTTTCTTTTATCCGATTCCAATTCTGTAGTTGATTGTACAATCAGCATCACGTCAACATTTACATTTGATCTACGACAACCGTCGCTATTACGAGCAACATACGAGTTGTATCGAGGTCAACATGCAAAAGCTGACATGTCTTTTTTTTAGATTTAGTTGGGTTTAAGGAAATGTTAATCTTAATACTGAATAAGAGGGATCAATTTACTACATTCATCGTTCTTCGTACTTGTTTCGGTGTCGCCATATTACTTATAATAATGAAAACCAAAATTCCGAACTAAGGTAATAAACATTACAATGTGATATAACGTTATGTCTGTCACTTACTTAATTTATTAATGGATAAATTGTGTCGTTTAAAACTTAAATAAAATCATGTATTTTATAATCGTTATAGAGAGGACTATGAGTACTTTCTAATTAAATAATTTAATCGTTCGCTTATAAATAATAGCTTACTTTGATGAGTACATAGACTGTATGTTGTAGCGATGAGACTTGTTTCGGTGTCGCCATATTACTTATTATTTATAATAATACAACCCAAAATTCCGAACTAAGATAATAAACATTACAATGTGATATAACGTTATGTTTGTCACTTACTTAATTTATTAATGGATAAATTGTGTCGTTTAAAACTTAAATAAAATCATGTATTTTATAATCGTTATAGAAAGGACTATGAGTACTTTCTTGAGTAAAATTTAACATTGGAAAGTATACTTTGACAAAATTTCTAGGCTGTCGTAATTATGTAGGCACCACTGGGTTCAGATGCTGTTAGGTGAACTATGGTCTCTCGATCGAATGGGTTCTCTGTTCTGGAGGACGGCCAGGTATCATAGATATCATTGTATTATAAACACGATTATTAAAAAACTTTAAGAAAGGGGTTGTAATAATAATAATTGTTTCCTTTACAGGTGAACAAACCGTGAATGGAGACCATTCTGATGCCCATCAGAGCACTTTCTCACATAGCAGTAAAGAGGTAATCGATTATCATTAAATTAAAAGATTCCAAAAGATTGACTATTTAAAATTTCTAATTCTAATAGATTATTTAGCTAGTTATAATGTTATAACTTGCAAATATCAAAAATATGTATTTTTGATTAGTTATGGTATTATAAATAAAAGTTGTGACTTTAGGGCTCTCCATCGAAGGAGGTATCGACCGAGGACTCTCCTAAGAAGGACAAGAAGAAGAAGAAGGGATTGCGGACACCATCGTTCCTCAAGAAGAAGAAAGAAAAGAAGAAGGAGAAATCCAGCACGCCCCAGCCCGCCTAGAGGTATACTTTCAAATAAAAAAAATAATTACTACATATACTTGTATAACATCTTAATTACGTTAGAGTTACCTTTACCTCATTCCTAGATTTAAAAAAATCGTTGCCCTAAATGCGTGCATTAACATCAATGGAGGGCGCTAAACGGGCAAAAAAGTGATATTTTTTCCTAGTTTCTCTAAAATATCATGACCGATTGAAGTACATTTGATATTGCAAATTTCATATATTATCATAGAACAATAGCTTCAGCAATATCTTTTGATGACATTGTTAAAACGTTTGCAAGCAAAAAAAAAGCCCGAAAATTTTCATTTTAAAAGTTTGTTTAGGGCTTTCATTTGTACAAAAATGTAATTATCATCTGTTTAAGTAATTAAACAATTACTATTTAATATCTTACATTGAGCAGTTATTTTTACCATACCTTTCTCCTTTAAGACGAAGACTTTATAAATTTCTACAAAAATAAATTTATTACTTTTTTGTGTTTCATTGTTTTAGGGTGGTTAGTCTTCGTATGACTCAAGAGGCATCTGGCCGGGGGGGGGGGGGGGGGGGACGCAAAGTCATTTCTTGGGCCCGGTGAAATACGACCTAGTTACGTCCCTGTATGTTTGCTACTAGAAACATACTCGACAAAAATGGGTAAATTTTACTGTTATTCTTACGATGTGACAAGACTGGGTGCTTTTAGCACAGCCGTTCTTATTAGTTAAATATATCCCAGACTCGGAACACAGAATACTCCGAGAGAGAGCATCTTTGACAGAGCGTGTTAATTTCTTATGCCTACTATAATAAAGTACGTTTTTCAAAATTCTGATTACGATAATCATAAAGTAAAGTAAATAAAATACACCTGTCAAAAACGAATTTTAATAATTTGTCTACGTGGAACATAAACAAAAGTCTATTTTCTTTTTCGTTGTCCACAGATAATGCGACGTCTAATTCACTGCCATCGCTTTTGAAACATGTGTTATGTAAGTTTCTGGTTCGTACGTGTATGCTTGTTAGGTGGGACTTCTTCAATGCTGTTTTGTGGACATAAGTCACTTACGTATAAATTTTATTAACTCCCAATTGTTGAACCTCTGCAGTAAAGACAATGAAACGAATTATCAAACAAACTTATAAATTATATTGAAACAAGAATGTATTTTCAAAATTTTATCTTGTCTATTGTCGAGTTTGTTAGATAAATTTCTTTTTTATGCACCAAATTATTGTATAGCATTTTGTTCAGATACGAACCAATTGTTTTTTTCTAATATATAGGTTTAATATTTGGTAATTAAGTTCAATTCGTCAGGGGTTCAATGATTGAGATCCGTTACTTTTCAAGCAGCTAGATAACTTTAAAAAACTTTTTGAATAGTCTACAGATATCAATGTGTATAATTCTGTAACATTCTAGCTATTACATTGCAAACTTAACAGTAAAAAAAGATAGGCCAAATGGCTGGTCGACCGCGCCAGTAAAATTTGAAAAATGTTAATTGACGAACTTTGGACACATGACATTGGCTAATTGCACTAATATGCCAGAAAATCTTTGACTCAGTATGTTATAATAGTTGTATGGATTCTGCTATTTTCTGCCTATGGATGGAAAGAAAGAATGTTTTTGTACCAGATTAGAACAATACTGCGTGAATGTTAGTTTTTTTATATTGTCGGAAACAATAGTGGTACAATAGCACTATTCTTGTAGAATTCATAACTTCTAATAAGATTACAATAGAAATATTGTCTCTGTTATTGACTATGACAATTCGTATCGTTGTAAACTCTATATTATGAACACTATGGTATCTATCTATAAAGTGTAGAATAGACAACTCGTTATGAAATTGTTGTTTTTGTCAATATGAATTGATAATGTACGTTATGATTTGAGTTAACTATTAAACTTATGAATATACCGCGAAACTTATTGAATTTTAGATAATACATAATTTTCGTCTGTAGTGTAAGTTCACTGAGGACGGACCAATTTACAGATACGTTGAACATGCCATTGAGAAATCTGTCAAAAACTTACAATAACATTAACTAGAACGTACTAGGAGTACGTTTGGAATCGATTTTACTTCACCTTAAATTGTACTCTAGCAATCTTTATAAATCGTAAGTTTTTTATCATGGCAATATTCTCTTTTAGTATCTGTGCCATCCGTTTTGTTTGTTACTGACAGATCGGTTGTATGCACTAGGCGTTCTAGCTTACTACAGTAGGTCAAAGGTGATAGTGAATGTGTAAGAAACTGGACAGTATAAGAATGTTTTTTTTTATGATTATAGAACTGTCAACAATATTTTCAATAATCTGGATAATTGAATTGTTTTCTCTCACGCTAATTGTAATCTTTGGCCCACTGTAGGTTATGATTCTATATCAATGTGTTGTACCCCTCAATCAAGGATTGATGGCGTTGTATATAACTAGCTTTGAACTTTGAACCCACCTACGTAATTGGGTAGCTAAGTTTTGCTGAAAGTGCTATATGGTGACGCGTAAAAATGTTAATTTATTTCAATATGGCGAAAATTGTAACGTTTTTAATTTTACTTGCCTTAATTTTTTTCAATACGTGTATTGACTACTTATTTTTATGTTAATTTTAGTTTACTAGTGTCGCGTGTCGCACTGGGGTATGTCGGAATGCGAAATTTGTTTTTTTTTTAACTCTCCCGCTGTTAATGAGAAAACAAAGGGTAAAGAGGCCTACAGCTTGTATAAAGATAAAAATCTTTACCTATAACATTCTAATGCCACTTTTTTTTCAATGTAACGGCTTTGCATTACGTATTTTAGCCAGCTCTATACCAGTTTGGAAATGTGATAATTTTAAATGAATATGAATTAAATTAGGTTTTATTAGTTAATTTGTATGATTTAACTGATATATTTATTTAGTTTTAAATTAACAATGGTTGCTATATATTTTAACTATGGTTGACAGCGAAACCCTGTGACTTTCGACATAATCCTGTGCGCGCGTGATATATGTCGGGTGCATTCTAATTAACTAGGCATCTAATGCTTTTTTGGGGCATGAAATGTTTCAAGGTGCCCCATGCCATTTGTGCTTTTCAGATATTGAGATGGGACGATCACACGATTACAAAAGCATTGACAGATGTGTTACAATGTCATTAAATAAATTGATAGTCGTAACAAAAATGTAATAAAAGAACTGCAAATGAATTTTTGTTAAAACAGATTTTTTAGATTCTCGTGTGGTCGTCTTGTACGTTTAATTATATAGATAAACAAAATATAATATAATATGTTAGCACTATTTCGTAATATTAAGATTCGGCTAGCCTACGTGTGTAGACACATTTTAAATTATTTTTTTAATCTTTTTTTTTATTTTTATTATTTTATAATCGACGACCGTTTTCTGAATTTGGTTGGAAGTAACTGCCGGATTGCTCGCGATTTATGTACAGTCACAAAAAAGATAAAATGTCGTAATCAAAATGCGTAGACAGAGAAAGCAACAGACTGTTATAGTCTAGATAGACGCCAAGCAAGAAAGAGAACAACATATTTGTCACATATGCAGAATTAAGATGAAATGTCATATTTTATTTTCACAATTTCACGGTTAATGATTTTTTAGGCTATATTATGCGTTCGTATAAATTGGATTAAATTATTGATTATTAATGATTGCTCGAAATCAGAAATATTTAAATTAACACTGACATTGACATTATTGAGAGTTGCGTAAAGAAATGTCATGAAATATTCGGGCAATGTCTATGAATTTGATTGTCTATGGTTTTTTATTGTCTATGGCTAAATGTAACAGAAGTGTGGTTACGAATTGTGAAAAAATTAAACTCCCTTACATATTATATTTTAAATAATTCATATAACACCCTTATATCGTTGCATACCGGTGGTGACTGTACAAGTACAGTGAAAACGACAGTTGATAATTGAGTACACATTATATTGACGTTGTTGGAAGAGGGGCGTTTATTTGTAATTATGAAAATCTATATTTTTTATTATTTTAAATGTATTTAGTTGGCCCCGATCAATTTGACATTACCTAGTTTAGTCTAGAGTTGTTAAAATGACAAGTTGATTTGTTTATTGTTTGGCTTAAGGGGTATTTCTGGTTAGTTAAATAAAATGTTATTTTTACACTTATACAGTTTTACTTTTACAACGCTTTGTGAATCGAATGATTGGTTTTTATTAGTTTTCAGTGTTGCCGCCTTTCTTATGATTTTTTTATTACATGAGATGAATTTTTGTATATGATTTTTACTGGAATACCCCATAAGGCAACGGTTATTATATTATTTTATAAGATTCTATTTGTAATCTTTAATTACGACACCAGCATTTTTGCTAATTATGTAAATGTCATGAATAAATTTATTAGTTTTAAATTTGGTTTTTTATTTTCATATCTGTGATTTAAATTAAGAAGTTGCTGGTGATAACACGCCCGCTGGAACTAACGCGGATCCTAACTGCACCGGTTTTTATATCGTGCGCGCGCCAACACTAACCACGTTCCTAAGCTATTCGAAGATTATCGTCGGGCGTGACTATATAATATATATATATATATATATATATATATATATATATATATATATAATATATATATATATATAATTTATTCTATAAGGATCTATTATCTTTATCTCCGCTGCTTGACACTAAGCTTTCCCGAATATTCTTCAATTTTCTTGAACTTTCTACGGCCTTCCACAAAGTTAAAAGTGCTGGAATAGCTTCTATGTACAGGAAGGCTCCCGTTTGTTTCGAATGATTGAGAATAGTGTTATTGATTCAAATGCACAACATTAATAAACAAGGAAAGTTGTATTAGTTATGCAGACTATTTTTTTTTTAATTTTATGACCTGGTAACATACACCTTTAAGTCATTTATGCAGACTAGAGTCCACGAAGCCACAGATGATTAATATGTAGATGAATGAATGATAATAATTTAAAAGAATTGGCAGTGTGTACATATATACATTTGTTATTTTTTAAGATTATTTTCATTATTCTAGGTTTGTCAAATAAACGTCAATGTATTTTTCTTTACACATGAGATAAATAGTAATCACACGAGCATATAATTATTGTATATATGTATGTCTGGAGGCTTGGACATGGAAATGCTGGTTCTAAAGTCGGAAAAAATGTAAAACTTTAGAATTACCGAATTTACTAAGCAAAATTTGGAGGGATAAATCTTAGTTGACGATAGACGCAAAGGTAACCGTGTTTGAATTAGATTTTTTCGTTATTTTACATTATTTATTGTATTGTGCGTTTTATTAGTTGGTAACCAATTTTCTCGGCACGTCTATCGTACTGCCCCAAGACTAAGTCGTACTTGTATGCTGCCAGAGATAATGTTATTATATCGGGAACTAGGGAGTGTCCGGAACAAGTAAGTATATGAGTGTAGTCTGGTGATTTATTCCGACCAGCTAATTTAAAATGGCATTTTATTAGCATTAGTTCCGACCAGCTAATGCTGGTCGGAACTAATGCCAACCGTACACTTCGTTTGTGGAATGAGCTCCCTGCCGAGGTTTCTTCCGGCTCCCCTGTATCGACGGGGGAGCGGAGGCTGGGGGTTCCCAGGGGCTCCCTATATGCCTGAAGAAGGCCATCCCTGAGGTTTTTAGTGGGTAGGCCTCTCCCTTCTGGGGAGGAGAGTCCCACATAACCGCCGGCTCGCCATAGCCGGGGTATGCAATTTAATGCATTTTCCTCAGGGGAACAAAAAAAAAGGCCTCCACAAGATGGGCAGACGATTTGATGAAGATCGCATGAAGGCGCTGCGGAAGACCGACCGCTGTGGAAATCTTTGGGGGAGGCCTTTGTCATGCAGCGAGCGTTTATTCGATAAAATTATAAGATTTTTATTTAAAGTTCATATTTATACTAAACCTTAGGTCAATTGATCATATATAGTCCAGTCACTTTAGGATTTCACTCGGAATTTGAGATAATAAGCTGGAAACTCGTATACAGCTTTACTTTGGCGTTCTAAAAATTGTCTCTAAAGTCTCATATTATCTCGTGTCTGCGTCGTAAGGTAAAGTTAAAGGTACTGGACTAATAGCATATAAGCAACAGTCGAAGCTATAACAAAAAAAAACTCGTTATCGAAGAGTTTTGAGCAGGGCTTTGAATACCGTTAAAAATTTGGTATCGTTACTTTCATGATCTATGGATAACGTTAAAAGCGGAGGTAACGTTATTCCATATAACGATACTTTAAATGGACTTGTTGTTATTGATTTTTTTTTTCGGTAATTAATAACGTTACCTTGAAGTATCGTTACTTTTTAACGTTATCAAAGCGTTACCGTTACTTTAATGAAGGAAAGAGGTAAAAATATTGTTTGTCTCTTTAAGTTTTTTTCCTTTCTAAGCAGTGAAGCATCCTCGCGTCTGTATTCGTGATTTTTTACATGCACGGGCTGGCAACAGCGCCTCAAGTAACGAAAAAAGTATCGATACTTTTTAACGTTATTTGTTAACATTTAATATTGGTAAGATACCAAAGTATCGTTACCACACCCAATTACCGTTTTTTTCTTACAGTTAAAATTTACCCGGTCTCCAGATATCGTTAAAGTATTATCGTTATGAAAATACCGTTACATAACGATACTTTTATGTGAATTTGGTAACGTTACCAAGCAAAACCTGGTTTTGAGTTAATTTTTAATTAACTTAGACTAATTAAAAATCTAAAAAAAAATTATGAATCTACAATACACAAATTCGTATCAAATATATTTTTAGACGCTAAATATCTAACTTGATGATTTTTTTTTTCCTCAGGAGAGGAGGCTGAGAATCCTCATGGATACCAACGTAACAGGCAAGCAGGGATGCGTTGATTATGTCGGACTCCTGGTGCTGTCGAGGCGGCTCCACTACACAGACCTACCGACTAAACTCAGCCTAGCCTTTGGTCCTATTGACCCTACTGGCTTTATTGACGTGCAGATGATTTTACAATAGAGCGTCGTTTCGAGCAGTTTAATGATCTTACCAATTTTACCATTTACTTTGTCAACAGTTCAAATTATGTACAAGAAAAGCAAGAAAATCTCTTTTGTAAAATTGATACAATATTTGTTATTTGATTGTTGCCAATGCATCTGCGTACTATCCGAATATTTGTTCAAGAGCTGCAAATTTGTATACTCCTGTTTATGTGAATCTCCACAGATGACGTGTATTTCCGAACTATTTTCCGACTTACTGCAAGCAACTAAATATGTGACCGAAGATTTATGTAAAATTATAAAAAGAATTATACATTTTCTGATAGTGATTGACGATTAATCTGTGATGATTTTAGTATATATAATATTTATGGAATAACAATAAATAAGTACGTGAACGTATCATTTTGTTTGTTTTTTATAATCGACCTCGCTTTGCATGATTATATGTTGTTGATATACCACCTATAAGCATTAAGCGCTTCGCTTCTACTTTCATAATGCGCACAGCAAAGAAGTAGAATTCCCTCCCGCCGGATATTTTCCCTGATAAATACAATCTGGGCCTTTTCAAGGCAAGAGTAAATAGGCACTATCTGGAGAGGCATGGACCATCTTCAGCCTCATCGTCACTTACCATCAGGTGAGATCGAGGCCAAATGCCTGTCCTTAATACATAAAAAAATAAAACACCACCCCGGTCTCGCACGGGTGAGAAATACCTAGACATTTTTCCGCTGTAAAATGAGGTCTAATAATGGAAAGAATTTTTCAAATTGGTCCAGCACATTTCGAATTTATTCGTTCCATGCGCGTTAATGCAATTTTTTCTCATAGGAAATAAATATTTGAAATGAAAACCTAATGGTGACCAAGTAACCCAGTAGTTACCGAATTTTCCTGTAGGTACTATACTTTCTCGCAGTAAAAATTGTAATATAACGATCAGGGATAATGTACCAGCAATTATAAAATTATGTTAGAAATCGGTTAAGTAGATTTTAAGTTTATTAGTTACATACATAGAAAATCTCTCCAGCAACTATGAAATAAAACGACAGAAATAACGGTTCTTAAAATTTATTTACACTGTTCTCACTAAACCTGTGTATTTACAACAATTTATTTACATTAATATAATCAATACGTCCATTGCTCAATACTAAATTCAACCCTATATAAAAATATTTCATAGTCTTCAAGACGTGAAACTTAAATGTATTTAATTACCTAATTAATTTATAAATATAACAATCATTTTCTATCACGATTATTCACCATTCAAATTTTTTTTCTGTATGTGCAATAAATTTCTTCTGATATTAATCGGTAACCTTAGTCGCAACCTAACTTTAAAAGATGCTTTTGTTGACAGGTTCATAACGCACTTTTTCAACACACTTGCTTGTAATATAGAATTTAGTACAACGCTATTAGACTTTTTATGTTTATCACCTCAGAACTTTAAATTAGGTGCACAGTTTTTAATGATGCTACTGTATTTGAAAGCTGATCTTATTATCAATACATAGTATAAAACAAAGTCGCTTTCGCTGTATGTCCGTATGTATGCTTAGATCTTTAAAACTACGCAACGGATTTTGACGCGGTTTTTTTTAATAGATAGAGTGATTTAAGGAAGGTTTGTATGTATAATAAATGCATAATATAGTAGAGAAACACTGATAAATTTAAAGGTTTTCAATGTGATGTCGTAAATAAGACGTTTTTTGCGCTTATATTGCACGCTGGCTGAACCCTACGAGATAGACCAAAATAATGTACTACAGTATTGTACAACTTACAAAAATCCACAAAAAAGTCCGCGATTGTATAAGTCTATCTCTTAGGGATAACCCACCATAACCATTTTTTCACTGCACCCGTGCGAAGCCGGGGCGGGTCGCTAGTTTATTATATTATTATTACATTGTATGGTCCCATGTTAATTTGGTCCAGTTCTGACAATGGCGTCCATGAGAAAACCATAAAGGACGTCTTCAATGTAATCGGCGAATAACTCAATATCACGAGTAAGAGGTATTACATAAATAAAAGGGTTAAGACAACATGAAAGTTGCATTTTTTTCGCTAGTGTGTTGAAAAACCTCTTATAAGACGCGTGTGTATTGGTCATTATTCAACGACCAATATGGCTTACCTTATTATATCAAAAAGTACGCATATTCAAGCACGTGTGCGTCTTTATATTTAGTCCTGACATTTATTTTAAATTCAGTTTATTTTTATGTGTAATGTATGTATGTGTGTGTTTGAATAAATCAATTTCATTCATTCAAATGCACTTATTGTTATACAGGGAACAATATTTAACTATTTTGACAGGACAAGTCATTTCGTCCCACATAGCGACTGTTACCTCTTTTATTATAACTTACCAAAGTATCGACTGACTCCAGGTTGGGGTCGATTAATTCCAACTAACAATCGAAATATAAATAATCCCTTCATAACATAACAATTAAGTAACAGAAAATGCACTTTATTTGTGTGCCAGTAAAGTTTAAATTGAGTCGCTGAGCTCCAGCAGAATGACCTTCGAAACGCGATATCGGCTATTAACACATTATAACAAAATCTATTTTTGAATCATTCGTTTGAAGTTATATACTTCACATGCAGATTTATCTCTCTTAATACCAACATATTAAAAAACATTCCGTTACACACAGAAAAAAATAAACATTTTAAACACCTTCGCCAAATCCTTTCAATATCGCTATTTTGTGATGGCGACCATCTTGGATTTGAAATAAGGGGGCCAGCCATAAATTACGTCACACGGTTAGGGGGAGGGAGGGGGTTGACGAAGTGTGACATTGTGTGACAAGGGGGTGGGAGGGATCTTAAATTTCGTGACGTCACATTTCAAAATCTATTATAAGCTAACTGATAAAACACAAACTTTAAATTATTACTATAAGTATGAAAAGTGCTGTAAATATTACCTTTTATTGTAAAGTCTGTATACTCTCATAAATAAATAAAGGAATAGTATCTTCTTCTATTAATAGGGGTACTCCCGAAACGTACTATTTTTCTAATTGATCATAGTAGGTGATATTGAAAAATATAATAAGAAAATCATGAAATGACTATATACTTATTTAATATAAGTAATCGTTTTTTGTTTTGTTAATTGCTTTGATGTTAATTATCATTCAATAATTTCCGCTTTTATCATTCAATAATTTCTATAATTTCAAAATTTGTGACGTCACACTAGAGGGGGGGGGGGGTTTCTCACAAATGTGACTAGCTGTGACAAGGACGGGGGGAGGGGCAAAAAATCACGAAATTCGTGTGACGTAATTTATGGATGACCCCTAAGCGTTTGCTCAAGCTCTTACAATTGATGGCTATATTGGACATAAAATATGTAGCCAGTCATTTTGTAATGGCGGCCATCTTGGACTGATTTCCATACATCATAGCAACCAACCCGCACTGGGCCAGCGTGCTTGACTAAGGCCTAATCGCCCTAAGGTAGTTAGGGTAGGCTCGAGCCCCTCGGTGGGGACGTATATGAGCTGTGATGATAGCTAAGAATACTCCCAAGCAATTAATGTTTCAAATAAAAACGCGAAGAAAATTGAAATCGATTTATCCGTTCGGAGGCTACGATGCTACACTAGTCGATTTGCGGCGACTTTGCTTACGCATGGATAGATATTTTTACAAAATGGTCAAGTTTTTTAAGATATGGTGAAAGTTTTCGAACGTAACTTAACAGAAATCAGACCCGAGGCCAGACGAATAATTCAAAAATAAATCTTTTTTTATTCTACATATAATAAGAGAGCTCTTTTAGCTGACAAATATTGTAGAAGTAACGACGTATCTGCGCTTATTTATTACTTTTGAAGATACAGCGCCATGTTTGCGGCTCGAAACGCTCCATACTAAGTGCACTGCAATCGTGACGGCCTGGTTCAGTGAACTCGCCTAATTTGTATGAGCGTATTAAACAAAATTGCCAATAACTTTGTTATTTGTATGTTATAGCTAGAGATCGGATAATCGGATGCATATTTACCTAAAGTTAGTTTAAGACAAAGTATGGAAACGGCTTTTTATTGTTTTGTTAAATAAAAATCCCAGGATTGCGGAATTGGATAGCCGGATGTTTATTTATTTACCTAATTTAGTTTTTGACAAAGTATGGAACTGTCTTTTTATTTTATTTCCATAAATAAAAATCCGGAATTCCGGTACTGTAGAACATTTTGGTAATGCAAAACTAGTCGGATAATATGAGCTTAAAAAAATACCACGTGCTAATTAGTAATTTTCAAACAATATCACTACGTTAAATTTGCAGTCCCGTATTTTCCCGGGATTTTTATTTAACAAAATGTATTTTAAAAAGCCGCTTCCATAATTTGTGAGCCAAAAATTAACTTTAGGTAAATATGCATCCGATTATCCGATCTCTAGTTATAAATATACTTTCTACATTAAATAATGTTACATTTAACGCGAGAAAGATAACATTTAAAAATAAAACTGGTAAATACCTATTTTAACATACTTCTACGCGTTAAAAATTGCTCAAATTAGATTTTTTATAATTAATAAAAAACCCATATTTAGTTGTAGCCGTACAACCTGTTATAATTATAAAAGCTATCTTACCTGTTGCTTTTTCATTCCAAACTGGAAAACAAATATACATGAAAAACAAACAATTGTATCTATTATTCACTACATAAAGTCTAAAATTACATGAACAGCCATTAGTCGAGGCAGTTGGGAACTAAAACAAATTTTCGCAAGCTAACAATTACCTTAAACGTATTATTGCTCAGTTTGACATTTCTTTGTTTTCATTTAACCACTTTACATAACATCATACAACGCCATCACCAGTATGGTTGATAATAAAATATGGTTTGCATTTTTTTTAACATAATTATAAATGCATTCACCTAAAACAACTTATATATTGTCAAAAAAGAAACAACCTTTGTTTCTCTTTAACAGATCTGTCAGAACTGTCAAAATAACACTTTACTTCGCTTTATTCAATTAAATTCGACAGAACTGTTAAATGACGATTTATTTCCGTTTCAATTGAATTCAACTCGACAGCATTGTTAAAATGACCATTTATTTCCGTTTCAATTAAATTCAACTCGACAGAATTGTCAAAATGCCACTTTATTTCACTTTATTCAATTCAATTTGACAGAACTATCAAATGACAATTTATTTCTGTTTCAATAGATTTCAACTCGACAGAATGGTCAAAATGTCACTTTATTCAATTCAATTTGATAGAACTGTCAAATGACAATTTACTTATGTTCCAAGTAATTTCAACTCGACAGAATTTCTTATTCAATTGGACACAACTGACAAATGGTACACGCTCTTCCAATTAAATTCTATTTATTCAATTCGATTTGAAAGAACTGACAAATGGCACAGGCTACTCCAATTAAATTCAATTTGACATAATTCTCAAGATGACACTGTTTCTTTTTCAATTCAATTCAATTTGCCAGATCTGTCAAGTGACGATTTACTCTATTGTAGCAGGTGTTATTTTGCGGAAGTCCATTGTATATTTTTATGTTATGGGAACCATATTAGGTATATTTTTATGTTATGGAACAATTGGATTTGTAGATTTCCAATTGTTCCCATAACATAAAAATATACCTAATATTACATTGCTGAACGAACAAACAAATCTTACACATTCGCCTATTATACAAACAGTTGCCCAATGTTCGGTAGCCCCGCCTACCGAGAGGAGGGGCCAAGCCCCTCGGCCTATAAATACGAGTACAAGCGTGCAAGGCGGGCAACACATCCTGAAGATGTCTCGCTGAGAGACGAAACACGTGTCGACCTTGTCTGCTTGTTGGACAAGTCATCATCAACTGCGCGGAATCAGCAAACGTGACCAATATCCTTTGTAATAAGTGACGATTTATTTCCGTTTCAATTGAATTCAACTCGACAACATAGTCGAAATACCATTTTATTTCCGTTTCAATTCAATTTGACAGAACGGTCAAAATGGCCATTTTATTTCCCTTTTAATTTGACTGAGCCGTCAAATCGCGCGATTTAAAAGCAGTACACCGGTACAGGCCTAATTAAACCCCGCTCGCTGGCCAGGGTGGGGCTCCCCGCCGCCGTTCCACCTGCACTGCTTCTCCAGGGTGAAGTTGTAGTCCTGGTTGCCGTGGATGGTGCGCACGTGGATCCTCAGGTAGCTGGTGCGCGTGAAGTACTTGTGGCAGATGTGGCACTGGTACTTCTTCAGGCCGGAATGCGTTTCCAAATGCCTTTTCAACTTGCCCTTCGTTATAAACCCTTTTCCGCACTGCTGGCATATAAAAGGCTTTTCTTTCGAGTGCGTGAACATGTGAAGCTTCAAATAGTAGTGAAGCTTGAAGCCTTTGTTGCACACTTGGCAGACATGTTTCTTGATTTCGTCCTTGTCCAAGTCTTCCACGGCAATTTTGGAGCCGTGCTCCTTGATGTGCTCCTCCAAGTAGTAGAAATGTTGGAAGATCTCCCCGCAAATGTTGCAGATGCGGGAGCGTTCGTCCGTTGGCGCCGCGTTCGTAAGCGCGCTGCCGCCTGTCCCGTCCTGCTGCCGAGGTATTTTGTGTGCGTTTTGCAACACCATCGCCAGAATCTCGTTTCGGTTCGCCTCGACGATTCTGCGAATTGAAAGCGAACATACTGAGAATTGGGTGGATGACCATTTTTTTCTATTCTATACATCATTACAGGAGACGAGTTTTTGAAACATAGGCGAGTCATTAAAACCTGAAACCCGAAAGAAATTAGTAACTCGCTAAAATGTTGAGGGTCATTAAGGAAGGTGAAATACCTTACCGTGTGATTTTACAACGCTCTGGGGTGTACGGAAAGGGTTGAGATGGATGAAAAGTGATTTTTGTTAATAACATTGCCAAAAAAATTAGTAACTCGCTGCAAACTTAGAATTAGGTTGTTCTCATTGTTTTGTAACGTGTATTAATTTTGCAGCGTTTTGCAATGTACGGAACATTGTTTATTATTAAAAAACAGTAAAATTTGTTAAAAATTAAAAAGGATAAAAAATTAGTAACACGCTGCAAAAACTACTTTTTTCACCCTTGTTATTAACAAATTTCATTGTTTTTTAATTATAAACAATGTTCCGTATGTTGTAAAACGCTGCAACATAAATAGACATTACGAATTGGTAAGAACATAGGTTGTTCTTCCGACATCAATCGATTTTGTCCTTCTCGGCTTTTACGAGGTTTTCGTCATGACGGGTGGTAATATCGACGAGCATTGCACGGCGTTGGGAGCGGTCGACCACCACGATATCAGGTTTATTGCACGCAATAGTCCTGTCCGTGATGATAGAGCGATAGACGGTGTCTCATCTCAACAAGGCCGCATTGAAGGGCAAGCTGCTGAGATAATATGTCTGAGTGACTCTCCGGGACGGCGGCATGCTCGACATATGTCAACGGTACCGTCCTTTAGGATATATTTTGCATAGTTGTTCGTCATCATAACTTCGTCTGCAATTGCACAGACAAACCATCCCTCAGTTTCTCCAAAGAGGTTGTAGGAGGACCGAAGCGCAGCCAGTTTACCGACGCAGGAAGGTCTACATCAGGGCCCATTAAGGCCCGATAAAACCTTCCGTGCACCTCTTTGTCCTTCCATACTCCCTTGCGATTTTCGACTTTAAGCACCGATGGCTTACGCCAGTTCTCAACTGCCATAGAGAGAGGGGTAAATCCTTTGTCAACTGCCACAACGTCACGGTGCATCCCACATTCGTTATTGAGAAAATAGTTCCTGAGGCTGGACTCTTCACGGTTATAGAGGTTTATGGCATTGAGAAAGCCTCTACACCACACTTCCGTGGAATGTACAGTCTCATAACTAGAGATCGGATAATCGGATGCATATTTACCTAAAGTTAATTATGGAAGCGGCTTTTTAAAATACATTTTGTTAAATAAAAATTCCGGGAAAATACGGGACTGCAAATTTAACGTAGTGATATTGTTTGAAAATTACTAAATTAGCACGTGGTATTTATTTTCAAAAGACCGAGACTCCGGGTTCATTTATACAACTATGCATACGTATTTACATGAAGTTTAGTTTCAGTTCCCCGTGCGATTTATGAATGTACGATTTATTACATGAAGAGTGTTATACGAAAGTAGTGAGCTAGTTTGACTAAAACAATAATCAATTAAGTAATTGAATAAAAAAAGAGAAATGGTGAAAAATTTTATTTAACAAAACAATAAAAAGCCCTTTCCATACTTTGTCTTAAACTAACTTTAGGTAAATATGCATCCGATTATCCGATCTCTATTCATAACAGACGAACGTGGGTGTAGCATGCGATGTTTTGTGAGTAGTTGACGAATTCTCCTATCCAAGGCGTTCAGCTCAGTTTGAGTCCATCTCAGTATTTCAAAGAAGTACATCAATAAAGCATCACCCAACCATTGAAGGCGTGCACCTTGTTGCCACCAGACAAAAGACTATGAAGCGCTTTTGTTAAGCGGCAAAAGAAGCGCGTCTTCACCGATTCCTTGATATCCTTCACTGATATACCCAAAGACTGACATGCCAAGATACTTGTACGTTTCAGCTCCAGACAGAGATCTGAGTGTCTCTGAAAGTTGTAGATTCGGTGAATTTACAACTTTTCCCCGCTGTACATGCAAGACCGCACATTTGTCTACACCGAACTCCATCCTTATAGAGTTACTGAAAATCTGCGTGATTTTCAATAACTCCACAATGTCTTGGTGTTTCCGTGCAAACAACTTAAGAGCATCCATGTACAGCAGATGACTAATAACATCACCTAATTTTTATTATTATCATCTGAATAGTGCGAGCGCCGCGTGCCGATTGAAACCGAGATGCAATCGAGCGAATGATTCATTTGAAGCGCTGCCAGAGATTTGAACCAGTGAATCGCTTGGAAGAGTCGCCTCGCCGAGTGGTTTCTGTAAAGATTGGCACACGTATACTCACAATCCCTCCCGCTGGTGGGTGGCCAGGTGCATCTGAATCGCTTGGAAGAGTCGCCTCGCCGAGTGGTTTCTGTAAAGATTGGCACACGTATACTCACAATCCCTCCCGCTGGTGGGTGGCCAGGTGCATCTGAATCGCTTGGAAGAGTCGCCTCGCCGAGTGGTTTCTGTAAAGATTGGCACACGTATACTCACAATCCCTCCCGCTGGTGGGTGGCCAGGTGCATCTGAATCGCTAGGAAGAGTCGCCTCGCCGAGTTGTTTCTGTAAAGATTGGCACCCGTATACTCACAATCCCTCCCGCTGGTGGGTGGCCAGGTGCATCTGCACGTGGTACTTGGTGTGGAACATGTGCGCGCACACGGGGCACTCGTAGCGGAGCACGAACTGGTTGGCGCGGTGGCTGGCCAGGTGCCGCTGCAGCTTGAACGCCGCGTTGAAGCTCTTCGGGCACACGTTGCACGTGTACTGCTTGTCCAGCTCGTGGAGCTTCCTGTGGTACACCTGCAGAATAACCCACATTGACACCTTGGTAAGCAGACTTAGTTCCGCTTCATTCTTGCCAATATTATAAATCGGAAAGTGAGTTTGTTTGTTTGTTCCGCTTTCACGCCGTAACTACTGAACAGATTGCTTTGAAATTTTGCAGACGTAACGACAAAAGTCCGGATTAAATAATAGGCTACTTTTTATCCCGGAAAAATCGACAGATCCCACGGGATGCGCAATAAAGGCTTCGCTCAAAAACTACTGCACAGATTTTCAAGCGGTTTTCATCAATAGATAGAGCGATTCTTGAGCAAGGTTTTGGGGTATTTTTTATCTCGGAAAAACGGATAGTCCCACGGAAAGCGCGATAAAACCTTCGCGCCATAAACCGACTTCCGCGCATATATAGCCGTGGGCAAAAGCTATGACCCTTAACCCACTATAGAGCCAATCCCAAAATCCACGCGGGCGAAGCCGCGGACAGAAAGCTAGTATGCTATATATAAAGTACGACAACTGACTAACGTTGAAACGGCAAGATTGGTCTACTTCAATAATTTTCATAGTGTCATGACGTATGGCATACTATTGTGGAGATCTGCGGCGAATATTGAAAGAAATTTCGTGCTCCAAAAAAGAGCAATTCGCGCTATCTATAATATAAAACAGTGAGACTCAGAGATTTATTTAAGGATATTAATATAATGACTTTAGCGTGTCAATATATTTATGAAAATTTAATATATGTTTATAAGAATTACGATACATTTAATACTAATTTTCAAATTCATCATTTAAACACAAGAAATAAAAATAAACTTGCCGGTCCAACATACAGGCATCAAAAAACTAGAGGTTCGTTCTTAGGGAACTGTGTAACTTTTTATAACACACTTCCAGAAAATATTACTGCTTTACCGTTTCACGAATTTAAAGCACATACTAAAAATACTCTAATGAAAAAAGAGTATTACAAGGTCAATGATTTCTTGAATGATAAAAATGCTTGGATGTAATTTTTACGATATTCAATTTCCTGAACGATTAAACATGCTTGGATGTAAATTTTGCGATATATAATTTTAATGATTCTATAATAAATAATATTTTTGTTTTGTACCGGACATATACATATCAGATTTGTTTAATGCGATATGACTCTTGTGACGAAAATATATATTTGTTAGTTTTAAACTTGTATCGGAGGTTGGGTTCAGACTGTGTATCTGAAGCCGGCTTCCAACTGACGACTCTGTAATGATACAGGGAGAGAAAAAAATAGCCCTTGCTGGTTTTCTTGCTGGTTCTTTCCAGTACAAGGTCTCCCGCCGTAGACTTGCGAACCAATGGCGTAGCATCTTTGACATTCAAAAGTGATTGTAAAATCCTATTTGAAGAATAAATTTTTGATTTGATTTGAATAATATAACAACAAAAAATGTAACAGAAACACCGTTATAGGTCGCATTTTGTGCTTTATGGTTTTTGAAAAGACTTTGAAAAGGTGTTCCTGACATGACAAGAATTGTCATTCTTAGAGATTTTGTTTGAGTTGGTATAATTTTCAATTCTTAAAGAATACGTTAATAATAACATAATATATATCACTTCTTGGATTTTTTTTGAAAGAGCTAGTCGGAGGCTCACAGGTTTACGGCGACAAAAATAATATATATTTACAGGAAATGATAGGTGTGAGTCTGATATTGATAGAAGAGTAATGGCAGGAAACAAAGTGATAGGAAGTGAAGTCAGACCTTGATTTATTTAATGGTTCTTTAATGAGATGATTTTCAGTTTTGATTCTAGTATCAACCAATGTTATTCTCTGAATTTATTATGTAACAACATTAAGAATTGATTGAACCTAGTGTAAGAACATATACGAAAATAATTACAGAACAATGTCAGACAGAACGAAGAATCAATTGAACCTAGTGTACACATGCAAAGAATAACAACCTTCGTAACTGGTGTAGTATACCGGTTTCTGAGATCTCTGAGGTCCTACGTTCGAGTCCCAGTGGGGGCAGATGTTTGTGTGATGAATATGAGCCCCAGTCGTGATTGTTAATATATATTTGTATTAAAAAATATGTAGTATAATATATATAGGTCTATTTGTCACCCTAGTGGGAGTGGAATAAATATTTAATTGATTACAGTAGACTCTAGTAATGGCAATAACGACTGTTTTGTAATAACGAATAACACTGTTGTGTTATTTTCCTACAACTGTTATTGTAAACTGTTGTCTGTTATCCTGTTATATTGCTGTTTTGACAAAAATGTAGTTGAGTACGATTGTTATTATAGCTAGTTATTCTTAACAATGAACTTTCCTTCATACTTTTTCAGGCTTAGGACTGTCAGAATATTAGGCAGTAATTTAAATAACTTAAAAGTAATTAATCAATATAATATTCTGGTATATCTGTACATAATTTGTTATTTATATGCAATATTCCTCCATTTCCATTTATTTACAACATCTACTCTAATTATTTATTAGTTACTTCAATAGTACACGACACTAATTATTGCAACGAATAGGTAATTTAATTATTGCAACGATCACACAACTGCAAATAATGCGTAACTAACAAAAATGACAACAGCTTAGGCACCAGCAAGCCAGCAACAGTTCACCTAATTGTTATTTCAAATCACACTGTAAATCAAAATGAGTAATTGTCATACGCGCGAAGGTACAAAATTGTGAATTTGGGATTAGTAAAATTACTATAAGAAATAAACAAATAAGAACTTTATTTCCTTGTGAGCAAGGTTAATATTATAAGAATAAGCAGGCAGGCAACAGAGCGAGCGCCTACGCCTACACAACGGTTCAAGTGGCAACAACGACAATGCGACTAGGCGATTCTTTTGTCAACAGCAACAGCAGGATAACAGTATAAGCCGTTGTTAAATAACGTGTTATTCGTTACGGGAAAATAATTCGTTATATTATCTGTTATTGAAATAACGACCATTACTAGTAGACTCTCGTTTATCCAGCATATATCAGACTAGGGTTGTGGCGAATTACTGGAAAATGATATTACAATATGCCCATACATAAAAATACACAAAAACTACAGTCGAGTTTTAATTTCAAGCTTTAAGTAAAAAGTACATATGTACTGAATTACAGACAAAAAAAGTTTAATGGTCTCTTTAAATAAAACAACACGTTTTAAAATACATAATCGTCTTAGGCCAACTATTCTATTGGAGTAAGGAAACTGTAAATTTTCTTTTGCAACTTGGCCGATCGGCATTTGTTTGTTCATACAAGTGTGTGTCATGTCTAGAGATCGGATAATCGGATGCATATTTAGCTAAAGTTAATTTTTTGCTCACAAATTATGGAAGCGGATTTTTAAAATACATTTTGTTAAATAAAAATCTCGGAAAAATACGGGACTGCAAATTTAACGTAGTGAAAATTACTAAATTAGCACGCGGTATTTATTTTCAAAAGACCGAGACTCCGGGTTCATTTATAAAACTATGCATACGTATTTACATGAAGTTTAGTTTCAGTTCCCCGTGCGATTTATGAATGTACGTTTATTACATGAAGAGTGTTATACGAAAGTAGTGAGCTAGTTTGACTAAAACAATAATTAATTAAATAATTGAATAAAAAAACAGAAATGGTGAAAATTTTTATTTAACAAAACAATAAAAAGCCGTTTCCATAGTTTGTCTTAAACTAACTTTAGGTAAATATGCATCCGATTATCTGATCTCTAGTCATGTCTCAACATGATTCCCTCATCACGATCATTTGAGAGCGTCGCATTACTGGAGTGACGGATTAAAGAGGGTCTACTGTATTTTAATTAGTGATGTGCCGAATCGTTAAAAATCTAAATCCGCGGATACGGATTTGAATACGGATATTTGGTGTCAAGATCCGCAGATCCGGATACGGATCTTAACTTTCTTACACAATCGGTGTCGGTGCGCGCGATCTTGAGTTGAAACATGTTTCGACTTGCATTGCGTCTTTCTTTTTGTTTTGTTTTGTTTTACTTTAATATGATACTGGGCAGCATAGACAACGCTAGTGGTAGATATTGGTACAAGATTTAAAAAAAAAATACAAAGAGTTTAGTAGTGTGATATGGAATTATTTTGAGATAATAAATGATGAATGTGCAAAGTGTAAAACTTGTGATGAAAAGTATTCTCGTGAGGGTAAAGGCTCAACTTCCTTAAAAGGTCATTTACAAAGAAAACATCCACAAGAATATGAATTATTCTTTAAAGAAGACTCCGCTAAATAGATCCCTAAAAGATCCGCTAAAAAGTAGCGGACGGACTACGGATACATATTGACTTGATCCACTTCCCGATTTCCGATTGAGCTGAAATTTTGCATGACAATGCATGGTCATGTGTGTGACGTCATTCTAAATCCAACATGGCGGCATTACCAAGATGGCGGATCAATTATTATTAATGCACCCCTACAATATGGGTATCAAATGAAAGGGTTTGCTAAGTTTGGTTTTTTAGTCGGAAAATTAATCTATACTAATCTATACTAATATTATAAAGAAGTAAAGTTTGTGTGTTTGTATATTTGTTAAATTGTAGGGGGTAATCTCGGGATCTACTGAACCGATTTTAAAAATTCTTTCACCAATAGAAAGCCACATTATTGCTGAGTGTCATAGGTTATATAAAAAACCGAAAAATAAAAAGGCTTTTATGTGGTAGCCCGTTTTGCAAAATGAATCGGAGAAAAACCGGTCGAATGAAAGCGTTTCTTGCGAACGCTGCCTTTAACTATGAAATATATATTTTTGAGTTCTAGAGAAAAAATGTGGAGCTTGAAAATGCCTACAAAAAAGTCAACGACAGCGTACGTCTAACTTTTATATTTAAATTACAAAAAGTATATTTTTTAACATTAGCATAGACAATTTAATTTTTTATATTAATAAAATAATTCAAATCATTAGGTCATATTTATCTATACTAATATTATAAAGAGGAAAGATTTGTTTGTTTGTGATGAATAGGCTCCGAAACTACTGGACCGATTTCAAAAATTCTTTCACCTTTGGAAAGCTACATTATCCCCGAGTAACTTAGGTTACTTTTTATCCCGGAAAAATTGACAGGTCCCACGGGATGCGCAATAAAGGCTTCGCTCAAAAACTACTGCACAGATTTTCATGCGGTTTTCATCAATAGATAGAGTGATTGTTGAGCAAGGTTCTGCGTTATTTTTTATCTCGGAAAAACGGATAGTCCCACGGGAAACGCGATAAAACCTTCGCGCCATAAACCGACTTCCGCGCATATGTAGCCGTGGGCCTATAGACCCAATCCCGAAATCCACGCAGGCGAAGCCGCGGGCAGAAAGCTAGTTAGTCATATATTCCGAAAAATTATGAATCTATGAAAACAAGTAAACTCATCGTCATAAGTGTAAAGGCCAAAGCAGCGGACGGCGCGCGATGGCTTCGGGTTTATTATTAATATTATGCCCAACGAAGTGGGCACGGGTCAGCTAGTTAAAAGTAAAAAGAAAACTGAATTCAAAGCTTTTGTTCTATAAGTAAGTAAATCTCGCGACAAGTTTTAAAATGAGTTTAACTTTTTGAATGAATGACCTATGGGTCTCGGACAGGACTCACCATGGACTCGCGCTTCTTGTAAGTCTTCCCGCAGCGCGTGCACAGGAACGGCTTGGGCCCCGCGTGCGAGGCCTCGTGCTGCCGCAGCTCTGCCTCGCTGTCGCACAGCTCCAAGCAGAAGCTACACTTGTGTACGCGCTCTTCGCCACTGTGGCACTTCATATGGACCTGAAATAGTTATTTTCACCTTAGCAGCTCAAACATACTGTGTTCCCTGCTTAACCTTCAAGCGGGCGCGCGTAGTCGAATCGACCGCGCTTAGTACATTTACGTTCATATTTCTATTATTACTCATTACTTGTACAGGGTGGCTCAGAGCCGGCTGACACATTTCAAACAAGCATACACTATAAGCGGGAGCAAGGAAATAAAAAAAAATAACATTTTTAGATAGAGGCAAGTATGCCATTTAAGTTACATAAATTACAAGTTTATTTTTTTCATGATGCGCCTCTGGAACACACGCTCTTTCAAGAGCCCCCATAAAAAAAAGTCTGGCACACTCAGGTCGGGTGATCAAGCTGGCCAAGTTATTTCACCAAAACGAGAGATGACCGTTCCAAACATTTCCACCCGACCTGAGTGTGCCAGACTTTTTTTTATTGGGGCTCTTGAAAGAGCGTGTGTTCCAGAGGCGCATCATGAATCTTCAAGAACTCAAGCAAGCTATTGTTGACGAAGTTGCAGCTATCGATGGGGACCTGCGGAGGCGCGTGTACGCCAACTTCCAGAAGCGTTTGCAAGAATGTATTGATGTAAACGGAGGCCATTTACCTGATGTAATTTTTAAAAAATAAACTTGTAATTTATGTAACTTAAATGGCATACTTGCCTCTATCTAAAAATGTTATTTTTTTTATTTCCTTGCTCCCGCTTATAGTGTATGCTTGTTTGAAATGTGTCAGCCGGCTCTGAGCCACCCTGTATTTGTCACTTCTAGTAGCCTGTCACCATATCATTGGGAGTAAAATGAAGTATAAACCGTCGCTCGGGGTGCTCCCCCCACTCCGCAGATCGCAATTGTTTTAGTCCCGGCGCAGTCGTCGAAAAGACTCGTCGTCGTCGAAAAGTCATACAACATTTAATTGCAATCAATGTTATATGGACAAAGAAACTGATTCTGATGAAAACTAAACCAAAGTTAATTCATTTTTATTCTTAATTTTGTATTTTTTATTATTAGATTAGGTATATTCACTAGTCTGAGATATGTGAAAGGGTTTTGTATTCCTATTTTTGTTTTGATCCAAAGAATATTTGAGTTATGTTAATTAGTTTAATAATTGTTTTTTTTTCATAATTCTAACTACTTTTTTTGACAAATTAGACTTTAAGGACAATGATAACATATCTAATTACAAATAAATAAATAATTACTGAATAATAAGTGCTTTATTTCTTTTATTTATCCTAAACGTCTTTTCGGTTACGCGCGCCCGCTCCCGTTACAAATGACCGCGCGCCCGCTTGAAGGTTAAAATGAATGAGGGAAATGCGTTTTCCCTCACTGAGTGAGGAAAATTGATTTGAATTTAGAATGCTGCGAATTATCATTATGTACGAAACACGTCATTCGAAATTCGATTTATTAAATGTAACTTTTAACAGCTGTAATTTTAAATTTTAATAGATACTTAGTTTTTGCAAATATATGTGGTTTCATTTTAATTCATATTGTTTCATTTATATCTCTAATAATGTTCTCACTGTTAAGGTGAAAAGTTGTATGTGTCACGCGAGAGAATAGTTATTTGTGCAACAAGTGAGCAAAGTTGATGTTTGCTGCGCGTGCTGATTTGAGTCCCGAGCAAGCGAAGGATTCTGTTTGAATCACGAGCGAAGCGAGTGATTCTAGAGTAGAATCCTGAGCGTGTCGAGGGATTCAAAGGCACGAGATGCAAACAACTTTGCTCTCGTGTGACACACATAACTTTTCACTTCAGCAGCGAGAACAAATATCATACCTACTTTGGAAATAAAATAAGACACAGGAACGAGTATATTTTAAAATAACTCATTTATTTAAATTTAAAATTATACAACAAATTAAAAGTTAAACGTAAAGTTACTACAATTCTGTAGATTAAATGTTACAGTTTTATTCGGCAGTCTAATAGTTTTATTTCTGATTTCTTGCCAATTTATTTTACATTAGTTTAAAGTGGTACCTATGCGTGACACGGAACAACGAGGAGTGTCAGGCAGATCCAATGTCCATGGGCATATTATCTTAGGGCGAAACAACATAATCTGTATGGTTATCCCATTAGTACAATACATAGGTTACTATAATCTGTGGTTAGCTTTGTCTCACTAGTGAGTAAAAATCGATTTTACTCACTGATTTTAAGCAGCAAAACCTTCATGTTTGAGCTACTGAAGTGAAGTAGTTATTTTCACCTTAGCAGCTCAAACATACTGTGTTCCCTGCATAAAAAGAGTGAGGGAAATGCGTTTTCCCTCACTGAGTGAGGAAAATTGATTTGAATTTAGAATGCTGCGAATTATCATTATGTACGAAACACGTCATTCGAAATTCGATTTATTAAATGTAACTTTTAATAACTGTAATTTTAAATTTTAATACTTAGATACTTAGTTTTTGCAAATATATGTGGTTTCATTTTAATTCATATTGTCTCATTTATATCTCTAACTAGCTGACCCGTGCCCACTTCGTTGAGCTTAATATTAATAATCCACGAAGCAAGCACGAACGCGAATCGAATTAAACCCGAAGCCCGTTTTTTCTCCGCTCCACTTTGCAAAACGAACTACCACGTAAAAGCCTTTTTATTTCTCGGTTTTTTATATAACCTATGACACTCAGCAATAATGTGGCTTTCTATTGGTGTAAGAATGATTAAATCGGTTCAGCAGATCCCGAGATTAACCCTTACAATTTAACAAATATACAAACACACAAACTTTACTTCTTTATAATATTAGTATAGATATTGTTCTCACTGTTAAGGTGAAAAGTTGTATGTGTCACGCGAGAGAAAAGCTATTTCCATCTCGTGCCTTTGAATCCCTCGCGACGCTCAAGATTCTCTCCTCTCTAGTTGAACAAATAACTATTGTTCAACTAGAAAGGAAAGTTGGTTTTTTCAAGCGAGTGCTAATTTTGAATCCCGAGTAAGCGAAGGATTCTAATAATTGAATCACGAGCGTCAGCAAGTGATTCTACATTAGAATCCTGAGCGTCGCGAGGGATTCAAAGGCACAAGATGGAAATAACTTTTTCACTTCAGTAGCTCAAACATGAAGGTTTTGCTGCTTAAAATCAGTGAGTAAAAATCGATTTTACTCACTAGTGAGACAAAGCTAACCACAGATTATAGTAACCTATGTATAGTAACTAATGGATAACCATACAGACTATGTTGTTTCGCCCTAAGATAATATGCCCATGGACTGGATCTGATCTGCCTGACATTTCTCGTTGTTCCGTGTCACGCATAGGTACCACTTTAAACTAATGTAAAATAAATTGGCAAGAAATCAGAAATAAAACTATTAGACTGCCGAATAAAACTGTAACATTTAATCTACAGAATTGTAGTAACTTTACGTTTAACTTTTAATTTGTTATATAATTTTGAATTTAAATAAATGAGTTATTTTACAATATACTCGTTCCTGTGTCTTATTTTATTTCCAAAGTAGGTATGATATTTGTTCTCGCTGCTGAAGTGAAAAGTTATGTGTGTCACACGAAAGCAAAGTTGTTTGCATCTCGTGCCTTTCAAACAACTTTGCTCACTTGTTGCACAAATAACTATTTCACCTTAGCAGCTCAAACATACTGTGTTCCCTGCTTAAAATGAGTGAGGGAAATGCGTTTTTCCTCACTGAGTGAGGAAAATTGATTTGAATTTAGAATGCTGCGAATTATCATTATGTACGAAACACGTCATTCGAAATTCGATTTATTAAATGTAACTTTTAATAACTGTAATTTTAAATTTTAATAGATACCTACTTAGTTTTTGCAAATATATGTGGTTTCATTTTAATTCATATTGTTTCATTTATATCTGTAATAATGTTCTCACTGCTAAGGTGAAAAGTTGTATGTGTCACGCGAGAGAATAGTTATTTGTGCAACAAGTGAGCAAAGTTGATGTTTGCTGCGCGTGCTGATTTGAGTCCCGAGCAAGCGAAGGATTCTGTTTGAATCACGAGCGAAGCGAGTGATTCTAGAGTAGAATCCTGAGCGTGTCGAGGGATTCAAAGGCACGAGATGCAAACAACTTTGCTCTCGTGTGACACACATAACTTTTCACTTCAGCAGCGAGAACAAATATCATACCTACTTTGGAAATAAAATAAGACACAGGAACGAGTATATTGTAAAATAACTCATTTATTTAAATTCAAAATTATACAACAAATTAAAAGTTAAACGTAAAGTTACTACAATTCTGTAGATTAAATGTTACAGTTTTATTCGGCAGTCTAATAGTTTTATTTATTTCACTTCTTGAGTCTGCTAAGTTATAAGACGTATCAATGGTGGATTGAGGAGTGAACCTATACATAGGTTACTATAATCTGTGGTTAGCTTTGTCTCACTAGTGAGTAAAAATCGATTTTACTCACTGATTTTAAGCAGCAAAACCTTCATGTTTGAGCTACTGAAGTGAAAAGGTATTTTTCACCTTAGCAGCTCAAACATACTGTGTTCCCTGCTTAAAAAGAGTGAGGGAAATGCGTTTTCCCTCACTGAGTGAGAAAAATTGATTTGAATTTAGAATGCTGCGAATTATCATTATGTACTAAATGTCATTCGTAATTCGATTTATTAAATGTAACATTTAATAACTGTAATTTTAAATTTTAATAGATACTTAGTTTTTGCAAATATATGTGGTTTCATTTTAATTCATATTGTTTCATTTATATCTCTAATAATGTTCTCACTGCTAAGGTGAAACGCTCAGGATTCTAATGTAGAATCAATTATTAGAATCCTTCGCTTACTCAGGATTCAAAATTAGCACTACCCTATAGTGGGTATAAGCGCCGGTTCGCAACATCCGGGGTATGCAATTTAATGCATTTTCCTCAAGGGAACAAAAAAAAAGGCATTCGATATTACGTAAGGAGGTCAACCCAAAACCGAAAATCATGGGAAAGGGTCTTCGACACAAAAAAGTTTGGGAGCCTCTGGTTTACAAAAATCAAATCAAAATCAAAATAATCTTTATTCAACATAGACCTTTACAGGCACTTATTGACGTCAACAGACAAAACAAAAAAAAACAAAGCTTAAAAAAAACAAAAACCTTGTCCGTACGTACGAATAAGGAAAAAAAAAATTGACTCGACACCTACACGGACGCACACATACACGGACGCTTACCTGCAAAGTGTCCAAGTGAAGGAATTTCTTCCCGCAAAAATCACAGGAGTGCGGCCGAGTCTTGCCTGGGGACATCTTTGTCGATTTCTTCTTGCCCACTTTAACTTTTCCTTTGCGTTTACGATGCCTTGAAAAAAAAAAGAAAATAACAACTATTGTATATTCACACCAATCAATTAAATTATGCATTACACAGAACCACAGTATAATAGAGTGTGCCAGCGAAGAAAGAAAGAGAGTTGAGTTAATTAAACATGTTACATGCAGCCTTTGACTACAATCAATACATGAGACTCAAAGCGTATGTTTAAATTTAAATGTACTAGAATTTTAATGTCAATTCATGATAATTACTTTGTAGGCATTACCATTACGGCTTAAAAAAAGGTTAACGCTCAGGTCTAAATAGGTCTTACCTTAATTTGTCGGTATTCTCTTCGGCGCCATTTTGTCCATCGTCCGCCATTTTGTCTTCACATTCGGTTTTCGTTTCCTTGCCTGAAAGCAGAAACATATTTTGCAAGTGTCTATATATGTTGTATGTACATCATATATGGTAGGATCCTGCCCGCAGCTTCGCCCGCGTTATATCGCATTTTTGAAAATTTACTTCCATCGAACCAGTTTTTTTTTTATCAACACTGTTGTTTTTATTTAATTCCGAGCATTTTTATATTTATTCACATTTTAAATCTTCTTTGGATTTTCATAAATAATTCAAGACCAAATCAGCCAGTAAAATGTCTTCAATAAAACCCCTACATATTTTTTTTAAATAATTATACGTTATTAGTAGAGATCGGATAATCGGATGCATATTTACCTAAAGTTAATTTTTGGCTCGCAAATTACGGAAGCGGCTTTTTAAAATACATTTTGTTAAATAAAAATCCCGGGAAAATACGGGACTGCAAATTTAACGTAGTGATATTGTTTGAAAATTACTAAATTAGCACGTGGTATTTATTTTCAAAAGACCGAGACTCCGGGTTCATTTATACAACTATGCATACGTATTTACATGAAGTTTAGTTTCAGTTTAGTTCAGTGCGATTTAAGAGGTTTTTATTTTTTTCTTCTTCTTTTTTTTCTTCTTCTTTCTTGCGGAGCCCCTACAGCAGTATCGCTGAACCCTAGTATTCCGCGGAACACACTTAGAGTATGGCTGCTCTAGTGATAGTCAGTTTCATACTTTCTTGTTTCTAAAACATTTACAGATATAAGTATTAAATTGTAATTAAAATTTGTGGAAACTTGATTGTTTTATGTAATATAAATGTAATTTAGCTATAAGTATGTAAATAATGTATGTTTCCCTTAAAGAATAAATAAATAAATAAATTAGTATTTTACTTTATGTAAATACAGTATAAAGTACGATATTACAAATATCAGTTTAATGAAACATTATCGAGTAACTTCCTATAAAAACTAGATACTGATTTTATGGCTTGGCTACTAGCACTTTTGAGTCACAACCAAACACTGATTGAGAACACTTTCACAGATCAGTTATATATTTAATAACTGATTATTTACGCGTATAATTATACATATCTAATAGGTTCAGCCTGTAAGCGGAAAAAATGTAATTATTTACATCACATTAGAAACCTTAAAAATAACAGTATTTCTCCACGATTTAATGGATGTTATTATTAGAGATCGGATAATCGGATGCATTGTGCATTGATGCATGCACACAATCGTGAATCACACTATGGAAAGCAGTTTTGTAAACGGAGATAGTACGAATTTACGAAAAATAAATGCATTAATGGTCGGAAAATTCTTTGCTGCAAATCCCGACTTTTGTTCTGCCGAGTTACGGAGTATTGAAACATCGATGTCAGTATTACTCTTTTATTATTATTCCTTTATTAGTCGTTTATATATAAAAGATAATAAATTATGAATATACATAGCATCAAACAGAGAGCTTTGTTTATTATTAAAACTAGCTGTTCGTTCTTGGGGAAATGTTTATCTATGTTTAACAAACTTCCGCAAAGTGTCATTGATTTGCCTTTATATAAATTTAAAGTCCATATCAAAAAGACACTCATGAGTAAAGGTTATTATAAAGTAAGTGACTATCTAAATGATCACACTATTTGGGAATAGGGACACTATTCATAGAGCCATGTTTGGTAACAACATTATTTATAATATTGTATTATTTTTATATGTGTATGTAAACATACATACGACTGTAATCGTATTAGGTATGATTGTATCTTATACTATGTTGTATTTTTATATTATACTAGCTGGCCCAACAGACGTTGTCCTGTCAAATGTCTCAAATGTCAAATGTCTCAAATGTCACGTTGTCTCACGTTGTCTCAAATGTTTTTAAATAAATAATTTAGCTGAAAAACAATATCTATATGACCGTATTGTGAATCTAAACCATTCTCAAGCCCCCTGGAATACACACAAAAAATTTCATCAAAATTGGTCCAGTCGTTTAGGAGGAGTTCAGTCACATACACACGCACACAAGAAATATATATATTAAGATTATTATAATTATTAACATTGAAAAGAGGAGATAAAAAATAGACCTTCAGTGTTTCTTGCCTGTTCTTCTCGAGAAGGCTCTCCCAATTTCCGAACAGGTGTCGAGTCAATATATTTTTTTTCCTTATACATACATACGGACAAGGTTTTTGTTTTTTTTTTAAGCTTTTTTTTGTTTTGTTTGTTGACGTCAATAAGTGCCTGTAAAGGTCTATGTTGAATAAAGATTATTTTGATTTTGATTTACATGCCGTATTGACGTCATCGCTACAGAGTAACAACTCGTGCGGCGCCTTCGTCTAATTACGCGCGAAATTTGAAAATATTAAATTTTAATGCAATTTTTATAGTACTTAACGAGTGTATAAAATTTTTATATTTTTACTATATGTTTTACTGACACGCAAGGATCAAATTAAGATTCTTTTCAAAAACTTTCAAAGTATTACCTTGACAGTTGTTCTCGTGGGTGAGCACGTGGCGGTGCATCTTGCTCGAGGTAATAAATCCCCGATCACAGACATAACATTTGAACGGCTTCTCTCCCGTGTGTGTCCTCATGTGTATCCTCAGGTACGATGACGAGCTGAATTTCTTGTTACACTCTTTACACTGGGAGGACTTTGAGCTTGTTGGGGGTTGGGGGAGGGGGGCGCTGATGTTTTGGGGGACGTCGCCCACGTGTTAGAGGGGAAGTAGTCGTCATCTGAAAACCTGAAATGCAAATATTTTTTTTAAAATGAGTAAATCTGATAGGAATATGAAATGTATATAGAATGACCACCTCTATTCCCTAAGTAATATAAGCTGTTTTCTAATGATGGAAAAAACGTATAATATAATACGTACAAGTGCTTCGTTTGCATCATTTGTATCAGTGACTCTGAACCGATTAAATCGGTTCAGTCACTGATACTATGACAGTACTGATATAATAACAGTTACCTCCTATCATCATAATGTCATTGTCAGTGTGACAGTGACATCCTTCTATTTTGGTAGTGGCGGTGAAACTTTTGACATCGGTCATCGGTCATCGAAGTTGCCAATATAAAAAAAGCTTTGGGTTGCTGTTTTATTGATCTTAACTTTTCTTTTTTTTACAATGTTTTGCAGATTTAAGAAAAAAAAAATTAAAAAAAACTTCTTACGGGTAAAGGTTCCTTATTTTTTGTTCTTTCCATAAAATATTATTTTATTACTGTATTCTGAGACAGCTTCCATACAAAAATGGAACATCTCCTTTGGAATGCAATTGTATATGACAGTTCATGCAGAATAAAAATGTGATTTAGAATTGAATCCATAGACAAAACGAAAGCTAAACTGACCTCTCATCCTTCAAGCTGCCTTCGTCATCCGACTTGATTTGACAGCTGGGTTCTTCGGGCTCCTGTTTGATCTCCACATCAGGAGGATCTACCTTCACCTCCTCAATTTCCACGATAACCTTCATGTCGTTGTCGACCATGATCTCCGCTGTCTTCTGCACGTTAACCATGTAAAAAGGGAAAAGGATGCTATTCAATTTGAAGAAACTGTAGTGTTAAATTGCTGTTTTATGAAGATTCGATGAGATTGAATCTTACATTGGCAAAATCCGATTGAATATTGAAATCGCTTTGAACTGGGCCTTGAAGATTTTGAATAGACTCCCCAATGGAGGTACATTCTCGAGGCTGATTGAACGATAGTCAATTTACCGGTTCGAGACTACCAGATCATCAGCTTTGGTACCTACTAATGGTATTCGTGTGTGTGTGTGTATGTTTGTTTGTATGCACGTGCAAATATTAAGGAAACCAAAAAATAAATAGGGTAGACGACTACAAATGATTATGGCAGTTTTTATACTATAATTATCTGATTTGAGTAATTTATATCTCATGAAAGAATGTCAATATAGAAATTTCAGTTTAATTATTAATTTATATTGTTTTTAGATTTCTAAAAAATGAGCAATTATTATTTACGTAATTCTAATGACACGAACACATTTCTAGCATTCTCACATTAAATGTAACATTTTTTTATATAGAAAGTATACCTAAACGTACGGTCGGCCAAGAAAGTGGTCTACTAATTCATTTATGAATAATAAATGAATTGAATTGAATTGAATAGTTTTGACAAAATTTCATATGTGAGTAAAATAGCGATAAGGTTGAACTCCTGTACTTATTACCTTTTTAAGATTATGTAGAGTGATGACATTTAAACCTAAAATAATCTGACAGCTATTAATCTGTCAATTTTGTCAGAATATTTTTGCACGGGAAAATCAACTCTGTTACTTTATAGCGCGCGAATGATTTTCAACCTTAGGGTGGTAGACCACTTTCTTGGCCGACCGTACAAATAAAGTTATTTTAAAATTTGTTTATACGCTCATACAAATTAGGCGAGTTTACTGAGTTATGACGTCACGATTGCAGTGCTTTTAGTATGGAGCGTTTTTGAGCGCCCCGCGACAGCGCCGCAAACATGGCGTTGTATCTTCAAAGTAATAGTAAATGTGTACTGTTGGTTCTACAATATTTTATAACAACTTAAAAGAGTACTCTTATTATATATTGAGTTTAAAAAATTGTCGTTTACACAACTATCTATAAACAAACGAACGCTGAAACGGAAAAGAAGTAATGCACTTTTGTGAAAAATGTCGATTTTTTGAGGATTGTGTTACAAATTAAACCTTATCTTATAGAAAACACCTATAACAAAATTGGACTTAACAATTACTAACCTCCTCTTTAGCTTCAATTTCTGTGGCATCTTGTACCTTCTCTTCTTTGGGTTTGTCTATTTCTCCCCATATGTCTACATTTTCTTTGGAGCATGCTTTCTCTCTCTCTGCTTTCACCCTCAATTCTTCTTCTAACTCTTTTAAGTACGGCAAGATCTCGTTATAATCTGAAATTAAAATTTTAATTGTGATTTTTACGGTTTTCGGTTTTCCGGCCACCAAGTGAAGTGTGAGCTGTGAAAGATAACAGCCCTTATTTTGGTCTAATTTTCTCTAATCTGTGGCATGTACGCGACACAGCTCTGGTTCGGTCTGACCATTCGTGTACTAATGACAGATCAATATAGATCTACAGACGTTTAGCTACAAGTACCGAGTGAGTTGATCTGTGAACCGGTTCGCATAAGTGAACTGGGAAAGATGACAGCCCACTTATTTTGGATTAATTATCTGATCTGTGGCACACACTTGATCCGGTTCTGGTTCAGTCTGGTCAATCGTGTACTAATGTCGAAGAAATATAGAACTACAAGCGTTTATATATATGTACCGAGTGAGTTGATCAGAGAACGGGTTCATAGCATCCGTTAGGTAACTGTACTATGAACGTTGCGATTCAATTGATTCAATCAGGTTCGATCAGCAAATGGGTTCACCATAGCGATTGAACCTGATTGAATTAGGTTAGGCGACAGCTCGCTTATTTTGGACATATTTTCTCTAATCTAGACTAGAGAAATTGCATGGAATTACTTGCTCGCGTGGTTATTGCATGTCTAAAATAATATGCATTTATTGTTGTGTTACATTACAACGTTCGGTATATCTGTAAAGACATATCTTCTACTCTTGTTAGGTACATTTTTGTCGAGTGTAAGAGTACCAGTGCAGCAAGCTTGCTACGGTTTTGGTATCATGCAGCGGTGTGTGTTATTTATTATGTATTGTTTTGTTATTGTTGTGGGTATCGCCGTTAATTCTTTCTTTTTTTACTCTCAAAATGAAGATTTTCTCAAAACTTCTCATATATTTACTGTGCTCTCATAAATATATAAGGACTTACCATACGGTTCCCCTTCTAATTTATCGTCTGGATGTTTCTTATCAAAATGCGTCGTCAAATTTTCAAATCTGTTGACAAATGATTCTCTTTACAAGTGTAACAGCGCGGATGTAAGTATTAATAAAAATCGAGGAAGGTAGGGAAGTAAGTTTGGATCTTAGCAAGTGGATCTCTGCCTACCTCCCATGGGAAAGTACCGATAAAAACAAACAAAGTGAGTTCAAAGGTATGCAAACGATTTCTATCAGCACTCATACTGGAACGACCTGGAGAAATACAGACAGACAAAGCTCTTACTACCAGGAATCGGCTCTCGTCTATCCAGGAGCTCAATACAGTTGAACACACCTCAGCTGCGTCTAATCACCGGAGTGATTACTTGCCACAGCATTTTTAACAGTTATCACGGACAGCCCGCTATGCAAGACATCCATGCCGGCATCGGGTACAAAAGTATGGTCGATCAATGGGTAAATCTCCACTCCCCAGTGTCCCACCAGAAGCAAGCAGAAGCTCCAAGAAGCTTCTGGCATTCTGGAAAAACCTGGGTTGGAGTAAGAGAGAAGTCGACCAGCACAGGACGCACAATGGCCCAATCATGGGGCTAAGTGAGGGCAAAAGCCTAGGTAAACTAATTAATTCCCATATTAGGGTTATTTTAGTTTCTTATATCAGGGGTTATTAGTAGTAATGGTCGTTATTTCAATAACAGATAATATAATGAATTATTTTCCCGTAACGAAAAACAGATTATTCAACAACGGCTTATACTGTTATCCTACTGTTGCTGTTGACAAAAGAACTTGAAGCCGTTGTGTAGGCGTAGGCGCTCGCTCTGTTGCCCGACTGCTTATTCTTATAATATTAAACTTTCTCACAAGGAAATAAAGTTCTTATTTGATTATTTCTTATAGTGATTTTACTAATCCAAATTCACAATTTTGTACCTTCGCGCATATGACAATTAGATTCATTTTGATTTACAATGTGATTTGAAATAACACTTAGGTAAACTGTTGCTGGCTTGCTGGTGCCTAAGCTGTTGTCATTTTTTTAGTTACGCATTATTTGCAGTTGTATGATCGCGTATGCAAATTAAATTACCTATTCGTTGCAATAATTAGTGTCGTGTACTTTTGAAGTATCTAATAAATAATTAGAGTAGATATTGTAAATAAATGGACATGGAAGAATATTGCAAATATTGCATGTAAATAATGTAAATAACAAACTATGTACAGATCAATGAACACAATATGAACAATGAATACACCAGAATATTATATTGATTAATTAGTTTTAAGTTATTTAAATTACTGCCTAATATTCTGACAGTCCTAAGCCTGAGAAAGTATGAAGGAAAGTTCATTGTTAAGAATAACAAGCTATAATAAGCTAGCTATAATAACAATCGTACTCAACATTAATCAAAACAGCAATATAACAGGATAACAGACAACAGTTTACAATAACAGTTATAGGAAAATAACACAATAGTGTTATTCGTTATTACAAAACAGTCGTTATTGCCATTATTACTAGTTATTAAGTTATATGTCAACAAGTTACAACATGATACTCACTTGGCGAAAAACCTGAAGCAGATGCGGCACTGGTGTCTGATTGCCAGGTGGATCTTCTTGTTGTGCCTGCCGAGTTTGCTTGCTGTTATGAAGGACTGGCCGCATACCGCACATGTGTAAGGCTTCTCATCTGAAACGAAACTTTGCATTAGAAACTTGTAACTGTCCCAAAAATTATAACAACAATATATCCGAAAAACAAATTTAAGATAAACACAGATTTAAATCAACTGTCCTATGAGAAAATAACTACACGTATGAGAAAAGGTCATTATACTGTTGAGGATTCCCTACAGGATAACAATGCCTGGGTTTAATTTCAATAACTCAACAGTTACGTTGCCAAATATTTTAACTGTAATACGTAACACAATGAAACTATAGCTTTTATAGATATTGTTACGCCGGTGGCTTAGTACAACTTCAAAAGTGATTTTCTGTGACTTAGAAACGTTTTCAGCAGGCTGAAACGTCGTTTCAGGCCGTTTCAGAAGTAGCTCTTTCACTTACTAAAAAATCTAAATTACACCCAAGTTAGAGTAGTTTTCAGGCGCTTGAAACATGTTTTCAGTACGTTTCAGGCTACCCTCTATCCAACGCCGCAATAACCTGAAAACCCGTTTTCAGGCGTTTTCAGGACCCCTTATGAGCCATTAAGCCTACTTCAGTAAAAGGACATAAATTTCAATAGGAGTGAAAGAGATAGCAATAGTAGAAAGAGACAGAGATAGTTAGAACATTCGAGAAGTATTAGAATGAGAAAACATCATTAGAAAGAGATAGGCAAACACAGAATATTCGAGAAAGATAGTACGGGAATATTCGAGTATTGTGTATTGAGAATATTCGAGTATCGAGACAGTTATACTCGAAACGTCTCGAACGCGCGACGTATTGGACTACACATTCGAGTGTGTCCGCGAATGTTCTGGCAAGAGTGGCAAGTATCTTAGGGGACTATATAAGGCTGTGTCCGGCCGCCGAGGAGATTATTGTTTTGCGATACAGTGCGAAAACATCTAAGTGATATTGGAGAAATAAGAAGCGACTTTCAGTGCTTTCAGTGAAGTGATTAGTGACTGTTAGTGTGGTAATTAATAAAAGTTCAGTGTTTTGGTAGACCGCAGTTTGATTTACTGACCCCAGCTCGTAACAATATAATGTGAACTTGTTAAAGTAAGTTGGGTTCAGACTATTTATCTGAGGCCAGCTTAACTGACGACTCTGTAAAAATACAGGGAGAAAGAATAGTTTCCTTCCTGGTTTTCTTGTTGGTTCTTTCCAGTACGGGATTCCCCCTTTTATTTTTTGATTTGGATTTTGTAATTAAAATTATTGAATGATAACATTCGTTTCGTGATCATGTAATCAAGTGCTGTATAAAGGCCTACAGAAATTTAGGATTTCTTTTGCGTACTGTTCAGGGTTTTACAAATATTGCAGCTATTGTCGCTTTGTATAACACTTTGGTGCGAAGCCAACTAGAATGTAATGCAGTCATATGGGCTCCACATGAGACTAAATATAGTCTTATGTTGGAGAGAATAAAAAATAAATTTGTTCAGTTTTTATATTTAAGGCTCTATGGAGTATATCCTTTTTACCCGCTTATGTATCCAACCTTGTTTGTATTAGGCATGGTTGGATACAACGAGCTCAGAGAGAGGCGTGAGTTTGCACTGGCTCTATATTTGTTTAAATTAATTAGAGGCAAAATATATAACGGCATCATACTGGAATCAGTGTCTGAATGTGCCGGGCGGATATGTGGGACGGCGACATCGGCCTAAACTGCTGGCTGTACTTCGCGGCCGCACTCATCTACTAAATCAGGCGCCTCTGACGCGCGCGCTTCACACTCTTAATCTAGTAGCAGAGGAGGCAGATATTTTTGCTTGTACACTGAGTGAATTCACAAGGATAGCATTATATATAATAAGTTATAAAGTTAAGCTATGATAATTTAATTGACTTCGCTATTGCATTAGGTTATACCTGTAAGAA
Source organism: Scirpophaga incertulas (assembly GCA_036419045.1). NCBI lineage: Eukaryota > Metazoa > Arthropoda > Insecta > Lepidoptera > Crambidae > Scirpophaga > Scirpophaga incertulas. Next base: position 1,481,099 of record CM071636.1, on the reverse strand, counting down.
TAGTGTATAAGTAATGGATACAATAAATAAATAAATAAAACATATATTGCAAGTAGTGTGTTTCAACATTACTAACACCATCTCCACATATTATTGTGAAGATGACCCTTTTCTCGTCCGTTAGTGTGTTTATTGCCTTATTATAATAAGAAAGGAGGCTTTGAGAAGGCACGTGACTGGAGTCTATTCCACAGCTAAGTTCTCATTACCACCAAAATCGAAATGCAATAGTCTATAATTTTTATAGATCTAAGCGGGCACAATTTTGCTTAACTGGCCTTTACGCGTTAGATCTGTATCCCCACACACGCCTTATAAAGGACCGTGTCTTAGATAGACTCGTGATATTAACCAACATAATAAATCTATATATCAAGTATTTACTTGATATATAGACGTGATAGTATTTACTTGATATATAGACGTGATAGTATTTGCTTGATATAAATTCGAGTGTCCTCCCACACTCGAATTTTTATACTATGTCGATCTACTGAGCCAACAAGCTTGTGAATACATAAATAAATAATAAAAGTTATTGTTTATATGAGGATGACAGAATTTATCTGTAGGGACGCTCTTGGTCCCTCGGCTTTATGTATGCATATTATCACTTTTTTCTTATACTAGTTTTTATAGAAAATATTTCTTACCTGTATGTGATCTGACATGTAGCTTGAGGTAGTAACTTAACGTAAATTGCTTCTGGCAAGCAAAGCATTTATATATCTTCTCTAAATTCAATTTATCCTTGTCATCATTACTGTTGTTTTCAACGAGGCTTCCATTGCTCACAGGCTTAACATCATTCTCTACATTGGTAGGCTTGTTCTCATTATTGCTCACTCCATCATTATAATCTGAAGCTTTCTCATTGCCAATATATCCATCTTCTGGCTTAATTTCTACTTCAGGGGCAGGTTCATCTTTCTTGCATTTTTTTAATTTCTTCAGTTTCTTTTTTTCCTCCTTCATTTTTTTCCGTTTCAACATGTTCTTTATTTTCAAATCATAGCTTGTTATCCTGTCCTTGTGTATAGTGACATGTTGGTCTAAATTTGCTAAAGTTTCAAAGCTGATGTTGCATACGGAGCATCCATAAAACTTAAAGTTGTGGTCCGTTATCTTCTCTGACCAATAACTGCTCTTTTTGTTTTTCTCCTTTTTCACTTTGAAATTTAGTAGAGGTTTCATATCTACATGAGGTTGGGTGTTGTCACTGTATTTATTTTCATTATTACATTTGTTACTGTTCATTCTGGTGGAGGTATCGTTGATGTTTGTTAGAACTTTGTCACCTGACCCTTGGACATTATTCAAGAATTGGTCCAGCAACACGTTTTGTTCCACTTTGACTTCATAGCCATAGCTTGACGTGACAGGGGCGGCATTGAAATTGTACTGTTGGTACTCATAGCTTAATGGGTCTAGTTCAATAGTTGTTTGGCTCATTTTGGTTTTGGTTCTGTAAGAATAGGGTATAGTTAAATTACAAAAGTTTGCTAGTATATTGTTATAAATAAACATTTAAACAACAATGACGACCTCCATAGTCGAGTGGATAGTACACCGGTTTCAAGGTGTCGCCATCTCTGAGGTCCCGGGTTCGAGTCCCGGTGGGGGCAGATGTTTGTGTGATGAATGCGAGCATTTGTACCTTAGTCATGGTTGTTGATATATATTTCAATAAAAATTATTTATATATGTGTAATATATGTATGTCTATCCGTTACCCTAGATCCCATAGCACAAGCCTTACAGAGCTTAGTTTGGGCTAGGCTAATTGGTGTAAGTGTAAAAAAAAAAAATTAAACAACTGTTATTACACTGCATTTAAATATATGTATGTATTGAGGGTGGGAGAGTCAAGTTTGTGTCGTAGAGGGGATTGTGTCTATAGGACACTATTATTAGTGTTTCCACGCTACAGAAATACGGTGATAAATAACCTGACCTATGCAGCTAAACAGCATATTCAGTGAAGATAAGAAACATTTTCTATAGTATTACAGCAACAGATAGACAATACATATCTAAATATTTTTAATAGAAATACATATTTACAACTATGACTAAGGTACAAAAGTCATCACACAAACATATGCTCCCACCGGGACTTGAACCCAGGACATCAGAGATGGGGACACCTTGAAACCAGTGTACCAACCACTCAGCTATGGAGGTTGTCACTCAGAAATACACAATTTGAAAATAGATAAAGCCCCTGGATATGATCTCATAAATGGAAAAGCAATGAAGGAACTACATGATATTCGGGTCATTTTCTTGACTCAGCTCTATAATGCTATTTTACAAAGAGAATTTGTCCCTGCACAATGGAGACTAGCTGACATAATCTTAGTACTTAAAACAGTGACAGGCAAGTTTTCTGACGTCACACATTCTGCATTAAATTGTAATCTGCAGTAAATTGTATATTAACAATTGGTGTAGCACTTTTAATTACTGGATACCATGACATTACATTTTGTAATTATGTTGGCAACATACACTGTGCTGTGAATTGACAGAAACTATATGTACTATTTGGCAATTGTAACCACTTATCATAAGATTGACAATATGTTTAAAATTATGCTATAAAATTAAGATAAAGGCATTCACCCAGTATAATAATATATGTAGATGTATTGTGATCATCATGCCCACATAGCATTTATTTATGCATTTTACTTTTATGAATAGTAAATTATTCATAATAGTTTCCTATAAATTAGTCAAAAACAATCACTGACCCATTTAAAATTTTTATCTATCTATTTATTTGATATATGTGCAAATTTCACAGCAATACTCTTTCAGAAAAACATATTTTTCTAGAAATTGAAACTATGTTTTTTAACAGTACACTTAAAGTACTATAAATTAACCATTATAGGAGAATACAAATAATTCAATTGTTTAAAAGTTAATAATGTAACCTGAATATTAAGTCAATAAGCTTGTTAGTCTGTGTACACAGGTGTTGCAAAATAAAATTTTAATTAAAATAGTAAAGGTCCAAATGATCAATATCATACCTACAGTAAATAGTACATAATTTATATAAAATTGCTTTAGTGTATCTCTATATTTTCAGACATTTTGGAGAAAATGAACAAAATATACACTTTCAATCTACAATTATATTGACAAAAACAATACAGCAATCTCGCCACATTAAGATTATAGTGAATAACGCTATGATTTCTTGGATAGCGGTTAGAACAAACGAGTGAATACGTTTACTAGTTCAAGCATTCCATTGATATGTACATTAAAAAACATTTCCTTTTATTTACTGTCAATGAAAACACTAAACTTGTATGTAAACAATCATTTTTGCGGCATAAACAAAGTTTTGCTTGTTTAAATAGGACTCAAGAAAGTGTAGAAACTAGTAGGCCTGAGTAATCAATATACAAGAATGGAAAAAGTACGTACCTGTGTGAGATATCAGTCGAAAAAAATCTCTTTTTTTAACATTACATTAGTAGGACCATAAAAACTTAACATTATAAGGTTTTCACAAGTGTAATCACATACAAACAGTGATCTAAAGTATTAAGTACTCATCACACAATACAACGTAACTTTTAAATATTTATTAATAACAACAAAACAACTTAAAAATTAATTACAATATTGTATTTTTTTTTCGCGTGACTAAAAAATGCCATGGCGGTCATAACGAATGTTGCCATACTTTAAGAAAAATCACCATCTACTTAGCATGAACTCCCCCGGACTGCTTCTCTCGGTTGTTATTTTATGTTATTGAATCAAAATGTGATAGCTCAACTCAGTTGCTATAACATAACCAGCCTCTTACGTGTTTTTACATTTTACGATTTTACTGCGTATTTTTTACCTACATGAAATAAAATCTTTATATTGTATTTAATTAATTGGAAGTGCCATGTGACAATAATAAGTACACAGAAGAGACTGATATCTATCTATCAAATAGAATTCTTTTTGAAGTGGAACGTCTTTAAAAATCGCGCCGAAATATATGGGTTACCAGGTTTAAAAAGTGGACCGCAACGAAAAGGTCTATATCATCGTACCTTAATAATTAAAAAACTATTAGTCTTGAGAAACAAAAATGTGTGTGAATATATCACTTATATAGTCAGCTCGCTGTTGTGACATGAGTTTTTTTATTTAAATACTTAAAACACCGTCAATCTTGTTTTTATTTCAATCTTTTACTTTAAAAGCGATTCCTACCATAGACGTTTCACGTTAAAACCAACGGCCGTGTGCCCGCACAATCCATTCAAGCCATAAGGCCACTAGGCCAAGGCTAGCTGAGTTTAGTCGGTAGGTCTGTTGGATCGAGCCGCCTCGATTCACCAGGAGTCCGACATAATCAACGCATCCCTGCTTGCCTGTTGCGTTGGTATCCATGAGATTCTCAGCCTCCTCTCCTGAGGAAAAAAAAAAAAAAAAAAAAAAGCCCCGCACAGCCCCACCCGATTCTATGAAAATTAGTCTCGTTGGAAATGAAATTAGCATGTTACGATATATGTGATGTTACATCATTCTATAGTAAAGAAATTATTGTATTAACGCGAAGAATGTTTCAGAATGCTTAATAACAAATTCCTTTAGCATGCTTACAACCGAGCACCTATATGATATACATGTCTCTGTTATTGTTCGAAGTGTTAAAAAGCATACATTATCTAATCCTTGAAACTAGATGTTATTATGGTCAGTAAAAGTTTTATCAAGCCACGTTTTAACATGTTTTGTTGGAACACATAATATTACTAGCAATACCAAAATTGGACTGTCATTTTAAAAATTTTAGCGGGAAGACAAACGGGACGTTCGGAATTATTTTTGTCTTTGGAAAACTTTCAAGCCTGCTTTAATAATTTAGTTACAAAAAAGAAGAAAAAGTTTTTTTTATTAACTAAACCATATTCTGTTTGTAAAAATACGGATCAGGAGCTTTAAGTTCCTAAAGAAAGAATATTACAATGATATGCTGTTGTTACAAATTATACTCTTTTATATCTAGAAAAATGTGCAGCTGGTTTAACATAGTTAAAAAAAGAATAATGGGAATGAAGAGGGAATGGTGAAGAGGGAAAGAAGAAGAATAATGGGATAATACCAATCCAACAAAACAGCCTCAGATATTCAAAAAGTGTATAGCATTTAACTTAGTATCCACAATAATACCTTTATAGATCGCGTTATTTATTTATTTACTTGCTCTATCTGTTTACAATATTTTTTTTATTAAAAAGCTAACATTTTGATTTCCATTGAATTTTATAAATTAATATTTGATTACTTCGACGTGCTATTTGGATTACACGATTTTATTATTGTGTCTAAGTTCTTTTGTAATTTGGTATCAGAATGAAAGTCTAATTCGTGTATGTTGCCAGTGATCACGTATAGAACGGGAACCTGATTTCTCACATTGGGCCTTATAAGGAGGCCCCAAGTCACTGGAGCTCGTAGTTTCTCTGCGTGAAATTCGCAGAAGAACCAAGGTCACTGACATAGCCTGAGGAATTGCGAATCTTAAGTGGTGGTGGGCATATTGCTCGCATGACTGACGGCTGTGCTAGATAGGTCTTCGAGTGGTAGCCATGTACCGGACAACAACAGGATGGGCAGACGACTTGGTGAATGAATGAAGGCGCTGGATTTTAGATGAAGATGATGCATAATGACGTTACACGGCGATGTTGAGCGTCCGAGTCACTAGAGGGCTCAATTTGCGTCGACTCCTTTGTAACGACCCTATAACATAATAAGTAAAAAAAAAAAAAATAACGACTCTGGAACGAATGCCGGTGTCGTTAGCGAGCAATGCGTCGAACCTTTCGTTCATGTGCCTTCCCCAAACACATTCAAGGTAAAGCTGAATATAGCCATCTGCGGCTTCAGAATAGGTCCGTAAAAAAATGCATAATGACGTAATACGTTTCACACGGCATTACTTTTTCCTAATATTGAAAATATTTGTTATTATTTAAAATAAGGTAAAACAACAGGCATTTTGTAATTTATTAAATAAAAGCTAACATACACAACTCATATATAAACCTTGATCAGCGAAAAAAAATATATTGTGGCTTTCTCAGTGTAAATTTGCAATTAATGTATTTTGCTATGAGATTTTACGCAGTAATAAATTACGAATAAATACTAACACGTTAAGTTCGATACAGGGTCTAAAACGCCCTGTATGTGTCTCGATAACGAAAAAGTTAAACTTCTTTTTAGTGGAAAGGCATAACTTCTATGTGGTTTAGCGTAGGAATGAAATAACTATACACTAATTAAACTTAATAACAAACGGCAGATTTAGGTGAATCAACTCACTGTTAATAATAATAATGATAAGAACATTACATTCTTCTTATTTGGCGCTAATATAAGAATTTTAGTCTCCTACGGGGCTCAATACGCCTCGTGTCGCCACCATTTCTGATTTAGGACAAGGTTCAAAACGCCCCGAAACGCAATAATGGAAAATAAAGATAAATGAATGTAATATAATTATCTAAACATAAAAAGAATATCATGTTTAACCAGCTTTGAAGTGAATTGTCGACTGCAGTATTTTCAAACTAATGCGTTAGCCAAACTTAAAATAAAATCGGGTGGGGCTGTGCCGGGGCACACGGTCGTTGGTTTTATTGTGAAACGTCTATGATAGAGAATCGTTTTTAAAGTAAAAGATTGAAATAAAAACAAGATTGACGGTGTTTTAAGTAATTTAATAAAAAACTCAATATCACAACAGCGAGCTGACTACATAAGTGAAATATTCACACCACATTTTTGTTTCTAAGACTAATAGTTTTTTAATTATTAAGGTACGATGATTTAGACCTTTTCGTTACGGTCCACTTTTTAAACCTGGTACCCGTATGTTTCGGCGCGATTTTAAAGACGTTTCACGTTAAAAAAGTGTCTTGTTTAAATGGCGAGTTGTAGGGTAACTCACGTTTTATAGGGCAGCGCTGACAGTTCCTTCTCTTAAAGGTGGTTCACCATTACATTCAAGCCGTAGGACCTTTATGGCCAAGGCTTGGTTGAGTTTAGTCGGTAGTTCATCCTGGTCGAAGCCATCTCTTTGGAGTCTGTAATAATCATCCTGTGGTTGCGGTGGTATCCATGGAGACGCTCAGCCTCTACTCTTCATAGAGAAAAGAAAACTTGTTACTTCTATGGTGTTACGAGTTTTGATCAATTCGTTCGCTTGCCTCCCTATTACACAAAAACATAACAACCTATACAAGAGTTTCTATCTGATAATATTATCAAGAATATTTAACTGTTACTATTAATATAGCATCCAATGTATATCCAAGCTCATCATTATATAACAAAATTAATCTTAAATTACATATATCTAAATTGTCCTTTAATTAATGTAAACGTGTCCTGGAGAAGTGTCTTTTCGACCTAGAATATCATGATGTTGAATCCCAAATTAAATAACATAATTAAAGATACACATTTTTAACATAGGTACATACAAATACAAAAAAGTTTAGTTTTGTATGAATTTTTCTTTTGTTAAGAGGTGGGCTCTAATAACACACACGATCTACGACAGTCTTCGGAGTAATGTAGTTATTAACGTTAAATGCGTTTGTAAACGTTATAAAAATCAATAAAGATAATGATTATTGAAAAAAAAATATCAAATATTTATTTGTAACCTTATTAATAACTTTAATTTGTTTAGTATACCTACGTATTTATAATTTAATCTGATAAGTTTAAATTAGCTTAGTCATTAATAAAATAGCTTATTTATTAATTACACGTAAAGTGTCATATTTTGACAAATAAATAAATAATTATCTATGGTAATATAGTACTTTTCGTGATGTCATAGCTAGGTGCCTAAAATATTATTTTTTGTCTATGGCACCAGTTTACATTTCCTAAAAATAATAAAAACTATATAACAATATTTTGTTTTATATTTCATTGTAAACAGATTGATACATCCATACATTATTTATTATACATACAAAATTAAAATCATTTACATAATCCGACTTTAGTATATGTAGAATCGGATAGGATGAGGTTGACATTATTTAATAATAATGTTCTATTTAAATGTCAATTGTTTAATTATGAGCAACAAAGATTTATTCCATTGTGTTTGATACAAATTTACATTTACTGCTGCTCACAAAACATATCAAGTCATCACAAAGGAAATATACGCCCGAACAACGATATAATTATCTTTGCAAAATGATCGGTATAGTATGGCATCGTAGTTACAACGTTAACTTTTAAACATAAATCGTGGTATTTTCATCTTTATTCCGTATAGTACAAGGTCTGTATACACTGCAATATTTTTTCTATAATCAAATGATAAAGGCACAATGTGGAGTGCTAGATTCTAACTGCGCACTAGATATTCAACTTTATCACCCAAAGAATAAGAGCGGTAAAACACACGTCTAATGTTAAAGATGTCGAATGAAAGGAAAAATAGTGTGGCGGGAAGTCGCGACGCAGATAGTCGCGCGTAACAAGCGCGAAATCGCGTTCGAAATTTGAAAAGTTTTGAAACAATAATAAAAAGCAAACACATTTATACTTATATGTATTTAACGTTGCAAGCATTTAATTGAATCTAAACAGTATTATTGCGTGAAAATAAAGGCTGAATTAAATTTGTATAAATTGCTTTACATACTTTGAAGGTCTCACCTAATAATTTAACGCTTTTATGTAATAGTGTCCACTTTATTTAGATCCAACTAATAATAATGTGTTGGTGGTGGCTGAATGGAGAGTTTGTCTACGCCAATAATTCGTGACGGTACACATTTTTATTTTCACTAATAAGTTTTAGTTTATTTTTTCGAATTTCGAATTGTGTCGAATGTACAAATTCTTACAAAGATTTTGGTATGAATTTGTATATTACCTACATACGCTATTTATTATAAGTTATTAACAAAAGTTGATACGATAAATATACGATTTATGCCATACATATTACAATTCATTTGGAAGAGCATGAAGGAGGAAATGTAAATACAATAAAAAATTTGGTGCAAATGTGTGCCTGTTACATTGTCATTTCTATAGTTTTGTGTCAAAATAAATAAACGGCGTGGTAAAGCCGCAGGTTCGAACCCATCACTGAGTTGTCGCTATAAATCGTGAATAATTAGAATGAAATATATTTTTTTTGTTAATAATTGGACTGAGAACTAGTTTTATTATGTAACGGGATAAAAAAATAATTGGTAATTGATGTAACAAAAAATCCAACTATCATTCAGGAAATTACACGGTTGCGAGTCGAAAATTGTTAGTAGCTATTGTATAGTTTAAAATACATAGATTTTTCGTTTGTCTGGACGGTTGTGGTCGGTTTTTTGTCATTACGAGTTTTGCATATATCGATTCACAAGTCTACGGCGGGGGAGACCTTATACTGGAGAGAACCAGCATGAAAACCAGAAAGGGCTATTTTTTCCTTCTGTATTTTTTCAGAGTTGTTAATTAGAAGTTGACCTTAGATAAATAGTCTTAACTCAACTTCCATAATATGTTTAAACAAGTTCAAATAAGTCTACGAGTATGACTATTGAGTTATTAGAATAAAAGCCAAGCATTGTTATTAATGTTATCATGTAAGTAATCTGCTTTAACAGAATAATATAATTTTTTCATAAGAGTATTTTTTAAGAATTGATTTAAATTTGTGTTTTCTTGTATGTTGAAACTAACTATTTATCACTGATTCAATACACAAATAGTAGATAAATATTGCACTAGAGATAATTATGGTATCATAGAGAAATATGGCATAAGAGTCGAAATTGAGGCGTTCAAATTCGGGTAATTGGTGTAATTTAATTTAGTCCTATAGCTAAAGCGAGTGACCGTAGAATTTGATCTCTTTGCATTTCGTAATTTATACATGATCTGTGTCATTCACTTCATTTTTTTCATCTCACTTTCAATTCATTTCGTTAAGTATCAAAAGATAAATGTACATGCAAAGTGGCGACATTTTAAACGTCGTAAAGTATGTATGTGTGTGTAGGCTACGAGGGAGGTTGGAGGGCTGTGGCCTCCTTCTGTGAAGCAGTGATGCTCCAGAAGGAGGCCGCCGAGCGGGGTCGGGAGATGGCCGATCCCGCTCGAAGAAGGCGGCGCCGGCTCGGTAGCACAGCTGCGGCGCCCCGCGGCGGTCGCCGGCGGGCGCGAGGAAATCGTGACTGCTTCGGCGACCCGGGACGGACCACGCCCCTTCCGTGGCCGGGGGGCATCGTCGGTGGAGGAGACCGGGGGAGGTAGTGTAGCCTCCCCCGAGGAGGGCTCCCCTCTGAGGCAGGGGGAGCGGAGGCTGGGGTTTCCTGAAGTTGCTTGATGTTCCCGGGGGCTCCCTACATGCCTGAAGGGAACGCATGATAGGCTTGATGAAAAATCTTTTGCGTCGAATTATAAAAGTTAAAAAAGTAGTCGTATTAAAAGTTCTGAAAGATATCATAAATTTCGTTCTTTAACAACTATCCATATTAAACTTAAACAAGAATATATTTCAAAGACTTGATAATTACACCAAATTAGCCTAGCCCGAAGTGAAGCTCTTATTGGCTTGTGTTATGGAACATAGGGTAACAGATAGACACATATATTATACATATATAATTTTTTTTTATTGAAATATATGGTAATAACCATTCATACAAAAACATCTGCTCCTATTGGGATTTGAACCTGGGACCTCAGAGATGGCGACGGTTTCAAGATGTCGCCATCTCTGAGGCCCCAGGTTCGAGTCCCGATGAGGGCAGCTGTTTGCGTGACCTTAGTCATGGTTGTTATAATATATTTCCACCAAATTTATTTATATATGTATAATATATGTACGTCTATTCGTTGCCCTAGATCTCATAACACAAGCCTCTCTTAGTTTGGGCTACACTAAGTGGTATAAGTGTAAGAAATATATATACACACACAAATATATATATATACGAAAAAAAAATTGCTTACGGAGGGTATAAATATTATATTTTTGCGTGTTATCGCTGACGGAAAACAGATGGCGCTACGTGTACTATGTAGCGTTCCAGTGACAGCAACCGAATTTATCCGAACGCTCTTCGTGGCGACTTCACTTATCATTAGTCGACGAGTGAACACATGTTTTTCAATTTACCCTCTATAGCTTTCTATTAAATAGTAGTTGAGTTTCTTTTACATAAATTGAGTCAGAGCCTTAAGCATCTAGTATTTTGTAAAAAAGTTACGTCATTCTTTTAATAATAGCGTGGATCTTCTTACAATATATTATATGAGGTCGTAGGTTGACATAATTTATCTTTAAGATGTTAAGTCAATAAATAACAGATGAAATATATCATTTTATTATGAATTTGTAATCAAACACATTAGTGATTGTACACGACTAATATCAGTAGCTAATGTTATCATTAACACAATTTTATTGATGATAATATAATAATCATTAATATAAAGTAATAATAATTTATTTTAATGATCATTTATTATATTCTGAGATATTTTGTAGCGCAATGAGAGATATGCCGAGTGACAGATTAAGGAGTTTTCCAAATCTGTTCATAGATGACGTGTGACTTTGTTATTAATATTTTTTTTTATTTTATTACCTGATAATAATAGTTACTTTGGGATCTGTAATTAAATTCAATCCTCGCTACATAGATTATAAACAATATTTATAAATTACTATAGATTATGTAAATTACATTATGTAAACATTTTGTTTGTTTACATTACGTTATGCATTTCAAAGACATTATGTATACATCCAAATAAACTTTATTCAACACAGACCATTAAAGGCGCATATTGACGTCAAACAAAATACAACCTATATATACAATACATCTATATATACAACAAATGAAATAGGAATATCGTCTGTCTGTCTGTTAGTTCCGACTAATCTCTGAAATGGTTGGACCGATTTTGACAGGACCGATTTTATTGGCAGATAACTCAGGCTATTTTTACTTTAGAAATATTCTATTGTTTTAGAAATAAAAGAAATAATGTTAAAACGCGAGTTCTCTATCTCTGCTTCAGTTCGATATCTTCTGTAAAAAAATGAATATGTTCTAGAAATAATAATTTACTGCTCCAACTGCCCGTTTAGATATTATCCAACGATATGATATCACTGTTTGATACCATATCAAATTTTGTGTGACATCTTAAATAAAAAAAAAACACCATATGTTATTTTATTATTTATTTCATTATTTGGTGGACACTAATAGTACAATCCCTACTAATCCATACTAAAATTATAAATGGGAAAGTGTGTCTGTCTGTTTGTCCGTCTTTCACGGCAAAATGGAGCGACGAATTGACGTGATTTTTTACGTGGCGATAGTTGAAGGGATGAAGACTAATATAGGCTACTTTTTATCCCTGAAAAATCGACAGATCCGACGGGACGCGCAATAAAGGCTTCGCTCAAAAACTACCGCACGGATTTTCATGCCGTTTTCATCAATAGATAGAGTGATTCTTGAGCAAGGTTTTGCGGTATTTTTTATCTCGGAAAAACGGATAGTCCCACGGGGAGCGCGATAAAACCTTCGCGCCATAAACCGACTTCCGCGCATATGTAGCCGTGGGCAAATTCCGAAATCCACGCGTCCCCAAGACTAAGGTTCCCTCATAATAAGACCGGCGCAACTTGGGCTTCCCGTGCCTCTTCTAGCGGTTTTGGGCCCTTCTAATGGGTCTGCGCTGCATCGTCCCTCTCTTGAGGGGCGGTCGTCCTCACGATTAGCCTATATGGTTCTTAGAACGTAGGCACAGGTTGAGTTTAGTCGACAGGTCACGTGGTCAGACCGCGTGCGTTTTCCAATTTGGAAGCATCTCTCGCGCAAACTATTCAGTTTAGAAAAAAAAAATATTAGAAACCTCAATAACATTTTTGACGACCTTTTTTTTTTTTGTACCGCTGACGAAAATGCATTGAATTGTATACCCCGGCTGCGGAGAGCCGGTGGTTATGTGGGGCTCTCCTCCCCAGAAGGGGGAGGCCTACCCACTAAAAACCTCAGCGATGGCCATCCTCAGACGTTGTAGGGGGCCCTCAGGATCGAGTGTCGCATCTGAGGACCCCCGACATCAAACGACGCATGGGTTTGATGAAAAAAAATTTTGAGTTTCAGTTCTAAGTATGGGGAACCCCATAAACTTATTGTTGATTTTTCTATTTTTATATGAAAATCTAAATGCGGTTCACCGAATATTCGTATATCTATATATATCTACTTACCTTTCCACAGTATACCTCTTATAGTTACGGAAAAAAGTGGCTGTGACATACAGACGGACAGACATGACGGCTACGGAGCTCTAAAAAGCATACAATTTAAATACCGAAAACCGCGCATAATCATTAATTCAATGCCATAAACTTATTTGAAATAGAATTATTTGAATGTCAAGTCAAGTACAACTTTATACAAGCCAATATTAGTTGAACATTAAGTTGAAATCATTGTGTTAATACAAGAGGTAGTGTCAAAAGGCAAATCACTTAAGAATAAGATAAAATTGAACATAAATATTCATGATTCATCAAATTATAAATTCTTTACAGCTAGACGGGTGCTTTCCAATACTTTGATATCGTAAAAATAACTGATAAGCGAACTTCGTCTGAGTCTGTGACGTAAGCTGTCAACTGAACAAGATGGCGGAATTCTAAACCGGATATTTTTCTTCCGAATAGCGTTTTCGCGGCAAAATCCAGTGTTCCCTTCTTTACTGTCTTCTTCACTTTATCCGATCTTCCGCATCCTCTAGGCTTACGGCCGTTCTTTCTTATGTCCGCTTTAAGAGAAAACCGCGTGGAATATTTTCAATGTCGGATGTCGGACCTACGTAGTCGGACAATTTGCTCCAGGCAGACAAACTCGTCAATGACTTCCAGTGTTGAGCTCTAGCCTTCATAAGCAAAAAATAATAATAATTTAATAGACATTTTTCATTAATTATACATAACGCTTCTATATCGCACACAGCGGTAATGTTCGGAAAGTGTGAAATTGACTTTTTGTTGTGAAAATGTTTTAAACAGTTTCAAGAGATGGCGCTGTTTATTCAGCGCTTTGCCTATCTCAACCTTACGTTCAATGTTTAAATCCTATTTCTGTAAAATGCAAAAAATTAATTGATGACTATACATAACCTAATAGGTCAACGAAATAACATTAGCGTTCTTGAACACGCATAGCAACAGACATGTCTGTAAAACTAATTCAATATGAGAAAAAAAATTACTTAACAATGGATTTGCAAGTGTTCATTTACAATTAAAATCGACAATTGTTTTCGGTCATTTAGGTAAGCACTCAAGAATTTAGGTGAAGTAGTGCCTATAACAGTATCAAATCAAATCAATCAAAATAATGTTTATTCAACATAGACTTTACAGGCAACTTATTGACGTCAACAAACAAAACAAAAAAACTTAAATAAAAAAAAAACAAAAACTTGTCCGTACGTACGAATAAGGAAAAAAAAAAAGAAAAAAAATATATTGACTCGACACCTGTTCGGAAATTGGGAGAGCCTTCTCGAGAAGAACAGGCAAGAAACTCTGAAGGTCTATTTTTTTATCTCCTCTTTTCAATGTTAATAATTATAATAATATAATATAAAAATACAATATAGTATAAGATACAATCATACCTAATACGATTACAGTCGTATGTATGTTTACATACACATATAAAATAATACAATATTATAAATAATGTTGTTACCACCACATGGCTCTATGAATAGTGTCCCTATTCCCAAATAGTGTGATCATTAAGATAGTGATTCCAAAGTGGAATCAACCCCTAGGGTCTATGACAACCTGCCCCTAGTAAGTCTACGTTAACGAAAAAAAATTTGTGCTTCCATGAAATGAAAAATGGGGTCCATAATAATGGATCTCAACATACACTGATAGTATTTATTTACTTATATTACACTATCTTCTAATATTACATACAGATTATTTATAAAAGTAAGTATGAAGTAAAAAAATAATATTATATGTGCTTATAAGGAGCGTCGGTGGCGCTGTGGTCTCGACACTGGTTTGTGCGCCGCATAGAATCGGGAGGCCCGCGATCTAATCTAATCCCGCACCGTGTACCAATGTGTGTTTTTTCGTTCCGAATTTCCATATGTGGGTCATGGGTCATACACAAAACACTCGAAAAGAAAACGCACAAAATAAAAGTCACGCAATCGATTCAAAATGTTATAATTTTTATATTATCGCACGCCCGTGACTTTGCCTACGTCAACTTACTCGCGGGAAAATTTTATATAAAGCAAAACAAAGCTAGTTTTGAATAAAGTTGATAGTTATTTGTCGGTAATACTCTAAATCATCAAAATTAATTCAGTAGCATTCAAGTGAAAAGGTTATAAACAATAAACTATGTACATTTATACTTGAAATTAATAAGTCAAGACATATAATAAAGCTTATTTAAATACCAACTTATCAAAAGAATGAACACAAAAGTCTAAATTTCACTTCTGTAGAATTTATCTTTCTGTAGACATGATATCTGCAGAAGAGATTTCTACAGGAGAGACAAACGAAACAAAAAAAAAATAATACAATCAAAATTTTAAGGTTAGAATCTTAACAATGGCACAGTTATAAACTAGTTCTTAAATCACATAATGCCAAAGTAGTTTAACATAAGAAATAGTCATAATTACTTTGCAATAAAATCACTAAGAAAAGATGCACTGATGTTTGACAAAAACTTGTGTATTTAATTATGATAATATTTTTATCAAAACGTATAGGACTTTCTTCTCAGCATTCAACCGGCACTGATGCGTGACTCAGTGTTACCAACACAAAAATAAAAGTTGAATATGCGATCTGTTACGAAAAAAATAATCGTTTATTTTTTTAGTCTACAGGAAAGATGTCAAAATTTAGAACAACATTTTTATTTATTTTAAATGAATAATTAACACACTTATTTCTGAAAATCTTCATTAAGTGTGTACCTACATACATACATGTATAATAAAAATACCTGTTATTTTAAAACCACAAAAGTATTTTTTATTGCCCTCCAAAGATCTGTACTCAGTATCTGAACAGTCTACAGGAGGAGAATTTTATAATGATAAAGTTAAATTTAAATAACTAATTGAATATTTTTATTTTTCCTTTTTATATAATTAAATGGACATAAATGTGATTTTCATAAATTAGAAAACTAAGCAAGTTAAGTAAATACTAAGTTAGCGTTAAAGTAAGTGAACGCTTTTTTTTTTAATTTTTGTGTATGACCCATGTACATTTATTCCGACGCTCTACGGTGAAGGAAAAACGTCGTGAGAAACCTGCGTACATCTGCGAAGCGATTCAAAGTGGTACGTAGTCAACCAACCCGCACTGGAGACCTATTTTTGAATTACGAATGCAACTTCGAAATCACCGATGTGACTAATAATCACCGATTTTCAATCATTCTTATTTTTGAATATCACTGATGTGACTACCTTAGTCACAGGTGTGATTTCATTACGAGTGCCCTCACCCACTCGTAATCAAGTCATACTTGTGGAAATGTAATCTGTGTTTTGTTTGATTTTTCAGTCTATATATACAATATATATGAATGTAGCACATATATATATAATAACCATATGGTTAAGCGGTAATAACCGGCAGTGGCTGCATTCTGCGTGGAACCGAACTCTTTACATTTATGTGTGTACTTTATCTATGTTGGCAGCTCTGCGATCGACTTTCAAAAATTAGATGTTTTAGGAATCCATGACCTTAAAGTCACCGCTGACTATTTAGTCAGCGGTGATTTCGAAATCGCATTCGTAAATTCAAAAATAGGTCTCCTGGGCCAGCGTGCTTGACTAAGGCCTAATCGCCCTAAACGTCAGGGTAGGCTCGAGCCCCTCGGTGGGGACGTATATGAGCTGTGATGATGTGCTTATAAAATGTTGTAAGTTGTTGGATGTAGGCATTCAATATCAGGTGAGTAGGGGGTCAACCCAAAACCGAAAAACACGGCAAAAGGTTTACGACACAAAAATGTTTAGGAACCTCTGACTTGGATACGTAGGAAGGATAGACAAAAGACGACTGACAAAATAAAGGAGATAATTTTTTCTTGTATGGAGAATAGGCCCACCAAAATGTAACGTTTATTAATGAGACATACGTTAAATAATTTCTTATTAACCCTAGATATTATAAGGAACACTAGCTTGTTTTTATCTAACGGGGAATATTGAGAAATCAATTAAAACATGGAGATTAAATAACCTAAAATTATTAGTAGTTAGTAGCTTTATTTTGATTTTATTGTAAATGCTATTTAACACTTTTTTATTCTTGAAAAATACAATCTTCTTTGGCCGCTACCAAACGCCCGAAATCGTATTATTTTTTTGCATTCTAAATACTGGATACGGGAAAGAAAACGAAATCAAGCCGTTGGAAACGTAAACACAGAATTCGGTTGAAAACAACATACCGACGTCAATTGGATGTCAGTGTAGGTACCATTCTGTCGCTGTCAAAAATGATGACGCGTTCCGTTTCACGACGATACTGGACTGACAAACTAATAGTTAACATAATCTAAAATAGTATTGAAATAATTATTGACAGTTCAATACTTTTAAATAAAATAAAAAAGAAATAATACACTATCCTTTGTCTATTATTATATTTATATATTATTTGTATATATATTAAATCATCTTTCATTTTGATTTAAAAAAACGTTAGTTCCTTTACCTCTAATGTCAAAAGTCATTACTAAGTTTAATTAATTGATTTTATTATTTCCGTTTCATTTTTACTCATAATATTGTGCAATTGCTTTTAATAATAAATTGATATTTTAGAGTTCAGTAATATCAATAAACGTTGCCGTTTTATAGTGGGCCTAAAAAAAATTATCTCCTTTTTAAGGCAAATATGATTGGGCCAGTTGGTAAGGAACGACTAAGACCTAGAGCTTTCGCATGCGCTGCGTAAATGGTTCAAGTGACATAAAAAAAAAGTGTGACGTTGTTACTATTTAAAAAAGTTATTTCTTTCTAAAAAATGTCTACGACGGTGTAGGTATATCTATCTGCTAAGATTGAACTAACTATAATATTTTTATGGTAATGAAATTTGTTTGAAATTAATGCAATATTTATTGTACTTCCAAGATGGTGGAACGTTTCCACGCGGTGGAAGCCGCGGGCTCAGCTTCACTCATCAGTATAAAACAAAGTCGCTATCCGCCGTCACTGTCCTTATGTATGCTTAAATCTTTAAAACTACGCAACGGATGTTGATGCGGTTTTTTTAATAGATAGAGTGATTCTTAGGGAAGGTTTGTATATATAATACATGCATAATATAGTAGAGAAACACTGATAAATTTAGAGGTTTTTTGTGTATACCTAAGGACATTTTGTAGGAGGTATATTTACATAAGCATTTTGCCCGTGCGAAGCTTCCCGTGGGACTATCCGTTTTTCCAAGAAATACCGCAAAACATTGCTCAAGAATCACTCTATCTATTGATGAAAACCGCATGAAAATCTGTGTAGTATTTTTTGAGCGAAGCCTTTATTGCGTATCCCGTGGTCCGGGATAAAAAGTACCCTATTATTTAATCCGGACTTTCGTCTTTACGTCTACAAAATTTCAAAGCAATCGGTTCAGTAGTTACGGCGTGAAAGCGGAACAAACAAACAAACAAACTCACTTTCCGATTTATAATATTAGTAAGGATTTATTATAGATATTTTTCATATTTACTTATCATCGTGCAATAAAAATACAATAAATGTCACAAAATATTTAAAACTGTCGTGCAAACTCAATTATTTTTATTTTCACACGACTTAAACTGAACAGTGGATCTGAGTGGATAAATAAATTCTGTAATTAACACAATTTGTGTTAAGCAGAATCTGACTTAAACCGAAAATATCCTTTTTGACGTGAAACGTCTTTAAAATCGCGCCGAAACATACGGGTACCAGGTTTAAAAAGTGGACCGTAACGAAAAGGTCTATATCATCGTACCTTAATAATTAAAAAACTATTAGTCTTAGAAACAAAAATGTGGTGTGAATATTTCACTTATATAGTCAGCTCGCTGTTGTGACATTGAGTTTTTTTATTAAAATACTAAAAACACCGCCAATCTTGTTTTTTTTACATCTTTTCTTCAAAAGCGATTCCCTAACATGACGTTTCACGTTAAAACCAACGGCCGTGTGCCCCGGCACAGCCTCACCCGATTTTTTTTTAAAGAGGGGAAACGTAGCTTTTGCACCGTGACACCGCGCTGGCTAGGCGCGGCCGTGTGTGGGGCGCTCCGGTCAACAGGACCGGCCTACCCACTAAAACCCCCTGAGTTCTCTAAGCGCATGCGGGGCACATGCGCTTTCGCGATTCCACCGCCATGTGCTCCGGGGCCGGCTCGACCTAGGTCTGGTCGAGCCAACGCCAAGGGAGGGACTGTCTGAGAACCCCTGGAAAGTCCCCCCAGACGGAAAGACATCACCACGGTGTACGCGGTAGCTAGACGCGCACGCAGCCTCGCGGTAGGGTCACTAGACGAGCACCGCTCTTGCGTGTGCCCGCCTTCTCCTACCTATAAACCGAAAATATCCTAAAACAACCGGTTACTTCTTCTTATGAAAATGACGATCGTCTACAAAAAAGTGGAAATTATATATAGAAGATCATTCAACGTGAATGCTTAAAACGATTTTGTCTGTTTCCAGACGGCTGTGTCGACTAATGGTAGTTTAGTTGACAATGACCGTTTCCGGTGAGGTCACAATCGCTCAAGATGGCGGCGAGGGCACGGACAAACTGCACCCGTACATTATCGCATTGATGTAAGTAATAGAGTAACGATTGATAATTTATTTCATGCAAATACAGAGATATAGGCCAGTCATCTAAGACATGTTACTGTATAGCACCACGAAGTTAGCACAGGTCTTTCGAGGTTGCAAATCTAGATTACAAACTTAGTTCAGCGGCGTACGCAGTAAAAAAGATTAGACTTTTAACTAATGTTGAAACGGCAAGAATTGTTTATTTCAGCTACTTTCATAGTGTTATGTCCTATGGACTGCTGCTATGGGGATCAGCGGCTAACATTGAAAGTATTTTCCTTTTACAAAAAAGAGCGATTCGTGCTATTTACTGTTTACGGGCTAGAGAATCCCTAAAAGAATTGTTCAAAGAAATTAATATTTTAACTTTAGCTAGTCAATATATATATGATAATTTAGTTTTTGTATATAGAAACTATAATAAATTCAATAAAAACAGTGATCTACATAATGTGAATACTAGAAACAAAAATAAACTTGCCGTTCCAATGTTCAGACTCCATAAAACTAGCTGTTCGTTCTTGGGGAAATGTATATCTATGTTTAACAAGCTTCCGCAGTGTCATTGATTTGCCTTTATATAAATTTAAAATCCATATCAAAAATACACTCATGAGTAAAGGTTATTATAAAGTAAGTGACTATCTAAATGATCACAGTATTTGGGAATAGGGACACTATTCATAGAGCCATGTTTGGTAACAACATTATTTATAATATTGTATTATTTTTATATGTGTATGTAAACATACATACGACTGTAATCGTATTAGGTATGATTGTATCTTATACTATATTGTATTTTTATATTATATTATTATAATTATTAACATTGAAAAGAGGAGATAAAAAATAGACCTTCAGAGTTTCTTGCCTGTTCTTCTCGAGAAGGCTCTCCCAATTTCCGAACAGGTGTCGAGTCAATATATATTTTTTTTCCTTATTCGTACGTACGGACAAGGTTTTTGTTATTTTTTTTTATTTAAGCTTTTTTTTGTTTTGTTTGTTGACGTCAATAAGTGCCTGTAAAGGTCTATGTTGAATAAATATTATTTTGATTTCGATTTGATTTGAGATTTACACTATTGGTATCTATAAAAGATTACTATATTTTCTTTGATATATATTCTTGTTTAGGTTCAATATATTTAGATTAGATAAAGTTATACGGAGCTGTGTAATTTGCCGACGTCACAGCAAAATCATTTAGTTTGCCTACTGCTCCGCTTCCGCTGAACAGAATCACTTATAGTAACCCTGTTGATGTGACCGGTGTTGATTTGGCGGGACCTTTACATCTTAGCTCGGGTGACAAATGTTGGGTAGCACTATTTACGTGCGCCACTTATAGAGCAGTTCATATCGAAATAACATTATCGCTATCTACTAAAGACTTTCTTCTAGCATTAAGAAGGTTTGTGGTTCGCAGGGGTAACGTTAAAATAATCTATAGCGATAACGGCACCAATTTCCATGGAGCTAAAAATGTACTCGAAGTTATACACTGGGATGATATTTCATCGAGAACCAGTGTCGAATCGAATGGCGTTTTATACCTCCTCAAGCACCATGGTGGGCAGGGTTTTGGGAACGCATGATAGGCTTGATGAAAAATCTTTTGCGTCGAATTATAAAAGTTAAAAAAGTAGTCGTATTAAAAGTTCTGAAAGATATCATAAATTTCGTTCTTTATCAACTATCCATATTGAACTTAAACAAGAGACATGGTACTTACACCAATTAGCCTAGCCTAAAGTAAGCTCTATAAGGCTTGTGTTATGGGAACTAGGATAACGGATAGACTTACATTATGTTATATATATTTTTGACAGAAATTATATTAACAACCACGATTAAAGTACAAAGTCTCGCATTCATCACACCTACATCTGCCCCCCCCCCCCCGGGACTCCTCAGAGGTGACACCTTAAAACCGGTGTACTAACCGCTCGACTACAGAGTTGTCAATGGTAAATCAACGTACATACAGTTTTTTTTCCTTAGGAGAGGAAGGCTGAGAATCCTCACAAGGAGCACGAAACGTGCCCAGGATACCCCCGCAACGGCAAGTGTCACGGAGGTTATGTCGGACTCCACGCGACCGGAACGTTCCGGTTACGTGACCTACCGACTAAACTCAGCCTGAGCCTTGGCCATAAGGGCCCTACGGCTTGGATGAAAGTACATACAGGCCGTGAGATAGTTTTTGTCGCGCGGCTTGCACAGCGGGAAAATATTTTCGTGTCGTGGCCTATCGTAACGCGCCGAAAACGTATCCGATGGTTAACGACATATTTACATGTCGTGTCGTGTCGCAATGCGTTCTGTTGTGACGTTGACTGAATTGCGCCAGAGCGGTCGCATAAAATGCAAAGACCGTACTCCGCACTATATAAGGCCGGACATTTTGCCCTAAATGCCATGATTGACACATGATTTCTTTATTGCCAAAAATAATGTTTTTACAGCTGGGCTTTTTTTTTTTTCCTCGCGGGAGGAGGCAGTGAATCCCCATAGGGGGCGCGCCACCACAGTGGTCGCTATGACAACCCCTGGTGCTCGGACGACCTTGCACCGGATACCACCCGCGCCCGGTCTACGGCGGGTGGTTATGTTGGACTCTGACAGAAGGCCAGCCTACCAACTAAACACTGCCTAATGCCTTTGGCCGAGCAGAAAGCCTGGGGCCCTATCGGCTCTATCTGAGCGCTCGCCCTCTCAGGGGAGGGGGCGAGGCAGCGCAGCCCTTTACGGTGCATACGCTTCAAGGGGTTGCGCCGGTTCCCAGAGTGGGTCGGTCGAATCTTTACTGTGTACAGAATGTACTTACTGACCCGTGCTGTTCGGCGGCGCAGATGCTGCGTCTAGCAGGGTTTGGAGTTTAAGCGTGATGCGATCGGGAGGGTCGGTGAGCGCGTTTTTAGGGCGACGGTACGAAGGGGAGGGTGAGGGCGTGTAGTTTGCCGCCTCTCGACTAGTGGGTTTGGTGTACAGATACAGCTGGGCTGTTGAAAAAAGTATTTATACGTGATGTAAAGTGAGGAGTGTGTGAGTCCGCTCGCCCTTGTCTGCTCGGGTCGGGCGCTCGTCCGCCCATCATCGTACGAATCGCCACTCTGACAAAAAGCCTGACAAAATCCGGACAGGCCAATCACGTACATATTTGGCCGGACGCGACCGCAAAAAGCCAAACATGTACGGCTAAAGCCGGACACCTGGCAAGCCTACTCATGGGCGTTATGACGCGACAGGAAATGTGTTTCTATACCGGCGCGTAGCTTTTTGAATGAGTTTATGCACAACCATATAGTACAATAACACCATAAACTGAATTCAATACCGCACCTAACATGAGTTAACTCTTGTTAGGTGAGGCACTCAAATCAAAACGAAACGTTTATTCTTCAAATAATATTTCAGATTATTCAGATAAATGGTTTGAACCCAACTCCCTTTACAAGTTTAGACAAGTTCATATTACATCTATAAAAACTATAGTTTCAATGTGCTATTTACTATTAATTCTTTATAGGTCTATATTGAATGAATATAGTTTTCTTTGAACACTTGCAACACCAGGTGTGTCACTCACGTGTTGCCGACCCTTCAAAAACCTATTTACTCCCCTTTTGAAGAAAATTTTAACTACTTTATTACACGACGGATATGTCAGCATTTTTTTCGACTAAAATCGAATCGAATAATAACCGCAGTACATACGTGATTTCGAGATCGAAATAGAAAAGAACATTATGTTATTATTGATAATGAATGTCGGAAATGAATAAACTGGAATATATTCGCATTGTTCGCGTGTTCTGTTATCATCGTGACCGCTCAAACTGTCGTCAAAGAATAGCAACGGTCTTGTCGGAAATGAATTAACGATACATTAATTAGTTACGCACATGTTAATTTTAAGTTTTTATAACGGAAAAGCGTTGATACTGGCATTTAATATCAGACATATTTTTACTGTTTCGTTCCGCACATCAAAAAGAAAAATCGAACACAGATTACTTTGTTGTCTATTTGTCAAACCGCCTTTCTTGGGAACGCGTTGACATATCAGATAAATATTAATTTATTGCTCCAACTGTCCATTCAGATGTTATGCAACATTCGCTATGATTTCACTGTTTGATATCATATCAAAGTTTGACATCTTTAATCCAACTAAGAAATAAATGTTAATAAAAAATCTGCATTATTTTATAATTTAGGCACGTGTATAAACATGATAAACAACAATTATAAATCCGCCACCTTGGACAGCAACTATTATGTTCCCGTAACCTTCACCAGACCCACCAGAGCCTATATTTTTTACGAATTTGCAAATTGGCGCCCAACTTGGGCGCGTCAAAGTGACGTTAGTTATAAGACGGATCTTAGATTCACATTTTTGTTAAATCGTGCACTATGCAAATAATTTTGTTTTATATAATATATATAACATACAAATTTACTATTTTTGTGTTGTATAACGTTGTTGGTTGCAGTATTAGCATGCTTGTTGTAGTAAACTAAATCATCCTTACCGTCCGGATTAAATAATAGGGTACTCTCTATCCCGGAAAAATCGTCAGATCCCACGGGATGCGCAATAAAGGATTCACTCAAAAACTACTGCACAGATTTTCATGCGGTTTTCATCAATAGATAGATTGATTCTTGAGCAAGGTTTTGCGGTATTTTATATCTCGGAAAAACTAATAGTCCCACGGGAAGCGCGATAAAACCTTCGCGCCATAAACCGACTTCCGATATGTAGCCGTGGGGAAAAGCTATAACCCTTAGCCCTCTATACCCAACCCGAAATCCACGCGGGCGAAGCCGCGGGCAGAAAGCTAGTACTTTATATATTGTAACTGTTTGTTATCTGTCAATAAATAAATAAATATATATGATAACATACAAAGCAACATATAAACGAAAAAGTTATGACTAAAATAGGACGTTACAGAAATATTAATATTGCTTTATATGAATTTACTGGGATTTCCTGTACTTCTTCCTGGCTGGTTACCAAGGTGAGGGAACGGAGTATTTATTCATGGAGTATAATCGAGAAGTTCGTCGTCCCAACAATGTTTGGCAAGTGATACTCCGTCACGCCCCTTTCTCAGTTATTTTTTTTCTTAGAGAACGCTTTCTGAGAGAAGAGTATCATGGATACGATCGAGACTGCTCGACCGATGTGTTACCGACCGAACTCAGCATAAGCCTTGGTCCTAATGACCTCATGACTTATGTTGAGAGCGGCTGCTCAGGAGAGAGTGCGATGCAACGTTCCGTTATGTGAGAAAACGTCTCTTATGATTCCATAATTGATTTTTAGGATCGACGCAGTCTAGTCGGCGATCCCCGGATGCCCCGGGGGACCGACGGCCTCCCCAGTCCATCGGGGAGGCGAGTGAGCGGCTCACCTCTGGTGAGCCGACGCCGATAGGATCGTGGTAGTTTCCTCACGGTATCCCATGGCCCTGTCACGCCGCGGACAGTTCTCTTCGGTGCGCCGTCGATCGAGCGCCCGCCGCAGGCGTCTTAGTGGGCGTTTTAGTGGGTAGGCCTACCCCCTTCTGGGGACGAGAGCCCCACATAATTCTGCGCTTTCCCCGAGGTGCAGGGTATGCAATTCAATGCATTTTCCTCAGCGATAACAAAAAAAAAAAGATCGACGCATAGATTAATGAGATTATAATTAACTTTTAATAAATAATTAACAATTTAAATAGAAAATGGGTGGTGCACTGTCACCAAATCTATAAATTACAAACCCATTAAGCATGTGCGCACTAGCACTGGATATAAACATAAACAAATGAATAGATATAATAATAAACAAATAAATAGTTATGTTGTTTACTATTTTCCTAAAAACCTAATATAAAATTTTTGTACACAATTTTCTAAACAATTCACAATTTTTTACTGTAGATCAGTGATTCCCAAAGTGGTCTATATCGACAGCGAAAAAAAATTTTATCCATGAAATGAAAACGATACTGGATCCACTGACAGAACCTATTTACTTACAAAATTAAAAGTATTTTTTAATACAAGTTTTTATTAAATGCACTAAAAAGAACAAAATATACTTTTACATATGTATAAAGGCTTGTCGCGAGATTTACTTACATATAGAATACTTTTAACGACAAGCAAAAATGATAAATTTGTAAAAAAAATACACTTACTTTACGTAAAAAGAAAATTACCAAGAAAAGAAAAACATTTTAGTAGAATAATAGTGTAAAAATACTAATTTCATCGGAAGCATTCAAAATAAAAAACCAAACATCAAAAAAGAAATTGTTAAATAGTGTCTTAAGAATAGGAAAGTGGGAAGGAATGGGTTCAAGTTGGTTCGCGTTCGTTTATCGGATGACCTGCTTCGTTATCACGATTTTATGTTTACGGACATTAGCCACACTTGGACACAATCTACTGATATGTACAATGGAAGAATCAAGTCAAATGTCACGCAATATTTTTTCTGAATGAAACAAAAGAAGAATATTTTGGTCCATTTAATCCAGATCGTACATGCTTAAGATGTAATCTTAAGCGTAATCATGATGATCATAAAGTGACTACGATTAAGAACATTGTGACTACAATTCGATCGAATGAAATTCTTTGGGGAAATAGTGTCAAAGCATCTGATATCCTCACTATGCAAAAGAAACTGATACGTGTGCTCGTAAACATGCAACAAACGGACAGCTGTAAACCCCATTTTAGACGATTAAATATATTAACCTTACCCTGCTTGTATATCTATGAAATTTGTAAATTCGTAAAGAGATACGCAAACTTTTTTACTCAGAGGCAAGATGTACGAAATAAGTATTCATTGCGGTATAGGACAATGCTGTCCCTTCCTTCATCAAAATTAAAATTGCATTCGAGCAGTCCCTTCGTAATGTGTATCAAAATATTCAATAGGCTTCTTACACACATTAGAAATATGTCAGAGGAAAAAATATACTTAAAACAAATAAAAACTTTACTGATTCAAAAGTGCTATTATTCGGTACAGGAATATATGTGCGACCAAAAACTATAAAAACTTAAACAATGACATAGTAAATTGATCTGAAAACTATATAATAAAATGCACAAAAATACTTAAATACATATAAAATTAAATTGAAATATATGATTTATAATCGTAAATTCCACAAAATAATTAAAAATAATTAATAAAAATGAATATAACAATATAATAATCTAATTAATCATATAAGGGGTCATCCATAAATTACGTCACACGAATTTCGTGATTTTTTGCCCCTCCCCCCGTCCTTGTCACAGCTAGTCACATTTGTGAAACTCCCCCCCCCCCCTAGTGTGACGTCACAAATTTTGAATCTATAGAAATTATTGAATGATTAAAAGCGGTTTCGAAATCAGATTTATTTTCATTTTAATTAACATCAAATCAATTAACAAAACAAAAAACGATTACTTATATTAAATAAGTATATGGTCATTTCATGATTTTCTTATTATATTTTTCAAAATCACCTACTATAATCAATTAGAAAAATAGTACGTTTCGGGAGTACCCCTATTAATAGATAGAAGAAGATACTATTCCTTTATTTATTTATGAGAGTATACAGACTTTACAATTAAAGTTAATAATTACAGCACTTTTCATACTAATAGTAATAATTTAAAGTTTGCGTTTTAACAGTTAGCTTATAATAGATTTTGAAATGTGACGTCACGAAATTTAAGATCCTCCCACCCCCTTGTCACACAATGTCACACTTCGTCAACCCCCTCCCTCCCCCTAACCGTGTGACGTAATTTATGGATGGCCCCTAACAGATAGCTAAATAATAATATAGAGATAATACATAAGAAGAGTGTTTAGACTTACGATCATTTGACATAGTAATATTCACTTATGGTTTTCTTTTATTTTTAATAAAAATGATAAGTCATCCTCTCTCCTACTTTTGCTGTGCCCGACAGGGTCCATAATGTACAGAATATTTATAACACCTATGATTACCATTGCAGAAAGCAAAATAAATGAAATGAAATGAAAATAATTTCTCTCATACTTCGACGTTATACATCTGCTGACTGTCAAACCAACATATTTGTTTTATACCAAATAGCTCTACTCTAACTCTAGTTCATGCTAGAAGATGCTGTAGTACATGCGGTATTTACTTTGCATCTATCATAGCGGCAGACATTGCATCAGCTAAGCAAGCGTATGTTCCGCAAAGTGCGACCCTCATAAATTGTCACAAGACGAGCTAATGACTTACTGTGCAAATTCACATTCAAATTCAAAATCATTTATTCAGTCTGGGCTGTTACAAGCACTTGTGAATGTCGAAAAGCTACGCCATCGGTTCGCAAATCTACGGCGGGAGACCTTGTACTGAGAAGAACCGGCAAGAAACTCAGCAAGGGCTGTTTTTTTTCCCTGTATTAAATAGATACAGAGTCGTCAATTTGGAAAATGACTTCAATATTGATTCATGAAGTCACTTTCCATTACATAATATAATTAATAAAAATATAATTAGAAAACATGCCTATATTAGGAATGCCGTATCATAGTTTTAAAAGAATATATTGAAGTTAAATTAAAATTATAATAAATACGAGTAGTACCCAGTG
This sequence comes from Scirpophaga incertulas, assembly GCA_036419045.1. NCBI lineage: Eukaryota > Metazoa > Arthropoda > Insecta > Lepidoptera > Crambidae > Scirpophaga > Scirpophaga incertulas. Next base: position 1,452,494 of record CM071636.1, on the reverse strand, counting down.
TAGGAAAGAGCAGACTCAACTCCGCTGGCAGCACCCGTTCACGAGCATGACGTATGAACCAGCCATCGCTTCGCTCAACCATGTTTTAGGGAACGTAACGACCCGCCTCACACGACACTGCCGAAGAGATTTTAATGAGAGTATGACTACCCTTAAGCCACAAAAGGATACAAATTACCAAAAGCAGGTACCCGTGTAAATTATCACAACTAAAAAAAAAAAACAACCGCAGGACACGCCAAAGGCTTACAGTGGCTAGATCGGATCGAAGTTGAAAGAGCAGATGATTTCACTGAAAATCATATGGACATGTTGGTTCTAATAGTCTCACCGAGACCGCGCATGATTCTGCATGGGCTGAATTAGAGTCATGATTTAAGTATTCTACTGTAACTTTTGACGTGAAACGTCTTTTAAATCGCGCCGAAACATACGGGTACCAGGTTTAAAAAGTGGACCGTAACGAAAAGGTCTATATCATCGTACCTTAATAATTAAAAAACTATTAGTCTTAGAAACAAAAATGTGGTGTGAACCCCGAGAATCATACGATCCGTAATACTCAGACCACAGCGTCACCGACGCTCTATCTATATCAAATTATTCTATATTCTATAGCTTGTCAATAAAGTGTAGAAACTGAACTAATTTTTTTGTATGATGGGAACATTCCTAAAACTATATTAGCAATCTGTAATTTATGCAACCAAAGTAATTAAATTAAATTTTGTTATTCGTAATTATTACGATATATTTGTTTAAAATACGACAGAATATATTAAATATGAATAAAACAATCCGAAGCTCTACCAGAGAGGTGATCTTTCATCTTTATAAGCGACTAGCTGACCCGTGCCCACTTCGTTGGGCATAATATTAATAATCCTTTTTTAGTACAGAGTGCTATGTTTTAATTACTAACTTTTATATTAAAAAATCTACTTTTTGTAACTTAAAAATAAAAGTTAGATATATGCTGTCGTTGTCTTTTTTTGTAGGCATTTTCAAGCTCCACATCTTTTCTCTAGAACTCAAAAATATATCTTTCATAGTTAAGGCAGCGTTCGTAAGAAACGCTTTCATTCGACCGTTTCTTCTCCGATTCACTTTGCAAAACGGGCTACCACATAAAAGCCTTTTTATTTTTCGGTTTTTTATATAACCTATGACACTCAGCAATAATGTGGCTTTCTATTGGTGAAAGTATTTTTAAAATCGGATCAGTAGATCCCGAGATTACCCCTTACAATTTAACAAATATACAAACACACAAACTTTACTTCTTTATAATATTAGTATAGATGTACTACTTTTAGGGTTTCTACATTAAACAACAGTGACGACTCTATTTATTTCTACTCTATTTTGACAAACTGTATCTATGTATGAGATCGGCGGCGCATCTCTAGTTGAGGTAGATGAAATACGCGATCTAGTAGTAACTATTAAGTAAGGCTCTTACGTTCAAATCACACATTAATTCAATAGTGTCTAAAGCTGCAAAAAATTTAGGTTTCTTAAAAAGAAACACTAAAGGTTTTCATAATGTTAAAACAAAAATCTTATTGTACAACTCTTCAAATCAAAATCAAATCAAAATAATCTTTATTCAACATAGACCTTTACAGGCACTTATTGACGTCAACAGACAAAACAAAAAAACAAAGCTTAAAAAAAAAAACAAAAACCTTGTCCGTACGTACGAATAAGGAAAAAAAAATAAAAAAATTGACTCGACACCTGTTCGGAAATTGGGAGAACCTTCTCGAGAAGAACAGGCAAGAAACTCTGAAGGTCTATTTTTTATCTCCTCTTTACAATGTTAATAATTACAATAATATAATATAAAAATACAATATAGTATAAGATACAATCATACCTAATACGATTACAGTCGTATGTATGTTTACATACAAAAATAATACAATATTATAATGTTGTTACCAAACATGGCTCTATGAATAGTCTTTAGTGCGCAGCCATCTTGAGTTTGCCTCTAGTATCTGGAACCCGTACTATTCGGTACATTCGCATAGAATTGAGGGTATCCAACGATCATTTACAAGGCATCTTGCATTTATTACTCATGGCTTCTCTCACAGACAACCATACAATCAGAGACTATTATATTTTGGAATGATAAGTCAACAGAATAGAAGAATGATGTTGAACGTGGTTTTCCTGTATAAATTAATTAATGGATGTCTAACTTGTGATAACTTAACATCAATCGTGTCGTTGTCAGTGCCTTACAAGTACCCCAGAGGTCGCATACATAAATTGTTCTGTGTTCCGATGGCCAGGACCAACCTCGGCTTACAGTCGCCTTTGGTGAGAACTTATTCTGATTACAATTTAATATCTCAAAAAAATCCCGATCTTGACGTCTTTGGTGACGGAATTTCGGGTTTATGTAAAAAAATATATGAATATTTTGCCGGTGTTATGTGGGATGCCTGTTAGTGGGTGGTACAGTTATTCGTTTGTAAATTTTAGTTAGTTATTGCGAATGTTATGTACGCTTTTATTGTGATGCATATCAGAACATTTTGTATATATATAAGTTACTTTTTTGTCATTTTAATATGTGTCATGTAGCAGTACTGTAAATAAATAAATAAATATATTTCTCTATCTATATTGATTAAGTATGAAAAGATATTTTTCATCAATGAAATTAAGTTACAAAGAGTTTTAATGTAGCTTTATTGACACCGACCTCAATGGTAGATGTAGTAATAAAGTTTAAACAAGACCATAGATTAAAACCGGTACACGTGTCATAAATAGTTTAATCGAAGGTAGCTACGATGCAGTAGCCCTTGACCACAGAACGACCTTTGTAGTACAGATAAACGAACATATGTACTTACAAAACATTAGTAGGTTGATAACAAAACAATAAATTATTCGTTCGTTATTAAATTATAATTTAATTTAAGTATACGATATAATCTTCCCGTAGTAGTTTCGTAGCATGTGGAACAAAACAAGAGATTAGCGTTTATAGAGCGAAATAGCCGCCATCTTAAAATTTTGTTGAGAAATTTTGAACAAGGAACGATGTATCTGCGATTATTATCAGGATTATGACTGGAATATCTTCCAGAGCCCGTTTTGGTGTAAGTGTTAAAAATATTTATATGTATTTAGTTTGGTAATAAAGAATACGCTCAAATAGGCAATACAAACCTGAAACAAAGGAAAAATTCTGTTACTGCGTAAACTGCTACTAAATACTATAAGATAAGCGAAACAACGCTACTTATGCTGTATGTATTTGGTGTAAGTGTTAAAAATATTTATATGTATTTAGTTTGGTAATAAAGAATGCTCTCAAATAGGCAATCCAAACCTGAAACAAAGGAAAAATTCTGTTACTGCGTAAACTGCTACTAAATACTATAAGATAAGCGAAACAACGCTACTTATGCTGTATGTATTTGGTGTAAGTGTTAAAAATATTTATATGTATTTAGTTTGGTAATAAAGAATGCTCTCAAATAGGCAATCCAAACCTGAAACAAAGGAAAAATTCTGTTACTGCGTAAACTGCTACTAAATACTATAAGATAAGCGAAACAACGCTACTTATGCTGTATGTATTTGGTGTAAGTGTTAAAAATATTTATATGTATTTAGTTTGGTAATAAAGAATGCGCTCAAATAGGCAATCCAAACCTGAAACAAAGGAAAAATTCTGTTACTGCGTAAACTGCTACTAAATACTATAAGATAAGCGAAACAACGCTACTTATGCTGTATGTATATATATATAAACTCCTTATTATATACGATAAGTTACAATAAAAAGAAAAGCAGGTACCAAGTTAATTGATTTAAAGGCGGACTTATCTCTCAGAGAGATTTCTTCCAGCCAACCCTAGATGGTTTTGTGAAATTAAAACAAAATTGCGGGGACACAGTATTATATATATGTACTTAGTATATAAATATAACATAATGTCATAATGAAAGAAAGTCTTTTATCCAGTAGACATAGTCCAAGTGTTATCAATTTAACCGATAAACAGTGTATGACTTATTGACATAAATTTCAATGACATATCTGAAAGAACAAAGGAGTAGGTAATCATAGATATTCAATTAATATTATCCACGCTCAAAGGGTAAAGTCCAAGTTTGTATATGCACATAATATGACAGTTTTTAAAATATTACACTCGATTTGTCTGTATGGCGCAGTTCCATTGCTTTTTCGTTCTGGACCAAAGAAAATTCTTTGTAAAATATATAATTTGGATAGCTTACAATCCACACTGGGCCAGCGTGGTTGGCTAAGAGTTACACACCCTAACTTAGTTAAGGTAGGCTTGTGCCCTTCGGTGGGGACGTAAAACTGTTATGATGGAAAGTGATTATGATGAAAATAGGGGTCAACGTATCGCATAGTTCAAGTGTCAAAATGTTTTGCACAGATAAAAATAGCTGAGCCAATGCATTAAGATAACAAAAGCATTCCATATTATTTACATATTTATTACAACTTAAAGATTTATACTTTTAATTTAACAATTGAAAGAACCGGTAATAGGTTCAGAGTTCGAATTAGGACAAGAAATTCGGTCACCAAAGTTTCGACATCACACACGTCTTCACATATCTGTGATTTTGTCACAGTGAAAAATATATTTCACATTGTCATAGCGAAAAATACATGTAATATTGTCACAGCTAAAAATATATTTCTCATTGTCGTAGGTAATTAATAGTATATGTGATTTTATCACTAGAGATCGGATAATCGGATGCATATTTACCTAAAGTTAGTTTAAGACAAAGTATGGAAACGGCTTTTTATTGTTTTGTTAAATAAAAATCCCGGGATTGCGGAATTGGATAGCCGGATGTTTATTTATTTCCCTAATTTAGTTTTTGACAAAGTATGGAACTGTCTTTTTATTTTATTTCCATAAATAAAAATCCCGGAATTCCGGTACTGTAGAACTGTAGAACTTACGCCCGGGCACCATTTCTGTTTTTTTATTCAATTATTTAATTGATTATTGTTTTAGTCAAACTAGCTCACTACTTTCGTATAACACTCTTCATGTAATAAATCGTACATTCATTAATCGCACGGGGAACTGAAACTAAACTTCATGTAAATACGTATGCATAGTTGTATAAATGAACCCGGAGTCTCGGTCTTTTGAAAATAAATACCACGTGCTAATTTAGTAATTTTCAAACAATATCACTACGTTAAATTTGCAGTCCCGTATTTTCCCGGGATTTTTATTTAACAAAATGTATTTTAAAAAGCCGCTTCCATAATTTGTGAGCCAAAAATTAACTTTAGGTAAATATGCATCCGATTATCCGATCTCTATTTATCACAGCGAAAAATATATTTCACATAGTCATAGCGAAAAATACATGCGATTTTGTGACAGCGAAAAATATATTTCACATTGTCACAGTGAATAATAACTGTGATTTTGTCATAGCGAAAAATATACGTGATATTGTTATTGTGAAATAAAACTGTGATTTTGTCATAGTGAAAAATATATGTGACGTTGTCATTATAAAATAACTGTCACATCGGCAGTAACAAAGTCAATGTCAGTGGGGATATGAAAAATACGCATTTTTCTAGAGATAAACAATACACTTTCCGAGTTTCTTGCCTATTCTTCTCGAGAAGGCTCTCTCAATTTGAACAGGTGTATAGAATATATTATTTGTTTTTCGTTGTACTCTCAACTGATTCTCTTAATTTAAATTTTGAAGTATCTGTAAGGGGTTAAATAAATTATCATTACGGACCAAGCACTTGCTCCTTGGATCAGTAACTCGTTAATTCCTTCCTTAAAGTCAAGATAAAATCGATCCTTGTTAGAATTTTGGGCATCGTTCTTCATTCACACTAAGTACCCCGATGTTAAGGTTCAAATTGCCGTGGCAAGACGCTGATAAGCTTAAGCGTGTACAAGTGCTGTCAAGGTCGTGAAACCCTACGCCCAATCGCGATCATACGCAGAAATAGCCATGCGGAGTATTACGTACCTGTCTCAATTACAGACTCTTCCTCGTGTCATATTGATTCAAGTATCTACATAATTAAAATCGGCCAAGTGCGAGTCGGACTCGCCCGTGAAAGGAGCGGAAAGTAATATTTACGGTTTATGATGGATGTATTAAAATAAACTACTTACTATTAGATCTCGTTCGAACTAATTTTCGGTGTAAGTTTGCATAGTAATATATATCATATATTTTTGTCCGTTTTCGCATTCCCTTATTTTTGGAAGTTACAAGATGATGAAATAGATGTCTCCCATTTTACCACTTTGGTGTCTCTCGTGCAAATTATTCAATTTAGAAAAAAATTACATTACAAGCCCAATATCATTTTTGAAGACCTATCCATTAATACCTTACACGTATATATTTTTTTTTATATGCTAGGCGCGGCAGATGACCTCCTCCCGCCTGATGTTAAGCGGTAAAAGAGGCCCAAATGAGATGACAGATAGGATAGTGACTTTACTCCACTCTCCTACCTGCCCTATCCCTGCCGGCCCAAAAGATGCCTTTTCACGCCTCTTTTGAAGGAACCCATGTTATAGGATGTAGGAAACACATACGCAGGCAGAGAATTCCAAGTGCGGGAAGTACGGCAGAAGAAGGAATCTTGGAATTTCTTAGTGCGGTGTGGAATGGGGGACGTAGTGTACGGATGGCTCCGAAGACCCTTACGTGTGTTTCTATAAAGGAAAAGAGAGGGAGGGATAAGGCTAAAGAGTTCTTCAGAGCATTCTCCATGAAACATCCGATAGAAGGCGCTAAGAGAGGCGATATCACGACGAAGTTGTTGAGGCTCGAGGGTGTTGGTTGCCTCTACATCGCCGATTATGCGAATTGCGCGCCGCTGCAATCTGTCCAGAGCTTCGAGAAGGTATTGAGCGGAGCCGTCCCATAGGTGCGAGCAATATTCCACACAGGACCTGACCTGAGTTTTATAAAGCAGGCAGAGTTGGTCCGGGGTAAAATACCGTCGCACCTTGTTCACGACACCGAATTTCCTTGAGGCAGTGGTAATGACGGACTCTATGTAGTCTCTGGTATTAAGATCGCAGCGAATGTTCATACCAAGCAAGGTGATAATGCTCTGGGCGGGAAGAGTATGGTTTTGATAAAAAAAAAACTATTTCTTATTTTCAGTTCCAAGTAAGCACCCCCAAAATTTAATGTTTTTTTTCTATATTTATGTGATAATCTTAATGCGGTTCACAGAGTATATCTACTTACCTACCAAATTTCAGCAATATACTTCTTATAGTTTTCGGACGGACAGACAGACAGACATGACGAATCCTTAAGGGTTCCGTTATTTGCTATTTGGCCACGGAACCCTAAAAACGAATCACTGAAATGTATATACGATATAGCGTCACTGTAATTATCATATAACGTCTGAACCACTGCACTAAATTCATAAGATCTTCATTTTGACAAGATAAAGGAAAATGTCTAACAAATTAAGCAGATATTTTTCGCTACTGAGCAGCTGTCGCTCTTATTCCAGCCATAAGGTCATCAGGACCAAAGTTCTTCGGTTGTGTTTAGTACTCCCTTGGCGAAGGCTCGATCAATTACGGTCGAGCTGGCCCGTGGGTGGCGTTGTGGCGGCAAAATCGCGGAAGCGCTCCCCGCCACACGCGCCCCGATATAGGCACAGAGAACACCGGGGATTTTAGTGGGTAGGCCGGTCTTCGCGGTCTTCGCAGACCGGAGAGCCCCACAAACGGCCGCGCCTTGCTAGAGCGGTGCCATGGTGCATAAGGAGCATTTCCCCTCGCAAAAAAATGTGTTTGGTTGGTATTTGTTATATCGGGAACTCAGGGAGCGTCCGGGGTGATGCTTAAGAGAAGTAGGGAAACACGAATGTAGCCTTCAGTGGTTTATTCCGGACTGATGACAGCCGATACATAACGTGCAATCTACCCTAAATATTTATAATATAACTAGCTTGTGCCCGCGGCTTCGCCCGCGTACTAATCGTATTTTTCAACCGTCTACATAAAGGGGCTTCTCAGTGTGACCCGTATGTTTTATGTACGTATGTAAGTATGTATGTTTCTCCCCTGTCGGGAGATGTTATTTCACGTCCGCCACGTTGGATTTTAAAATCATTGTTGTTTTCGTAATCAGCGACCCGATAAACCATAGAAACAATACCCATTGTCGATTTTCAGACTTTGACACCCCATTTCCCCCTTTTAGGGGTTGAATTTTCAAAAATCCTGAAAGACGTGTTTACTCATTTATTGTTAGGAGTACTCCTGCGAAGTTTCGAATAAAATATTCAAACAAATCTTGTTTCTCCATACAAACTTTGGACCCCCATTTCACCCCCTTAAGGGATGAATTTTGAAAAATCCTTCCTTAGTGCACCCCTACACCTTATAAGGAACCTACGTGCCAAATTTGTAATCTCTAGGACCAGCGGTTTGGGCTGTGCGTTGATATGTCAGTCAGTCAGTTTCTTCTTTTATATATTTAGATAACTACCTACATTACAGTATTAACGATCGTGCTCCGTATTGAGTTCTCCGATTCTCTTCTTCTGAAAAAAAAATTGTGGACTTTTCTCCGCCATTCCAATGTATAAGAGTTTGATGCCCTTCGGTGGTATTTTACGCATGCTTTAAGAATATAAAGCTGACGGATACTTAAAACCTGTACTTCTACGAACAGCGCCACCGTGGGGAATAGTAAACGGTCGGTCCTCTAAATTTAAGATCCATCCAGCCGTTCAGGCTACAGAGTATGTCGAACATTTGAATTAAGCGCCCTAAATCCGCCATTTTGTTACCATATTGATACAAAGTATCAAACACACAGTAAATACTATAAACTCTACGAGAGGTCTCAAGGCAAAATCCATCTAGCCCTACAGGCTGTAGAGAATGTCAAACAATTATATTTACATATCATCGAAAAAAATTGGTTGTCTGTAGAACTTCGTCTACTGCCGATATTTGAACGTGACAACGTCTATTACATGGTAATTTTTTTCTGGGTGCAATGAAATTATTTAAAATAAAGTAATGTATAACATTTATATTTTTATTTAATAGTTTGTTTAAATTTTCTGCTTCTGAAGTTATACATAAATTAATTATTATGAGTAATGTGCGTGGTTCCGTGTGGCGTCAGATTCGGCCGTTACGGTGTTTTCGAGAATGACTCCACGCCGCGCCGTACCAATTTAATAGACGTTGTCACGTCAAAAACATAGACGATAGAAAGCGAAATATATATTTATTAAATATTTCGTTTGTTTTGTTGCAGACGATGGTGCGTGTCGTGCGTATGGAGTACCGCGACGGTGCTCCTGCATCGATTGGTCGCGAGTTCGATTCCCGTGCCGGCCATCGCGGCGATCACAGGTGAAAACTTCCGCATTTCACCCGTAAAATTTTATATATCTGATTCGATCAAATCAAGATATCTTTTATTAAAATCCACTAGTTTTTACGTAAAAGAGTAAGAAACATCAATACGTTCTCACAAACTTTCATATTTATAACATTAGGATGATTTTTTAGCGCCATTACCAGATCGTGTATAGGTTCATGCTATATTCGACGTTACCCCCGGATAGCCGGGGGGTGACGTCGTAGAAGGTTGGAGGGAAGGAGGCTGCATGATCGGTCCCTCCCACTCCCCTAGCGCACCCAGGGGAGCGAAAGCCGGGGGAAAGCGATCCTGAGGGCCCCTACAACGCCTGAGCCCCACATAACCGCCAGCTCTCCGTAGCCGGGGTTATGCATTTCCCTCAGCGGAACAAAAGAAAAAAGGTGTTAATGCTAAGCAGGTAGAACTGTCGCGGTGCTCGGTAGAGCGTGGGTAAGGTTCTTAATCAACAATGTTCCGACGACGGTTTGCTGCTTGAGGTTGGTTTATTTAAAAATGGTAAATAAAAAGGTACAATAAAGAAGAGTCTGAAACAATATAAAACTATTGTACGAGTAAAAAGAAAAACTATAAAATACATAAAATCCTCTAGTTGCCGTTGAAAGATGATGAAAATATATAAACTTACCCTATAGCATTCTGTGTAGGACTCTTTCATATAATTGTTATATTAAATTAATTCTTCAATATTGGCAATATGGAATACATTTTTGTAGAATTTATATATCTGATTGTTTTAGTACGGCGGCGAAACATAGAGTGTGTCAGCCTTGCTTATTTGCGTTGGCAGATAGACATATTTTGAATTTTGACTGACAAACCAAAATAATGAACGAAAGAAATAAAACCGGCCAGGATTCCTAATATCATAGACAATGAGTACTAGCCATAGGCAACATAAGGCATGTAACAGCTGCACTGTTACAGAACTATACTATGATCCATGAATTACCATTCAATAACTCCCTTTCCAGGACCCAAGTCAATGAAGAGCCGCGCAGCAAGCAAGGAGCACTTACATCCCGAACCCAGGGTTGAGTGTCAGGTGCTGCACGTCCCGCAGACACACGGGCTCGACGTCATCTTCGTGCACGGATTGTACGGTATGCTCTGATATTTGTGTCATACACATACATTTCCAAGGAACAGCTGGAGTTGGAGCTGGGGGAATCCAGGGAGGTGTCAGATAGCACGTCAAACAGACACCTTCGAAATCATACGATAATGAAATATTATATTGTAGAAGATACGAAAAAAATATGCTTACGGAGGGTATAAAAGCGGCATTGCTGACCGACATTTTTGCGTGTTATCGCTGACGAAAAACAGATGGCGCTACGTGTGCTATGTAGCGTTCGAGCGACAGCAACCGAAGTTAGCCGAGCGCTCTCGAGCTCGGCGGCTTCGTGGCGACTTCACTTCACATTTACTTGTTGACGAGTGAACACATGTTTTTCAAATTACCCTCTATAGCTTTCTATTAAATATTAGTTGAGTTTCTCTTGCATAAATTAAGTCAGAGCCTTAAGCATCTAGTATTTTGTAAAATATTACGTCATTTTAATAATAGCGTAGATCTTCTTACAATATTGTATTCATCAATAAAGTAGAGATACTCAATTTGCCAACATTCTTTATATAAAGTAAATAAATAAATATTTCTTACACTCACTCATAATCAAACTAACTTAAAGTGCAGAAGCACTTAAAGGCACTTAAAGCTGTAATGGGATTTAGACATACATATAATATACATATATAAATATTTCCGATAGAAATATATATTAACAACCATGACTAAAGCACAAATGCTCGCATTCATCTCACAAACATCTGTCCCCACCGGGACTCGATCCCGGTACCTCGGACATGCGACACCTTGAAACTATACAGGTTAACTACAATGGAGCGCGTCATATAATTGGCAGAGCGTACGTAATGCCAGAGACCTATTTTTGAATTACGAATGCGACTTCGAAATCACCGTTGCCTATAAAAAGTCAGTATAAGTTATAAATAGTCAGGGTGACTTGAGATCACGGATTCCTAATCATTCAATTTTTGAAAGTCGATCGCAGAGCTGCCAACATAGATGAAGTACACACACAAATGTAAATTATGTTATTATATATATATACTAGCGACCCGCCCCGGCTTCGCACGGATGCAGTGAAAAAATGGTTATGGTGGAATTATCCCTAAGAGATAGACATATACCATCGCGGACTTTTTTTTGTGGATTTTGTAAGTTGTACAATACTGTAAGTACATTATTTTGGTCTATCTCGTAGGGCTCAGCCAGCGTTTGCAATATAAGCGCAAAAACACGTGCTTATTTACGACATCACATTAAAACCTTTAAATTTATCAGTGTTTCTCTAATATATTATGCATTTATTATACTACAACCTTCCTTAAGAATCACTCTATCTATTAAAAAAAAACCGCGTCAAAATCCGTGCGTAGTTTTAAAGATCTAAGCATACATACGGACATACAGCGAAAGCGACTTTGTTTTTACTATGTATTGATATATAAATAGACAGAAAATCATACATATCTTCAGACTCTTGTCAATATGTTCTCTAAACAAAACACAGGTAACTTCCACAAGTTGACTTGATTACGAGTGTCGAGGGGCATCGTATGAAAATCACATCCGTGACTAAAGTAGTACATAAGTGATATTCAAAAATACGAATTATTGAAATGCGGTGATTATTTAGTCACATCGGTGATTTCGAGGTATGCGCTTTCGTAATTCAAATAGGTCTCAGATCCCTTAATAATAAATATAAATAAATAATAAATTGTCCAATCAAAATCAAAAATTGAAATTGACTTTATTCAAATATGTTTTATAGATAGCTATTTTGAATTGTCCAATATTATTTCCTTACCACCATTCATTTTTAGGGTAAGAGAATGGGCGCAAAAACTTATTAGCTTTATCAAAAGTAATAACATTTACAATAAATTCGATGTAATGTATCTTTCAAATAAACACTAAGCATTGAATCATTTAAATAATCATTGTTGTAATAACCCTACTCATTAACATCTTTTTAACATGTATCTTGAACGTATGAAAAGGCAATTCAGCTACAGCTATGTGGAATCTTGTTAAAAATGTATATTTAATCATTTGCCCATAAACGAAAACTTAGTTTTTGTAGCCTGTACTTTGAAAACGGCAAGTTTATTTTTATTTGTTATGTTTAAATTATGCATTTTGAAATTAGTATGAATGTAGATATTACAATTTTTTAAAGTAATTAGTTATATATATTAATTATACTAAAGTTAATTATAAGTATAATTACTTATAATTGTATAATTACTGTAGTATTAAAATAATAAAACGACGAAAAAAAAATTACTGTAGTATAAAAGTAGTTACTGTACTGTACTGTATGTAGTATAAAAGTAGTAGAGTAGTAGTAGTAATTAGTATATTACTGTAATTGATTATACTAAAGTAATTAGTAGTTACAATTTAATATGTATCAAATCAAATGGCTTTCTCTTGTATGTGTGAAGTAAGCGTATAAATTAAAATATTAGAAGAAAACCCATTTCAATTCCAGGATCACTCGGAAACACATGGCGACAAGGTGATTGGAAGTACAAATACAAAATGGGACCAAATATCGTCCCTTTACTGAGGCCGTCCGAATGCAACTGTCTCGAAAGGACTAGCCAAGCCGGAATCTGTGAAAGTTACCATTTAGGTCTTGAAGAGAGCAAAGTCAGTACAAACGAAAGTCACACATTAGACACTAACGAAAGTTGCGACTTAGATGAAAAAGTATTTGATGGTATCAAAAAGATTTTGCCACAAGACGATGCATTTATAACTGAAAAATTTTACAATAACACATTGCTAAATCAAGTTAATATACTGGATAATTACGAAACGCAAGCGAAATTCGTCAGAGATCTATTCGAGAACCGAATACACGAAGAACGTTCGACTGTCCAAGATACTGATTCAAAAAACGATGCGAAATCCAAAGAATGTTGCAAACGAAATTGTAAATGTAATGTCGGAATTGGTTTGGAAAAGAAATGTAATGGTAAAGATTCAGCTATAAATGAAAGAGAAAGCTGTGAATGTAGAAGCAATGAGAAGAAGCAGTGCGAGGCGGGCTGTGGATGCATTTGCGATATGTGTTATTCGTCGTGTTGGCCGAGGGATTGGATTAAGGAAGATTACCCCGAAGCCAGAGTGATTGCAATAAATTACACCAGCGACCCATACCTTTGGAGACCTCTATGGGTAAAAGAATGTAAAAGGTAAGCAATAAAATTTCTGTAAAGTGATTAAATAGTAAAAGAAAAAGGGGGTGTGGCTGTGTTATGGACACGGCCGTTTGTTGTACGTGAATACGTCTCGTAACTGGTAACAGTACGCAGCAAAATGGCCTTCAAATTGGCGGGGCTCCCCTCCACCGCGCGCGATGTGTTACAGTCTTTACTGGGCGTAATAATTTCTTTGATCCTTTAGCTATCCAGTGGTGTAATTGGAATTTGGATGGGGATGATAGATATGTAGCTACAACACTAAACTGTATCCCCCGATTTTGTTATCATTCCATTTTTTGATTTGCGTCCCTATGGAAGCAATTTTAAAGACGTATTCACGTCAAAAAATGAAAGATAAGGAAAGATAAGCAGTAATCAATTTTAAAGTTTTAACATTTCAGACTTCAACTCCATGAGCGCGCTGAGCAAATGACGAACCAACTTCTAGACTTAGGGGTGGGGGATAAACCCATCATTTGGGTGGGTCATTCCAAAGGGGGGCTGTTTATAAAGCAAATATATTGTGAAGGTATGTAGGCATTCAATAGTTCCTGTTTCTAATCTTAATTATATTAGGGGTTGCTATTTTGTTAGTGTATGGAGATTTCAAAGAATTTCGTTTAAGCTATACTAACTTATTTACATACTAGCTGTGACTACGACTTCATCCGCGTGGAATCGCATTTTTAATGACTGAGCTGATTTTAGACTGCCCCATACAAAAGCATTGGATATGTTTGCTGATAGGTTTTACTAACAACTAGTTTTAATTAGTATTTAAATTGTTACTAACGCATAAAATGTATGGACTTTGTCTGAATTAAAGGTATTATTATTATATTATTATTAAATATAATCAGAAAGCTTTGAACTGATAAGCTGTAGCTACGTTCGTGAGCACTATCTGAAATCGCTTATTTAAACTCTCTCAATTAATTCTGTTTAAATATTTATTTTCTATATATATAAATAGATACTATATACCAACTGCCCCGTGCCCACTTCGTTGGGCATAATATTAATAATTAAATTAAACCCGAAGCCATCACGCGCCGTCCGCTGCTTTGGCCTTCACACTTAAGACGAAGAGTTTACTTATTTTCATAGATTCATAGTTTTTAGTAATACGTGACTAATAAATATGACCTAATGATTTAATTATTTTATTAATATTAAAAATTAAATTATCTATTAAAAAACTACTTTTTGTAACTTAAATATAAAAGTTAGAATATCTTAATATAAAATATTGACTTTTTTGTGAGCATTTTCAAGCTCCACATCTTTTCTGAAGAACTCAAAATAATATCTTTCATAGTTAAGGCAGTGTTCGTAAGAAACGCTTTCATTCGACCGTTTTTTCTCTGATTCACTTTACAAAACGGACTACCACGTAAAAGCCACGTAAAAGTATATTTTTCGATTTTTTATGTAACCTATGACTCTCGGCATTAATGTGGCTTTCTATTGGTGAAAGAATTTTTAAAATCGGTTCTGTAGATTCCGAGATTACCCCTTACAATTAAACAAATATACAAACACACAAACTTTACTTCTTTATAATATTACTAGCTGACCCGTGCCCACTTTCGTTGGGCATAATATTAATAATCCCCGAAGCGAGCACGAACGCGATCCGAATTAAACCCGAAGCCATCGCGCGCCGTCCGCTGCCTGTTTTTTTCTCCGATTCACTTTGCAAAACGGACTACCACGTAAAAACCTTTTTATTTTTCGGTTTTTTATATAACCTATGACACTCAGCAATAACGTGGCCTTCTATTGCTGAAAGAATTTTTAAAATCGGTTCAGTAAATCCTGAGATTACCCCTTACAATTTAACAAATATACAAACACACAAACTTTACTTCTTTATAATATTAGTATAGACTAGTATAGACGAGGGCTGCTACTTGTGTATCCGGAATAGAAAAATTAAACAAACGTATATGGCTAAATATGGGTTTATTGTTTTTCAAAGTATTCTCCGCGATGATCGATACACTTTTGCATACGTTGAAACCAATTTTTATAGCATTTTTTCCATTCTGATTGCGGTATCTCTGAAACATGCTGTTTGAACGCGTCGACGGCATCTTCACGGGTCGAAAATCGTTGACCACGTAATTTATTCTTTACATTTGGGAATAAATAGAAATCATTAGGTGCCAAGTCTGGGCTATCCGGTGGATGACCCATCAATTCTATTTTTTGACCCTCCAAAAATGTATTTGTTTCGCGTGATGTGTGACAGCTGGCATTGTCGTGGTGTAGAATGATTCTGCGTCGCTTGTTATTTTACGTATTTCTTCAAATACTTCCGGCAAACAAATGGTCGTGTACCACTCCGAATTGACCGTTTTACGATTCTCCAGTGGTATTGTAGCCACATGACCATTAATATAAAAAAAGCAGGCCACCATTTGCTTTAAAGTGCTTTTTGCACGAGTCACTTTCGTAGGGTTCGGCTCATTTTGAAACACCCAAACTATAGATTGTTGCTTAGTTTCGGGATCGTACGCATAGATCCAAGATTCATCACCTGTGTAGATGTTATAAACAGATTTTGAGTCACCTCCATTAAATTTTTTTAACATATTCTTGCACCATTCGACGCGAGCTTCTTTTTGATGCTGAGTTAAGTTGTGCGGTATCCAACGCGAACAATTTTTTTTACGAACAAATGTTCATGTAATATTTTATGAATGCTTGTCATACATATGCCCAGAGTAGCCTCTATCTCGCGATACGTAACATGCCGGTCTTGTATAATTAGTTTTCGTAGCATTAGCTTCAATGTTTTGTGGCACAACGACTGATATCGCGCGAACTTCCTTAACTTCGTCCGTGAGCTTACTCCGTCCACGATTGAACTCACTAAACCAGTGATACACAGTGGTTTTTGATGGAGCTTCAACACCAAAAGTTGAAGTTATTGATCTACGCACTGTTGTTGCGTTAAACCACGTCGAAAATCGTAATAAATCATAGCACGAATATTTTCACGTGTGAGTTTCATCATTTCAGCGACATGACATTTTAAACCCATCAGAAACAAAACACTAGCGTACATAAGGAAAAAAAAATAGCGGCCAGTATTTCAAAAAAAGAACGAATTTTACCATGGAGATCATATATTACGTTTAAAAATGTTGAAATCCCAGATTCCTGATACTTAAGTAGCAGCCCTCGTAATATAGATATAGTTTTATAAGTTTATGTATGTATGTATTGGATAACTTTGTAATAATTTTTATCTCTATCTGCGCAAAGCACAGTTCTTTGTAATGATTCTCATTACATTATAGTAAGTTCTTTGTAAGAAAATTTATATGTATATTGTGCAATAAAGATTAAAAAAAATAATGCTCCGTGCAACGTGCCTATTGTTTAATCGTCTGTGAATTTAAAACCTAAAAATAATTTTCGCAGTACATAAAATACTTACTAGTATTTATTTTTACAGCATACGAAGCGAATTTGACGCAGCGTAACAGAAAATCTAATCATGGGAATGAGAACAAAACAGAGAAACATACAAATCAGAGAGAAACCTTAGATGTAGCAAACAATAACAGTCGGACGATATCCAGTGACGTAAACGAGAACCGTTTACGTTTTGATGCTAATTATTTTGATGATCAATCGACAGACGTAGAAGGCAATGATGATGATGTAATTAAAATTAGATGTTCAGATAAGAATGAATGGTCTTCAAGCGATGAAGGTAATATGCGAAGTATCACGTTAATATATAACATAACATAACTATTAATTGTACAAGAACATAGACAAAAACAAAGAAAACAACAAATATATAATGTATATACAACATTTTAAAAAATAATAATTTTGTATGACGTGCAGAAATTAGTTTCGATTCGGATATATGTACATATGAGGTTTTATTAGACCTAAAAAAAAGTAATAATTGAACATACAGTACCTGGTGATAGCGTTGCAAACTTTGAGGTATTGTGTCTTACGCCTGTTATTATGATAATTTTGACAGCTGTCATGATCATATCTTATCTGTCAAATTAACAGATAAGTTATGGATGACAGCTGTCAAAGTTGTTATTTAATTATAAAATGGAGTACAAAATATATCGTTGAAAGTATATTTAGTAAGCGAAATAAATTGTTTATCATACTTGCGTTACCAAACTGTTGGTTTTTTTCTTTGACTTTTTTCTTGACCTTGAAACCGCTGACAACTCAAAAGATTTACTTCCCGCACAGCACAAATATTTTGTATGATCATTTGTTCCGGACTGAGTGTATGTGTTCGTGAGATTCTGTGTGTGTGACTGCATTCACAACACAGGATAAAAAATCTAGAGTGAGGTGATGTTATTTAAAAAAAAACATAAGTTACTTCTTTTAAGGTTGAACGAGACAACTTCTTCGTTTTATAAGTTAGTAAAATAAAAAAAAAGTATCTCTGAACTTTCAGAAGACCTGGTCAGAGAAAAGCAGGCCAGGCTGTGGTCCAGCAGCGCCGGGTTCATGTTCTACTCAGTTCCGCACCGCGGGTCGCCGCTGGCCGACATAAAGACGCCAATAACCAGCAGAAGCATAGAGCTGCTTGAAATCAGCGAAGGTAAAGTACATTTTGTATCTGTGCTAATCAGTTATATTGAAAAAGGCAAAGGGATTCTAGACCTTAAAGCTTGTTTTTTTGTTTTTTCTACGATCGTCAAAAGAAAGAGAGACATTTATTTACTGCACTTACTCGTATATAGGTACTTAAAGGCTAATAAACAATAATTGCCTGATTAAAAAGACTTCGCTTCAGCTGATGCTGCCTCCTTTTTTTTAAACTTCCGTCGCGTGTGGAACCTTATTGGTTAAAGTTACACAGAAATCGTGTATGACGGAAATGTTCTCCTTAAACTTATATAAAAAATAACCAACGACAGCACATGTCTATCTTTTATGGTTGACTCGCAATATGAAGTGTAACTTCCAATAGCTTAGCAGTTCGAAGGTTTCTGATTATATTGCTGATTATATTGATGCAAAAAATTTGCTTACTAAGACGAAACAGCTGGCCAGGGAGAAGTCTTTCAGCTATGTCTGGGTGAAGTTTGGGAAATTACACGTCCGGAAGAATGACACGTCTGGTGTTTTTATTATAAATAACATTGGTGATTTAAACAAATTTGGTTAAACTGCTTTCTTACATTAGTTTTAGTTATGTGTTTAATTATCATTAAGTCTCATTCGTATATCTTATTACGTCATGCTTATTGTCGGATTGAATTTCGATTTAGTATATTTTTATTATTTTGTAATTCCCTTCACTATTATAGTATAACAATTTATCTTAAATTTATATACCTAATTGTAAACAAAAAGTTTAGAACGCCTGATCTGTCCCTCTGCTCATGCCTTGCTTGTATTCAATTAACCGTATCATCAAAACTATAACTATCTTGCTTGCTCTGCGACACATAATGTATTGCTTGGCGTAGCCACTGTTTCATGTTGCTTATTGCGGGGTGCTTCGCACTATTTCCGTAACGTATATGCGCTACACTTACCCACATCGCTGCAATTATCAGTTGAGTTAACTAGATTGCTGTTTTGCGCCGTTGATCCATATTATAAGCGTATTAATCCTCTCGACGTGATACTAAAATATTTTGCTACAATTCTAAAACTAAATATTATATCACATAATAGATAATATCACGTTAAGCAATTTAAATATTTATTACCAGAACGTTAGAGGATTAAGGACTAAAACAGCAATGTTCTGTCGTAGTTTGTGTTTGAGCTCGTATGATGTCATTATGCTTACGGAAACCTGGTTATTAGATAGTGTAAGTGATTCAGAGTTGTTTGATAGTAGGTATGTTGTGTGGCGTCGTGATCGTAATTATGACTTAACAAATCAGTGTCGCGGTGGTGGAGTCCTTATCGCTTTACGAAGTGATTTACCGGCTACCCTAGCTAACCAATATAATTCTTCCGCCGAGGATCTGTGGCTGTCTTTACCAATTCAATTACCGGTTAGGAAGTCTAGAAATATCAAGCTTAATTTATGTGTTCTTTACTTATGTAAACAAAACAATGGATTCTCATTTTCCGAGCAATTAGAAAATTTTCTCTCTCAGCTGGATGTGAATGTATCACAAAATCCAGGAGATATTTACCTTATCGTGGGCGATTTTAACATGAGTGGAATCCCGTGGACTTATAATAACATTGATCAATCCTTCCACGCTGGGAATGTGGCAGGTTCTGAGGAACAAATGTTACTCGATGATATGTGTTCACATGACTTAAAACAGTATAATGGTGTACACAACAATTACGGCAGAATATTAGATCTAGTTCTATCCAATACGGGAGTGATTGTAAGGGAATGCTATAGTCCGTTAGTGCCACCTGATCCACACCATAAAGCTTTAGTACTAGATGTGACAGTCAATAATATTATATGCCTACCGCGCGCCACTCGTTATAAAAAAATGTTCAATAAATGTGATTATGACAAAATTAATGCCAATATTATTAACACTGACTGGTTCACATTATTTTCTGGCAAAGACGTTAATAGTGCAGTTAATATTTTCTATACAAAAATAAATAACCTCATTAATAGTTATGTACCTACAAAAATATGTCGCGATCGTAGTTATCCAGCCTGGTACTCATCTGCGCTGTTAAAGGTGATAAGGGAAAAATCGAAATACCACCGCAAATTTAAAATATATAATAATTTATCTGATCTTCACTCGTTTAAATTATTGAGAGATAGAGAAAAACGTTTGGAGGACGAATGCTACAATAATTATATTTTATCAATAGAAAATTCAATTAAAAGTAACCCAAAGTACTTCTGGTCATTTGTGAAGTCAAAAAATAAAACTCTGGGAATCCCATCCACCATGCACTACGGTGACGCCACTGCGAATGACGGTGTATCTATTTGTAACATGTTCTCAGATTTCTTCTACTCGAATTTTTCATTGCCTTCCCAAACGATTACTTGTCCTAATGAAACCTCGAATGCCCTGTCCCAAGTCAATATTTCTAATATTACTATACAATTACAAGACGTGACTAAAGCATTGCTTTCACTGGATTTGACAAAATCGGCCGGACCTGATAATATTCCTCCGATCTTCTTGCACAGATGCGCTAATAATATTTCTAGTCCAGTCCATATGCTATTTATGAAGTCTCTCTCTGAGTGTGATATGCCATTGGTTTGGAAATCTGCCTTTATAACTCCAGTTCACAAAAAAGGTAAAAAATCAGATGTAACAAATTATAGGCCAATTTCCAAACTTTGTATTTTAGCTAAACTGTTTGAGAAAATTGTTTACAGGGTGATTTATCAAAGTTTGAAGCACTTATTTATTGATTGCCAACATGGATTTCTTAAGGGGCGGTCTACTACATCTAACCTTATCTTGTTCACTGACTTTGTTTCTGAGTCTATGGACAGGGGTTTGCAGGTGGATGTGATATACACAGACTATAGCAAATGTTTTGACAGAATTAACCATAGTTTATTAATAGTCAAATTGGAAAGCATGGGAATATGTGGGGATCTTTTGAGATGGTTTTCATCATATATAACAAATAGATCTCAGGCAGTAGCAATAAATAATTACATTTCCGGTTGGATTGCTGTCCCCAGTGGCGTCCCGCAAGGCTCTCTCCTGGGTCCACTTTTGTTTTTGATATTTGTTAATGATATCGATGCATGCTTTCACCATTCAAAGCTCCTTTGTTTTGCGGATGATATGAAAATTTTTAAGGCTATTGCTTCTCAGTCTGATGTAAAAGACCTTCAGTCTGATCTGGCCCGTCTGGATGACTACTGTAATAGAAATAGGCTCGACTTGAATCCATTGAAGTGCTCAGTATCTACTTATTCAAGAAAGAGTTTTAATGTTCCCTCTTCATATGCCTTAAGACACCATAGCTTGGAAAGGAGTTATGTAGCTCGGGACCTAGGGGTTGTACATGATTCGAAGCTTCTCTTTGGCGATCACGTTGAGAGTATAGTAAAAAAGGCGTTCAAAGCTTTGGGGTTTCTGATGCGAAGCAGCAGCAGTTTCAAAGAAATTAAAACTATTAAAATTTTATATTGCACGTTTGTGAGAAGCATCCTGGAATATTGCTCTGAAATCTGGAATCCGCGATATATAAAGTACATCCAGCGCATTGAACGACTTCAAATGAAATTTGTAAAGTTTTTATGTTATCGTCTTGGAATCGGCTATGACTCCGAAAATTACCTAAATTTGTGCTCTCGCTTTCACCTGCTTTCTTTAGTCAAAAGACGGGAAGTAGCAGATGTAATATATCTTTTGAAAATTCTACAAGGAAAAATTGACTCTCCTGAATTGTTATCAAAATTGAAATTCAACGTACCAACTAGGTCTACCAGGCACTATACCTCCCTTTACATCTCAGTGGCCGCGTCGAACTATCGGCAAAACTCTTTCTTGTTGCGAGCTAGTAAGACTTTGAATGATTTGTGTAAATGTAAAAACATTGATATATATAATTGTAGCTTGGCGACAGTGAGGCGTGTACTTAGTGAGGATTTTTAAGATGATTAGTTCGGATCTTAAATATTTAATAGTACTAATTGTTCACACCTAATCTTAGTTCAATGTATGTTTCCATACGTGAAGACCCATTATTGGCCAACTGTTATATATAAAAAAAAAAAAAATCTTATGTTTTATGTGCTGTCGGTCTTCCATAATAATAATAAATAAATAAATAAATAAATAAATAAATATTTGTCTACTCTCACGTGAATAACACTCTCAGTCACTATCAAGAAATGTATATTGTGGTTGAAAAAATCCAAGATAGCTTGGTTGGCATGGCACAGACAACTGGGGCGTGGTGGCGCTGCAGGCGCGCTGGGCGCGGGCGGCGCGCGCGGGCGCCGTGCGCGTGCGCAGCCTCGTGGAGACGCGCCGCACCCTCATGGCCGTGCTGTGGCTGAGGATCGTCAGCGTGCCTTCTGCTGGTAACTGACCTTCAGACGCCATTCATGATGCTGGGCGCGGGCGCAGCCTCGTGGAGACGCGCCGCACCCTCATGGCCGTGCTGTGGCTGAGGATCGTCAGCGTGCCTTCTGCTGGTAACTGACCTTCAGACGCCATTCATGATGCTGGGCGCGTGCGCAGCCTCGTGGAGACGCGCCGCACCCTCATGGCCGTGCTGTGGCTGAGGATCGTCAGCGTGCCTTCTGCTGGTAACTGACCTTCAGACGCCATTCATGATGCTGGCGCGGGCGCAGCCTCGTGGAGACGCGCCGCACCCTCATGGCCGTGCTGTGGCTGAGGATCGTCAGCGTGCCTTCTGCTGGTAACTGACCTTCAGACGCCATTCATGATGCTGGGCGCGGGCGCAGCCTCGTGGAGACGCGCCGCACCCTCATGGCCGTGCTGTGGCTGAGGATCGTCAGCGTGCCTTCTGCTGGTAACTGACCTTCAGACGCCATTCATGATGCTGGGCGCGTGCGCAGCCTCGTGGAGACGCGCCGCACCCTCATGGCCGTGCTGTGGCTGAGGATCGTCAGCGTGCCTTCTGCTGGTAACTGACCTTCAGACGCCATTCATGATGCTGGGCGCGTGCGCAGCCTCGTGGAGACGCGCCGCACCCTCATGGCCGTGCTGTGGCTGAGGATCGTCAGCGTGCCTTCTGCTGGTAACTGACCTTCAGATGCCATTCATGATGCTGGGCGCGGCGCAGCCTCGTGGAGACGCGCCGCACCCTCATGGCCGTGCTGTGGCTGAGGATCGTCAGCGTGCCTTCTGCTGGTAACTGACCTTCAGACGCCATTCATGATGCTGGGCGCGTGCGCAGCCTCGTGGAGACGCGCCGCACCCTCATGGCCGTGCTGTGGCTGAGGATCGTCAGCGTGCCTTCTGCTGGTAACTGACCTTCAGATGCCATTCATGATGCTGGGCGCGTGCGCAGCCTCGTGGAGACGCGCCGCACCCTCATGGCCGTGCTGTGGCTGAGGATCGTCAGCGTGCCTTCTGCTGGTAACTGACCTTCAGACGCCATTCATGATGCTGGGCGCGTGCGCAGCCTCGTGGAGACGCGCCGCACCCTCATGGCCGTGCTGTGGCTGAGGATCGTCAGCGTGCCTTCTGCTGGTAACTGACCTTCAGATGCCATTCATTATGTATTTGATCTTATAACACATAATGTCATAACCAGAAGTCGCAATAGGGTACTTCCCTCTATATTAGAAAAGATCTAAAAGCATATAACTATGATAGCTTATGCATTAAATAGTCGGAACCATTACGTTTAAGTACATAAAATAATAAAAATAATATAAAAATGAGTTTCAAAGTATTCACTTTTTAATCTATACGTAAAACAAGAGCGAAACAGGCCGCCATGTCGTGACGTCATAAGGTAGTGTAAACTTATGCGTGTCAATGTCATTTTGAATCATAGTACGTATAAAGCTGCAAAACAAAAAAAGAAGTTTGTAGGTTGCTTTTTTAATGTAAGAGAACGTTATAAATACGTAAGTTAAATTGAAATCGCACGTGAATCACACTATGGAAAGCAGTTTTGTAAAAGGAGATAGTACGATTTTACCAAAAATAAATGCATTAATGGTCGGAAAATTCTTTGCTGCAAATCTCGACTTTTGTTCTGCCGAGTTACGGATTATTAAAACATCGATGTCAGTATTACTCTTTTATTATTATTCCTTTATTAGTTGTTTATATATAAAAGATAATAACTCATTTTTAATTTATGAATATACATAGCATCAAACAGAGAGCTTTGTTTTATTATTTACATGCCGTATTGAAGTCATCGCTACAGAGTAACAACTCGTGGGCGCCTTCGTCTAATTACGCGCGAAATTTGAAATATTTAAATTTATCAATTTTTATAGTTGAAAAGGATGAAAAGGGATTAAATAAGAAATGGGCTGTAAAATTATATAATGATTTAATAAATGAAATAATATGATAAGAAATTGAGAAATTGGATAAATATTACCTGATGACAATGTTTTCCGTAACTAAGTGTAACAAAACTGACAATGACACTAGAATTTTGATGTAAAGGCCAAAAAGCTTAAACCTATATGTTGTAAATAAACCAAAAAGGTGCGCAACATCCTCCCCTCCGTGCAGGACTGCACCAAATGACTAGGTGCACCAAGTACGAACACAAACTATGTGCCTTAAGTGACCCTAATCAGTTTTTTAAGGGGTCGGCGTAGTACACCTCCTGGTGTGTCAACGTCTACCACCCTGGTTACCCCATCTTTCCCGGGGTAAACCTGACTAACACGGCCACGCGGCCACGTCCCTCTCGGTAATGATCCATCCATAATGAGTACTACATCTCCAATCTTAAGATCCTGTCCTCTATCTCCACTGGTCTGCACTCGGGGTTGCATAGTCGGTAGTACCTCCCGAACCCATCGTGTCCAAAAATGATCAGCCAGCCTGAGTGCAACTCTCCATTCAGCTCGTCTCACCAAGTCGTCGTCGCTTAATTGATCAGGAAGTTTTTGATTTGATGAAGTGCCAATTAAAAAATGAAATGGCGTGAGCGTGGTCGGATCATCTGGGTCTGTGGAAACATGCGTAAGTGGGCGCGAGTTAACTATGGCCTCGGCTTCTGCAAGAAGAGTAATCAGAGTCTCCTCCTTAGGAGCTCTTTCATTCAGCGTCGCTTTTAGAGCCACCTTTACAGAGCGTACCATACGTTCCCAGCAACCTCCAAAATGCGGGGCTGCTGCCGGCATAAAGCTCCACCGGATTCCTTTTGTCGCTGTATAATCTTGAACACTGTTGTTGTAAAACTCTTTCAAAATGCGATTTGCTCCTATAAAGGCAGTCCCATTGTCTGAGAAGATGATCTTCGGAGTTCCTCGTTTCGCAATGAAGCGTCTCAAGCCCATGATAGCTGAGTCGGACGTAAGGCTGTAAACAAGCTCGAGATGCAGCGCCCGGGTAGTGAGACATGTGAAAAGTGCCACGTACCGTTTTTCACGACGGCGTCCATGTGTGATAGTAATCGGACCAAAATAATCAACACCGGTATAAGTAAATGGTGGTCTATGGTGAGCTAATCTATATCGTGGTAGGTCTCCAGTTGACGGGTTCATTGGTAATGATTTTCGTATTTTGCAAAATAAGCATTGTTTAGCGATGGTTCTTACGGTATCTCGAAGTCTCAATAACCAAAACCGTTGACGAATTTCATTGATTACTAATTCATGATTTGCATGACCAGCACGCTTATGGTACATCTGCACTAACAAACGCACTACTGGATGCCGACCATCTAGTAAAATTGGACAACGTGTATCAGGGTCAATATCTTCAACAGCCTTGATTCTTCCAGCCAAATGAAGTAATTGATCAGCTTCAAGAATAGGTGACAATTTTTTGAGACGACTGATATTTGGAATAGGTTTGGAATTAATTAAATTATGGTAATCTGCCCCGAAACTATCTAATTGAGAACGTAACAAAATGTGTTTCTCAGCTGTTTTAACAAACTTATCATTAAGTGGAACAAGAGTGGTAGACGCTGTTAAGCGCCGAGTAATAGAGCGGCGGCTCCTCAATTTAAATTTAAGACTACTCAAAAAAATAGCCGCAGCTTGATGAACGCGGGCAGTCGCGCGAAGTAGTCGCGTCCAATCACTAAAATGTGCGAAGTCAGCAGTGACCGGTGTAGATAAATTAATATCGGAAGAAGTTACTGCCACGACTTCGCTTGGCTTTTTAAGCTCCTCTCGGACCAATGGAACGTTTGTGGGCTCAACAGGCCACTCATCTGGAGATTTTTGGAGAAAAGATGGCCCACTAAACCACCTATGCTCGAGGTCGAGCTTAATTGGACGTAGCCTTGTCGCATCATCGGCTACGTTTAGCTCCGTAGGTACCCAATGCCAATCGGACACGGAAGAGTTTTCTAATATTTCACCTAACCGATGAGCGACAAAGGGCTTATACGAACGTGCTTCACTTCTCAACCATTGAAGGACAGTCATCGAATCCGTCCAGAAAAACAAACGTGTAGTTTTTTTGCGATGACTATTCTTGATGGTGAGAGCCAAACGCGAAGCAATCAAAGCGGCTTGAAGCTCCAAGCGCGGAATCGACATTGGCTTCAAGGGCGAGACTCTAGTCTTACTAGATATAAGAGAGAGCTGAACGCTACCATCGCTGTATATTAGACGCCAATATGCCACACAGGAGTAAGCTAATTCACTTGCATCCGACAGAATGTGTAGCTCTCTATGTAAGGGTTCAGAGTCTTTAGCTCGTGAATACCAACGCGGAATCTTAATGTTAGCTACTAACGAAAGTTCTTGGAACCAGTCAAGCCACCTTGATGCCTCCATCTGCGGAAGCTCGTCGTCCCATGAGATGTTTAACCTCCAAACCTGTTGAAATAAAATTTTGCCCTTGACAATTACAAGTCCTAACAGACCCAAAGGGTCGTAAACACTCATCAAGTGAGATAAAACCTTACGTTTTGTAAGTGAGTGGGGAATAACATCTGCCAAACCAGCGCGGAAACCAATGTTGTCAGTAGTAGGATTCCAAACTATACCTAAAGCTCTAATGCTTTGAGGTGCGTTGACGAGATCGACTTCCAGTGGCACAGAGGCACGTAAATGTTCAGGTAAGAGTTTCAATGCCTCTGAACTATTGGAAATCCACTCACGCATTTCAAAGCAGGCTTTACTGTGAACAGTAACGACATCTATGGCTACTTGTGCAGCTAAATTCACATCATCTAGAGAGGTAATAAAGTCATCCATATAATGATGAAACAAAATAGCATCAACTGCTTTAGGATATTGATGACTATACTCCAAGGCATTTTTATTTTTAATAAACTGTGCTATGAAGGGGCTGCAGCAAGCACCAAAAATGACGGCCGTCATCCTGAACTCCCTCAAAGGTTGACTTTTATCTGAACGCCATAAAAATCTGAACGCGTCCCTGTCCTGCTCCCTAATCCGTACCTGTGGAAACATTTCCTTTATATCGGCAATAAGAGCAACTCGGCTTTCTCGGAAACAAAACAAGATTTTAAGTAGAGGCTGTAGCAGGTCAGGGCCAGAAAGCAGGAGTGAGTTCAGGCTAATTCCCTCATTCTTTGCGGCAGCGTCATGCACAACGCGAAGTTTGCGCTTCTGAGGATGAAAGATGCCAAAGTGAGGTAGGTATAAACGCCTAGTGACAGAATTTTCTTTCTTGCTTTGAGAATAATATGAATGGGCAGGACATTCCTCAGCATAATTATTGCCCAACATATTATTAATAAATTTTTTATAAGCGTCAGCAAACTCGGGTTCACGCAACATACGCCGTTCAAGGCTAAGGAAGCGCGATAACGCTTGGGGATAACTATCTGGGACATGTTGTATGTTGTCGCGCCACGGCATGCCAACCTCAAATCGGCCTGATGGTAAGCGTTTCGATGTGGACTCTAAAATGTCAATAGCACGTTGGTCATCTTTACAATGTGATTTACGATGTAACAATATTCCTAAGTTTTCTATTTTATATTGTTCCTTTATGAGAAACTCTATGTCATTATTTCCTAATGAGTCAGTGAATGAAGTGTGGTTGACAAAATCAATGAGTTTTGTTTTACTAGAAGAGGCGCCATATAATGTCCAACCCAGGGCCGTCAAACAGGCTACAGGTTCATTCTTTCTGCCAGCACGTACCTCACGGTTGATAGAGAGATGCCAGTGTTCCGCTCCAATTAAAATAGTAGGAGTGGCATTCTCACATACTAAGAAATCAGACAGGTCGACTAAATGTGTGTATGAGTCGACTGTTTCTCGTAGAACTGTCTGTGGCCGTAAACAAAGTGAATCTATAGCCCTAGCGTTTTTAATTAAGAATGTATTTTCCATGTATTTACCTTTGATGTAAAAGTCAATATATGATACCGTAGTAGTTCGCTGAAGTCCACCAACACCGTTGACTGTAATAGTCTGTTGCGGGCCTGACGCTCCAATCTGCTCGGCGATGCTAGAATCAATTAAAGTGGCGGTGCTACCATCATCAAGCAGGGCGTACACGTCACAAGTTCCTGTAGGGCCAGAGACAGAAACAGGAATTATTTTTAAAAATGTACGAGATTGGGCTGCCGATATACTATTACTACCTTTCGGTTGAAACGCAGTACAGGTGGCGTTAATGACTACTTTTTCATCAGAAAGTTCGGATACTTTTGACGATACACTATTTTGGTGGCTCATTGATTCGTTTTCAGGCAATCTGGTATCAGTAGTAAGAATAGAGGGTGCAGGTAGTATTTTATGTAGCAGTGGGTGGTGGCGAAAAAGACAACCATCGACACCACATTGACTGACTTTACAAGTTTTCCACTGATGTGGACTATGCCTTAAACAGCGATAGCACACTTTAGCCTCACGAAGCCACTGCCACCGATCATCTACGGATAGCGACTTAAAACCAGAACACGTCTTAATATTATGGTCTTTATGGCAATAACAGCAATCTTGCTTTTTGGAATCCGCTACGATTCGCTTTAGAATAAGTGACTATATTAATGTTTTCACGTTTGTGATGTCGCTCATTAATAACTGATTGTGTTAAGCTAGACTCGGGTGATAAACCAAACTTAATATGCTGGTCCAGTTCGCAAGTCAAAAAATCTGACAAAATTTCTAACTTGGGACGACCTGTGTTGTCACGTATTGCAAAATCAGTCCACCGTATTTTAGTGGTGGGGTTCAATTTTCCTAAGACGGCATAAAACAACTCAGGTGAATGTAAATATTCCACTTGCTTTAAAAGTTTAATAGAAGAAATAGAATTACGAACCTGATTTGAGAGAGTCCCGAGCTCCTTCAGATCGTTACTGAGACGAGGAAGGTTTTTTATTAATGTAACCTCTTTGTAAACGATGAGTTCGGGGCGCGCAAAACTATTTTCAAGAGCGCGCATGATCTCCTCCGGGTTATTCGCTGATATAAGCAGCGACGCCACTGCCTGTCGTGCAGGTCCACGAAGAGCGTTTTGAAGTCTGCTTATGTTCTCTAAGCAAGAAAAATTATCTTTTGTAGTGTCAAATATGCGTTTAAATTGTAACCAATCCGAAACGTTTCCGGAAAATGGAAATAATTTTAATTGTAATTTTTTTGACTTATTAGAAGTAGCGAGGGCCTTAGCAGCTGCAGCTGTGTCGGCGACAGCTTTTAAAATAGTGGCCGCTTGATTTTCAGTGCCCGTAGAAATAAAAGGTGTCAAACCAACCACTTCGGGATTTGCTAGGTTGGTGGTTTTTGTGGTACGGAAATATTAATAGGGGGTGCAGTTGCCCGCGTGGCCGTTGGCGGTATATGGGGTAATGCCGTGTGGCCGGGAGATGTAACAAAAATAGGTTGTTCACATCCTACTGCGAAAATGTCCTTATTAACATTAAAGTCATTATTATCTACCCAATTTCGTGTCCTATCAACACTAACTCTAGTAGAGCTTACGTGACTTGCACGGCTTCTTGCCCGACTGTCCGCCTCGGCATCGATCGCAGCCAGTTCTGCTCGTAGTTCGCTTTCCTCCAATTGCTGCTGAATTTCTAAAAGTTGACGCTCACGCTCACGTTCGCGGGCAGCAGCTTGTTGTTCACGTTCTAAGCGTCGACGTAATGCTAGGGTCTCGGCGGCGATTTTTTGCGCTTTGATTGTGGTAGAGGAACGAGATGAGTGGGTATTGGCTGCACGTTCGCTTCCGGCTCTACTGGCTCGAGAAACGGCAATTTGACCTTCCGTATCACCATGAGCAGCTGGCTGAGCTGACTCTACAATGCCATCATTAGGCGCGGACTTGGATGACATGATTCTACTTTTACTACGAGTTAGCATGAATGTAAAACTTAAATACAAATATTATATGGATAAAAAGCGAAATGACAGATGATGACAATTTTCAAAAGGTACACTGGAAAATGATGGGAGAAGGACCAAAATGAAAAGGATGGAAAGGGATTAAATAAGAAATGGGCTGTAAAATTATATAATGATTTAATAAATGAAATAATATGATAAGAAATTGAGAAATTGGATAAATATTACCTGATGACAATGTTTTCCGTAACTAAGTGTAACAAAACTGACAATGACACTAGAATTTTGATGTAAAGGCCAAAAAGCTTAAACCTATATGTTGTAAATAAACCAAAAAGGTGCGCAACAATAGTACTTAACGAGTATATAAAATTTTTATGTTTTTAGTATATGATTTACTGACACGCAAGGATCAAATTAAAATTCTTTTCAAAAAAGAGATTAATTCCCTATTAGGTAGAGGTTATTCATGCTTTTCATTTAAAAAAAAACAAGCTTTTCAATTAAATGCGCAAAAAGGAAAAAATTAACTTTTTACATATAAAAGCTTGTCGCGAGATTCACTTACTTATAGAATACTTTTAACGACAAGCTTTTATATGTAAAAGTTCATTTTGTTCTTTTTAACGCATTTAATAAAAAAATGTATTAAAAAAATATTTGTTACTTTTAATTTATTTTCCGACTAAAAAACCAAGCTTAGCAAACTCTTTCATTTAATACCCATATTGTAGGGGTGCATCAAAAATAATTGATCCGCCATCTTGGTAATGCCGCCATGTTGGATTTAGAATGACGTCACACACATAACCATGCATTGTCATCCGACTTACACGTGCATGCAAAATTTCAGCTCAATCGGAGACCGGGAAATGGGTCAAATTAAGATTCCAAGATTTTCATACACATAGACATAGTTACAAGTGAAGCTAATATAAAAGCTTGTAAAAAGCAAAAAAAAATCTCATAATTTTTAAATAAATAGTTAAAATAATTTATAAGTTTAAGCTATATACCATTTTGGAAGATATGTCTGTTTCCTTCAATAAATTACTTTATCTTATTTACTAGCGACCCGCCCCGGCTTCGCACGGGTGCAGTGAAAAAATGGTTATGGTGGGTTATCCCTAAGAGATAGACATATACCATCGCGGACTTTTTTGTGGATTTTTGTAAGTTGTACAATACTGTAGTACATTATTTTGGTCTACCTCGTAGGGTTCAGCCAGCGTTTGCAATATAAGCGCAAAAAAACGTGCTTATTTACGACATCACATTAGAAACCTTTAAATTTATCAGTGTTTCTCTACTATATTATGCATTTATTATACATACAAACCTTCCTTAAGAATCACTCTATCTATTAAAAAAAACCGCGTCAAAATCCGTTGCGTAGTTTTAAAGGTCTAAGCATACATACGGACATACAGCGAAAGCGACTTTGTTTTATACTATGTATTGATTATTGTATGTGTGTCTGTAGACTAATAAACTATCTATCTGTATATCTTAAAATTCTGATTTTTTTAATGGAAAACGAAAAACCTAACACTATCTAGCCTTAATAAACCAAATATTGGACACAGACGCGGGCATCGGAGCCCTGAACGGAGTGTCGGTGGACCACCGCGAGATCTGCAAGCCTGCCAGTCGCAGCTGCTTGCTGTACAAGGAGCTCATGGCGCTCATGAGGTCAGCTCTGAACCAGTGCAAGTGTCATTGAGTTGGTGCCCATGTGGTAACCCTGTGCCAAATTATAACTAAGTCTTGAAAATATATTGTTGTTAAATTAAAAAAGAAACGTTTAGAGTTTAAAAATAAGGAATATTCATTCGGCTAATTAAAAAAACAATGCTTGTATAATAGATATTCAGTTATTTTCATTTATAATGAAACATTATTACGAATATTTTATTTAATGTTTCGTAGGACACTTGCTATTCTTAAAGGTTTAGTCATCCGTAGTGGAAACGAGCAAAACTTTCATTTATTACTAAAAATATGCGTACTGTACATAATCTGTGGAATTTAATAAACACTGTTTTTAATCTATTAAATTTGACTTACAAACGTAACGCCATCTATGAATAGGTTTGGAAAAATTGTTACTTATATTCGGAAAATATCTCTTGCCCGTATTATTAAAGATAAGTCTCACTTGAATAATTGACCTTTCTTCTCTCTTTCCAACCAATGATATCGATTGAAAGATGGAACGAAAACGATGGACGGAAAATTGGAGGGGAGGACTCTCCTCCCTTCCCTCCCCGGAAGGGAGGAGTGAGAGGAGAGGGAGTAGGAGACGGGGCGGGGGTATGAGGGGGTGTGCGAGCCCCACACTCCCCCTCATCCCCCAACTAGCGAAATAAGGAGAATCTTATAAAAGTCGCGGGGACTATCG
Source organism: Scirpophaga incertulas (assembly GCA_036419045.1). Lineage (NCBI taxonomy): Eukaryota > Metazoa > Arthropoda > Insecta > Lepidoptera > Crambidae > Scirpophaga > Scirpophaga incertulas. The sequence continues at coordinate 1,419,459 of CM071636.1, read as the reverse complement.
AATGGTAGGATTTCAACGCGATTCCGGCGATGTTGACTCTCTTTTTGAAGTTCTCCAAACCACTGCCACAGCTCCTTGTGCACAGAACTTAGTGCTTACAGCAGCAGCAGTTGGCGAATGTAGTCCGCCCATCTCCTCCCGGTTCTCCTTTGACGTATTCCACACGGGACAAATATTTTGTATGATCTACAAAAAATTGTTCCGGTCTGGCTGTTTGCGCCTGTGAGATTTCTATTTGTGGCTACACCCACAACACAGGATACAAATGCTAGGGTGGGCGCCGTTTTTTTTTTTAATTATCTTTACTAAGACAAAGTAGATATTATGTGAACATGTATATTTTTATTTTAGAATAAGTGTGGCTTAAATTAGTAAAACTACTTAATGTGCCAGTACAATAGCTTAAAGCCTTTAAGAGATTGGCAATCGAAAGCGGAACCTGAAAAAGTAATCTTAAAAATTGCTACATATGGCAACATTATGTATGGTACGAATGTTATAAATTGTCTGCTAAAATTTGGTTTTATTTTTTACTTAAAACCGTTATGTTCTAATATTAATGTTTAATGCATAAATGATATATATGTATATATATCTTACTTTTCTATAATAATCATGAAGTAACCAATAAGGTCATATTCAAAAAATGTTGCCATGCCTGCCTTTCGCGTGCCAAACTCTACAGCACATGTAATATGTATAAATTGTCTTATAAATAGATATTATAAATATAAGAAGTATACTAGGGTAAAGGAAAACATAGGTATATTTTCGTAACAAATATACAGTTAACTAAGTCAGTGTGAATAAATGTTTGAACGAATTTTGTTTGTGTTCTGTTTGATTGTTCATTTCGAGTGTATGACACAATTCAGGAAATTTTATTGTATAGTATACTTTAGAAAGGGAATAGAGAACCTAATAAAGACTTAGCTTTAAGCTTAATACAGTTTTTATGGAAAATACAGCATGTGGTTACGGGATCAACGATTACAGTATATTTGTATGACATGATATTGTGACGTTTGATAAAATGTTTCGTGTACTACATACGTATATACTAATACAAAAACTACATCGACATTTGACATTATATTTAGTGTTGCCATGTAAATTTTTCAGATTCCCTAATAACAGTTTATTTGCGAAGCTGAAATATGATATTTCAAAAGAGCGATGACTTTTAAAAATATTAAGCTGTAAACACGAAGGCCTTGTATCCCATTGCCAGTAAATTCTCAATAAAAAAAAATGAAAATAATAAATTTCACACTTATTATGCCTTCGTATGGGCTCTGCTCTTTGCCTGCTCGATACGAGCGAAGTTTAAAAAATTTTTATTATGCCTTCCAGAATGGGAAAAATAACCAAAAAAGTCATACTTATTATTTTTAAAGTGTAGATTAATTAAGTACGACGAGGTTTTGTTACATTAGCTAAAATTATAAATTTCAATATTTTGAAGGTTATTTTTTAATTACCAGCTTAATTCAATTAAAATAAAACTACAATGTCGTCGGTGGTACACGAATTGAGAATGCTTCAATTCACCGCGTAAATCTGTCAAAGATGGCAAAGTAATAAGACGTGTCTGTTGTTCCGATTGTGTATTGTAGTGAATGATTTCACCCGTGTTTGATTCCAGCCAAGTAAAGAATTCTGTGATGATGAACACAGTGATAGATGTTTGTCATTTTACCAAAAATGTTAAAAAAGTTAACTCACACAAAATATATATATAATATCGCCAATGTACAATTTTTTTAGGGAAATGCGTCAATTCTGTATGCCACGCCTTACCCACTAAAATCCCCCAAAGATGTTCTTGCTTCTGGGTGTGTGCGGTAGGGTCCACATTGCGATGCCACTACACACAATGTATAGTTATATTATCTATCTTATATAAATAAAAATGAATTGTTGTTCGTTAGTCTGCTTAAAACTCGAGAACGGCTGGGCCGATTGAGCTGATTTTGGTTTTAAAATGTTTGTCGTAGTCCAGGGTAGGTCTAAACGGTGAGCAAATAAGGAAAAATTGCGAGTAAGATAGAGTAAGACGACAATTTCATTTTCCCATATAAAAGTTGATCACTTACTTTCTGTCAAACATTTGACGGTATTTGTACTCTCAGTTCCACTCGAATTGAAGAACGCATTAAAACAAGACTTTTGAATCGACAACATAATATCAACTTTGCTTATAACATCGTGTATTTAAATTTCAAAATATAAAAATAATTAATGTGTTGACATATTTGATGGGTGCCAACCTTACAGTGTTACTAACTCTCAAAAATATTTTTATTATATTGTTTTGTCATCTCATGTAAAAAGAACCCGTGTATCCGAACGTTCTATTGTTTTATCCATATAGACCAGGTTATAAGCCTTTAAAAATAATAAAAAGCGAAATGTATAAGTAACTCTTTATTTCCATCAACTTGGCTCCATCTACTTGGGAACCACTTGGCTCGCCAGGACATGATGATATGGTGGAAGTACTAGGCGACTCGGACAAATCTGATTCGGTCAGAACATAATTATAATTAGGCGGTACGAAGTTCACCGGGTCAGCTAGTCGAAAATAAAAGTTTGTAAAGTATGTGTAAGTTTTATGTTATTGGTAATATATAAATAGAAAAGAAATTTCCATATAGATACAAATTGTGCACTTCTATAAGTGCGTGAAATACGTACGGACCACTACGTCATGTGTTGTAGCTAACTTCTGATTACTGTTTGGTTAAGAATTAAAATGTATGATATGTCGTTACATAACGGCAAGATTTAAAATGTGATTTTATCATAACAACTTAAACAAGATTTGCAAATGTTGACTATAAAGAATTCTTAAAAGTATATCATAGATCAATGGCCTTTAGCATTTTATCAATAGTAAAATGTATCCTGACGTTGGCGACGACACTAGTTTGATTTTAATTTGTATAATAATTCTTAATTATTTAAAAGAATATCCTAGTCATTAAAAAAAAGAAACAGTACAAATTTCGAAAGACATTGCAACTTTTTGAATTTCGCAAAAGTCATATCTTAATTATGATGTGTTTCAGAGAGAATTTGTGAGGAAGTATAAAAAAATACAATTCTTAATGTTTTTTTATTACATACTAGCTTGTGTCCGCGAGGACACTATATATTGTAGCTTATATAGTTATTCTGATGTATGAGCTATGTTATTGTAGTTTCATTAAAATCTTTTCAGTAGTTTTTACGCAAACGAGTAACAAACATTCATCCATACTTACAAATTTTATCGTTTATAATATGCATTATGCTTCATTTATTAAATTTCAAATTATACAATACAATTGACCTTTAAGACCTATTATAATTTTTATGTAACTCTTGTTTGAAAAGGTTTTTTGTCGAAACTTCTTCAAATCCGCAGAATTATTAGCGACTCAAACGATATTACATCGTTTCAGTCAATGATCAATACTTTTTAATTAATGGTTACTATATTTTACCCCATGTTTACTATATGTAAGTAAAGAATTTGTATTTTGGTTATTTTGACAGCTGTCATTCTCATGGTTTATCTGTCAAAATGACAGATAAGCTATGTATGGTACAGGTAGTCTGTACAAGGCATATAGCAACGATAGAAATACAAGGAAAGCGTAGCCGCTTGCTCGAGTATCGTGCTAATTTTCTAAATTGTATCATGTAATGTAAATATACATACTTACCTCATATCATAATTGTATAAGTTAGCTAATAAGTGACAGAAATGTTTAAAACTACAACACCATAATATAAACGCTTTCTGAGTTTAATGTTTCAATAAATGATTAAAACATTTTTCTTTTTATTGGCACCTGAAGGACACTGTCGTTTGATGGTGCTGGAACTATGAAAAAGATAAACGCTACAAGAATGGTGATGCAAGATGGATGCTAGAAAAAGTCCTCACCTGTAGGCCTACAATGAACCAGAGATCGGGCGAGATCGGGCGGAACCGGCATTGATTGCGGCAATGCTGGCGGACGAGGGAGGTCGGAGGGCTGTGGCCTGCTTCTGTGAAGCAGTGATGCTCCAGAAGGAGGCCGCCGAGCGGGGTCGTGAGATGGCCGATCCCGCTCGAAGGAGGCGGCGCCGCCGCGGGTCACCGACGGGCGGGAGGAAGTGTGCGATGGAATTGCACAATTTGATTCCAGCATCCCCATTCCACCTCAGGGGAACTAGACGGCGGTTGGGCTTCCACCACTAAGCGTTTCGCTTCTACTTTTATAATGCGCACAGCAAAGGAGTGGAATTCCCTCCCACCGGATGTTTTCCCTGATAAATACAATGTGGGCCTTGTCAAGGCAAGAGTGAATAGGCACTGTCTGGACAGGCATGGACCATCTTCGGCCTCATCGTCACTTACCATCAGGTGAGATCGAGGCCAAATGCCTGTCCATAATACATTAAAAAAAAAAAGTCGCGCCCGCGGATACGGCGACCCGGGATGGACCACGCCCCTTCCGTGGCCGGGGGCGTCGTCGGTGGAGGTAGTGTAGCCTCCCCCGAGGAGGGCTCCCCTGTAGACAGGGGGGCGGAAGCTGTTCCCGGTAGTTCCCGGAAGTCGCTTCGCGTTCCTGGGGGCTCCCTACAGGCCTGAGGAAGGCCATCCCTGACGTTTTTAGTGGGTAGGCCTCCCCCTTCTGAGGAGGAGACCGCCGGCTCGCCACAGCCGGGGTATGCAATTTAATGCATTTTCCTCAGGGAAACAAAAAAAAGCCTACAATGATCGCTTAGAACAGAAATAAAACCGCAATGTAAGCGAGACTGCGCTATACGTTGCAAGAGCGATCTTTTTTTTTATCTATATATATGATCTTGTTTTATAGTAGGCGTATTTTCACTAATTCAAGAATTAAATGTTAACACGTAAAATTTGCTTTTTGCACAAGTGTGTTGAAAAGCAGCGTTTTTTTTTTTTTACCTTACCGTGAGTGTGTGTGGAAGGCGCACGAGCGGAAGGTTCTACGCCTTGCCTGCTAGCGACCCCGCCGACCGTACGGGGTCAATACAAGTTCAAAAGCATCGTACCAGATGCGTGTAGAATCATTATTTACATAGCGGGTAATATAGGATAAAAAGGTAGTCCGACTACTCCCGTCCTACCTACTTCTGGCGCAAAATAGCGGTGTTTGCATTACTGTGTTCCGGCGCGTGTTTACGCATTCGTGGCGTAATGGAATTTACCATGTAAAAGACAAACTCAAAAGATATGTTGATGAAATTTAATTATAATAAAAAAATACAAATACGGACTGTTGTTCGAACTGACGTCGGCAATGCAATGAGTGGCCGTAGTATGATGATTTGATAACACTGAGGTGTAGTAAAATTACTGCCATATCTCTTCTAAGAGGAAATATCATGTATATGCATCATGCACACAGAGATGTGAAAAATAGTTTAGTAAAAGTATTTAAATACAAAATGCAAATGCATAGTTGCTAGCACTATTTCAAATAGAAATACAAAATAGTTTTGAATAAAAGTATTTAAATACACAATGCAAAATACGTATTTTTAAAATAGGTTTTGAAAATAAAATACATTGTTAAGCATAACCACTTTTATTTATTGAACTGATTTTAAAACTAGTATTTGTTCAGAGAGTTCATCTTTCATGTTCCACCTATGGGGCCTCATAATCATTCCACCAAATGAAAATAGTCGTTCTACAGGGGCAGAACTCGGTAAGCAGGTATTATATTTAAGGAAGAGTTTTTTTACAGTAGGATACCTGTTCAAGGATTCTAAGGTATTGTCTTCATCTTTTAAATATTGTAGTGTTTCCAGATCTATTGTAGTTGTATTAACATTATCACTGGCTGCTGAAGAATCAGAGTCCTCAACAAACATATAATAAGATTCTGTCCTTTCCTTCTTTTTATAAGAGTCAGTATGTTGGGAACTCTTTTCGTCTTCTTGTTGTGAAAAATTGTAAAAATTAATTAAAAATGCAACGAAACTCTTTATATATTTTGTATTTTATAAATACTAAATGTTTATATAGAGTATTTCAAATAAAATACAAAATACATTTAGAAAAAAGTATTTCAAATATAAAATAAAAATGGGTATTTTGCATTTTGTATTTGCATTTGAAATATATGTATTTCAAATAATTCACATCTCTGCATGAATCTTTAAAGCTCCCCTTATATTATGGGCTCCGATAATCACTTACCATCAGATGAGCTGTCTGCTTATTTGTCATCATATTCCATAAAAAATCGATATCAAATAAGGCTGATACCGTGATGACAGTTTTACATTTATTGGTAACTTGTCCTAAATAAACATATCCACAAATACAAGGGCTGAAGGTGTGTAGGTACTGATATAGCATACCAGATATTACGACATAGAATATAGAGCATAATATAGAATGACATCTTATCTTATGGGTTAGGGTGACCTTGACCCACTGCCAATGATGGTTCGAAGAGGCTTGACAGAGAAAGAGACGGGACCCTCACGGGCCAGCATCGCCGGAGTCGCGTCAAAGCCACACTATTCGGTAGTACGTAAATGAAGTGGTTTATTCTTTTTTTTTCCTCAGGAGAGGAAGGCTGAGAATCCATCAGAAGGAGCACGAAACCAGAGCGGTCTGACCACGTGACCTGCCGACTAAACTCAGCCTCATGCCTAAGTTCTAAGAACCATATAGGCTATTCGTGAGGGCGACGATGCAGCACAAACCCATAAAAGGGACCCAAAAGCGCTAGAAGAGCGCGGGAAGCCAGAGTGGCGCCGGCCTTATCATGAGGGAACCTAGTCATGGCGATGCTGAAGGCTGAACTAAGGGATCATGGCGAGTATAAGTGAAGGAACACGGCGAAGTTTTTAATGGGTGCTGTATAATCTGCCTTTGTATGGTGCTTCGCACAGGCTCGTACACGCACTTAATGGACAGACTACCAACACGTCTACTCTCGCCAGTGGCTCTCGTGTTACTGACTTGGTGCGAACGAGACTGTCACTGTGTGTGTGACTAACTGAATGAATGACAGAACGAATGCTTGTACGAATGAATGAATGGATGAATAAATGCATACACTAATGGTGCAAGCCCCAGACTCCCCCTTCTCCCCTCCCCGAGGAGGGATAGTGCGCCGGGAACAACATCTTCCCTGGAAAAGGCATTACTTCCGCCTCCAAAAAAAAGTAGTCATCAGAAACAATGTACAAAGTGAATACGAAAAGTGCTGAAAACATGCGAAAAGAAACACTAAAACAGGTACATAAGAACTTTAATTCAATTATCAATAAGACGGTAATTGTTTATAACATTAAACAACATAAACACATTAAATTCTAACCTATTATTGGGTATAGTTAAGTTACTCATTGGGTTTAATACTGTTATATTAATTATTGAGTACAATGCGACATAAATTGAGGTCTCTGGCATCACTTACTCTGGTAATACTGATCACGTTTATTGCCATACGTGAAAAATGTTTTTAGATTATCCTATTTTTTTATGTCGCACTGTAAACACAATGGCATAGACAAACATTTAGCAGCTCAGCTGTTAATAAAACAATCGAATAACAAATAACATGCACGATTATAAATACGTTTAAAATATCATTTTCTCGTGAATCATATTTTTATAACATTATCATTGCAAATATTGTTAATTGAAAAATCAATGTTGACAATTGTTAGAAGTGATAATGTCTAATCCGACATTTAAAACAACGCTAAGAACTAGAAACCATGCTGCCATTAAAACTAGATACAAGTTCAAGTTCAAGCAGAACTTCCAAATGTTAAAAGTGAAACAATTAAATTATAAAAACAACCAAACATGGCATTATAGTTTCAGTCCCATTTACATTCATAAGTAAATAAAATTGCAGAAGATAAAAAATAATAAAACATTTGACTACATGTTAAAATCAATGCGTTTGTTAAATCCTTGCGAATGTTCAGTATATATTCTCTATATTGACGGGGATATTTTTACAGTAACTCTATGGTCGATTGAATTACTATAAACAAAATTTTGTTTATGGTAATCAAAGTTTTTAATATTACAATATCTATTATTTCGAAATATTCTCTGATATAATGTTACAAGTGAGTTTTTTCTACATATATTTCTAATACTGAGAAAGATAAGATATACACTAGAAATACAGAAATTACACAATCAACACAGTGTCATAAGGATGATTCACACATACAAATTATACACTAACCACAATACACAACTTCTTGTTCGCAAAACTTTAAAATACACAAGTTCCAAACTCCACAGTCACATACAGCTGGAGCGTACGAAAGTGGATCAACAATTCAGTGAAATCGCGGAATATTATTTCTCGCGAATCCATTTAATACATGTTCAGCTGCAAATTATATATATTATTTAATTTAATAAATAAATAATAACAAATGCTAAAACTTTTGTTGATATTCAATATTTTATTGCCAGCAAATCATATAAAAGTGTATGATTATTGCCTGTATAATGCAAGTTCCCTTTGACAAAATTATCTTTTTAAACAAAGCGGGGTAAGATTAAAATGAATGTGATTGAGGCCCGTGTCAATAAAGTTAAGCCTGACTTATTTAATCCACCTCTTTTTCTCTAACTTATGATACTAATTGAAAGACGGAATTAGATAACAAGGTGGATTAACTAAATTAGACTTAAAGTATCTTTATTAATACGGTCTTAAAAGTTAAATTATTTGGCTGTTTAGACTAGTTCCCATCGTCTTACTGAAGCAAATGTGGTTTAATATTAAAAAAAAAACATTTACTTGGTTAAAGCATTAGTACTAAATTGTCGAACTACTTTCCTACCTGCCTACCTACGTATAACTTAAATCTAGATTTTGTTTTTTTTTTACTAAAGTCAAAGGACCGTACAAAATAAAGTCTAAAGAACAAGAAATCATATCGCGTTCGACTATGCGACAAAATGTTGATTGAAAATTGTAAGATAATCACAGATACTAGTCAAAGTAATTTAATTAATTATTAAAAATTTAAAATGTAATAACTTATACAAGACAATGAAGCGTTTTGTGTATGACGGCTGTTTAAGCATTGACATGTCAAACCATCATTTAATTATATAAAAAGTCAAACAAAAACGCGGCTGTTTGGACTTTGATGCCCTCTACCTTAAAACATATTTTTTGCGTAGCAAAAACTTTTTTAAAAGTTTACTCGAATTGAACCATAAACAAAACGCTTCTATAATACAACAATATCACACGAAAATCTAGCGACGAATTAAAAACAAAACATATAATCTTAAAAATTATAAGTAACTTGTGAACTGGTTGAATTACATCACTTACGCTTGCATTATACATAGGTATTATGTTACACACCCGACGCCATTTTGTATCATCGGCCCGTATTCGGATTCGCGGACGATTCTACCCGAATTCGGCGCCAGCGACGAATGAGGGATAGAATACAGTCGTGTGCACGCGACAAAGCAAATGATCGAGTGGTCGACACATATTCATCTGAATGCGGGAAGACGACAGAGTCTAAATAAGTTTTTACTATAAAATTGCCGCTCATTATTTTTATTCATTTTCCCTATTCATTACACAATCTAGAAAGTAAACATTACACAATTTCCACACATACTAACTGAAGCCCACGAATTCGTTTCGCATCATATTTATTGTTATATTTTCGACAATTGTAGCGTATGTGCTCTTCTTATGTAAAAGCTATATACTGTAAAGTTTCATTAGAAACCATTCAATAATTTTCAAGTGAAAGACAAACATCCAAACATATAAACTTTCTTGTTTATAATACATATTAATATAGGGATGTGATCTATTCATTTAGGTCAGGAATTACTAAGACAAGAAAGTTTGTTTTCACAAACAGCTACACCTTCTAATATTATGAAGCGATAATTTGTGATAATGTATGGATGTATGTTGGTTACTCTTTCAAGCAAGAACGGATTCTGATGAAACTTCCTTAAGACCGGAGATTCCTGCCACGGGAAAATATGTTTCCTATGGGAAAATCATCTAAACGGATTCTGATGTAATGTGATATAAGAAAAATGTTACTGTTGGAAAGTATCTCGTTATAGAGAAATGAGTGGAAAGCCAGTGGAGTAAAAAACAAATTCTATATCTCTAGTTTAATAATACTATCACTATAAACTCGAATTTTAATCAACGATCAAGGAGCTTAATACCCGATCAATTTCCAAAAAAAAATTCTGTGGAAACACGCAAATTGTTATATATGTATTTATTACGTTACCAAAGAGCAGTCGCCTTACTGATTTCACCCCTACACCCAACAATATGTGTAAATACAAAGAAATTCAATTTATACATTAATTTTAATTAAATATATATTAGTATAAATAAATATATTAATTACAATAAATACAATTTTCATATTGATATTGTTTGACGAGTCTGGCCAGGGTTAAAAAAAAGGTTGATTAATGAGGTGATTAACAAACGGAACCAATTTTTTATGGTTCCGTTTGCTATGAAAATACAATAAATTTGCCAAATCTCTTCTTTCTCAAAACAAAAGAACCGGCTCATTAATCGGTACCCCGCGAGGGTAAATATTCACAGATCAGTCCAGTAAAGTAAAATTAACAATTGCACAATCAACTCTTATATTAATTATAAATAAAACTTATTTCGTAAAGGAAATTGGCAATTTTATACGTAAACACTTATCATTTTGACATGAGTATGGTAAAAACGAAAAATATTTGACGCATGCAATTCTTTGGCGGCACCTGTCCTTCGGTGAATGGTTTTCAAAAACTAACTGAAGCCAAGAGTGGTCGCACCCTAACTCATAACACTGTGCAGTTTCAAATCGAAGTAAATAAATTCAACCCTCAAACACTCGACTCGGTTCTCTATATGGCAACACTGAATCAAAATCATTTGGGGAAAATCTACGATAAATTAATGACGATTTATACCAGTTTAAAACAGTAATTCCCAAAGTGGTTCCAGGTAGGAATCGAAATAAATAAATTCACCCTACAAACACTTGACTAGGTTCTCTATATGGCAACACTGAATCAAAATCATTTACGGAAAATCTTCGGTAAATTAATGACGATCTATACCCCAGTTTAAAACAGTAATTCTTAAAATGGTTCAGATATGAATCGAAGTAAATAAAGCCACCATTTAAACACTCGACTAGGTTCTCTATTTGGCAACACTTAACTGAAATCGTTTGGAGTGGCGATTAATATCAGTTTAAAACAGTGATTCCCAAAATGGTCATGATAGACGCCCAGGGGTATATGGGAGACTACGGGGGTCTACCTTGGGCGTGACAAAAAATTAAGCAAGAAATTACTATATATGTTGACGTACTATCTAAGACTGTTAGTTGTAAAAAACTTACATACTCCATACAACGCGTATACAATACAACGCGTGGAGACTTGTGGACCTTTTTTAGATAGAACCAATCACTTTTTTTAGATTTATTGGTAGTAAAAACTTGCCATTTTTCATACACACATACTGCGCATTTTTTTGGGGAAGCACTGCAAACACTCATTTGATCTCTTCATTTAACAAAATTATATTAGATTGGCTTAAACAATTTGACTTTGATAAATTGGAGACGGATTCATTCTATCATCATTGGAGTATATTGATGATAGACCCACAGACAAACACACACACAAACTTACATATTAAGTTATATATGTAACAAATATATGTATTTTTAAATAGGCATTGTGATCTATTTTTGGATGTTTCTTAGCACTAATACAATCGTCCGTCTCTCATAACCTTTACGAGGGCGGCTGTAAAATGCTATTTATTAATCTGTGTAATTTAATAAATATAATAATAATATTGAACACATTTTACATGACACCGCGGTCGACTAATAACACAATTAAAATTCAATCTTTATTCGTGGCGTCCCAAAGAAAGATGTCGGCAATAGCTATGCGTAAACCATAGAGCAGACGACGTTGGCTTAGTTCCGTTACCGTAGAAAATAAGGCTTACAGATTGTAGCCCTAATGTTGATGATGAACTGCTTAAGTTCATCTTATTGAGGGGGTTACATAATCTGTGTGAAATGCACGTGTAAAATTTGCCATACAATGCAAAATTTTCTCATATGTAGACGACGTTCTAACACATATTCTTAATTATTTGTGAAAATAAAGCGAGTAATTTGAATAAAGTTATTTATATCATCTATCAAAAGTAAAATGTATCGACAAACTGGAAGTCCTAACTAATTTACAACACTTCAATACATAAGTATAAAGCGACTGTAAAATTTTCAATTCCCGTCAATCGATGTAAGCAACTTAAGTGATTTTTGTTAATTAATTTTGGTTTTCCATATGTAAACGACGTTCTTATAAATATTTTAAATTATTTGTGAAAAAGAGCGAGTAATATGAATAAAGTTATTTTTAATCTATCAAAAGTAAAATGTATCGACAAACTGGAACTTCTAACTAAAAATTTAAGCGAAAATTTCTAAAATTCTCAAGTGTAATCTTTGATTCTATTTACACGTTCCAGTTTCTTCAACAAATATATACTTGTAAATTTCACACGAGCGTTTTCATTAGCATCAGTTTTTTCAGAATCATAACGAACATTTCTTTCATTTGGTAGGACATCTACGTTTGTTTTTGCCATTATATTCGTTTTAGATTTATTTAAATTAGTCTTGCCATCATTGTCTATACTTATTTGGAGAAAACCTTCAGTATTGCCAGGATTGCAACGCGAATTACCTTTGATAATTGTATAGTGTGTCTGTCTGTTCGAAATCCTAGTTTTATCAAAATCGTCACATTTAATATTCAAATTATACATTTGCGACATCAAATCATTAATTATATCACTTTTATCATTATTATTTCTAATATCATCATTAATGTCTGCCGCGTTACCAATAGAATATGTCGCTCCTCCATTTTTATTAAAATCTGTTGTATAATCATTGCTACAGCGTCTGTGATTGTACTCTTTACAGTCTGAAATATGGTCAAAATCCTTTACATTGTTATAAACTAAGACGTTTGTACGATTAACAACATTGACTGTTTCCGTACAATCATAAACATTTTCAATGCTCACATTTAAAGAATTATTTTCAATATTAAATTTGTCAATTTTGTCATTTGTTATATGTGCAGGCCTACCTCTGCCTCGACTGACGACATTGTAATAAAAACTGTTTCTTGAAAAATTTGCTTCTTTACTAAACGTTGCTTCGGTTCCTTTTGATTGACCGTTCGTAATAGAAAATTTCGTATTAAATTTAGATTTCCAAACAGCTTCATCATTATCTATCTCAACTCTTTCATTACTACTGACATTATCACTAACTGAATCACTTTCAATATTGCAATTAGAGATTGTTATATTAATTTTATATTTTTGTCTTGACGTCACTTCCACTGGATCGTAGGCATTACTGAGATTACTTTCGTAAGAACCTATTTGATTATCCTTGCTGCCTCTATTTTGTGCAATATCATTAACGCAACCAAATCGCGCAAATAATTTCCTATCAGGTTCATTAAAAACAGAACCATATCTAAGAAATTTAACATTTCGCCCCGTTTCGATTTTCTCTGTATTATCAGCATTATCCGATCCAAATATTGAACGTTCAACAACACAATCATTCTTAACGATATCTACACATCTATCAACTAAGCTTCCAAACCCTATATTTACATTATCATCATTCATATCTTTATTCATCACACTGTCTAGATGTGTACGTGTGTTATCTTCATCAGTGTGTGTAGCCTCTATGACTGTGTGTTTAGACTTTAATTCCGTGTGAGTGTATAGAGAAGTGCCGGTGTTAATTAAGGGTGGTGGAGGACTTACCACCTGCACAGTGCTACAGGATAGAGTGCGGCCCGCCTAGGCGAACAGAGCGCTAGGTTCAGCGTTAGTTATCTCGCATATAAACTGGTCTTGTTCTAGAGGCTTCTTCACCCAGCGGCCGAGTTTCGCCTTCTCGAACGCTTGGAAGAGGCGGTCTTTCGCCGCCTGTGAAATATTGTTTTATTATACAAGAACCGAACTGAAAATTCGCGTGTAAACGAAATATTAAATGGCATTAATTTCAAAATTAATTCAATCAAGAAATTATGAAATTAATTAGTTTATTTAAACATACATTTTGATATGACGCCATTTGACCACTCACGTCATCGAAAATTAGGGATCTAAAGTTGTCATGAACGTCGTCATGGTAACCTTCAACCCTTAGATTATCATCATTTCAGCCTAAGTAACGCCCATCGCTGGACATAGGCCTCATCTATTATAGGTCGAAATTTATCATCATTTCTGACTAAGAGACGCCCACTGCTGGACATAAACCTCATGTTTTATAGATCGAAATTTATCATAATTTCTGACTAAGAGACGCCCACTGCTGGACATAAACCTCATGTTTTATAGATCGAAATTTATCATAATTTCGAAGTTTATCATCATTTCAGACTAAGAGACGCCCACTGCTGGACATAAACCTCATCTATTATAGGTCGAAATTTATCATCATTTCAGACTAAGAGACGCCCACTGCTGGACATAAACCTCATCTATTATAGGTCGAAATTTATCATCATTTCAGCCTAAGAGACGCCCACTGCTGGACATAAGCCTTATCTAATATAGGCCGAAGTTTATCATCATTTCATGTGTTTCATTGATAGATACCAAACTATTACCACTAAGCGCCTTATTTCAGCCAACATTGACTGTATTTATATGAAACAAAAACAATATTTTTGATTCAAGGGATGGAATCTTCGCCCCGGTCACATCGAGACCAAGATGTGAGCAATTTTGAAAAGATAGGCATTTTGCACATCGTCTGACATTGTAGTCTTTCCTATTCCGAGGAGTTCCTCACCTGATAAGCTGGACAGAGCTGCTTGGCCTCGTTGTACAGCAGGTGGTCCAGGTCTGTTGGCAGAGGTACCGTCGATTCGGCCAGTTCACTCTCCTGGTCCAATAGTAATGATGAGTTGATGAGCACAAATATCTTAATACAGTTTCTCGGGATCGAGGTGTATCTCTTACACCAGCATTGACTAAAAACGGACTCACCTGCGGCAACTGGGGCAGCCTCTTGACCAAATACTGCCATCTTGCGAACATACTCTGCTTGCAGAGTAGCGATGGCTGCCCGCTTTCCAATTTACCCGTTGTCGCGTTCACCACTTCAGGCAGCTGAGGATATCAAATAAGATGGATAGATAGATAATAAGTTTATTTGCTACAATGCACACATTCATACATGTTAAGTGAGGTACATATCACACATAAGAGACAAAATTTCCAGTGGTGACGACAAGTACATCGATTTCCAACCATCATCACCCAGAGATATAGTTCAAATTCAAAATCATCACAGCTCATATGTGTCCTCACCACAGGAACCACAGGCACGTTATCTGCACTGCCTTGCTGCTTATACTTGCCACAGTTATGCTATCATGCAGCGGTACATATTATTATTGTATTGTTTTGTTTCGTTATTGACTCACCGGGGTAGTGCAACACCAGCACACGCTGAAGGAGCGGCGTCCGGCTAAAGTACAGTCCCTCTGCCTATAAAGACTCCGCGACACACCGGGGTGGTGCAACCCCAGCACACGCTGAAGGAGCGGCGTCCGGCTAAAGTACAGTCCCTCTGGCTATAAAGACTCCGCGACTCACCGGCGTGGTGCAACACCAGCACACGCTGAAGGAGCGGCGTCCGGCTGAAGTACAGTCCCTCTGGCTATAAAGACTCCGCGACTCACCGGCGTGGTGCAACACCAGCACACGCTGAAGGAGCGGCGACCGGCTGAAGTACAGTCCCTCTGGCTATAAAGACTCCGCGACTCACCGGCGTGGTGCAACACCAGCACACGCTGAAGGAGCGGCGACCGGCTGAAGTACAGTCCCTCTGGCTATAAAGACTCCGCGACCTACCGGCGTGGTGCAACACCAGCACACGCTGAAGGAGCGGCGACCGGCTGAAGTACAGTCCCTCTGGCTATAAAGACTCCGCGACTCACCGGCGTGGTGCAACACCAGCACACGCTGAAGGAGCGGCGACCGGCTGAAGTACAGTCCCTCTGGCTATAAAGACTCCGCGACTCACCGGCGTGGTGCAACACCAGCACACGCTGAAGGAGCGGCGACCGGCTGAAGTACAGTCCCTCTGGCTATAAAGACTCCGCGACTCACCGGCGTGGTGCAACACCAGCACACGCTGAAGGAGCGGCGACCGGCTGAAGTACAGTCCCTCTGGCTATAAAGACTCCGCGACCTACCGGCGTGGTGCAACACCAGCACACGCTGAAGGAGCGGCGACCGGCTGAAGTACAGTCCCTCTGGCTATAAAGACTCCGCGACTCACCGGGGTGGTGCAACACCAGCACACGCTGAAGGAGCGGCGACCGGCTGAAGTACAGTCCCTCTGGCTATAAAGACTCCGCGACTCACCGGCGTGGTGCAACACCAGCACACGCTGAAGGAGCGGCGTCCGGCTGAAGTACAGTCCCTCTGGCTATAAAGACTCCGCGACTCACCGGGGTGGTGCAACACCAGCACACGCTGAAGGAGCGGCGTCCGGCTGAAGTACAGTCCCTCTGGCTATAAAGACTCCGCGACTCACCGGCGTGGTGCAACACCAGCACACGCTGAAGGAGCGGCGTCCGGCTGAAGTACAGTCCCTCTGGCTATAAAGACTCCGCGACTCACCGGCGTGGTGCAACACCAGCACACGCTGAAGGAGCGGCGTCCGGCTGAAGTACAGTCCCTCTGGCTATAAAGACTCCGCGACTCACCGGCGTGGTGCAACACCAGCACACGCTGAAGGAGCGGCGTCCGGCTGAAGTACAGTCCCTCTGGCTATAAAGACTCCGCGACTCACCGGCGTGGTGCAACACCAGCACACGCTGAAGGAGCGACGTCCGGCTGAAGTACAGTCCCTTTGGCTATAAAAACTCCGCGACTCACCGGGGTGGTGCAACACCAGCACACGCTGAAGGAGCGGCGTCCGGCTGAAGTACAGTCCCTCTGGCTATAAAGACTCCGCGACTCACCGGCGTGGTGCAACACCAGCACACGCTGAAGGAGCGGCGACCGGCTGAAGTACAGTCCCTCTGGCTATAAAGACTCCGCGACTCACCGGCGTGGTGCAACACCAGCACACGCTGAAGGAGCGGCGACCGGCTGAAGTACAGTCCCTCTGGCTATAAAGACTCCGCGACTCACCGGCGTGGTGCAACACCAGCACACGCTGAAGGAGCGGCGACCGGCTGAAGTACAGTCCCTCTGGCTATAAAGACTCCGCGACCTACCGGCGTGGTGCAACACCAGCACACGCTGAAGGAGCGGCGACCGGCTGAAGTACAGTCCCTCTGGCTATAAAGACTCCGCGACTCACCGGCGTGGTGCAACACCAGCACACGCTGAAGGAGCGGCGACCGGCTGAAGTACAGTCCCTCTGGCTATAAAGACTCCGCGACTCACCGGCGTGGTGCAACACCAGCACACGCTGAAGGAGCGGCGACCGGCTGAAGTACAGTCCCTCTGGCTATAAAGACTCCGCGACTCACCGGCGTGGTGCAACACCAGCACACGCTGAAGGAGCGGCGACCGGCTGAAGTACAGTCCCTCTGGCTATAAAGACTCCGCGACCTACCGGCGTGGTGCAACACCAGCACACGCTGAAGGAGCGGCGACCGGCTGAAGTACAGTCCCTCTGGCTATAAAGACTCCGCGACTCACCGGCGTGGTGCAACACCAGCACACGCTGAAGGAGCGGCGACCGGCTGAAGTACAGTCCCTCTGGCTATAAAGACTCCGCGACTCACCGGGATGGTGCAACACCAGCACACGCTGAAAGAGCGGCGTCCGGCTGAAGTACAGTCCCTCTGGCTATAAAGACTCCGCGACTCACCGGGATGGTGCAACACCAGCACACGCTGAAGGAGCGGCGTCCGGCTGAAGTACAGTCCCTCTGGCTATAAAGACTCCGCGACTCACCGGCGTGGTGCAACACCAGCACACGCTGAAGGAGCGGCGTCCGGCTAAAGTACAGTCCCTCTGCCTATAAAAACTCCGCGACTCACCGGGGTGGTGCAACCCCAGCACACGCTGAAGGAGCGGCGTCCGGCTGAAGTACAGTCCCTCTGGCTATAAAGACTCCGCGACTCACCGGCGTGGTGCAACACCAGCACACGCTGAAGGAGCGGCGTCCGGCTGAAGTACAGTCCCTCTGGCTATAAAGACTCCGCGACTCACCGGCGTGGTGCAACACCAGCACACGCTGAAGGAGCGACGTCCGGCTGAAGTACAGTCCCTTTGGCTATAAAAACTCCGCGACTCACCGGCGTGGTGCAACACCAGCACACGCTGAAGGAGCGGCGTCCGGCTGAAGTACAGTCCCTCTGGCTATAAAGACTCCGCGACTCACCGGCGTGGTGCAACACCAGCACACGCTGAAGGAGGGCGCCCTGGCCGGGGTTCGAGCCTCTGTGCTGGCCGCGCGCGCTAGTAGCGGCCGCTGCAGCCGGAATGGAGGCGGCAGGGACGTTATATATGCCTCTATACGACCGCATATCGCTCTGGGAACAACAGATCTAACTGTTATTTATTCAACCAATGATAGCATGACTCTTTTTAAAAGGGAAACATACTTCTGTTAAGCATTTGTTTGCGTTGCGTTTGAAGGGTAGAGCGGTCATATAAATTCTCTCTTCTCTTCGTAAGCAGTGTAGAATTAATAATAGTATTGACAAGTAAAAGTGTGACTTAAGTTAATGGAATACGTGAGGATGGGTTAGGACGACCCTATAAAAATAAAGCAAGCAAAAAAACCCTTGCTCTCTCCCGCCGTAAACTTGTGAACCAATGGCGTAGTAGCTTTAACGTGCTAAAGTGATTGTAAAAATCCTATTAATAATATTTTAACGCTGTTAATTTTCCAAATAAATAAATATTGTACATCCAAACAAAATAATAAAATAAACAGTTTGTTATTAAAACCAAACGTTAATAAGCAATGCGTAACCCAAATAGGTAGAGATACATCCAAACGCGTGCAAGTTATTTAATAAATCAATCGGTTCGTTACTAATTAGATTGTATTTAATAAAAAAAGGAATTGTTTCCGCCAATTATAACGAGCGTAATGTATGACTTAAATTGTTTACTATGTTACTGCGATCACTACGCGATAATGACTCTTATTGCGTTCGAGTGAAGTGTATGTGTGAACTGCAGACACGCTTCGCGTACGAATGATGTAAATACGGGGTATTATGCGCCGTGAGGCAATAAGATTATATCTAATAATTCAATCAGCTAGCACATATAGAAAAGGGGGACGAGTTAGGATAGGCCTAACTATAATAAATCAAATCAAATCAAAAATCAAAATAATCTTTATTCAACATAGACCTTTACAGGCACTTATTGACGTCAACAGACAAAACAAAAAAACAAGCTTAAAAAAAAAAAAAAACCTTGTCCGTACGTACGAATAAGGAAGCAAAAGAAAAAAAAATTGACTCGACACCTGTTCGGAAATTGGGAGAGCCTTCTCGAGAAGAACAGGCAAGGAACTCTGAAGGTCTATTTTTTATCTCCTCTTTTCAATGTTAATAATTATAATAAAAAATACAATATAGTATAAGATACAATCATACCTAATACGATTACAGTCGTATGTATGTTTACATACACATATAAAAATAATACAATATTATAAATAATGTTGTTACCAAACATGGCTCTATGAATAGTGTCCCTATTCCCAAATACTGTGATCATTTATAACACTTACTTTATAATAACCTTTACTCATGAGTGTCTTTTTGATATGGATTTTAAATTTATATAAAGGCAAATCAATGACACTTTGCGGAAGTTTGTTAAACATAGATATACATTTCCCCAAGAACGAACAGCTACTTTTATGGAGTCTGAACATTGGAACGGCAAGTTTATTTTTGTTTCTAGTATTCACATTATGTAGATCACTGTTTTTATTGAATTTATTATAGTTTCTATATACAAAAACTAAATTATCATATATATATTGACTAGCTAAAGTTAAAATATTAATTTCTTTGAACAATTCTTTTAGGGATTCTCTAGCCCGTAAACAGTAGATAGCACGAATCGCTCTTTTTTGTAAAAGGAAAATACTCTCAATGTTAGCCGCTGATCCCCACAGCAGCAGTCCATAGGACTCGAATAATAAAGTGCGTAGGGAAATGACGACTCCATTGCCCACTGATGGGGCATTTAGTGCCCCATCAGTGCGTCTCACTCAGGGTAGCTCGTGGCGAGCTGTGGGTGAGTTGTGACACTGACGGTAACCGATATGCTTCACAGGGGGGCGAATGCCATCCGCCTCTAACTTGCCTTAGCCGGCCGGACTGAGTGGAGTCACAAGAGCAGATGCTCGAAGGGCGGAAGTGTAATAATATCATAACGCCGTCTCGATCGCTGTCGCAGACACACCTCTCTCGGGGGAGGTAGTAGCCTCCCCGGAGGAGGGCTCCTCTCTAGGCAGGGGAGCGGAGGCTGGGGGTTCCCGGAAGTAGCTTGATGTTCCCGGGGGCTCCCTACATGCCTGAGGAAGGCCATCCCTGAGGTTTTTAGTGGGTAGGCCTCCCCCTTCTGGGGAGGAGAGCCCCACATAACCGCCGGCTCGCCACAGCCGGGGTATGCAATTTAATGCATTTTCCTCAAGGGAACAAAAAAAAAAGACACCTCTCTACACCCTTAGCCATTCACACCAACGTTGCTCCCTTGGCATGATTATTGGTTTGCTTTTTTAGGGGATCTATTTCGTGAGCGGCGAGTCATCACCTGCCATATTTAAACCAATTAGGAGGCTTTGGGAAGGCAGATGACCGGAGTCTCTTCCTAGGTTCTCTCTTTCTAGGTTCTAATTACCACCAAAATCGAAAGTCCACAAACGTTATGACCAGTAGTGACATGTTTCGGTGTGTCTAACTGGGTATAGTCATTAGCTGCATTTCCCATTGTGCATATTGAAATTAGACCAAGTTGGTACACTCCACGCACACTTTTATCTTATATCGCTGAAAAGACCTCTACGCGTTAGACCTATATCCTTGTCCCAATAACATTGTATTCTAATACATACGAGTACTAATAAATTATGTTGTTTCCAAGCATGGATCTATGAATACTGTCCCCAGTTCCATTTAGTGTGATCATTTAAATCAGGGTTTCCCCCCACCTTTTATACTATGCGCCTCACCCAATATTATGCTAAAATACTACACTCCCTTAGAGGTATTTCGACCGAGGTAGTCCGAATAAAAAACAAATTAAAACAGACGATAAAAACTATTTTAATAAATATTTTATATATTAAATAATTCTGGAGGCGCCTCCTCTCTACGCCCCCTTAGTGGGGCGCGTCTCACTGTATGGGAAACCCCGATTTTGATAGACACTTATTTTATAATAACCTGTACACTGTATTTTGATGTAGGTTATAAATTTACACTAAGTCAATTCAATGACACTGCGTGGAAGCATATTAAGAATGGATACACAATTCCCCAAGAACGAGCTGCTAGTTTTGAGTGGGAATGCGGCGGCGCGCCAGTTTTCCTTGCATATTTGAACAGACTTGCTTGGTTGGTGTTGCGAAAAATGTCCATTCCCTGACGGCGCGTTTGAACTGATCGAGTTTACTTATGTAATAACATTTGACCAACATATTAATTATTCAGATTTTTGTAACATTCCTAATCAATTTTACTTTGATTTTGCACATATCTGCAATTAATTAACTTAACTTCAATTAAAATCACATGATAAATAAATAATCCATACTAATATGGAATATGGACGACCTCCATAGTCGAGTGGGTTCGAATCCCGGTGGAGGCAGATGTTTGTGTGATGAATGCCAGCATTTGTACCTTAGTCATGGTTGTTGATATATATTTCAATAAACATTATTTATATATGTATGTCTATCCGTTGCCCTAGATCCCATAGCACAAGCCTTACAGAGCTTAGTTTGGGCTAGGCTAATTGGTGTAAGTGTAACAAATATTTATATATTTTTTTATATTTTTATATTTATATATATTATAAACGCGATGAATTCTAATGAAACCTTACAATAATATAGCTTACACATAAGAATAACCACAGCTACACAATTTCTAAATATACTAGCTTTCTGCCCGCGTGGATTTCGGGATTGGGTCTATAGAGGGTAAGGGTCATAGCTTTTGCCCACCGCTACATATGCGCGGAAGTCGGTTTATGGCGCGAAGGTTTTATCGCGCTTCCCTTGGGACTATCCGTTTATCCGAGATAAAAAAATACCGCAAAACCTTGCTCAAGAATCACTCTATCATATCTATTGATGAAAACCGCATGGAAATCTGTGCAGTAGTTTTTGAGCGAAGCCTTTATTGCGTATCCCGTGGGATCTGTCTGTTTTCCGGGATAAAAAGTAGCCTATGTTACTCTCCATCCCTTCAACTATCTCCACGTAAAAAATCACATCAATTGGTCGCTCCGTTCTGCCGTGAAAGACGGACAAACAGACAGACACACTTTCCCATTTATAATATTAGTATGAATTGTGTAAATTGACCAAAATATTACAAGTTACAAGTGTCAAGTAAGTAGGAAAAAATCTGCGAGCTATTCTGGCGTGCGGTGACATAATGTTAGTTCTTTTCTACGCCACTCTAATATAATATACTCGAAATACTAAGTCAGCGTAGACCAAGTCGCGGGCACGAGCTAGTTACTAATAATAAAACATATAATGCCTGCACAGACTGAAAGGTTTGATGAATATTTAATACCATTGTGATACAATTAGAATAAATATTAGGATTTTTTTTTACGTTCTTATTGGAGGCCTCTCCTATTGTTCTCTGAAAGGCTCTCCCAATTTCCCAACCGGTGTAGAGATCTTTTTTTTTTTTCTTGTACCTATCCGCGTTCAAGGTTATGTAGGTCTTAATCTCCTTGTGTCCTTTAATTTTATATTCATTTCACGTCAATAAGTGCTTGTGAAAATCTGTGTTGAATAAAGATTATTTAAACAGCATATTCTCAATTAATACTGTTTAAACATTTATACTTATCTACATAGTAAAGTAATAATTTTAATCTGTCTCTGCGCCACACGCAGTTCTTTGAACAAGACATTCAGTTGACTGAGAGAATGCCTTATTTATTAAAATGTATTATTAATTGTGTATTAAAATAAATAAACAAAGATTACTTTTGATTTTGATTTCGAAATGGATTTTATGAGACTTGTCAACAAACAGGAATACTGTCCACATGACTGCTATAAATCAAGTGGTTCCGATAAGAATTGCACCAAATCTGCAATCCAAAAACCAGTTATGTAAGGGGGCGTTCAAGTATTACGTAACGCAATTTGGAGGGAGGGGGGTCTCGTAAAACGTTACGATGCGTTACAGAGGCGGGAGGGGATCTTTCTTACAACACGTTACGTAGCATTGTTTAATTTTTTTAAAAAAAATTGGGAATTATAACTCCCAAATTGGCAACCCTTTTCGTTTACGTTTTACGGGCAATCCCTCGATTATATTAGTTTGGTCGTCATTTTTAATTTGTTCCCGCAAGTTGGCAAATCTTTTCGCTTATATTTCACGGGGACTCCCTAGATTGTATTGTACGTCATTTATTGTTGTTTGTTTGTATTCGTTAGTCAAAATCAACACTTATTGACGTCAACAGAAAAAACAAAAAAGAAGAGCTTAAAAAAAAACAAAAACCTTGTCCGTACGTACGAATAAGGAAAAAAAGAAATATTGACTCGACAGGCAAGAACTATATTTTATCACCTCCTTTCAATGTTAATAATTATAATAATATAATATAAAAATACAATATAGTATAAGATACAATCATACCTAATACGATTACAGTCGTATGTATGTTTACATACACATATAAAAATAATACAATATTATAAATAATGTAGTTACCAAACATGGCTCTATGAATAGTGTCCCTATTCCCAAATGACACTTTGCGGAAGTTTGTTAAACATAGACATACATTTCCCCAAGAACGAACAGCTAGTTTTATGGAGTCTGAACATTGGAACGGCAAGTTTATTTTTGTTTCTAGTATTCACATGTTCAGTGTTTATGTATACCAAGGATAAAAATTATAACATAACTGTTTACGACTTTAGGGTAAAAATTATCACTTGTTACGTAACGAAAGGGGGGAGGGGGAGGGGGTGGTCAAAAATCATCAAAAATTACGTTACGTAATACTTGAACGCCCCCTAATGTAATTTAAGGACGCCCCCTTATTACATGTTGATTTTTGTACTTTTACTGGGACTCGTACCCCACTGTAGCTAACTGCATATACCCAGCAAAGAAATACGTTATACAGTACAGGCGACGCACCGTGTGACAGCACCTTAACTAACCCCCAAGGAGGGGCGCACGCAGCGGCACCAAAGCCGGCGCGGGCGCACCAAAACGCATGCGCACGGATCTCGACGCACACGCGTTACCAGAGCTAACGAGATGCAGCAACTACCTCTGGCCTGTTTCCTCTCCTTAATACGTGAGTACTCATTTCAATACTATCTCTGCATTCTCATCATTCGTTGATATAAATATAAATAAAATTGGAGTGTCTGTCTGTCCGTCTGTTTGTTCCGGCTAATCTCTGAAATGGCTGGACCGATTTCGACGGGACTGTTATTGGCAGCTGCCTGATGTAATAAGTAGTAACTTAGGCTAATTTTATTTTAGAAAAAATATTTTATTTCAGATATAATAAAGTAATGTTGCAATGGCCAAATACTGTCCAGTAATGAAGGCAAATAATTTCTTGAATGATAAAAATGCTTGGATGTAATTTTTACGATATTTAATTTCCTGAATGATTAAACATGCTTGGATGTAAATTTTGCGATATATAATTTTAATGATTCTATAATAAATAATATTTTTGTTTTGTACCGGACATATACATATCCAGATTTGTTTAATGCGATATGACTCTTGTGACGGAAACATATATATTTGTTAGTTGTTTTAACTTGTATCGGAGGTTGGGTTCAGACTGTGTACCTGAAGCCGGCTTCCAACTGACAACTCTGTAATGATACGGGGAGAAAAAAAAATTGCCCTTGCTGGTTTTCTTGCTGGTAGCATTTTGACATTCAAAAGTGATTGTAAAATCCTTTTTGAAGAATAAATTTTTGATTTGATTTGAGTACCGCGAGCAACTCACGCGCCTAAGAACAACTAAATAAATTAATTAACTTTTTGATACATTCGCGGACGATGTTTAAAATTATATAAACTCATTATTGAACAAAATAAACATAACAAAAAATACAAATAGGTAAAGTTAAATAACTTAGTTCAAAGGCGGACTTATCTCTTAGAGATTTCTTCTTAGCCAACCATAGATTATAACTAGAGATCGGATAATCGGATGCATATTTACCTAAAGTTAGTTTAAGACAAAGTATGGAAACGGCTTTTTATTGTTTTGTTATTTTATTCAATTATTTAATTGATTATTGTTTTAGTCAAACTAGCTCACTACTTTCGTATAACACTCTTCATGTAATAAATGAGATGAATGTACGATTCATAAATCGCACGGGGAACTGAAACTAAACTTCATGTAAATACGTATGCATAATAATAATAATAATAATAATAATAATAAAGGCGTAGGGAAGTGACGACCCCATCGCCCGCTGGTGAGGCATTTAATGCCCCTTGACTGCCATAAATGCCCCATCAGTGCAGTCAGTCTCCCTCAGGGCTGCTTGTGGCGAGCTGTCGGTGAGTTGCGTCACCGAGGGTACCGATGTGCTTCAGGGGGGGCGTATGCCATCCGCCTCTGTCTTGTCTTAACCAGCCGGACAGAGTGGAGTCGCAAGAGCAAATGCTCGAAGGGTGGAAGTGTAATAATGTCATAACGCCGACGGCGTCTCGATCGCTGTCGCAGACACACCTCTCTACACCCTTAGCCGTTCACACCAATGTTGCTCTCTTCGCACCAATATTGGTCTGCTTTTTTGGAGGGCCCATTTAGTGAGCGGCGAGTCACCACCTGCCATATTTAAATCAATTGGGAGGCTTTGGGAAGGCAGGTGACCGGAGTCTCTTCCATAGCCCGGTTTTCATTATCACCTGAATCGAAATGCAATAGGCCACAAACGTTTTGACCACTAATGACAATAGTTTCTGTGCATCTAACTGGGTATAGTCTTTGGCTGCATTTTTCACGGTGCAGATAGAGATTAGACCCAGTTGGTACACTCCACGCACACTTTCATTAAATTTCGCTTAAATGGCCTCTACGCGTTGGATCTGTATCCCCGCGCAAGCCTTATAAAGGACCGTGTCTTATAAAGATACGTGATTTAAGCTACATAATAATAATAATGATCATTTTATTCTAACTCAAACAAAAACACACACAATAGGAAACTTACAATTACTGAACAATATAAAAAAAAAAATTAACAAAATAAAGAATTAACAAATTAAATTATTAAAAAAACAGCACAATTACAAATTTTCCTATAAATTTAAGGTTGGTCGTGTTAGAATGAGAGGCTAGTTCAGCATAAGCCAGATCATAAGATAGATCTGGCACTGGTTTTCAACTGCCACCACAGATAGTAATGACGTAAGATGTCATGCAAGTAATAATAACCAACTAACCAAGTCTTAGCTGTAAAATAGATCGAATAAATAAATATAAGAATTTTATAAAGAAATAAAATAAATAAATATACCAATAACAAGAAACTTTAAATAAGAACATCTTATAATTCATACACATACTATATAAAAGATAAATTTATATTAATATTACCTAGCTGCCGCTGCGCGTTTAGAAGGTGGTTTTTTAATCTTTCCTTAAAGACGTAAGGAGAGCTGGAGTTTCTTATAGGTGGTGGGATATTATTCCATATTTTTGATGCAGCGTAGCGGAAGCTACCTTTAAAAGAAGCTAACCTGTGATGTTGTAACGCCAATGGCTGTGAACAAACCCTTCTGCGTCTTTGACTATCATCCCTAATCCAATTGAGCCGATTGTATAGATACAAGGGCTGCCGAGAGTTGATCACACCAAACAGCAGACAAGCCATATGTAGCTTTCTCCGCGACTTCATTTTCAGAATACCATGCTCGTTAAGAAATGGTGTGACGTGACTGCATAGTTGTATAAATGAACCCGGAGTCTCGGTCTTTTGAAAATAAATACCACGTGCTAATTTAGTAATTTTCAAACAATATCACTACGTTAAATTTGCAGTCCCGTATTTTCCCGGGATTTTTATTTCACAAAATGTATTTTAAAAAGCCGCTTCCATAGTTTGTGAGCCAAAAATTAACTTTAGGTAAATATGCATCCGATTATCCGATCTCTAATTATAACCGTCAAGGCAAATAAGCTTTTATAAGATCAATTTGTCCTTTAAGCCTAACTAATCTGTGGATATGCGTTATCTATAGTAAAATATTGCACACAGAACGGCAAATCTTTTCTATTCCTACATACATACACATACTGAGGCATCTTTCCCATGGGGGTAGGGCCTACCCAGACAGATTAACTGTCCTATTTTAGTACGGAGATATAATATGTCAATCTGCAATACTGTTGAAATATATCGCAATACGGAACCGCATAATATTATTGTTAATAGCTGTGCCCGCAATGACTTAGAGTGACTCCGTCCAGGATGACTTAGAGTGTTATAAACATAAGAGTAGACAAATATAATCAGAAAGCTTCGAACTGCTAACCTATAGGGAGTTACACGTGTTCTTGCATGTCAACCATAAAATATAGACATACGCTTTCGTGGGATATCTTATATATAAAAATGAATCGCAAAATGTGTTGGTAAGTGCATAATTCAACAACGCCTGGCCAATTTGGCCAATTCTTTTTACACAATGTTCGTTGAAGTTCAAGGATGGTTTTTACGTCGAGAAAAATTCGAGTAATTATCGGAAAAACCCTAAAAACAGCCCATTATTTTCCATACAAACGTTTTCTAACTAAAACGTACAGTCAATTTGAGCTTTATTGTTATTGTATAAAGTTCATATTGCAAGCACTCACTGTTGTCTAAGCATTGTTGGGGTGTGTGTCAATTTGCGCTTTATTAACGCTATATAAAAAAATAAAGTCATATCTATCAAAACAGTATGCATGTGTGCGTTAGGACACAGAATACATCGTTGGAGGTTTTAATGTCACGTTCCAAAATTGAATAATCACAAAATGTAAATAGTTCATTTGGACCTTTTTTGCAATTAATTTTTTTTTAATCACAACGTCCTACCACCGGGGTGACGGTTCTGTACATGAGAATTTTTTGCCCTGACTATAAAATAAGTAGAAACAAAAAACTGTCACTTTACAAATCATTTTGACAGGACGAAGTCTGTCGGGTCTGCTAGTTTATTATATAACTAGCGACCCGCCCCGGCTTCGCACGGGTGCAGTGAAAAAATGGTTATGGTGGGTTATCCCTAAGAGATAGACATATACCATCGCGGACTTTTTTGTGGATTTTTGTAAGTTGTACAATACTGTAGTACATTATTTTGGTCTATCTCGTAGGGTTCAGCCAGCGTTTGCAATATAAGCGCAAAAAAACGTGCTTATTTACGACATCACATTAGAAACCTTTAAATTTATCAGTGTTTCTCTACTATATTATGCATTTATTATACATACAAACCTTCCTTAAGAATCACTCTATCTATTAAAAAAACCGCGTCAAAATCCGTTGCGTAGTTTTAAAGATCTAAGCATACATACGGACATACAGCGAAAGCGACTTTGTTTTATACTATGTATGATGATGATGATGATGATATGATTATAAGGAGAACATTTTCGACATACATGATTTCTGTGTAGCTTTAACCACTAAGGTTGCACACGCGACGGAAGCTTAAAAATGGAGTAACTTCTTCAGTTTTCCCAACATTTCCCTTCACTGCTCCGCTTCTATTGATTGTGGCGTGATGAAAAGTATACTATAACCAAGTCAGGAGTATGAAAAATAATTGTACCAAGTTGCGTTAAAATCCGTCAAGAAGTTTTTGTTTCTATAACAGTTATACAGACAGACAGACATACAAAAATTTTACTGATTGCATTGTCGGCATCAGTATCTATCCCTAATCAATCACCCCCTGATATTTATTTTGGAAACATATTTCATATACAGAACTTAATTATTGTATTCTAAATTCTTATTTTCGGTTAATGAAAACTAGTGACTGGTAGTCACCAGCGGTCGGTGTCAACTCTATATAATTCTAAAGACGCCGGCACACTAACTCTATACGTCAGATTGACAACTGACTATGAATTACCCGAGTACGTTAATTGCAATTCATAGAACCGACCCTGACACGAATTGTGTTCAAGATTAGGTCGAAATTGCAACTGTACGATGTTCATCGACGCTCAACATTGATTCTGTATTACTGTACGCACTTACCCAACAAACCCATGGACAATAGTCGATAACCGAACCACATAATGACCGAAATATAAACGTAACGATTCGTTACGGGGACACGTTGCGTGTTGGCAATACACATACACAATCTAAATACACTAAAAGCTTAGAGCTCGCTATGGTGTTAGGTAATAGTTTTATGGTGCGGCGGCTTTACGATTACGAGGGTTAAGCTGTCAGCGAGGTGCGTCAATGGCGCTAATCTACGAATCTCGGATGATTCAGGATGCCTGTGGTCGATCATGCCCTCGTATCATCATCATCATCATCATCATCAGCCCCTCTTCGTCCACTGCTGGACATAGGCCTCTTCGAGTGTACGCCACTGAGATCTATTTTCGGCTTCTCGCATCCAGCTCCTGCCAGCCGTCCTGCGCAAATCATCACTCCACCTTGCCTGAGGACGTCCTACACTACGTTTGC
Organism: Scirpophaga incertulas; assembly: GCA_036419045.1. Lineage (NCBI taxonomy): Eukaryota > Metazoa > Arthropoda > Insecta > Lepidoptera > Crambidae > Scirpophaga > Scirpophaga incertulas. Next base: position 1,389,417 of record CM071636.1, on the reverse strand, counting down.
CGTTTCGCGGTATCCACTCTAGAACACGTTTGCCCCAACGGTCATCGGTTCTACGGCTAACATGGCCAGCCCACTGCCACTACAGTTTGCTAATCCTGTGGACTATGTCGATGACTTTGGTTCTCTGACGTATCACCTCATTTCTGATGCGATCCCTCAGAGAAACGCCGAGCATAGCCCTTTCCATAGCCCGCTGAGCGACTCTGAACTTGTGGACTAGTCGTGCCGTCAGTGTCCACGTTTCGGCTCCGTAAGTCATTACCGGACGCACTGATTGAAGACTTTCGTCTTTAGGCACTGTGGGATCGACGACGTAAAGACTCGACGTAGTTTCCCAAATGCCGCCCAACCCAACTGAATCCTCCTATTCACCTCGTTCTCAAAGTTGATTTCGCCTAACTGCAGTATTTGCCCGAGGTATACATAGCCCTCGTATCAATGACACTAAATACCTACACTACAGAAAAAATCCGGTCAAGTGCGAGTCGGACTCGCGCAACGATCCGTACAAATTTGTCGACATGTAAATTATTCGTTCACTACTAGAATTAAGTCTCAAAAGACTTTTCTGTTTTTCCCAATTATGTGGTAAAACAATCTTTTTTGTGAAATAACTACAAATATACGGGTTTTGGTGTTTCTTATGTACGGTCTTTACTTGTGTACATAACATTGCTTCATGCCAAATTTCATGATTCTAGGTCAACGGAAAGTACCCTATAGGTTTTGATTCTATATTCTATAAATGGAACATAAACGGTCATATCTTTTTATTGCGTTGATTTAGATTTTTTTTATTTTCACGGCTTTGAGACATAGAGAGACCTGAGTATGTGATATTAATTTCAGCTTGATATCTCAACGCGTTTCTTAGAAAAAGAGTCTTGACGGACAGGCGGACGGACGGACGGACAACAAAGTGATCCTAAAAGGTTCCGTTTATACCTTTGGAGGTACGAAAACCTAAAACCCGCATAAAAAGCCGTTGCAAAAAAGAAATGTAGTGATTATTGACGCCCCAATGTTGAAGGAAAATATCATGAGGCAACGCGACATGCCATCACAATATGGGGAAGCGCAACAGATATATTTTGCATCCTGAGGCAACAAAAAAAGAGCAGTAAGAAAAATATTTAAAGATAAACAAAATAATGACAGCAATATAGTTATATATCTTCATCAGTCTAATAGACAATTTTCTTTGGTTTGATCATTTTTTACCGTGGGAGACCCTCTCTCAGGGTATGCAATTTCATGCGTCTTCCTCAGCGCAACAAAAAAAAAGTTTGGATGAACTCGTATCGTAAAACGTTAGATAAATGGCAAGATGTACCTCGAGCCTCATGAATCATCCCATTCTCCACTGCAAATGGATGTACATTATTTATTTTGGTGCAACTACAATGAAATTCTATCCTATTCTTAGTTAAGATAGGCTCGAGACCCTCGGTGAAGCATATATGAGAGGTAATGAAGAAAAAAAATTGCTGAGCGAGAAAATGTTATAGATATTCCGCGCAATCAGGCCAGTGAGAAATTAATTTCTAAATAGCCAAAGATAACCTTTGCTCGGTTAACATAACTTCGCGTTACGTACGTCCTGCATTAGCCTGGAGTTGACAACTCGTTTGCAGCTTTCCAAGACTAGTGTTGCATAATAGTAGAAGCATGGAAATCTATAAGTGTGCTGCGTCAGAAATGATCCTTTATAAGCCCGCGACTTTCTTATAAATTGTATCTTTATAAATTGTAGTCTATGTGGATGCAAAAAGTATATTCACGACTACAGTGGGATCCACATCTTGAAACTTAGTTCAGCAGCGTACGCAGTAAAAAAGATTAGACTTTTAACTAATGTTGAAACGGTAAGAATTGTTTATTTCAGCTACTTTCATAGTGTTATGTCCTATGGACTGCTGCTGTGGGGATCAGCGGCTAACATTGACAGTATTTTCCTTTTACAAAAAAGAGGGATTCATGCTAAGGAAATTAATTAAAGTAATTAAATGCGCATATTCGCTCAGTTTTCACGTACATTTAGCAACACAAAACTAGCGTCGCCACGCTCCGCGCGCAGGTATTCAGCGCGTATATGGCGTTTCATAATCTTATGCAGTGTACAGAGTTATGTAATTGGGAAGGAACGATCGATCATCCTATTATTAATATTATAAGCGCGAAACTTTGTAAGTACGGATGCATGTTTGTTTCTCTTTCACGTCAAAACTACTGAATGGATTTTATGGAAACATACATACATACACTCACGCCTTTTTCCCACGGGGGTAGGCAGAGATTACGTCCTTCCACTTGCTACGGTCCTTACATATCTCTTTCGCTTCATCTACTTTCATAACATTCCTCATACATGCTCGACGATTGCGGGTACTTCTGACCTGGCCTTTTTTGAGGACACTTTCGATTTGTTCGAAATAAACTTTACAATAATAAAATCAAATCGAAATAATCTTTATACATCATAGACCTTTACAGGCACTTATTGACGTCAAAACAAACAAAAAAGCTTAAAAAAAACAAAAACCTTGTACGTACGTACGAACAAGGAAAAAAGAAATATTGACTCTACACCTGTTCGTTAATTGGGAGAGCCTTCTCGAGAAGAACAGGCAAGAAACTCTGAAGGTCTATTTTTTATCTCCTCTTTTCAATGTTAATAATTATAATAATGTAATATAAAAATACAATATAGTATAAGATACAATCATCGAATCATACGATTACAGTCGTATGTATGTTTACATACACATATAAAAATAATACAATATTATAAATAATGTTGTTACCAAACATGGCTCTATGAATAGTGTCCCTATTCCCAAATAGTGTGATCATTTAGATAGTCACTTACTTTATAATAACCTTTACTCATGAATGTCTTTTTGATATGGACTTTATATAAAGGCAAATCAATGACACTTTGCGGAAGTTTGTTAAACATAGATATACATTTCCCCAAGAACGAACAGCTAGTCTAGTTAAAAGTCAAATCTTTTTTACCGCGTAAGCCGCTGAACTAAGTTTGATTGCCAAACAGTTCCTCGGAGCACTCCCCGTTGAAGAACCGATAGAACACACAAAGGGCTCCAAAGTCCCTCCGCTGCTCTGGAGGCGACAAATATTATTCTTAACTATTTAACTATCACCAGCGATACAATCAACGCCATCTACCATTCCACGTACATTTTCAACCATACAACTTCATCAGTATACAGTGTGTCCCTGGATAAAGTGCAATCCCGAAAGGGGATGAAACTAGACCATGAATCATTGACTAGAAAAATATAAAAAAAAAAATATAAAAAATTATTGTAGGATTTATTGGTATTTTAAGATTTTCATGTTTCATTAAGGACTCTATGTACAAAAGTATTGATTTCTTCCAAAATAATGGGTCTATTTCTTTGAAATAAAAAAAAAATAATACCTGGCGATGACCATGAAAATAATAAATAGTCGCAAAAAAGTAACTATCTTGGGTAAAAAATGTATTTTTATGAAAAAAATTATTTTTTTAGACGTTTATTTTAAAAAACTTCAAATTACTAAAAAAATGTGCCCTATAACTATGTAATTTTATAGCTTACTTTTATTCTTTACCATTTTAGCTTCCAAATAAAAAAAAACACAATGTTCTAACTAAAAAAACACGATATCTACGAACTTTTAAAGTGGAGCCTAATCGTGTTACCGTGCAGGTATAGAGACCGTTTTTTCCACAGAGGACGGACCATTATTTTGGAAGGAATCAATACTTTTGTAGATAGAGTCCTTAATGAAACATGAAAATCTTAAAATACCAATAAATCCTACAATAATTTTTTATAATTTTTTTTTATATTTTTCTAGTCAATGATTCATGGTCTAGTTTCATCCCCTTTCGGGATTGCACTTTATCCAGGGACACACTGTATAGCGTTTCGCTATTTATCAAGTCAGGGTGTACGAGCCTTGGTGACTGTCTAACCCAATGCTATCTATTTGCAGGTCCTCCAGGGATCACCTTCGATGACGGCTTCCTTCAGATCCTGCCGGTAGACAAGGCCAAATGCCCTTTTGTGAGAGACCACAGCGACATTACCGTCAGATTGTATACGAGGTAAATGAACCTGTCTAAATAAGCTTGTATGTAGTGATTGCAATCCGGCGTCATTTTCAGTCCGGCCGGATACGACCGTACTCCCATCAATCCGACCGAATCCGACCGGATACGGTCGGATTGATTGATTGATTAAATCAAGATGATTTTCGCTTTTTAGTACAAAATAAGTGAGTTAATCAAGTGTCACTGCACTTATATGTAGGTAGTTTATAAAAAAATAAATCACAAATATATAAAATCGACTTTATTTCCTAACCAATGTTAAGACAAATATACAACAAGAAAACAATTAAAATGTAGTAGTGCAGGTAACTAGTAATAATTTTACGACGTAACGAGTAGCTCAGTCTTTCTAGATTTCACTTTCACAGATAGATCAATGTATAAGTAACAATATTAATTATCAAGTAACTATAATAATATCTAATAGATACAATTAACCTTACGTAATCATCTGAAATCAGATCAAAATCATTATTAAACTATTTGAGAATGCTAACAAACAAGTCATATAGGTATTTGTGATTATGACAGATACCATCATGATTACTAACTGCTAGCACCGGATCCGGTCTTCGGATCCGGTACCCATTAAATGATGCCGGATCCGCCGGATTACCGGATCCGTTTTTCCGGATTGCAATCCCTACTTGTATGAATGCAGTACTGAATAAAGAAAAGATTATCTGGATCACAACAGAAGAAAATATAGAAAACTAGCGGCCCGCTACGTGCTTCGCTATGTATAAAGTGATATAATTTTAACGTCACATTCATTTATTCAAACAAAAAAATAGTTTATTGAAAGAAAGAAAGAAAGAAAGAAAGAAAGAAAGAAAGAAAGAAAAGAAAGAAAAAACATTTATTGACTCGCACAGACATACAACATTACACATAATAAAATACAATAAATAGTTTAAAATAAAGTATAGACATGTGCCAAGCCAAAAGGTTCCTACCTCAGCATGTGCTTTGCGCCATATATGATGCCGCAAAGCGCTGATATTCTGGCAGGGCCTTTCCATTTGTGACGTACGGGAAACAATAAATAATACACAATTATATATTAATTGATAAATATACATTATTAATATTACACATAACTTAAAATAGACATACATAACTTATAATACACATGATAAAAAGTATATGATAGTACTATAAAAATTAAAAATAAAATTATATATAAATGTGATATTTTAGTGGTAGTAGTGGCGTTAGGGCCATCATATACATGCTTGTGTTTGCGTCCAGAATCGTTTCGAATATTCAATCTGTGGTGCCATTTTATAGTGTATTCCAAAAGTAAGGTAATACCATTTGTTATTTTCAATTTATGTTTGTTAAATTTGAGTTCTTAGTGTTAGTTATTTTTAACATATTATTTACTTATATTAATACTAGCTGGCCCAACAGACGTTGTCCTGTCAAATGTCTCAAATGTCAAATGTCTCAAATGTCACGTTGTCTCACGTTGTCTCAAATGTTTTTAAATAAATAATTTAGCTGAAAAACAATATCTATATGACCGTATTGTGAATCTAAACCATTCTCAAGCCCCCTGGAATACACACAAAAAATTTCATCAAAATTGGTCCAGTCGTTTAGGAGGAGTTCAGTCACATACACACGCACACAAGAAATATATATATTAAGATTATAATATACTTGTTACGTGATTAAGCTGATGGCATATGGCCAATGCTTTAAATAAATAAAAAAAAAAATTATAGTGTATTCCAATCACAGAGTACTTTTTATTTTAATTCCAATTCACTTATTTTGTGCTAAAATAGTACATAATCGAATTTTAATCTATTTCGTATTTTCGTCAAAAATTAAAAATGGTTCCTCTGTCTTTGTGCACGAGATTAAACTATTAAAATTATGCTAAAAGTTTTCAAAAGAAGTATGAAGTGGTTGCTACTGAAAGATAATCGCGTAAGTTAAAAACAGTCATATAATGGCCGTTTTCACCAACCTTGTCTTAGCTTAGGTGACTCCTAAGTGACATGCTGTCACTTTTTATATTAACTGAAAAGAGTGAGACAGCATGTCTCTTAGGAGTCGCCTAAGCTAAGACAAATTTGGTGAAAACGGCCATTAACCTTTTTGCAATTTAAGTAAAAGAGATTTGTATTGTTTTCTAAAAACATGTTTTGATTGTAGGTTACGAATAGGCGAATATTGATTGTAGGTATTTTAAAATTTAATCCAAAACATTTGGAAAAAAAAATTACCGCTGACAATTTGCTTTAATCGAAGCACGTCCAAAATGAAATGACCGCATGAGTGACATAACAACATGTTTCTACTGTCAACACTGAAAAAGTTTCAATTTGACACAAAAATCGCCATTTTAACAAAATTATCAGCCATCTATTGAATTCATTTGTTACTAAAAGAACCGCTCGGCCGACTCTTTGCAAACTTCACACAAACCATCCACTAAATAGTCCGAACAAAGCCCAAACATTTGGTTTGGATAGGTGAGCCCGTCCTTGAGTCATACAATTACAACGAAAGTATGTACAGTTGACGGCACGTCTAGCATTTTATTTGTGTTATGAAATTCGTCTTTATTACGAACTATATAAGGGCGATCTCATTGTCAATGTGTACCCTGGCTCTCGTGCTGTCCTTTTTTTTTATAAGAGTGGAAATGCACCTTTTGCGCCATGACACCGCGCTGGCTAGGCGCGGCCGTGTGTGGGGCTCTCCGGTCAACAGGACCGCCCTGAGTTCTCTAGGCCCATACGGGGCACACGGCGGGGTGCGCTTTCGCGATTCTACCGCCATGTGCTCTGGGGCCGGCTCGACCTAGGTCTGATCGAGCCAACGCCAAGGGAGGGACTGTCCGAGAACCCCTGGACAGTCCCCCAGACGGAGAGATATCACAACGACGTGCGCGGTAGCCAGACGCGCACGCAGCCTCACGGTAGGGAGCTCTCGTGCTGTCCTAGTGTAACCCCACTTATTAGAAAAGTGTTCGACATTTTTTCAACATTTCTCTCAGGACAACCTTGTTACAAGTAACACGCTTTAACGAAAATATCCTATTCTCAAGACTAGAAGTCGGTCTCGCGGCTACTATCCGCTCTTATGACGACAACGTACAAGTATCCCTCCGCGGCCTCAATGGAGTCCGTTCGAAGTTGCGAGCCCCTCCTAATCTCCCTGATCATCTTGTGGTGAGCCCCGGCACTAAGTGTCACGGGGTATCCGCATTAGTAACGCGGGGAGGAGCTATTTCCCCTGCACCAGCGAATGTATCTCGGGCGCAGAGCACGTCTTGCTCCCAAGGCGATGATCTACTGACTTCCCGCACGATATGCAAAGAGGGCATTTGGGCTTCGACGTACACATCGCAGTCCTATGCCCCTCCTCTCCACGCCAATAAAACAGTGTGCTCCAGTCTACCTTCGCTCTGCCCTCGCCCCTCAGGTGAGACGTATAAGCTTATCCCAAGTTAGGGCGAATAAGCCGTAGTCTACCACTCTGACGCAATGCGGATTAGACTTTAAATACTTTTTAATATATTTATTACATACATACATACACTCACGCCTTTTTCCCATGGGGGTAGGCAGAGATTACGTCTTTCCACTTGCTACGGTCTTTACATATCTCTTTCGCTTCATCTACTTTCATAACATTCCTCATACATGCTCGACGATTGTGGGTACTTCTGACCTGGCCTTTTTTGAGGATACTTTCGATTTGTTCAAAATATGTTCGCCTAGGTCTTCCTCGTCCCGTATCTCCACTCACTCCAGCTTCATAAATCATTTTGGTCAGTCTACTTTCATCCACCCGTTCCACATGCCCAAACCACCCAAGCATCCCTTTCTCTATTCTTGTCACGATATCCTCTTTCAAACCACATTTTGATCTAATCACTTCATTATACAATCTGTCACTCAGTTTTACTCCTGCCATACTCCGCAAAGCTCTCATTTCTACTGCATTTATTCTGCTTTCATGTCGTTTCTCCCATACCTAACTTTCACTTCTGCACATTAATGTTGGGACCAGCACGCCCTCATGCACTGCTAGTCGCGCCTTTTCTGATATTTTCTGACTACTCAGAAACGTATGCATGGCCCCATTCACCATGTTACCAGCTTTCATTTATTAGTATTGTTATAAACATATATATTTCAGACATAACCCCGTGGTCTTCCACGAGTTGAAGATAGGCGACGACGAGAGCCTGTTCGCGTCCAGCATTGATTTTAACGATAAGACGGTGTTCTATTTTACTGCATTCCTGGAACAGCCGGACGACGGCAGCGGCCTGTCCGTCAGGGAGGGTAAGATATGTCTTAACATAGATCTGCTAGGCTCATCATTTCAGCTAAGGTAAATAATGCCCACCTCAAGAATTTCCTCATCTGCTCAGGCTTATGCTGGTAGCATCCAGCGCCTGGCATATATCTTTTTTTACTCTGAGGAAAATGCTTTCAATTGCATATCCCGAGTGCTGATGGTTATTTGCTCTCCACCCCAGAAGGGGACGAGGGGAAGGGGAAGAGACAACTACCACGACCCCGTCGGCGTACGGCGACAAGTCGCCCACATGGAACCACTAGAAGGTGGCCATCGGATACATCCGGCCATCCTATTTATTATTAAGTTTAAATTGGTACATATAAGTATATAGTAGAAGTCGATTTATATATTATTAGAATCTAATGTTGCTATCCTTGTCTCTCACAGCCTACATGGTCCGGGGCGACACCAATTTCATAATCTTCGATCTGAGCCGCCTTGAGGCGGGGCCATGGTACTTCACGGCAGCCGAGAACACGTGGTACATTGGGAACTTCGCTGCCAAGCTCATTGACTACTTAGTAACCAGGTACAATTTTTTTTTCCTCTGGACGAAAGGCTGAGTATCCTCGTGGATACCACCGTCTCCAAGTACCACGTTCATTACGTCGGCTATCTTTGACAATTGATTGTAATCAGTGAAAAGGCAAATCGTCATCATCATCATCCTCTTGCCCATTTCCCATTATCTGGGGTCGGCGCAGTAGATCTTTTCCTTCCATTCCTCTCTATCAGCCGTCATTTCCATGCTTACTCCTTTCATTCTTATATCATTCTTCACACAATCGATCCATCTTTTAGTCGGCCTTCCTCTGCCAGTGTATCCCTCCACTTTCATATTCAACATTCGCTTTGTGACATGACTTTCATCCCTCCGCATCACATGTCCAAACCATGCTAATCTACTTCCTCTCACTTTTTCTACCACTGGCGCTACTTTCAGGCTTCCTCTTATGTACTCATTCCTTATCTTATCCATCCTTGTCACACCACACATCCATCGTAACATTCTCATTTCATTTGTATGCAATCTATTTTCATCCTTCTTCTTGACGGCCCAGCATTCACTTCCATACATGACGACAGGTCGGATGATCGATTTGTAAATTTTCCCCTTCAGCCTTATTGGCATTCGGGGATCGCACGTTGTAGCTGTGACCTGTCGCCATTTCATCCACCCTGCGTCAATCCTATGCTGCACAGCTCTGTCTATTTCGCCGTCGTCCTGAATGAGGGAACCGAGGTGCTTCGTTTCTTCCAAGTGATTTACTGATTCAAATCTCTAACAGCGCTTCAAACGAATCATTCGCTTAATTGCATCTCGTTTTCAATCGGCACGCTGCGGTTGCACGATTGACAATGTCAGTTTGTGTGATTTGTATCAGTGACTCTGAACCGATTTAGACGAACCGATCGGTTCAGAGTCACTGATACAAATGATGTTAATGAAGCAGTTTACTGATTAGAATCATTGTACTGATCCGGATACAAATGATCCAATCTCAACAAAGATACGTTTTTTCCATCATTAATCCCTCTAGCTTGACACGAAAACCTATTTGTTGACAGAGGACTGGATTTGAAGAAAACACACCTGATCGGTCACAGCTTGGGCGCACAATCAGCTGGCGTGGCGGGCTCTGTACTGACATCGGGTATGTCAAACTTTACTTTTATGACCCGTGTAAGTTATGACGAAGTATTATTGCCGTCTGATAGAAACTTTTGAGAATGTATTTACATTAACAGTGTCCCGTACTTCAACAAGTTGCCGCTAACGCAATATTGATTACGAGTGATGCAGACTATATTTATGTATTACTTTAGAGTTCTATAACTTTTTCCCGTACTTCAACAAGTTGCCGCTAACGCAGTATTGATTTTGACTGATGCAGACTATATTTATGTATTACTTTAGAGCTCTATAACTTTTTCCCGTACTTCAACAAGTTGCCGCTAACGCAGTATTGATTTTGACTGATGCAGACTATATTTGTGTATTACTTTAACAGAGTTCTATAACTTTTTCCCATACTTCAACAAGTTGCCGCTAACGCAATATTAATAATTACAACTGATACAGACTATATTTATGTATAACTTGAACAGAGTTCTATAACTTTTTCCCATACTTCAACAAGTTGCCGCTAACGCAATTACAACTGATGCAGACTATATTTATGTATAACTTTAACAGAGTTCTATAACTTTTTCTCGTCCTTCAACAAGTTGCCGCTAACGCAATATTGATTACGAGTGATGCAGACTATATTTATGTATTACTTTAGAGTTCTATAACTTTTTCCCTTACTTCAACAAGTTGCCACTAACGCAATATTGATTATAATTGATGAAGACTATATTTATATAATACTTCAACAGATTTCTATAACTTTGACCCGTATATAATGTCCCGTACTTTAACAAGTTGCCGCTAAAGTAATATTGATTCTGAGTGATGCAGCCCATATTTATGTATTACTTTAACAGAGTTCTATAAGTTTGTCCCGTATATAGAGTGTCCCTCGATTCAACAAGCTGCCGCTGGCGCAAGAATGATTCCACATTATGCAGACTATATCAGTGTGTTACATTAACAAAGCTCTGTAACATGGCGCCAAATGCAGGACGCGTGTCCCGGATCACGGGACTGGACCCCGCGTTCCCGCTATTCGACAAGCTGCCGCTGACGCAGAGACTGGACCCGTCTGATGCAGAGTTCGTCGACGTCATACACACGGATGCTGGGATTTTTGGTAAGCAAAACCGCAAAAACATTGACAACTAAGAATTTTAAATATATAATAGTTAACAGAAATTCTATTACTGCTTATACACTAATCGCTAGGATCATTTCCTGACTGTCATTTATTCTATGACAGGCAAAATTCGATAGATACTAACGAAGACTGAAGCAATGCCATTTAAATTAATGTACCCACTGCTTTCACCTCCAAATTAACCCTACAAAATGAAACAGTAATGGATACACAAATTTTATGCCGGAGGTAAGCAAGCTATCCCTCTAAAGCTCATCCCATCCTCTCCGCAGGGTTCAACAGGCCGACGGGCCACGCAGACTTCTACCCGAACGGTGGGATCAGCCCACAGCCCGGCTGCGAGCTGGAGGTGGTGCTGCACGAACAGAGATTCCTGAACAACTGTAAGTTACCAAACGTGCAGCTTTAACCTGACGGATGTGGAGATAAGCGTCTCGCTGTGGGCGTCTATTGGTTAAAAATGAAATAGACAAAAGTACTCGACACAACTATAATCCTAGCTGTTGGTTAATTAACGGCAGGCATGAAGATGTCCATAGCCTTAGATAGACAAAAAACCTCTAGTGTGAACTACTAGAGTTCTACATAAGCGCAAAGGAACCCATCTGTTTGAGGTTGTTTCAAATTTATTCTTTCGGATCATAAAATACCAATATGTTAAATAGCACGCAAAATCCTTAAAAACAAAACATATACTTTTCTGGAACAAAAAGTACCAATACCAAACATAAAAACACGCGAACCATAAGATTCCAAAGCCAACGATAAAGCATGAAAAATATATACAATTCAGCATAAGCCGTTAATGAATCTAGTTTGAGAACAAAACATACTTTTCCAGAACAAATATTTGGTATATTTGTACCAAACATAAAAACAGGCTGATCATAAGATACCAAAGCTAATGATAAAAGCACGAAAAATATATACAATTAAGTATAAGCCGTTAAAAGAATCTAGTTTGAACAAAGCATATACTTTTCCAGAACAAAAAATACCAATACCAACCATAAAAAGACGCGAACCATAAGATACCATATCCAACGATAAAAGCACGGTAAATATATACAATTAAGTTTATGCCGTTAAAGAATGTAGTTTGAAAACAAAACATATACTTCTCCGGAACAAAAAATTACCAATCATCATCACAGCTCATATACGTCCCCACCGAGGGGCTCGAGCCTATCCTAACTACGTTAGGGCGATAAAATTACCAATACCAATAATGAAAACAGGCTGATCATAAGATACCAAATCCAATGATAAAAACACGAAAAATAAATACAGTATAAGCCGTTAATAAATCTATTTTGAGAACAAAACATATACTTTTCCTGAACAAAAAATATCAATGCCAAACGTAAAAACACGCGGATCATAAGATACCAAAGTTAAATACAAAAACACGCGAATGAATCTAGTTTGAGAATAAAACATATTTCACGGGATCGCCTTTAACGAATATAGTTTCAGAATCAAACAGATATTATTCTGAATCACACAACATGAGTGATTCGTCGCCACAACTATTCCATACAATTCTTTGTCACTAAGCGGCATATCTCTCGCCCCCCAGTCTTTTGCAGCCACTGGCGCTCCTACCAGTTCTACAGCGAGTCAGTGATAAGGCCCAAGGCCTTCGTGGGTACGTCCTGCCAATCCTGGCGGGAGTACAAGGCGGGGAAGTGCGCGCGCGGGCAACACACGCATATGGGATTCGGGGTCGACCGAAAGTAAGCCTTCTGGCTGTGGTGTTAGGGCACAATTGATTCCTGCACTTCACGAAAAAATTTGTATAGGTTATTAACCCATACAAATATGGGCATGCTGGGTCGAATGAAAATAAGCCTTGAGTTGTTAGAAATAGAGCACAATTTTGCAGTATTGCAGTGCCATGCATGGGATAATAGTACCTCATGTGGAATACGAGGTTGAGCCTTGTCACCTTGGTAATAGAGCACCATTTTACATAGTATAGCACTAAAATGCAAGGACTTTTCTATTTATTAGCCGATTTCATTATCAATTTTGCTATTTTCGCATGTCTTCATAAAAACTAAGCACCGGTTTTTTGCAACTAAAATTACCCTCATTGTTATTTCGATGCAATAGCTTTTATATTGTTTCATATTACTTTATTATTGTGCTCAAAGGAAACAATTCACAGCGAGAGAACACGCTGAGTTGATTTACAAAACAAAATTAAATCTGCCTTCAAATGGTGTCACAAAGCAAGGGAGGTAACGCGAATCGATCGCGCGATCTTTTAACAACTTCGACATCAAAGTCGTAAATGTAAAATAAGTTTAGATATGGAAGCATTATAAATAATCACACAGCAGTCGCACTAGACATGTTGTATAAACTGAATGTTATTTTACAGCCATCTCACATGTAAACTACGCACTATTCCAGGTGATAGTGACGACACACCGCAGGGTTTTTACAAATTCAATCTGCACACGCGCGAGAAACAGCGACATATACTCGAAGACAACCTCAACGACTACTTCAGACACATCGACGATATTAAACGGTCCAAATCAAGCACAAACGAAACGTCTAATCGAAACGCTACCACCAAATACAGCGACACTGAACACACAAATAACACAGTTGATCATAAAAGAGAAACAACAAACACAAAAGAACTTAATGCTAATTTAAAAGTAAAAAAAAATATGACCGAGTACAAAAATAAGAAGCCAAACTCAGAACCTCTCCTTAAAGACACAGATTTAAAAACATTCGACGACTCATCAAACCACCCTACAGTAAAAACTGAGAATTATAACAGACCAAAGCGAGTCAGTAAAGACGATAGTCCAAAAAACGCAACATCAGGTCAATGGAATAACTATTCCACAGAAGCAGATGTTCTCAATGACCAAACAGACGACAACAAAAGCATAGATACTAAATCATCAATTAAACAATTACAAGATAACAAAAACAAGAAACTAGAACAGAACACAGATATAGCAGTAGATTTATCACAAATCAAACAACTCGCGAACATCTTTAGAACGATACACAACAGCAGACGTCGTAAACGGTTCATATCACTCTTCGGCAACAACAAAGATAACGACGACAGTTTTCTGTTTAAAATGCTCGACTTCTTAAAGAATCGGCGCTCTGTACCGCCAGTAGTAACAGTGATGAGGGAGATACACACTCTGGTGAAGAACGCTAACGGGGAGCTAAATCATTCGACTAAGGAGAGGAACAACTACATAGGATCGCCACCCCCTTTAATTCCAGTAAGCTACGACTTAGAGATAGGTAGCGAGTCAAGGCCTGTCGCTTTTGTGAAGAGGCTGTTGGGCATTGGGAGTAAAGGTGGAAAGTTGACGATTAGTGGAAGAAAGAAATAAGGTAATGTATTGTTAACAATTATGCATGCTCAGTGATGGCACAGAAAGATATTATTATGAATATATTATCATTAATTAGTTAAGGCAGTTTAAACCCTTCAAATAATTGTAAATAATAATTCAGTCTTCTATCAGGTAAAAATATATTTTAATTACCTATTGTGGAATCTGGAAATAGTTCATTTGCAGTCCACTGTATTAGATCTACTGCCTGATGGAGACACTACCCCTCCAGTAGTATAAGAACCCGCATCAAACAATTAACTATAAATTAAGGTGGATTCTTACATACACGTATGATTTTTAGATGACATTCTAATATTTACTAAGGAATCGCCTTATAATACGTCAGTAATATAGACATATATTTATTTTGCTGTAACGATGATAATGCTAACTGTGCAAATCATTTTCATTTTAACAAAGTTCAACAACCTGCAATATCTTAAGTATTCATGAGTTATTATTAGAGATCGGATAATCGGATGCATTTACCTAAAGTTAATTTTTGGCTCACAAATTATGGAAGCGGCTTTTTAAAATACATATTGTTAAATAAAAATCCCGGGAAAATACGGGACTGCAAATTTAACGTAGTGATATTGTTTGAAAATTACTAAATTAGCACGTGGTATTTATTTTCAAAAGACCGAGGACAACTATGCATACGTATTTACATGAAGTTTAGTTTCAGTTCCCCGTGCGATTTATGAATGTACGATTTATTACATGAAGAGTGTTATACGAAAGTAGTGAGCTAGTTTGACTAAAACAATAATCAATTAAATAATTTAACAATTTTTTTTAACTTTAACAAAACAATAAAAAGCCGTTTCCATACTTTAGGTAAATATGCATCCGATTATCCGATCTCTAGTTATTATATTTAAAGCTAAAAGGAGACTTATATCATAATGATGATATCAAACAATAAGAGCTAAATGATAAAAAATGTAGGGCACAGTTTTAAAGTTATCCAATCCAAAGTAATCCAAAAGGGCAAAGGGGAGGTCTATCGGACGGCTCGGAGTTTATTTAAGACTCAAAAAGTATCACATCAGAAGAAACAAGGTCGCCAACATAACCTCGAAAATTGCTCTATTTAAGTGACAATGGGCAAGGCACAGGGTAGGGATTTGTGCAAAAGGTCTTCAAGTGGCATATGCCAGGAACCCAAGAGTGAGGGGATCCTTGGGATAGGTCTATATGCAGCAGTGAGAAAACGCCCACTGGTTTATATTATGAATATATATATTTAACCTGGTGATAACAAAATGTCATTTATTTCAGCGCCCGAGGAGTGTTCTACCTAATGACGAAACGTCAATCGCCTTACTCAATAGAATAATTTTGGATTGTTATTTAGACTATTTACGTGTTAGACGTGTTATCAGTGAATCCATGAAGAGTGCAGTTATCAAGAAATAAATCTTATTTATTAACGTAATAGGGTAGTCTTTTGTATAGCAAAACTAGACTTCTGGAAAATATAATGAGGAAAGATTCGTATGTATGTCGCGAATAAACTAGAAAACTACTGGTCTGATTTGAACTAATTTGGTATTGTGATAGTTTCAGATTTGATATACGACAAGAAAATCCAATAAAATAGACTAAACAAAATCTGATATCTTATAAATAAAAATGAATCGCAAAATGTGTTGGTAAGCTCATAACTCAACAACGCCTGGACCAATTGAGTAGACGACAATTTTTTAAATTCTATATACAATAAGAGTACTCTTTTAAGTGAGAAATATTTAAATTCTATATACAATAAGAGTACTCTTTTAAGTGAGAAATATTGTAGAACCAACAATACACCTGCACCTATTACTTTTGAAGATACATCGCCATGTTTGCGGCGCTGTCGCGGGTCGCTCAAAAACGCTCCATACTAAAAACACTGCAATCGTGACGTCATAACTCAGTAAACTCGCCTAATTTGTATGAGCGTATAAACAAATTTTAAAATAACTTTGTTATTTGTACGTTTGTAGGTATACTTTCTATATATAAAAAAATTAAATTTAATGTGAGAATGATAGAAATGTGTTCGTTTCATTAGAATTACGTAAATAATAATTGCTCATTTTTTAGAAATCTAAAAACAATATAAATTGATAATTAAACTGAAATTTCTATATTGACATACTTTCATTAGATACAAATTGCTCAAATCAGATAATTATAGTATAAAAACGGCCATAATCAATTGTAGTCGTCTACCCTATTTGGCCAATTCTTTTTTGTTAATGTTCGTTGAAGTTCAAGGAGGGTTTTTACAATGAGGAAAATTCGAATGATTATCGGAAATACCCTAAAAACAGCCCTTTTATTTTCCCATGCAAACGTTTTCTAACTAAAACGTACTGTCGAATTGAGCTTTGTTGTTATTGTATAAAGTTCATATTGCAAGCACTCACTGTTGTCTAAGCAATGAAGGTGTGTTCCTAACACCAAAGAGTCAATTTGCGCTTTATTAACGCTACATATAGTTGAAATTCAATCATATCTATCAAAACAGTGTGCGTGCGTGCGTTGGAGCACAGAATACATCGTTGGAGGATTTAATGTCACGTTCCAAAATTGAATAGCCACAAAATGTAATAGGTCATTTAGACTTTTTTTGCGATTTGGTTGGCTATGCGACATTATCTATAAAATAATTAGGAACAAAAAACTGCCACTGTACAAATCTTTTTGACAGGACGAAGTCTGTCGGGTCCGCTAGTAATTTGATAAGAATCATAAAAAAGTAGTAATTAAAAAAGGATAGGTAATGTGGAATAGAATATTGCTAACTTATATACATAGTAATTGAATTAATGTAAAACATATTATTATAGCTTGTACCCTTTACATCGTCAATATCTGTATAAATTGTAGCCTATATAGTTATTCTGATGTATGAGCTATGTTATTGAAAAGCTTCATTACAGTAGTTTTTACTTGAAAGAGTTACAAACATACATCCATACAAACTTTCACGTTTATAAAATACATAAGTTGGATGGCCAATGTTAAAGGAGATGTTCTCTTATTACAAGGAGGTTGGTTTTTTGTGATCAGCGTTAACTAACAAACACCAAACTACATTAAATTGAAAGCCGAAAAAATATTAAGTATGAAACAAATAAAAGAAATATTTTTGTAAGAAATATTTCATTATGGCAACACCTTAATGATGTTTTTATTAATCTGTGACTACCGGTATCTTACTCTATGTTTGATATTTTCCGTTGAGTTGAATCATAGAATACATTTACTCGGTCTGATCATAATCATAAAATCAAAACTATGACATTGACAGCAGGTGCCTGACTTGTCAGTTGATTTTTTATTAATATTTTTTTCTGGCTCTAGATAACATACATTAAGTAACATAGCAGTCCCTATATTTTGTTAGTTAAAAACTTCTCAAAATTAGAAATATTCGGTTCATTAAAGCAATTATGTATGTATTTAGATTTTTAAAAGGCTTGTTGATATTTTTTTTTAAGCAATGTGTAATTATTGCATTAAAGATATTTCATTTTTTATTATACTAGAATACGAATTATTAAAAATCGGGGGTCTGGAAAATAACATGACTTACGGCGATTACTTTCTTTTAGAGCCTTCTATCCAAATATATCAAATTTACCCGAGTTAGTTACTATAAACCAATATGGGACATCTCCTTTGTCCATCAATAGAATAAGGTGGTCATATTTTCTGCTTTGCAGATAAGCAAAATTCAAAGCTTTTTTACGTTTCCTGGCCGTTTCGAATTTTGTGGTTTCACTTTCTTAAATATTAAGTTAAGGTTGAAACACAATTTGTGATAAACATGATAATAAGTTGGGTATGGGAGAAACGACATGAAAGCAGAACAAATGCAGTAGAAATGAGAGCTTTGCGGAGTATGGCAGGAGTAAAACTGAGTGACAGATTGTATAATGAAGTGATTAGAATGAAATGTGGTTTGAAAGAGGATATCGTGACAAGAATAGAGAAAGGGATGCTTGGGTGGTTTGGGCATGTGGAACGGATGGATGAAAGTAGACTGACCAAAATGATTTATGAAGCTGGAGTGAGTGGAGACACGGGACGAGGAAGACCTAGGCGAACATATTTCGAACAAATCGAAAGTGTCCTCAAAAAAGGCCAGGTCAGAAGTACCCGCAATCGTCGAGCATGTAATGTGTGAGGAATGTTATGAAAGTAGATGAAGCGAAAGAGATATGTAAAGACCGTAGCAAGTGGAAAGACGTAATCTCTGCCTACCCCCATGGGAAAAAGGCGTGAGTGTATGTATGTAAGAAACAGACTACCCCGTTACGTGTTAACAAAACAATCTGTGCAATTTGGTTTACCTAATTAAGATAAATTATGTTCTTTATTATATAAATATTTTTCTTTAAATAAATTAATGTTAAATTATGACAATTACGGCTATTACTTAAAATTTTCCATCCACCTCATTTTACAAAACAGAAATAACAATTTACACCATTTAGCCTCTAGCCCAAAGTAAGCTCTGTAAGGCTTGTGTTATGGGATCTAGGATGACGGATAGACATACATATATTATACATATACAAATATTTTTGATAGACATATATAATAACAACCATGACTAAGGTACAAATGCTGGCATCCATCACGCAAACATCTACCCCCACCGGGACTCGAACCCGAATTGCATGATGAGAAGTAATTTTGATAAATGTTTAAGTGAGCATTGAATTTTCAACGCATAGTATATAGAATATTTGTATCTCTCAATCCCAGTAACAATAAGCCAGAATCCCACCGAGAAAGAAATAGTTGGGATCTCATTCCATTAAGTATAGAATTTATATCTCTCATTTAGACATATGCAGTCGAATAAACGATCCCAGTAACAATAAGCCAGAATCCCACCGAGAAAGAAATAGTTGGGATCTCATTCCATTAAGTATAGAATTTATATCTCTCATTTAGACATATGCAGTCGAATAAACGATCCCAGTAACAATAAGCAGGAATCCCACCGAGAAGGAAATAGTTGGGATCTCTTTCCGTTAAGTATATAATGTATATCTCTCAACTAGACATATGCAGTCGAATAAACGATCCCATTAACAATAAGCAGGAATCCCACCGAGAAGGAAATAGTTGATATTTCTTTCCGTTAAGTATAGAATGTATATCTCTCAACTAGACATATGCAGTGGAATAAACAATCCCAGTAACAATAACCAGAAATCCCACTGAGAAGGAAATCATTGGGATCTCTTTCCGTTAAGTATAGAATGTATATCTCTCAACTAGACATATGCAGTCGAATAAACAATCCCAGTAACAATAAGCAGAACTCCCACTGAAAAGGATATAGTTGATATTTCTTTCCGTTAAGTATAGAATGTATATCTCTCAACTAGACATATCTAGTCTAATAAACGATCCCAATAACAATAACCAGAAATCCCACTGAGAAGGAAATAGTTGGGATCTCTTTCCGTTAAGTATAGAATGTATATCTCTCAACTAGACATATGCAGTCGAATAAACGATCCCAGTAACAATAAGCAGGAATCCCACCGAGAAGGAAATAGTTGGGATTCCTTTCCGTTAAGCATTAGAGTCTAATGTTAGCAGACTCACCGGTACATGTGGTGCAGATGCAGCAGCGAGCCCAGAACCAAGGAGTGCAGGTACACGGGCTTCAACAGATGGGACAAAAGCGCTCCCTGAAGTCCCACCACGCACCAGCGCGCTACTTTGTCCGAACAGGACATTGTTAGAAGACGCTCGCCCTAGGGAAAATAACGAAACACGTCAGAAATAATTTAGTTTGGTCGCACAATAAATAAATCTGGTTCGACTTGTACGGTCGGCCAAGAAAGTGGTCTACCAGTTTTGACAAAATTTCATATGTGAGTAAAATAGCGATAAGGTTGAACTCCTGTACTTATTACCTTTTTAAGATTATGCAGAGTGATGACATTTAAACCTAAAATAATCTGACAGCTATTAATCTGTCAATTTTGTCAGAATATTTTTGCACGGGAAAATCAACTCTGTTACTTTATAGCGCGCGAATGATTTTCAACCTTAGGGTGGTAGACCACTTTCTTGGCCGACCGTACCGTCCGGTCATGGAACTCTCTCCCTGGGAATATTAGGAGAGCGCGAACGCTGGAGTCCTTTACGAATCAAGTCCACGTCCTGTAAATGATTCCTTAACTTAAAACTGTCCTGTCCAATTACTGCACCCATCCTCTATTTAAATCTCCTTTTAATACTTCCCTGGTCCAAGGTTGCTTGGAAGAGATTGCTGTTTAGCAATAAGGCCGCGTGTTGACATTTGTTGTTTGTAGAATATTTTTTGTCTATGTTCTTGTTTTTGGTTTGCAATAGAGTTATTTTACGTTACGTTTACGTTACGCTTATTTCACGTTCACATTACGTTACATTACGTTCACCTTATGGTAACGTTACGTTATGTAACGTTTACAAAGCAAATAGTTACGTTATAGTCCATACAAATTCCATAACAGTATTATTTGCCATTTCGTGCGCTATTGCTATTCAAATTTCGAACTAATCGCCGCGCGGCGCCAGTCAGTGGTGAAATGGCGGGAAAGCAACAGTGTGCATTCACAGATTGAGTTTATTTAAATGTTTCCTCGCAAATATGTTAAAAAATGTCCTACGATATACGTGCGTATTTGGTTATAACATACTCGGTTCAATTACACCCTCGCCTTCGACTCGGGCTGAAATTCCGCCTCGCGTGTTATAACCATCATAACGCACTAATATCATAATGTACTATTATGCAACTAAATCTAGGTCACAAATTTATCTGTGCCCTGGTTAAGTTATGGCGCTTAGGCCTTAGTCAACCACGATTAGGCGTAACGTTGGGCAGACCGAAGCCCTTTTGACCTGAAACACTTTTTTTCCGTACGTGGCAGACGTTAACCGCTGCTCATGGACTTGAGCAATTCCAGGAGTGGACTCAGCTGCTACCGTGATGAGAATAATACTCTCTTTGAGCCTCGTTTGAAGAGGGACATGTCATAGCGCGGGGGAAATACCGCAACAGGAAGATCATTCCACAGCATACATGTCCGTGGAAGAAATGATCGCTGGAAACGCACCGTACTAGACGGGAACGGATCCAGGTAGAAAGGGTGAAGTCTATTGCGGCGTCGAGTGGTACGGTGATAGAATGGTGCCGCTGGTACCAAGTCAAACAATTCCTCGGAGCACTCCCCATTGAAGAGCCGATAGAACACACAAAGGTCTCCAGTCCCTCCGCTGCTCCAGCGACTCCAATTTATCCGTGAGTTTGGGATCATCGACGATTTTCACAGCCCGTCTCTGAAGGGGTCAAGTGGGACGAGCTGGTATTTGGGAGCACCTGCCCAGCGATGCGAGCAGCACTCCACGTGTGGTCGAACCTGCGCTTTGTAAAGTACAAGTCGTTGACCAGGCTTGAAGTAACGCGTGGCTCTGTTTAAAACGCCCAACTTTTTTCTCGCCAGTTTGGCTTTGTCAACCAAGTGACTCCCAAATTGGACCTTGCTGCTAATTTCGACGCCAAGGATCCCAATACTTTCGGAGATGCAAAGGGGTACACCTTGGAACTGAGGCGCCATGACAAAGGGGTCCCTCTTGGCGGTGAACGCGCAAACTTGTGTCTTTGTAGGATTGAAACAAACCAAGTTCCTTTCTCCCCATTTCGAGGCCCGCCCAAGAGAGTCCTCGCTTCAGACACAAGTTGCAACCGTCTTTCTTGTATAGTATTCCGAGATGAAACTTAAGGACACTGACACATGCAGAGTCTGCGAACAAGAGCGTGAAACACCAATACACCTCTTGTGCTACTGTGAACCGCTGATTCACAAAAGAAGCAGACACCTGGGGAAACACATCCTTGACCCAGATGAAATAAAAGCAATCCGAACTGGGAACATCCTATCTTTCTTGGTCAGTGCCCAGTTAAGGGAGCTCCTGTAGGGCCTACATAGAACCTACATAGGAGGCTGGTCACAATAGATCTTAATAGGTCGCAGTGATGCATATCAGCCCCGACTTACACACGAATAATAATAATAATAGTATTCCGAGGGACCCTTTGGAGGCTCGAATATTGCGCGTCACCAGTACTGCCATCTGCATAGCAATGCATGTTCTCAATTAATAACAGATCATTGATATGCAGAATGAACAGTACTGGGGAGAGCACCGAGCCTTGCGGAACACCAGCATTAATTCTTTTGGTATCGAAGCACGAACCGTCCACAACGACCTTAATGCTCCAAAAAACTAGCGATCCACTTGCAGAGTCCCTCGGGGATTCCATGAGATGGTAGCTTCGATAGAAGGGCTTTGTGCCAGACCTTATCAAATGCCTTGGCGATGTCAAGGCTGACGGCAAGAGCCTCACTATTGCCTTCCAAGGCCTCCGCCCAGGGTGCGTCAGGAATGCTAGAAGATCACCAGCCGAACAACCGTGTCGGAAACCGTACTGACGGTCATTAGGGAACGTTCAAGTAATACGTAACGCAATTGTGGAAGATGTTTGACCCCCCTCCCCCCTTGTAACGCACCGTAACGTTAAACAACTTGCGTGAAAAAATTAAAAATGACGACCATATTAATACAATCGAGGGATTCCCCGTAAAACGTAAACGAAAAGGGTTGCCAATTTGTTATAAAAAAAGAAACAATGTTACATACGGTGTTGTAAGAAAGACCCGCTCCTGTCCCTATAACGCATCGTAACATTTTCCCGAGACCCCCCCCCCCCCAAATTGCGTTACGTAATACTTGAACGCCCCCTTAAGCAGCTGGTGATCCTCAAGGTACTGGAGTAGTTGTTGAACCTTTTTTTTTTGTTCCCCTGAGGAAAATGCATTAAATTGCATATCCCGGCTGTGGCGAACCGGCGGTTGTGGGGTTCTCCTCTCCAGAAGGGGGAGGCCTACCCACTAGAAACCTCAGGGATGGCCTTCCTCAGGCATGTAGGGACTTCCGGGAACCCCCAGCCTCCGCTCCCGTGCCGATACAGGGGAGCCCTCCTCGGGGGAGGCTACAATACCTCCCCCGATCTCGTCCACCGACGACGCCGCCGTGGTCCCTCCCGGGTCGCCGCTGAGCTGAGACCCACCTGCATAACACCGTCCCACGTCTGCAGCAGGTTGTTGCAATTCTTCACGGGGATGGTCCCCTCTCCGGACTCGATCTTCGTCCTGAGCTGACCGCGGGCCAATCTGTGTCCAAACAGAAATCACCATTTTAATTATACAAGCTATTAATTTTTATATATGTATTTTACAGTCACACCAATTACCCTATCCCAAAGTAAGCTATGTGAGGCTTGTGTTATGGGATCTAGGGTAACGGATAGACATACATATATTATACATACTAATATTATAAATCGGAAAGTGAGTTTGTTTGTTTGTTCCGCTTTCAGGCCGTAACTACTGAACCGATTGCTTTGAAATTTTACAGATGTAAAGATAAAAGTCCGGATTAAATAATAGGCTACTTAATATCCCGAAAAAATTGGTTGTCTGTAGAACTCCATCTACTGCCGATATTTGAACGTGACAACGTCTATTACATGGTAATTTTTTCTGAGTGCAATGAAATGATTTAAAATAAAGTAATGTATAACATTTATATTTTTATTTAATAGTTTGTTTAAATTTTCTGCTGAAGTTATACATAAATTAATTATTACGAGTAATGTGCGTGGCTCCGTGTGGCTTCAGATTCGGCCGTTACGGTGTTTTCGAGAATGACTCCACGCCGTACCAATTTAATAGACGTTGTCACGTCAAAAAAATCGACAGATCCCACGGGATGCGCAATAAAGGCTTCGCTCAAAAACTACTGCACAGATTTTCATGCGGTTTTCATCAATAGATAGAGTGATTCTTGAGCACGGTTTTGCGATATTTTTTATCTCGGGAAGACGGATAATCCCACGGGAAGCGCGATAAAACCGAAATCCACGCAGGCGAAGCCGTGGGCAGAAAGCTAGTACATATATAAACAGTTTTGATAGAAATATATATTAACAGCCATGACTAAGGTACAAATGCAATCATCACACAAACATCTGCCCCCACTTATATTCGAATCCGGGACCTCAGCGATGGAGACTCCTTGAAACCGGTGCATTTATATATGGCTTATACATCAAAATAACACATTACAATTTATAAAGATTTACGCCGCGCTAATAAAAGCGACCAGCTAGTAATTATAAACAAACAAACAAACTCACTTTTCGATTTATAATATTAGTAAGAATTATATCTTGTCTTAGAAATATTCAAGTTATTCAAGTATTACCCAGTCTATTGATGAAAGCGCGAATTCCTACAGGACTTGGACCCAGTGGCGGTTGTAGGAGGAGCACAGCAGGAGTTAGTAATGGCAATAACGACTGTTTTGTAATAACGAATAACACTGTTGTGTTATTTTCCTATAACTGTTATTGTAAACTGTTGTCTGTTATCCTGTTAAATTGCTGTTTTGACAAATGTTGTTGAGTTCGATTGTCATTGTTATATAGCTAGATATTCTTAACAATGAACTTTCCTTCATACTTTTTTAGTCTTAGGACTGTTGGAATATTAGGCAGTAATTTAAATAACTTAAAAGTAATTAATCAATATAATATTCTGGTATATCTGTACATAATTTGTTATTTATATGCAATATTCCTCCATTTCCATTTATTTACAACATCTACTCTAATTATTTATTAGTTACTTCAATAGTACACGACACGAATTATTGCAACGAATAGGTAATTTAATTTGCATACGCGATCACACAACGGCAAATCCAAACACGACACTAATTATTGCAACGATCACACAACTGCAAATAATGCGTAACTAAAAAAATGACAACAGCTTAGGCACCAGCAAGCCAGCAACAGTTCACCTAATTGTTATTTCAAATCACACTGTAAAGCAAAATGAGTCTAATTGTCATACGCGCGAAGGTACAAAATTGTGAATTCGGTATTAGTAAAATTACTATAAGAAACAAACAAATAGGAACTTTATTTCCTTGTGACCAAGGTTAATATTATAAGAATAAGCAGTCAGGCAACAGAGCGAGCGCCTACGCCTACACAACGGTTAGCTTTCTCTCGCTCGCACTTGTAGCTTGTAGCACAGTCGTGCTCGCTCGCTCCGTGCCGCACACGCGCAAGTGGCAACAACAACAATGCGACAAGGCGATAATTTTGTCAATAGCAACAGCAGGATAACAGTATAAGCCGTTGTTAAATAACGTGTTATTCATTACGGGAAAATAATTCATTATATTATCTGTTATTAAAATAGCGACCATTATTAGTAGGAGTCAAAATCAAAATCAAAATAATCTTTATTCAATATAGACCTTTACAGGCACTTATTGACGTCAACAAACAAAACAAAAAAAAGCTTAAAAAAAACAAAAACCTTGTCCGTACGTACGAATAAGGAAAAAAAAATATTGACTCTACACCTGTTCGGAAATTGGGAGAGCCTTCTCGAGAAGAACAGGCAAGAAACTCTGAAGGTCTATTTTTTATCTCCTCTTTTCAACGTTAATAATTATAATAATATAATATAAAAATGCAATATAGTATAAGATACAATCATACCTAATACGATTACAGTCGTATGTATGTTTACATACACATATAAAATAATACAATATTATAAATAATGTTGTTACCAAACATGGCTCTATGAATAGTGTCCCTATTCCCAAATACTGTGATCATTTAGATAGTCACTTACTTTATAATAGCCTTTAATCATGAGTGTCTTTTTGATATGGATTTTAAATTTATATAAAGGCAAATCAATGACACTTTGCGGAAGCTTGTTAAACATAGATATACATTTCCCCAAGAACGAACAGCTAGTTTTATGGAGTCTGAACATTGGAACGGCAAGTTACCTGTTGGGATGTCGGTCGGGTTCTGGCTCGGGTTGTTCGTGCGGGCTGAAGATCCTGCCGTCCCCGCAGGGCGCGGTGCTCACGTAAAGATGCACTTGACGGTCTCGCTTCATCTGGTACCCACCGTCCGCGGCGGGTTCGATGTCCGACTGGGGTATGGACGAGCGAGGATCTAAACATTATCGAAGGTTTTTAATTATATTATTTATATTTATTGCGCATACGTTTAATCATCACTAGAGATCGCAATCCGGAAAAACGGATCCGGTAATCCGGCGGACCCGGCAACATTTAATTGTTACTGTATCCAGTACCAATATACCGGATCCAAAGGCCGGATCCGGTGCTAGCAGTTAGTAATCATGATGGTATCTGTCATAATCACATTTACCTATAAGACTTGTTTGTTAGCATTCTCAAATAGTTTAATAATGATTTTTTCAACACACGTTCTCATAACGGGGCTGTTTCATGCGTGTTTTTAATCTCAAAAACTAGGATATTGCACACTAGTGCGCAATTTCATTACGCACTAGTGTGCAATATTTATAACCCGATAAAATTCGGTTGTTCCCTGTTAGAAGACGTTTTATATACGTACAATGCATTCTTAATTTAGTCTGGTAGCACTTTCTTTTTCTCGAACAAATCGCGCGAGCCGCAAGGTGAGGTGAGGTGAGGTGAGGTGAGGTGAGGTGAGGTGATTATGAAGGTGACCAATACTGCCTCGTATGCAATGAACAACTTTGCACACTAGTATCATAATGTACTATTTCAACACACTGCCTCATAAAGTGGCTCTAATCCCATGGCAATTAGGCACATAATGACACCTATAATCAAACTGTGACTTTTTCTAACTATTATTCACGAGTGAGTAATAGTTTTTTTTTTTATATTATTAGTTGAGTTACGCTTACATTTGCGCTAAAAAGCTATCCATGAAAAGCCCAAAAAAAAGAAACCTCATTTTTTTAGTTTATGGCCGATGCACGCGCATAGGAAAACTGATTAATTTTTCCCGCCATTACGAAACATTTTTCACAACTCGTCTCGTTTTCTCTTTTGAAGTTATTTAGTTAGTTATTAATTAAGATGTCTGCAAATACAATTTATGAAGAAAATGGTTTTTTATTTAAGTATTATTTTATTCAGAAGTGTGTTGAAAAACGTTGTATGATACACGTGTGTATTGATGATTACCGTCCTCGGCTCCTTAAGAGCCTCGCCTGACGGCTCGGGCCTCAATGCGCCTCAGCGGTGATCGCCAACATTACACACTTGTACCATAATGTACTATGATCTCATTTCAGTTAATTACGTAAGGTTAATTGTATCTATTAGATATTATAGTTACTTGATAATTAATATTGTTACTTATAAATTGATCTATCTGTGAAAGTGAAATCTAGAAAGACTGAGCTACTCGTTACGTCGTAAAATTATTACTAGTTACCTGCGCTACTACATTTTAATTGTTTTCTTGTTGTATATTTGTCTTAACATTTGTTAGGAAATAAAGTCACTTATTTTGTACCAAAAAGCGAAAATCATGTTGATTTAATAAATCAATCAATCCGGTCGGATGCGGCCGGATTGATGGGAATCCGGTCGTATCCGGCCAGACTGGAAATGACGCCGGATTGCAATCACTAATCATCACACATACATACACATTCACACATACAAAAAATCAATTTAATTGAAGTTTTAGAAAATTTCCATTCATTATCTTAAAGCTTTTGGTTTTTAAAAGCTTCTTCAATTCAGACTGATACGCAGCAAACGCATTTTCAATTTGCCTCTTAAAAATAAGACGTCGTTCTACAGACGGATCAATGTCGATAAAGAAATCGCAAATTGGAATTCTTTTATTTTTATGTATGCATGTACTATTTATTAGATCCGCGAACGATAAGATTTTCAGCCGCGAATGAAGGAATTAAGTCACATTTTTTTGAACTGCGAATAGTGAAAATGCGAATGAAGAAAGCGCGAATAAGGAGCTTTGACTGTATAATAAATAAAAGTGAAAAGTAAAAAAACATTTTTTTTAATACAAGCTTTTCTTAAATGCGCTAAAAAGAACAAAATAAACTTTTACATATAAAAGCTTGTCGCTAGATTTACTTATAGAATACTTTTAAGGAAAATTTTTTTTTTTTTTTTTTTTTACTTTTAATTTACTTTCTGAATATAAAATCAAGCTTAGCAAACCCTGTCGTTTGACACCCATATTGTAGGGGTGCATTATAAATAATTAGTCCGCCATCTTGGAAAAGTCCGCCATATTGGATTAAGAGTGCCGTCACATGATCTATCGAGGTGCGCTTTGCAAGCCCTTTCATTTGATACCCATATTGTAGGGGTGCATTAAAAATAATTGATCCGCCATCTTGGTAATGCCGCCATGTTGATTTAGAATGACGTCACACACATAACCACGCATTGTCATCCGACTTACACGTGCATGCAAAATTTCAGCTCAATCGGAGACCGGGAAGTGGGTCAAATTAAGATTGCAAGATTTTCTTACATAGTTACAAGTGAAGCTGATATAAAAGCTTGTAACAAATGGAAAACTTACCGTCCGCCTCTGCGTACATCAAAAGCTGCGTGTACAGGTGTCGTTGCAGGCAACGCCGGGCCGCCACCTATGTATGGCAAACACGTGTTACTCGCTTGGCATTTTATTAAAAACTAGCTTTCTGCCCGCGGCTTCGCCTGCGTGAATTTCGGGATTGGGTCTATAGAGGGTTAAGGGTCATAGCTTTTGCCCACGGCTACATATGCGCGGAAGTCGGTTTATGGCGCGAAGATTTTATCGCGCTTCCCGTGGGACTATCCGTTTATCCGAGATAAAAAATAACGCAAAACCTTGCTCAAGAATCATTTTATCTATTGATGAAAACCGCATGAAAATCTGTGCAGTAGTTTTTGAGCGAAGCCTTTATTACGCATCCCGTGGGATCTGTCGATTTTTCCGGGATAAAAAGTAGCCTATGTTACTCGGGGATAATGTAGCTTTCCAAAGGTAAAAGAATTTTTGAAATCGGTTCAGTAGTTTCGGAGCCTATTCATTACAAACAAACAAACAAACAAATCTTTCCTCTTTATAATATTAGTATAGATAAAAATCAATATGAATGTAAATAATGAAAATGCGTTGCTCTTTTTTGCTAATGCAATTACTAGCTGGAGACCGCGACTTCGTCTGCGCAGGATTTGTATTACGAATAGCTTATAATAGCTATATTAGCGTGGCGTATGTCTTTATAAATAGGGTAGACGACTACAACTGATTATGGCCGTTTTTATACTACAATTATCTGATTTGAGCAATTTATATCTCATGAAAGTATGTCAATATAGAAAGGACACCATTCACCTTGTATGGACCTTAGGGCCCAACATGAACAGTAAAATTTTCACTTGTATTTTATTTAATATTATATATTAAAGGTTATAGAAGCATTCTACAAGTGTTTTTTTAGTATCCAGATGCACCAAAAGAGAAAAAACCGACCATAGATTCTGACACCACATTTTTTGTTCTATGTTCCATAGACAAGACCACTAACGTGTGTTGTGTGTTAGAGACAAGTCTAATTACCTATTAAAATCTTGCTTTTTATTTGAAATCTTTGATACTACCAAATGGTCATTAATATTTATTTAATATTTAATAAAAATATATGATAATTTTCTTACTCATCAAAAACGCTGTTCACAGTTGGGCGCAAAGTGAATGATGTCCTTTAAGTTTAATTATTAATTTATATTGTTTTTAGATTTCTAAAAAATGAGCAATTATTATTCACGTAATTCTAATGAAACGAACACATTTCTAACATTCTCACATTAAATGTAACATTTTTTATATAGGAAGTATACCTATAAACGAACAAATAACAAAGTTATTTTGATATTTGTTTATTCGCTCATACAAATGAGACGAGTTTACTGAGTTATGACGTCACGATTGCAGTGTTTTTAGTATGGAGCGTTTTCAAGCGACCCGCGACAGCGCCGCAAACATGGCGATGTATCTTCAAAGTAATAGGCGCAGGTGTACTGTTGGTTCTACAATATTTCTCACTTAAAAGAGTACTCTTATTATATATAGAATTTAAAAAATTGTCGTCTACCCAATTGTAGCCTATGTGTTATTCTTATGTATAAGCTATATTATTTGACGACCTCTGCAGTCGAGTGGTTGATATACCGGTTTCAAGGTGTCGCCATCTCCGAGGTCCCGGGTTCGAGTCCCGGTGGGGGCAGTTGTTTGTGTGATGAATGCGAGCATTTATACCTTAGTTATGGTTGTTAATACAAATTTCTAACAAAAATATTTATATATGTATGTCTATTTGTTACCCTAGATCCCATAACACAAGCCACAGAGCTTAGTTTAGGTAGAAAATAATGAAGTTATTTTCAAATTGGATCAATTACGGATAGACCGCTATCAAAAATAGGCCAATGCTCAAGCGATCGAAATTGAAACTCATCGAATTTGAGCGTGTGAACGGGTGAACGTGTGAACGAGTGAACATGTGAACGGATGAACGGTTGAACGGGTGAACGTGTGAACGAGTGAACATGTGAACGGATGAACGGTTGAACGGGTGAACGTGTGAACGAGTGAACATTTGAACGGATGAACGTGTGAATGGGTGAACGTGTGAATGGGTGACCGTGTGAACGTGTGAACGAGTGAACATGTGAACGGTTGAACGGGTGAACGAGTGAACGTGTGAACATTTGAACAGGTGAACGTGTGAACGGGTGAACGTGTGAACATGTGAACGGATGAACGTGTGAACGGGTGAACGGGTGAACGTGTGAACGGGTGAACGTGTGAACATATGAACGTGTGAACGGGTGAACGGATGAACGTGTGAACGGGTGAACGTGTGAACATGTGAACGGATGAACGTGTGAACGGGTGAACGGATGAACGTGTGAACGGGTGAACGTGTGAACGGGTGAACGTGTGAACATGTGAACGGATGAACGTGTGAACGGGTGAACGTGTGAACATTAGAACGGGTGAACGAGTGAACGTGTGAACATTTGAACGGGTGAACGTGTGAACGGGTGAACGTGTGAACATGTGAACGGATGAACGTGTGAACGGGTGAACGGGTGAACGTGTGAACGGGTGAACGTGTGAACATGTGAACGGATGAACGTGTGAACGGGTGAACGGATGAACGTGTGAACGGGTGAACGGGTTACGTGTGAACGTACGAACAGAGCGTTACCTCAGCGTGGCAGTCGTTGAGCGCGCGGCCGCGGACGGACATGTGCTCGCCCGACACGCACTTGGTGCCGGTCGTCACCGCGATCACCTGCAACCACACAGCTTCATCACCGACACACCACAACGTTTAAAAAGAGGAGACAACGAGTGATCGTCATCATCCCCATATTAAAAATTGTCCTATATACTTCCCGCGGCGTCAAACTACACCAAATTACACGAGAATGTAACAAACAGGCAGACGGACAAAGTTACTTTCACGCTTGCAATATCAAAATCAAAATAATCTTTATTCAACACAGACTTTCACGGGAACTTCTGACGTCAAACATACAATAAAATTTTAGGACTAGGAAATAGAAATAGCTAGCTAGAAATAGCTAGGAAATAGCTTAAGAGCTAAATGCAGGAAAAGGAAAAGTTCGTCGAAAAAAAAATCGATTCTTTTCTTTCCTGGAACAATCTCGACATTCAAATATATACAGTAACATTCTAGAACTCTCTCGGTGCTTTCATACGAGGCAAAGATTAAAAGTTTTTTTTTAAGTATACTTCCACAAGGCAACGCACGACCGCACATCGCCAAAAAGACTCAAATAAAATTAGAAGAACTCTGATAGGAAACCATACCACATTCGACGTTTAAGTAAAAACAAAGATTTTAATAATCTGAAAACAGAAGTGACAAAGATTTTTGATTCTAAACTTCCAGAGTTTTGGTCCAGAGGTATCAGCGACTACATTGTAAATAAAAACTAAACTTTAATAAAGAAAATTAATACAGAACATTTCTGTTCCAAATTTTTCGATGAACTTTTCCTACAAACTAATAGAAAAAAAAGAAAAATATTGTACAATTAGTTGAGAAAATTAATTGGGACACTGCCAAAAGGGACATTCACAAAGTTTTATTCGTACTTGCTCCACGCTCTTCGCGCCTCTAGTTGGAGATGGATGTGCAAGTGTGATAAAACCCCTTAAATCCTCACCCTGGCATCC
The DNA here is from genome assembly GCA_036419045.1 of Scirpophaga incertulas. Taxonomy (NCBI): domain Eukaryota; kingdom Metazoa; phylum Arthropoda; class Insecta; order Lepidoptera; family Crambidae; genus Scirpophaga; species Scirpophaga incertulas. The sequence continues at coordinate 1,356,582 of CM071636.1, read as the reverse complement.
TCGGTCCTGTTGTTAATGGTGATGACAATCCCTGCCAGCACTTTCCGCTTGGAGTGCACCAGATCACCTTTCATCACATCGTTGAACTTCTCGTTCACCAGCCTGGAAGCAAACATAGCACTTCAAGCATTGACATAATTATATTCTACCGATAGACAAGAACACTAAAGGAAAAAGTGTGTTCAAATACTGGTGAATGTTAGAACTATAATTAGCTACATCGCTAAATCTATGTGACCTCGTCTGACCATAGAAAAAAGACAACTGCTGCATCGCTTGTCGAAGTATAGATTTCGTTCAACCAAAACGTCGTAACCGCCGCTTACTTATGACGTTTTGCCGAGCGCAGTGAAGCATGACGTTAAAGCGCTTTGTATCAAAGAGTTTTCACCGCAGAAGCGATACCAAATTTAATAAGCACATTGTACCTCATACACTTATTATCTATACTAATATTATAAAGAAGTAAAGTTTGTGTGTTTGTATATTTGTTGAATTGTAGGGGGTAATCTCGGGATCTACTGGACCGATTTTAAAAATTCTTTCACCAATAGAAAGCCACATTATTGCTGAGTGTCATAGGTTATATAAAAAACCGAAAAATAAAAAGGCTTTTACGTGGTAGCCCGTTTTGCAAAGTGAATCGGAGAAAAAACGGTCGAATGAAAGCGTTTCTTACGAATGCTGCCTTAACTATGAAAGATATATTTTTGAGTTCTAGAGAAAAAATGTGGAGCTTGAAAATGCCTACAAAAAAGTCAACGACAGCATATGTCTAACTTTTATATTTAAATTACAAAAAGTATATTTTTTAACATTAGCAGAGACAAGTTAATTTTCTATATTAATAAAATAATTCAAATCATTAGGTCATATTTATTACTCATATATTCCGAAAAATTATGAATCTATGAAAACAAGTAAACTCATCGTCATAAGTGTGAAGGCCAAAGCAGCGTACGGCGCGCGATGGCTTCGGGTTTAATTCGGTTCGCGTTCGTGCTCGCTTCGGGGATTATTAATATTATTTTTTTTTTTTTTCCCACGGGGGACGGTAGTGAATCCTCATAGGGGGCGCGCCACCACAGTGGTCGCTATTGACAACCCCCTGGTGCTCGGACGACCTCGCACCGGATACCACCCGCAACCGGTCTACGGCGGATGGTTATGTTGGACTCCAGCAGAAGGCCAGCCTACCAACTAAACACTACCTACAGCCTTTGGTCGGGCAGAAAGCCTGGGACCCTATGGATTATTAATATTATGCCCAACGAAGTGGGCACGGGTCAGCTAGTGTTTTATAATAGAAGAAATGGCAACATAAAAGAAAACAAAATATTAGAACTTTATTTAATTATTACTACTATATAAATTTGTACCAAATAATAAAATATTACGAACTAAACATTTTATAATCACCCGTCTATACATATATTAACCTAAAGTCGCCGCGTACGCTTAGGAATGGAGGAACATCTGTATGGCTTTACTCTATGATTTTAGCAAGCACGTGCCAGCGCGGCGTCAATAAATACAAAATATTGTTATCCTTAATTATAATATTGTTATCCTTATTTCCACTTAAGCAACTAGATATTTTACTCACTTAAATTTTCAATAATTATTTTTGTTCAGGTTTACTATTTAATCGCTGTTTTAATTAGTTTATTGTCGGCCTATGAGCGATGCACACTGCGCGAATGGCGACGACTCACTGAGCGAGGTGCAGAGTGTACCCTGCACTTCACTGGAACGTAGTGAGTGTTCGGGCGGGCGAATCTAGTACGTAGTACATATATATCGATGACTTCAAGGAATTCAACATATTGTGTTGTATATTTTATTTATTGTACAAAGAAGGAAACAAATCATTCCCATATAGGGATATCTTCCAGTCAACATAAAAAAAGTGAAAAACATAACGGTGTGGCCGGAGCATACAGAAATGTAAACAAGATTAAACGATATATATTAATAATAATATGTTCCGAGCATCAAAGAGTCAATTTGCGCTTTATTAACGCTATGTAAAGTTGAAATTCAATCATATCTGTCAAAACAGTGTGCGTGTGTGCGTTGGAGCACAGAATACATCGTTGAGAGATTTAATGTCACGCTTCCAAGTTGAATAGTTTTAAATGCTTATATAATTATGTTTTATTTTATTTTTTATTCACAACGCCCTACCACCAGGGTGACGGTTCTGTACAGGAGAATTTTTTGCCCTGACTCTAAAATAAGTACCACTTTATAAATCTTTTTGACAGGACGAAGTCTGTGTGAAGAAACATAGCCATATTCAGTCTACTACTAATAAATTGCCAATGTCGTCAGTTGGCCATTCCTCTTTCTAGGAGAGTCCCTATACTCACTTGCCAATGTGGTCGGCCAATGTTTGAGGCAGGAAGCCGGTGAACACAGCAGGGGAAGAATTCGATTCCTGCCTTCCTTCCTCCAGAACAGCCAACGCTGACCTGGCAGCGGCCAACTTCGCCAGCTTCTTGCTTGAACCTACCAAAGTTAGCATGACGTGAATAATCTATTTCTATATTATATAAAGCTCGATTACCACTCACTGACTCACTGATCAGGGGTGTTTTTGAGGTGTTTAGAGGGTGTTTTGAGTGTTTTGATGTTAGGGTGGAATTTTCTAGATTTTTTAGTTCATAGAATGGGATAAAGGGTTTTTTGCCAGTCCAACATGGCGGCCCGCGCGAAATGTCAACTTTTCCAAATCGCCTTCGTTTTTAACGGCGTTTGGGGGGGGGTTTTTCTATATCTGACAGGCATGCAGTGCCGCTGTCAAACTGCGAAAAAACAAAATGGCGCCGCCGCCATCTTGGACTGAAAAACCCGTTTCGACCCGTGTTTGCGACCGTCGACCGGCGCGGCGCTTGCTTTTTTCCGGGATTTTCTTTTTTCGCGTGGTCGGGACTGTCCTCGACTTTCGGGAAATTTGCGGCGCGCTGCAATAGACAATATGGCGGCGGCGCCGGCGGCCATCTTGGATCGCCAATTTTGACACGATTTTCGGACCGGATTTTCGCCAAGATGGCGGCCTCCGACCGGGGTGACATGTTCCGGGCGGGGGTGGAGCTCGGCGAGCAGTGTTGCCAGGTGGGAGAAAATTTCTACCGTTTTTGGTAGTTTTCCCCCTAGGGGCCCAGAAAGGCGAAAATCGAAATAACGACTTTTGATTTTTTTCCATACCATGGGCCTATAGGCCGGCGGGGCCTCTATGACTTTCTGGTATTTTCATTTTTTACACTGGCAACACTGGCCTCCACGGAGGTTGGAAACTTTTCGCAGACCGACTTTGACCCGAATTGATCTCCCAGATCGGGGTGAGCTGGAGTCGCGGGACAAACGTCATCCCACCCCGTATACGGTGCAGATATTGGGAAAAATCGGAAACTCGGACATTTCAAGATGGCGGCGCCGCCGGCGGCCATTTTGTAAAAAGTTGCAATTTCGAAAAAATAAATCGCGGTTTTCGCGCGGGTTGCCGGCGTTTTTCGACTGACAACCCCGGGTGACCTTTTGTAGTGCTCGGTGGGGAGAATCGATCGGTGGGGTAATTTACCCCGATTTTGGGGTATTTTCCCCGATTTTGGGGAGAACGTAAATCGCGTGTTTTTCGATTTTCTTTCACATGGCCGGGTCGACCGGGCTCGCTGATCATTTTTACCACCATTTTGGGCCAGATATATGGCAACACTGGGCGCTGTGGCAGATTTCGTTTTCGGCGACTTTGCGAATTTTTTGACGCGAGCCGATGACAGTTGCGCGCCTGCAGTTACCGCCAATCGGTGGGCGGTTTAGTCTACTACACTGGATAAATTTGACATTTGACATTTTCAACATGGCGGCGGCGCTGGCGCCATTTTGTAATGGTGAATATCCTCTTTTTGCTTTATTCTCGCGGTTTTCAATCCCGGTACGGTGATATGGGTATCGAATGAAATGATTTTTTCAGCACTATGGAAGCCTATTAGTGGCAACGTAAAAAAAACCAATATGGCCGCCGGTCCAAAAAGGCCAAGTATCATTTGTATTGTAATCCCAACATTATGGGTATCAAATGAAAGGGTTTTGCAAGTCTAATACAGCCGCGTTAGAGACATTAAAAAAAATTCAAAATGGCCGCCGCTCTCAAAATGGCGGACCAGTTTTGTTTTTTAACCCATGCTTCATGGGTATCAAATGAAAGGGTTTTAAGTGTTAAATACAGCCACGATAAAGACATTGAAAAAAATTCAAAATGGCCGCCGCTCTCAAAATGGCGGACCGCTTTTGTTTTCCAACCCATGCGACATGGGTATCAAATGAAAGGACTTGACGAGTAGAACACGACGCCATTAGTGACATTTCGAAAATTTCAATATGGCCGCCAATCCATCTTGGCGACTGAAATTTTTTCGAGACTTTCACAATATGGGTATCAAATGAAAGGATTTTAAGAGTAGAACGGATCCAAATGTAATTTATAGTAAAATGACAATTTCTTTTTTTTTTTTTTTTACTTACCTCGATATGCTTTTGTGCCGCTTTGCAACTGTACAAGATTTTATTTGAAAATCGCAATAGTGAGCAGTGCCACCGCGAGGTGCGTGCACCTCGCGGCACTTACGCGACCACACTCACCGTGAGCTTCTTAGTGTATTCACAACCTCACACAGTTTTTTATTTTCTTGCGACATAAATGGTCACAAATTTTCACCTATTTTTGACCGACGGCCAAATGAAAGGATTTTAAGAGTAGAACTCCAAATGTGATTTATAGTGTAATGACAATTTATTTTTTTTTTTACTTACCTCGATATGCTTTTGCACCGCTTCGCAACTGTACAAGATTTTATTTGAAAATCTCAATAGTAGCAACGCCACCGCCGCACTCACGCGACCAACAGCGCCGTGAGTTTCTTTAAGTATTTACACCCTCAAACTTTTTTATTTTCTTGTGACACAAATGAAGACAATTTTTACCAATTTCGACCGACCGCCAATTTTATTTTTTCAGTAGTGGGATAGACCACACCACCGCGAGGTGCGCGCACCTCGCGGCACTCACGCGACTACAATCGATGTGAGCTTCTTAGTGTATTTTAAACTGCACACGCTTTTTCAGTTTGTTTTGACTTAAATGGAGACAATTTTTCACAAATTTTCGACCGACCGCCAATTTTTTTTTTCATTAGCGGGATAAACCACACCACCGCGAGGTGCGCGCACCTCGCGGCACTCACGCGACTACAATCGACGTGAGCTTCTTAGTGTATTTTAAACTGCACACGCTTTTTCAGTTTGTTTTGACTTAAAGGAAGACAATTTTTCACCAATTTTCGACGACCGCAATTTTTTTTTCTCAGTAGTGGGATAGACCACACCACCGCGAGGTACGCGCACCTCGCGGCACTCACGCGACCAGAATCACCGTGAGTTTCTTAGTGTTCTCGCAACCGTACACAGTTTTGTAGTTTCTTTTGACACAAATGGAGACAATTTTTACCAGTTTTCGACCGACCGCCAATTTTTTTAACAGAAGTAGGATAGACCTCGCGGCACACACGCGACCACAAACGCCATGACTTCCTTAGTGTATTTTCAAACGTAAACAATTTTATATGTAACTTATACTACATTTTGACAAAAAAGAAGACTTTTTTCACCAATTTTCGACAGACCACAATTTTTGTCAAACACAGCAGGGATGGACCACCCCACCGCGGGGTGCTTGCACCCCGCGGCAAGCAAGCGACGTCTAGTTAATATTATAAAGCTGAAGAGTTTGTTTGTTTGAACGCGCTAACCTCTGGAAGTCCTGGTTCGAATAAAAAATTCTTTTTTTATTGAATAGCCCATTTATCGAGGAAGGCATACATAACATCACGCTGCGACTAATAGCAGCGAAGAAATAATGGAAAATGTGGAAAAAACGGAGAAAATATCTTTGAGGGCTTCCGTTGCGTGCGCTGCGAAAACGGTTCTAGATACCAAAAAATATGTAGGAATGAATTATTCCTCTTAAAATGATCTAAAAAAATTTCCGCGACAGTATATGTCTATCTTTTAATGTTAACTCACTAGAATCGTTTTTATGGTAATCAATGAAAAGAAAATTAGTAATATAGTGCTAAAAATTGAAATTTATTAATTAGTAATTCACACATCCTTAAGTATGTGTGGCCCATATTTATACATGCTTGTGAATGTGTGACTCCACATTTATGCATTCTTATTTATGTGTGATCCCACATTTATACATTCTTATGTATGCGACCCCACATTTATACATTCTTATGTATGTGTGACCCCACATTTATACATTCTTATGAATGTGTGACCTCTCATTTATACATTCTTATTCATGTGTGACCTCATATTTATACAGTCTTATGTATGTGTGACCCCACATTTATACATTCTTATGTATGTGTGACCTCACATTTATAAATTCTTATATATGTGTGACCCCACATTTATACATTCTTATGTATGTGTGACCCCACATTTATACATTCTTATGTATGTGTGACCCCACATTTATACATTCTTATGAATGTGTGACCTCTCATTTATACATTCTTATTCATGTGTGACCTCATATTTATACAGTCTTATGTATGTGTGACCCCACATTTATACATTCTTATGTATGTGTGACCTCACATTTATAAATTCTTATATATGTGTGACCCCACATTTATACATTCTTATGTATGTGTGACCCCACATTTATACATTCTTATGAATGTGTGACCTCTCATTTATACATTCTTATTCATGTGTGACCCCACATTTATACATTCTTATGTATGTGTGACCCCACATTTATACATTCTTATGTTTGTGTGACCCCACATTTATACATTCTTACTTATGTTCGGCTTACATTTACACAATCGACGATCGATGTCTTTTGCTGGCTATAGCAGTAATGTACTATAAATTGTATGGGAAATAAATTATGACGACTTTCTTTAACACTGTGTGTATATATATATATATGTACATGTACATATATAATAAATATATTATATTACTCACCGTAACCTTCGAATTTCTGTTCTTTGATCTGGCACACCACTTTGAACCTCATGCTGTGACTCAGCTGAATGGGAGCTGGAAAAATTAAAACCAAACATATGTATATATAAAAAAATATTGCCATGTGTTTAAATTAAGTTTGAGCAAGTTAAAATATAACATTATTTTTCAGACTAGAGGTGGTACTAAATATATTTATATATTGTAGCCTATGTGCTAGTCTGATGTATAAACTATATTATATATAAGAGTAACAAACAACCATCCATACTAACAAACATTCGCGTTAATAATATTACATACTAGGCAATTTAACTTAGGTGGCTCCTCAAGTGCGCATGCAAAAGCCCTCCAGGTACTTCCCCACAGGCGTTAATACCGGACCCGTAGCTAGCCGAGTTGTCCACGGGTAATATATAATAGTATATTTCATTACTAGTACGGAATGGCTGCCATTGCAAAGAGTTCTGACAAATGTCGACAGTCGGAACGACTATTTTTAATACAGTTGCGAAAAAATGAAGCAATTTAATCAAATTATAAAAACACAATAAACTCAATTAACTAATCATTTATCTTATATATAAAATGAATCGCAAAATGTGTTGGTAAGCTCATAACTCAACAACGCCTGGACCAATTTGGCCAATTCTTTTTTGTTAATGTTCGTTGAAGTTCAAGGAGGGTTTTTACAATGAGGAAAATTCGAATAATTATCGGAAATACCCTAAAAACAGCCCTTTTATTTTCCCATGCAAACGTTTTCTAACTAAAACGTACAGTCGAATTGAGCTCTATTGTTATTGTATAAAGTTCATTATAGTTGAAATTCAATCATATCTCTCAAAACAGTGTGCGTGCGTGCGTTGGAGCACAGAATACATCGTTGGAGGATTTAATGTCACGTTCCAAAATTGAATAGCCACAAAATGTAATAGGTCATTTAGACTTTTTTTGCGATTTGTACTTGATGTACTGGGTAAACTGAATTGGTCAACGTTGGGTCGGACACTTGCAAGATGCAATTGAGAAACTGACAACATTACATTTCTCTTTATATTTTTGAATTGATGCATGTCGCTTATAATAGCTTCGTAACTATATCACAACATAATAGAGCATCCTAGGCGGTTGCCCTCAAACCATCACTGGGCACTTAATGATCGAAGCAATGTGCACACTTAGGCGTACATTATGTTCACACTAAAAGAAAACGACAGCTAGTCAATGATTTTTCTCGAATGTCGCTGGGTGTTCCCAGGGGCTCCCTACATGCCTGAGGAAGGCCATCCCTGAGGTTTTTAGTGGGTAGGCCTCCCCCTTCTGGGGAGGAGAGCCCCACATAACCGCCGGCTCGCCACAGCCGGGGTATGCAATTTAACGCATTTTCCCCAGGGGAACAAAAAGAAAAAAACCAGTCGTCAAAAAATTTGACAAAACTGACCATTTTCCAAAAAACCTGACTTTGACTGAGCAACGCCCAAAAATCTGACTTTGTCTGATTTATCTGACTAGTACCGTATACCCTGACTCGAATAGACACGATCCACCAAAACAGCGACTCGGCACTTCAGCACAGTCCACTGCTGCGTACAACAGTTACCTTGGTTCCCTTGGGTGGCGTCGAGCGGGGAGCCGTCGCCGAAGGTGCAGTGGAACGCCAGCCCGGGGTAGTTCTCGTAGAGCACGTTGATGGGGCTCTTGTGCACCTGGGCCGCTGCGCCGGCGCCGAACAACGCAGTAGCGGCGCACGGCCGCGCGCTAGCTGCCCTCACGCCGACCAAAACATCACTTTACACAAAGCTCTTTCAAAGTCTTTTTGACGCGAAACGTCTTCAAAATCGCGCCGAAACATACGGGTACCAGGTTTAAATAAGGGAGTGTGGCTGTGTTATGGACACGGCCGTTTGTTGTACGTGAATACGTCTCGTAACGGGTAACAGTACGCAGCAAAATGGCCTTCAAATTGGCGGGGCTCCCCCTCCACCGCGCGCGACGTGTTACAGTCTTTACTGGGCGTAATAAATTCTTTGATCCTTTAGCTATCCAGTGGTGTAATTGGAATTTGGATGGGGATGATAGATATGTAGCTACAACACTAAACTGTATCCGCCGATTTTGTTATCATTCGATTTTTTGATTTGCGTCCCTATGGAAGCAATTTTAAAGACGTATTCACGTCAAAAAGTGGACCGTAACGAAAAGGTCTATATCATCGTACCTATAGTCCATTTCAAATAAGATGATCTCTGTGACAGTTCGATTTCGACACTTGTAGAGAGGTAATACAGTGAAAATAAAATCGATTGTTTCTGTTAATCGATTATACTTTATATGGAAATGAAATCGATATTATCTTACTACCAAAACTTTGAGTATCATTAGTGTTTCTGTATTATATTGAAAGTTTTTGTTGATCAATGCATTTATCTTATGTATATAATATTATGTAAGTATAGTAGAAATATATCAAGTGTTTCAAAACAGTCTTTTTAGTTTTTTTCGAAATTTTATAAAATAGCAACAAAAACTTAAACAAAAACAGCAACAACAGTCAACAATAACAGAACACCACGCAAAAATCGATGAAAACACAACTCGCATACAAGGCTGACACACTCGTACTGACGCTGACGCGATTGTCAGGTAATCACAAGATGGCCGCCGATTATTCGATATTCCACCTCTATGTTTTTTTGACGTTCCGTTTCATGTTTGCGAATTGCATAGTTAATTAAAAAAGATTAATTTTTATTCTTTATTTCATTAAATTAAACTAAGCGATACTGTCTTCGTTTTATAAGTAAAATATATTTTATTTTATTATTTTTTGCAATGAAGCTACTATGAATAAAAAATATTAAAGAATAAAATTATTTTTGTTTGTCAAACGAAAAATGCGTAATTCGGAGCACGATGAACTGTGACAGAGATCATCCTAGTTGAAATGGACTATAGTGATTGCAATCCGGCGTCATTTTCAGTCCGACCGGATACCAATCAATCCGGTCGGATTGATTAAATCAAGATGATTTTCGGCTTTTTAGTACAAAATAAGTGAGTTAATCATATGTCACTGCACTTATATGTAGGTAGTTTATAAAAAATAAATCACAAATATATAATATCGACTTTATTTCCTAACCAATGTTAACACAAATATACAACAAGAAAACAATTAAAATTTAGTAGTGTAGGTAACTACAGGGTGAAATGGAAATCAATCGACAAAATTATCTAGGACATTTTGACCGTTGTAATGAAGGTTTTAATAATAATTAGAATCGTTATGAAACATTATGTAAGAAAATACAATAACGGCAATTATTACTAGCAACCTTATCATTTTGCGCGCGATGGTACCTACAGCTTTGCTATTGGTCGACCGGACAGGATGCGCGCGGGGAATACCGGCTGTTCGAATGGTCGGTCTCGTAGCGCGTAAGAACTTTATTACTTTGGTTTTGGTTTTTAAGTTGATGTTTCTTTGTTTCGTTTCGAAGCGGTCTCTTCACAAGCGTCTTTGTGGGGTTGCGCTGACGCCGCTCCGTACGCGCAAACTACCTAAATGCCTAGTGCTGACTTATGAATGAAACACCTGTACGTTTGTAAACAAAAGTGTCTATCGAATATTAATGTAATATTTTTCTTATATACTTTTTACATGTAATTTTTATTGTTTACGTTTTCTTATGTATACTTTACCCGTTTCGAGTAGTAGTATCTAAAAATCGTGGTTTATTTTTTGACAACTTAGATTGGTTTTTTGCCCTCACAAATATGATGTCTATTAGCACTAGAACCCCCCCTTAAAGTTTGTCGATTAATTTCAATTTCACCCTGTAGTAATAAGTTTACGACGTAACGAGTAGCTCAGTCTTTCTAGATTTTACTTTCACAGATAGATCAATGTATAAGTAACAATGTTAATTATCAAGTAACTATAATATCTAATAGATACAATTAACCTTACGTAATTAACTGAAATCAGATCAAAATCATTATTAAGCTATTTGAGAATGCTAACAAACAAGTCTTATAGGTAATTATGATTATGACAGATACCATCATGATTACTAACTGCTAGCACTGGATCCGGTACATTGGTACCGGATCCGGTAACGATTAAAACATACCGGATCCGTTTTACCGGATTGCTATCCCTAATCGTACCTTAATAATTACAAAAACTATTAGACTTAGAAACAAAAATGTGGTATGAATATTTCACTTATATAGTCAGCTCGCTGTTGTGATATTGTGAGTTTTTTTATTAAAATACTTAAAACACCGTAATCTTGTTTTTTTTTTTGACGTGACAACGTCTATTAAATTGGTACGGCGTGGAGTCATTCTCGAAAACACCGTAACGGCCGAATCTGACGCCACACGGAGCCACGCACATTACTCATAATAATTAATTTATGTATAACTTCAGAAGCAGAAAATTTAAACAAACTATTAAATAAAAATATAAATGTTATACATTACTTTATTTTAAATAATTTCATTGCACCCAGATAAAAATACCATGTAATAGACGTTGTCACGTTCAAATATCGGCAGTAGACGGAGTTCTACAGACAACCAATTTTTAAATTTTTAATTTCAATCTTTTACTTTAAAAGCGATTCCCTAACATAGACGTTTCACGTTAAAACCAACGGCCGTGTGCCCCGGCACAGCCCCACCCAATGTTTTCTTTCCTCAGGAGAGGCCGAGAATCCTCACGAGGAGCACGTTGAACTCCAAGCGACCGGAGCGGTCCGATCGCATGACCTACCGACTAAAGTCAGCCAAGCATTGGCGTCATTTAAATATTCATTGACTTTGTAATAGCCCTTACTTATTAGCGTCTTTTTAACGTGCACCTTGAACTTGTGAAAACGTAATTCGGCTACACTATGTGGAATCTTGTTATAAAAATTTATATTTATTTCATTTGCCCATAAACGAACCTCTAGTTGATTTGTATCTACAAATACTCATTTATTTATTTAGTAGCGTTCAGTCCGCGACTTCTTTCGCATAATATCAAATTTAAACCAGTTTTCCATAAAAATAACTTTCCTAAACTATGCTCACACCGAATAGCAAACTCGTTTTTATCAAATTTTCCCATGATTTTTTTAAAATTTTTATTAAATGCGGTATTCCATCATAAAAAAAATATACATTTCAATTATCTTATTAATTCAACAAATGACTATTTAGTATATAAAAAAAAAATTACGTGTACCAAATTATAAAATGACGAATGTCTATTTTAAGACAATTAACAGTCGCTTGACAGAACGCTCAAAGCGATTACGAAACGAGGCACGGTTTCTGCAAATCGTCGGCTTGGAAGAAGACTGTCATAACTAGAGATCGGATAATCGGATGCATATTTACCTAAAGCTAGTTTAAGACAAAGTATGGAAACGGCTTTTTATTGTTTTGTTAAATAAAATTTTTCACCATTTCTGTTTTTTTATTCAATTATTTAATTGATTATTGTTTTAGTCAAACTAGCTCACTACTTTCGTATAACACTCTTCATGTAATAAATCGTACATTCATAAATCGCACGGGGAACTGAAACTAAACTTCATGTAAATACGTATGCACAGTTGTATAAATGAACCCGGAGTCTCGGTCTTTTGAAAATAAATACCACGTGCTAATTTAGTAATTTTCAAACAATATCACTACGTTAAATTTGCAGTCCCGTATTTTCGCGGGATTTTTATTTAACAAAATGTATTTTAAAAAGCCGCTTCCATAATTTGTGAGCCAAAAATTAACTTTAGGTAAATATGCATCCGATTATCCGATCTCTAGTCATAACTCAAAAAAACGGAATGCTATGTTTTCGCAATGAACAACGAAAACAACTTCAATTTTTCTATAATAATAATAATAAATGTCTATATAATAATAAACCATAATAATATAACATAATAATAAACCTGTTTATATAATAATAACCATAAAAGCCACCTGTAAGGAATATGGTTTCTAATTATTTAATGAGATCAAGATCTGAGTACATTTTATTCAGTAAAATGTTTACATGCTTCCCTTATCCATCCTGACGTCATCAATGACTTCAGGATGGAAATTGTCAACGCGCTCAGGGTAAGTGGACGCCACTTTTTCAGCACTATTTAGAAATATTTTTTTCTCCTTCAAATCAACACCAAGCATTGGCATCATTTAAAAAACATTGAATTTGCAATTATAATTCAAATATAATATATACTTACCGGGACTGACCTCCTTGACTGTGTGAAGAACATTGATCCCTGGTTTTGGCTTGGTGTCCAGATTTTGGAAATCAGCTTCTGGGGAGGGAAACAGTCGATTAATTATTAAAACGCATTTACTGGAAAAACGTATCTTTGTTGAGATTGGATCATTTGTACCGGATCAGTACAAAGATTCGATTCAGTAAAGTGGTTCATTTGTATCAGTGACTGACACTGATACAAATATTCTAATACTAGCTTTTGCCCGCGACTTCGTTCGCGTGGACTTCAGGTTCGTCCCGTCTAGTCTAGTAATAAGTAAGAAATACGGTAACTAAGCACTGCAGAGCCCTAATCATAGGCCTATAGGTAGCTACTGCAGTATGCTCCTATAAACTACATTTAACGATCTTTTTCCTTTTGTGGGTTATTCCTAAGAGATAAACATATACCATCACGTACTTTTTTGTACACCTTTTTAAGTTGTACAATACTGTAGTAAATTGTTTTGATCTATCTTGTAGGATTCAGTCAGCGTTTGCAATGTAAGCGCAAAAAATGTAGCCTATGTGTTATTCTGATGTATAAGCTATATTGCGGTAAAGTTTCATTCAAATCCATTCAGTAGTTTTTACGTGAAAGAGTAACAAACATCCATACTTACAAACTTTCGCCTTTATAATAGTACTAGCTTTCTGCCCGCGGCTTCGCCCGCGTGGATTTCGGGATTGGGTCTATAGAGGGTTAAGGGTCATAGCTTTTGCCCACGGCTACATATGCGCGGAAGTCGGTTTATGGCGCGAAGGTTTTATCGCGCTTCCCGTGGGACTAAACAGATAAAAAATACCGCAAAACCTTGCTCAAGAATCAGTCTATCTATTGATGAATGAAATCCGCATGAAAATCTGTGCAGTAGTTTTCGTGCGAAGCCTTTATTGTACATCCCGTGGGATCTGTCGATTTTTCCGCGGATAAAAAGTAGCCTATTATTTAATCCGGACTTTTATCTTTACGTCTGCTAAATTTCAAAGCAATCGGTTCAGGAGTTACGGCGTGAAAGCGGAACAAACAAACAAACAAACTAACTCACTTTCCGATTTATAATATTAGTAAGGATTACACTGTTAGTAGCCCGCCCGTGTTAATTTAGATCCCACGGGAACAGATAAAAGGTGTCCTATGTCCTTTCTCGTTCCGCAGACTATGTGTATGCAAATATTAAATATTATTAAATAATTATATTGTTATTTCTTGCCCGTGGCTCCGCCCGTCGTTGCTCCGTCCGCGTTAATTTCGATCCCACGGGAACAGTAGCTTATTCTTCCGGGATAAAATGTGATATCCTTCCCCGTACCACAGACTATGTGTATGCAAATTTTCGTGATGATCGGTGCAGTAGTTTAAGCGTGAAGAGGTAACAAACAAACAAACAAACAAACAAACAAATAAACAAACAAACAAACAAACACACTTTCGCATTTATAATATTAGTTGGGATAATAGGATCTAATGTATGACACAAATACACTGATATAAATATTGATATTGATTCATTTGTATCAGTGACTCTGTGTCAATCGTGTAAGTGTCGCGTAGCGAATGAAACCGAGATGCAATTGAGCGACGTGCTCCGAAGCGCTCCGACTCTGAACTATTTACTTATCTCAATCGTGCGAGCGCCGCGTGCCGATTGAAACCGAGATGCAATTGAGTGACGTGATCTGAAGCGCTCCGACTCTGAACTATTTACTTATCTCAATCGTGCGAGCGCCGCGTGCCGATTGAAACCGAGATGCAATTGAGTGACGTGATCTGAAGCGCTCCGACTCTGAACTATTTACTTATCTCAATCGTGCGAGCGCCGCGTGCCGATTGAAACCGAGATGCAATTGAGTGACGTGATCTGAAGCGCTCCGACTCTGAACTATTTACTTATCTCAATCGTGCGAGCGCCGCGTGCCGATTGAAACCGAGATGCAATGAGTGACCGTGATCTGAAGCGCTCCGACTCTGAACTATTTACTTATCTCAATCGTGCGAGCGCCGCGTGCCGATTGAAACCGAGATGCAATTGAGTGACGTGATCTGAAGCGCTCCGACTCTGAACTATTTACTTATCTCAATCGTGCGAGCGCCGCGTGCCGATTGAAACCGAGATGCAATTGAGCGAATGATTCATTTGAAGCGCTGTTTGAGATTTGAACCTGTGAATCAATTGGAAGAAACGACTCACCGAGTCGATTCTGTAAAGATTGGCACATGGCAAAAGATGCCTTTTCACGCCTCTTTTGAAGGAACCCATGTTATAGGATGTAGAAAACACATACGCAGGCAGAGAATTCCAAGTGCGGGAAGTACGGCAGAAGAAGGAATCTTGGAATTTCTTAGTGCGGTGTGGAATGGGGGACGTAGTGTACGGATGGCTCCGAAGACCCTTACGTGTGTTTCTATAAAGGAAAATAGAGGGAGGGGTAAGGGTAAAGAGTTCTTCAGAGCATTCCCCATGGAACATCCGATAGAAGGCGCTAAGAGAGGCGATATCACGACGAAGATGTAGAGGCTCGAGGGTGTTGGTTGCCTCTACATCGCCGATTATGCGGGCGGCTGCAATCTGTCCAGAGCTTCGGGAAGGTATTGAGTGGAGCCGTCCCATAGGTGCGAGCAATTTACTAATATATGTATGTTACAAAAGATGAATTAAGTTTCTAACATCCCTCTCTCCCCCATAGGAGTAGGCAGACATCACAGCTTTCAACTTGTTACGGTCCAAACTTACTTCCCAAGCTTCTTCGACTTTCATGCACGCTCGTTGATTACGGATACTTCTGACAAAGATGTATAAATGGGCCAGTTTCACTTAGTAGGTGCGTCAATTAGTGTCTGTATTTTCGTGTGTGTATGGTTTGTTAGTATTATTTCACTTATTGAATTTTACTTGTGCATAGTGTAATATGTGTATTCCAAGTAGGTTTCTTAAACTTGTAAATTTTTACGTAACCAAAATACAAAAATCTCACTTTATAAGCTGTGCTTAGTGTGGGTTTTTTTTTAATTATTCCGAAATTTTGTATTCTTTTTTGGAAAATAACGATTACTATTATTTTTATTATTATACTTTGGACTAGGTTAATTCCATTGCTCCCGGAAGTAGCTTGGCGTTCCCGGGGGCTCCTACATGCGTGAGGAAGGCCATCCCTGAGGTTTTTAGTGGGTAGGCCTCCCCCTTCTGGGGAGGAGGCCCCACATAACCGTCGGCTCGCCACAGCCAGGGTAGGCAACTTAATGCATTTTCCTCAAAAAAAAAAGTTAATTCTATTACTCACCCGGGTTCTTAACGGGTTCATCGCTGGTGAAGTCCTGGCTGGCCAGGGGTTCGGGTAGAACCCTGCCAGCTCGGGCCAGCAGCGCGGCCAGACAAGCCCTCGCCGCAGAAGCGCGCGCTTCACGCTTGCTGTGACCCCATCCTTCGAAGCTCATATCTGCCACCTCCACGTTCAAACATATTGAAGGAAAGAAAGAACGAAAAGCGCCAATTAAACATATCAAAGCTAAAGCACAGAAGCGACCAAATGCGACTCCATTCAGCTAATTTATTTATCTATTAAGAGATAACAAACAGTCACAATATATATATTAATAATAATACGTTGGATCTATATCCCCGTGCACGCCATATAAAGGTTCGTGTCTTATAAAGACGCGTGATGTAAGCTACAATAATAATAAAAGGCGTAGGGAAGTGACGACCCCATCGCCCGCTGGTGGGGCATTTAATACCCCTTAACTGCCATAATGCCCCATCAGTGCAGTCAGTCCCTCTCAGGGCAGCATGTGGCGAGCTGTCGGTGAGTTGCGTCACCGAGGGTGCCGACGTGCTTCAGGGGGGCGTATGCCACCAGCCACTGTCTTGCCTTAACCAGCCGGACAGAGTGGAGTCGCAAGAGCATCAGATGCTCGAAGGGTGGAAGTGTAATAATGTCAGTGAGTGGCGAGTCACTACCTGCCATATTTAAAATCAATTAGGAGGCTTTAAGAAGGCAGGTGACCGGAGTCTCTTCCATAGTCCGGTTCTCATTACCACCGAAATTGAAATGCAATAGTCCACAGACTTTTTGACCACTACTGACAATAGTTTCTGTGCACTGTGTGTAACTGGGTGTAGTCTTTAGCTGCATTTTTCATGCAGATAGAGATTGGACCCAGTTGGCACACTCCACGCACATTTTCATTAAATTTCGCTTAAATCGCCTCTACGCGTTGGATCTGTATCCCCGCGCACGCCTTATAAAGGACCGTGTCTTATAAAGACACGTGATTTAAGCTACATAATAATATATTTATTGTTTCTCTCTTACAAATATTTTTTTTTATATTAAGGGATTCCCGAATAAGGCCTTTGGGAGAGCTGGAGTCTGTACTAGGTATAAAACCTGTATTACAGAATCTTCAGGCTCTCAACCTCAAAGATTTTAACAAGATAGCTGGAATCTATACAAAACTATCTTATGAGCTAAACAATAGGAAAATAACAATAAAACACATTTTGGTACATTATAAAACGTGTAAGATATTAATAAAAACATGAATGGGAAAGAATGAGTGAATGAGTGCAATTCGTGTGTGTGCGTGTTTGCGCGTGTATATGTGTGTATGTAGTTATGTGTATGTGTACACAAGTAAGTGTGAAAATAAGAAAGAAGAAAACTTGTAGTTGTTAAGTGACAGAGGTGATAATAAACTCAGTGGATTGATAATCGAACTCCATCAGCCATATATAGTACTAGCTTTCCGCCCGCGGCTTCGCCCGCGTTATATTCGAATTTCCCACAGGAAGGATATGTTTTCCGTCGGTAAAATTATCTTATTTCCTTCCTTGGGTCCTCGGGTTTTACGATTGGTATATACGGGGTAACCACCCCGTATATACCAAACGTAGTCCGTCCGACCAACTGACGTAACAACTCGAGTCTATCTGTGTATAAAATTTTATTTTAATCGGTTCAGTGGTTTTTACAATACTGCCATACAACCTTTCACCCCCTCCTTTCAACCCTTTACAGCCCTTTTCTTCTTTAAAAGGTAGCCTCTGTCCTGTCTCAGAATCTAGACTATCTGTGTACCAAATTTCATTTAAATCGGTTCCGTAGTTTTAACAATATTTCCATACAACCTAGCATCCCTTCTTTCAACCTTTTACAACCCTTTACAACCTATTTTGTATAAAAAAGTAGCCTATGTCCTTTCTCAGGCTCTAGACTATCTGTGTATAAAATTTTATTTAAATCGGTTCAGTGGTTTTAACAATACTGCCATACAACCTTTCACCCCCTCATTTCAACCTTTTAAAACCCTTTTCTGTTTTAAAAGGTAGCCTCTGTCCTTTCTCGGGCTTTAGACTATCTGTGTACCTAGTTTCATTTAAATCGGTTCAGTAGTTTTAATAATATATCTATACAACCTATTATCCCTCCTTTCAACCTTTTACAACCCTTTACAACCTTTTTTGAATGAAAAAGTAGCCTATGTCCTTTCTCAGGCTCTAGACTATCTGTGTGCCAAATTTCATTTAAATCGGTTCAGTAGTTTTGGCGTGAAAGCGGAACAGACAGACAGACAGACAGACAGAGTTACTTTCGCATTTATAATTTTAGTATGGATGATTTAGTTTGCAACATCCAAGCATGCTAATACTGGAACCAACAACGTTATCCACAAATTATAAAATAACAAAAATAGTGCGCTACATTTGACCTCGGCACCATACAGCACACACGCCACTCACGTATGTGTGAGTCACACACATATAAATACATACACCATAAACTGCAACTAATTTGTTTTATTTTTTTTATGTTTAAAATTATATAAATATGTTTAAAAATAAAAAAAAGTAGAGGTTCGTTTGTGGGCAAATGTATAAATTTTTATAACAAGATTCCACATAGTGTAGCTGAATTGCCTCTTCATAAGTTCAAGGTACATGTTAAAAAGACGCTAATGTGTAAGGGCTGTTATAAAGTCAATGATTATTTAAATGATGCCATGATTAAATGATGCTTGCTGTTTATATTATATAGCCCAAGCGGGGATTTTTGAAGTGACTCGAGCGTGTCAGAAAAATTATATAGGGAGGATCCTTGCATCCTTTAAAGTATCTCTACCAAGTATGAACCCTTCATTTATTTATTTATTTATTAAACTTTATGCAACAAAAAAATTACATAGGCGGGCTTAATACCTAAGGTATTCTCTACCAGCAACCTTTGGGTGGTGTGTAGATGTGGTGTAGGTGGAACGCGATTTTGAAAGGTCTATACTTAAATATAGCTTAAATATGAAGGTATCTATATGAATAAAATGCTGCAGGATACATATTATTATAAACTAATATATAATACAATATAATACATATATATTACGAACTCTTACACAGAATTAATATTAGAGTGTCCAGGACTTCAAAAGAAACTTTTTTTTGTTCAGTACTGTCGGACAAATATATGCGAGAAATACCTTTTTCCGGCGTTCTTGTAATTTTTACAATAGATTGCATTGCGATATAGATGTGTTTTTGTGACTCCCTGGGGGATACAAAAATAGACTAGCGTATCTGTGTTTCCATAAACTATAGATAAGTCTTTTTTTTTCTTTACGTTTTCGTTTTTATGTGTAATATAATATGTTTATAATGGTTTCCATCACATACCTATCAGTACATTTTGCAATATTTATATAAAAAATAATGGTACTTTAGGTCTGTTTTTATATGTTCTTTGATATTTTCATACTTTATAAGACTGTTTACTACCTTAACAAATAAAATAAAAAATAAAAAAAATAAAATAAAAAAATATGAAATTTTATAAACTATGTAGTAACATATAAATATATATTTGTACAGGTATAAATATATATTTACTTAAATAAATAACAACATATAAACTATGTATAAATAACTAACTATATATAAACTATGTACAATATATAAACTTCATATGGTGGGGTGTATTGTGTGGGTGTGTAGCTAGCTTTTTGCCTGTACGTTGGAACGGCAAGTTTATTTTTACGTTACAGCAAGTTTAGTTCCCTTCGGCGGAGGCTCGACCATACCATCAATAGGTGGAGCCGGCCCATGGGCGTCGTGGTCGCGAAGAATCGCGAAGCGCACCCCGCCACGCGCCCACGATACGGGCTCAGAGGACCCCGGGGGTTTTAGTGGGTCTCTCAGACCGGAGACCCACACACGGCCGCGTCTTGCCAGCGCGGTGTCACGGTGCATAAGGAGCATTCCCCCCGAAAATTAAAAATCTATAGTCAGAATTTTAATTAGATTCCAGATTTGACAGTTTCAGTGTTGCAACCTTATGACAAGTACTAAATAGTGACGTTGCGAAATCGTTCGATATGGAAATGGAATATTTCCGGATCGATTCTTCTCGTTATATTTGGACGTAGTTAAGCATAGTCCTTTTAAGTTATGAGCGTTTTCAAACGCTTACAGTAGTTTCTCTAATACAATGGTACATTTTTAATTATAATTTGTACTTTATTGAATCAAAAGAGTTTATATTTTAATTTTTGTTATATAAAATGAGTGGTATTTTTAGTTTTGAAGATTAATTGCCGATCTGAGACTTTTCTTTTATAATTGTGTGTAAAATAAATAAAAAATGTGATCATGAAGGAACATAACAAATAAAGCAGATAATGTAATATGGTAATAATTTATTTTATAATGTCGCCGTCATCGCTATCGCTATCGCTGTCACTTTCTGTAACATTTATTATAAATGTGTCTGTGATATTGTCAATTAACATATCTAGCCTACTCATTTTTTCCTCTTCTTTGACAACATGGGATACACATTTAGTCCATTCGGTAACAGTAATTTTTTGAATGCCTTCTTGAAATAAATTTCTCACGTCTGTCAATTTTGAATGTTTTATTTGTATATCCCGAGTTTCGTCTCAGTCCTAATTATTAGGGCTGGGGTGACCGTATCAGGACTAGGCCTTTTCGGTGGCTTCATACGCCACCCGCTTCAACGGGTGGGTCCCTGGGGTTGACATTCTGTCATGTGGCATCGTGTGTATATATATATATACATGTTCCTGGGATTTTTATTTCTCTGGGTCTTCTTGGATAGTTATAAGATCTCGTGGTAAGGCTCTCCGTCTTCCCTCGGGCGGTCGAGCGTGATGTGGGGCTAACTCTCTTATGAGCGTGTGCTTAGATCTGCTAGCACGCTCATACATAAGGCTTGCTAGTCTGCGGATGTAGTCCTCTATTTTTTCGCACTGGAAATCCCTCAGCAGTACCGAGTTTCGGACGTAGCGAGGGGCCTGCGCTATTGTTCTCAGTGCGAAGTTTTGCTGTGTTTCCAGCAGCTGCTTATATCGTTTGGCCTTGAGTAGCGAGTACCACGAGGGAGCCGCATAGGAGAGCCGGCTTCGGACATACATTTTGTACAAATGCAGTTTTGCTTTTACGGCAGATGCGATGTTAATAGTGGCCTTAGTGCCATTCTAGCC
Source organism: Scirpophaga incertulas (assembly GCA_036419045.1). NCBI lineage: Eukaryota > Metazoa > Arthropoda > Insecta > Lepidoptera > Crambidae > Scirpophaga > Scirpophaga incertulas. The sequence goes on along the minus strand of CM071636.1, from coordinate 1,334,773 downwards.
GATCTTGCTTTATTGATGGTAGAGTCAACGTGTCGCCCCATGGTCATATTTTTGTCAATGGTCACACCCAGGTAGGTGACCGATTGAGCCCAGGGGATACTGGTACCCCTGAGTGTTAGAGTGAGCGGAATGTTCCTCGCTCTACTCAACACTATGGCCTGGGTCTTCGACACGTTGACGGTCAAGCGCCATTTATCTAGCCATTCTGGCAGTATGTCCAGTTGTCGCTGCATGCGCTCTATCGCTGGTTTAGGCCTGATGGATGTTGTCAGGTAAGCCGCGTCGTCAGCATACAGCGCCAATAGTGAACCTGGGTTCACTGGTATGTCATTGGTATACAGCAGATAGAGCGCAGGTGCCAGGCAGCTGCCCTGTGGGACCCCAGCTCGGACCGGGCGGGCGCTTGACACTGCGTTTTCTACAGCCACTTGGAAACTCCGTTCTCTTAGGTAAGAGGCCACTAGCGTTACTACTCGCTTCGGAGTAGCAGTAGTGGCCAACTTGTATAGTAGGCCCTCGTGCCAGACCCTGTCAAAGGCTTTCTCCATGTCTAGGAGAACTGCAACTGGATGTTCCTTTTTGTTGATAGCAGTGGCCGCGTGATGGAGCACTCTCGTGAGCTGGTGTGTGGTGGAGTGCTCCGCGCGGAAGCCGAACTGTTCGGGTCGCAGGTTGAAATGAGGTGTCATCCTTGTCAGTAGGAGTTTTTCAAATACCTTCGACAGGGTGCTTAGTAGTGTGATCGGTCGGTAGCTTGCAGCGGAGTACGGGTTCTTTCCCGGTTTTGGGATGGTGATGACCCGCCCTATCTTCCAGATGTTCGGGAAGTGGGAGGTGCGGGTCACTCCGTTGAACAATCTAGTGATTGTAGCTACCGCACGAGGTGGCAGGTGTTTGAGGGCCTCGTTGGGGATGCCATCTGGCCCTGGGGCCTTCCTTGGTGGACACCTTCTCAGCATCGTCGCTACTTGCCCAGGGGAAAAGAAGATAGCTTCCTCCTCTGGGTGTTCGCCGGCTGGATTCTCTAGGTAGTCCTGTAGGTATCTCTGTACTTCTTGCGTGTGGCTGCTATTGGCATCCTCATTTGGGCTGAAGACCTGCTCGAGGTGATCAGCTAGGATTTCTGCCCGGTCCTTAGCGTTATACTGCATTGTACCATCGGGGGCCTTCAATGGTCTTACGGGCGCAGGTTTCCGTGTGAGCGTGCGACAGAGACGGTAGAGGTTGTTCGGGTCATCTGCCGCTTGGTTGATGGTATGTAACCACGCGTCACTACGGAAGTTCTGGATCTCCGTTTTGATATTTGATACCAGACTATTCAGTTTTTGTAGGAGTACTGGACATCGGGAGAATTGCCATATACGGCGGATCCTCCTCTTCTCCTCAATCATCTTCTGTACTCTTACAGGCAGGCGTCTTTGCGATCTGTGCGTTTCGGGTAGTTGTGAGGCTTGTAGGGCATGCGTGATTTGCTCTTGCAATATACGCGCAAGCTCTTCCACTTCCTCACTGTTAGTGACAGGCATCGTATGGCAGTCCTTGGAGAGAATCTGATGGTATTTGACCCAATCGACTTTTCGCCTTCTAGTAGGCACCTCTATCCTGGTCGGTGGGTGGTATTTGACCAGGATGGGTTGGTGGTCTGAAAGTGTGTGGTCGTCCAGTACTGTCTGCGTTATGGACGCTGCGTCTATCCTAGCCGTCACCACCAGGTCGATGATGTCGGGTAGATACGCAGCGGCATACGGATAGTGAGTGGGTACGCTTGGGGCCAGCACTTGGTAGCCCTGGGTTTCGGCATCATCTAATAGTAGCCTTCCGCTGGCACAGGTGGTTGAAGCGTGCCAGGCGGTGTTTTTCGAGTTGAAGTCGCCGGCAATGATGGTAGCTACCGGCGACTCTATCAGCTCATGGATGTCTTTGATTTCTATTAGCTTTGCTGGTGGTTTATAGAATGCATATATATGCGTTTTCCCCATGGTGGTCTCGACCTCCACTCCGAGGCCGTACGAGGTGGAGAGTGACTTTGGTGGTAGCGGTCGTGGACAACTTGATTCTTCACAAGGACTGCTAAACCTCTATACGCATATCCCTGCGGTGACTGTTCGTCCTGCCTGTATGTCTGGTATCCTGCGAATTTCATCACCATCTGTGGTTTTAGATGAGTTTCGCTTATCAGGACTATATCAGCCCTGTGCTCTGCGATTATCTGTTTAATGAGAACCTTCTTGGTGTCATTGAGGCCCCCGGCATTCCAGTGTATTATGGATAGTTGGTTTCTATCCATATTGTGCGACGATCTCTGTTAGTCCTTGGACTATGGCCGGGACTGGGCTCAGTCCCTCGGCGACGGCCGTCAGCACATTACCCAGTACCTGCAGTAGGGTCTGCAGGCACTGGACAATGTTCTGCTGAACGTTTCGTTGCTCCTTTGCCTTTGCGCTAGGCTTCGCCTTCGTCCCTCCGTGGAGGGCGGCGACCACCGGCGCAGCGGGCGGAGCTGTGGTTGTTTGATCCCTTTGTCCTCTCGGTGCAGGGATCGGTTTGGCCTGTTGTGGCCTTCGCGGTTTTCCTGGTCGCTCAGGCTTAGTGGTCTCCTGTACCTGGGCTGGCTCGGCTTCGGTGTCGGTTTCGGCAGCAGCAAGTGTGGTTTTCCTTTTGCTGCTGCGTCGTTTCTTCTTGACCACTCTTGCTCGACCGTCATTCGCTGCGGCCATTAGCGATGAGGTGGCTGTCGGTTCTTCTGTCCCTACTATATTCACTTCGGGGCGGACTGCTTGTGCTTGGGTGGTTGTCTTTGGTGCGGTGGTTGTTCTAGCGACAGTACCCACGCGCCTGTTTCTGGCCTCTTTTTTATAGACTGGGCAAGCAATGCTATTAGCAGGGTGCTCGCCCAGGCAGTTTGCGCAGGTGGCTGGTTCTTCCCTCGGCGCGTGGGCAGTCTCGTGCGGCGTGTGGGCCCCCGCATCGCACGCATGCTTGTGCCCGGTGACAATTTTTGGAGGAGTGCCTGAAAGATTGGCACCGGTGGCACTGTGCCGGGCCCTTTTTTCCCCTCCAGGCTTCTATCCTCACCGTGGGCATATCATATAATGAGGTAATCTCATATATTTTGGGCGTCGTGTCTGGCGTCCTCTTGATTTGTGCGAAGTATACGCATCCCGGCCGCCCCTGTCTAGCGTTGATTTGCTTGACATGTTCGGCCGTGATCGAGTACTCTTCTTCCAGGCTTTCTATTATAACGTCTGGCCTTGTGTTCGGCGGTAGCCCCCTGATGGCCACCTTCAGGTTCCTGTCCGCCGGCAACGAGTAGCAGAACCAGGAGATATGCTGTGTCTTCTCCAGTTCTGTTAAATATCGTTGTATCTCCCTGTATTCGTGTTCGGTACGAGGGAGAAACCTTATTCCTTGCCCAAAAGGTCGGGCATTTGGTGGTAGGCCGATCTTGGCTTTCAGCGCTCTAAAGTGAATGTGCCAGTCTGGCAACGATTCAACTATTAGAGGCGGGTATTTCTGTTTTTCCTCCGCAACAACAATATTTTTGTTTTGGTTTGGAGGGTAGGCGTCGGTGACGTTCTTGGCGTTGCTCTAGGTGACGGTCTGGGCGGCGACAGGCTAGTTGTTAGCCTTTGCTTCGTCGTTGGGTTCGCGTTTTCCTCGTCGTCCTCATCGCTGCTGCGTTGAGAACGCTTCTGTGGCTTCATTGGGAAGGGTGGTGTCGCCTGGCGTACCCCCTTCGGCGAGTAGGTGCGCGTAGTACCTGGGGATTCAGGCATAGGCGCCGTTGGTTGTCCTTTGGCGATAGTCAGCTTCTGTTTCCTGCGCGGGTCGCGCGGTGCAAGCTCCGAGGGCTTGCTGGCGGTGCTCGCGTAGGTTTTGGAGGTTGACGGCGTCGGTGGTGGCATTAATTCCTCCGTGTGGGTAGTTGTGAAAAACTTCCCGGTCGTCTGGAGCGCTTGTGCTTGGGACTGGGGGGTCGGCATAGCGCTTCTCATCGTCGGCGATTGCTCCCGAGAGGAGGCGGGCGACGATGCTGGTGTTCCCGGTCTCGATCGTGAAGGCGTCGGCGTAAAAAGTAGCTTCGCCTGCGATCCAGTTCGGCGGTATTCTAGCGACGCTGGTGGGGTGAAGCGTCCCTCTTCTCCTCCTTCCTGCGTTGGCGTGTAGGGCATCTGGGGTCCGATGGCCACATCGCGGCTGCGCGGAGGTTTCGGCGGCTGTTGTTCCGACATTTTCTTCAAAAGAAAAGGTGGGTAGTTTTGGTTCTTGGTGGGGCGACCGACCCTCACGTCACAGGTCTCCCGACCGGCCTTCGCCGCCCGGGAGGGTCCCACTAACGGAAGATCGGCCAAGAGCGGAGAGGTTCTGTGCGCGTAGCAGATAAGGTATCCAGGGAGCTGCTCGAACGCAAATGCACAGAAGACAGTCCTGTTTTATTGTTTTGGGCTACATGCCCTTTTACCTGCGCCATATCAATTCGATAGGGTTTTAGCTCGCAATTGGTAAGGGGGAGCCTTAAAACCGTGATCCCATGTTGTGCTGCCATTTCGTCTACAGCGTACTTATTAAAAGACTCGTTATTATGTGGAATTAGTTCTAAAAGCGTAGCTTTTACCATATCTGGTTCGTAAGGAATATTTTTATTTAAAAGCCAATCTTGAATGGCAGCTTTTTTCCAGCTCATTTTTGGTGCAGTTTCCAATTTCGGGAGTGGTAAGGTGCATTATCCATCACCACAATTGAGTTTGGTCTTAATTTTGATAAGACTCCAGCAAACCGATTATTACCGATTGTTTACCGATTTTTGTGACATCACTACACTATTATATTATGTATCATTATTTCACAAAATGACAGTAGCTAATGTCAAATCTGGAATCGAATTAAAATTCCGACTATAGGATTGGAAGATTAACGTCTGTACAAGCATTTTTTGACGTGAAACGTCTTTAAAATCGCACCGAAACATACGGGTACCAGGTTTAAAAAGTGGACCGTAACGAAAAGGTCTATGTCATCGTACCTTAATAATTAAACAACTATTAGTCTTAGAAACAAAATTGTGGTGTGAATATTTCACTTATATAGTCAGCTCGCTGTTATAACATTGAGTTTTTTATTAAAATACTTAAACATCATCAATCTTGTTTTTTATTTCAATCTTTTACTTTAAAAGCGATTCCCTAACATAGACGTTTCACGTTAAACCCAACGGCCGTGTGCCCCACCCGATTCTTTTTTTATGTCTGGCGGTAAGAATTTTTTCATCCCACCACCTCGGAAAGTGTAATTTTGCGCTTCGAAATCTGGCTGGAAAATTCTATTTTATTCGCTTGAGCGGCAAAGTAGATTTGAATTTAGAACATCACATATAATGTGTACTCAATATAATTGTAAATTCAAACGTCATTAAACCTATTTAATGTAACCTCTATGGTGCCAAATTTATGATTAGAACTTTTTAAAATGTGAAAAAAATTAAATTTTAGAACCTCTTGGTTTCTTTGTTTTATTTGCGTGCTTCGCGCCATTCTAGTTTTTCACGTTTTATTGCTTAATATAATTTCATTTTATTATAAATAGGGTATTACGCACTATGAAAAATAAAATCTAAATTTATGTTTTTATAGTTCATATATGAAAAAACAAACGAAAAATATTAATTTCTATTCATAAAACTGCAAAATAAATTAAATATTTCAATTTGAAAATACAAGTTTTTTTATCTGTGCTTCGAATGTCAAAAACGCTGTACGCCATGTTTGCATTCGCTGTGACGTCACTGGACTTGTAAATAAACAACCTCGTTTTTGTTGTACATGTCTACTGTGTAATTTATTAGATAACGAAGTTTCTCAGTTATTATACGAAATATTTATTTCGAAATATTTCGTTATTTATTTCAAAATATGTTTATTTCTTTCAGCGAAGCGTAATGTTTACAATGCCCGTGACGTCACAGACATGGCGGCCTGAGAATTGGCGTTTTTCGCGCCCAAATTTGAATTGTAAAATTAAAACACGTTTTTATGAAATAATTGGAATAAAAAAAATGTATTTATATTTTTTTGTGGTATTTTATCAATAACAGATTAAATTAAAACACTTTTGAATGTAGACTGTAATACCCTATTGTTTTCTTTTCATTTTGTCATTTCCCTCGCTGAGATAGGATGAAAAGTTACGTATGCACTCGAGTGGAAAGATTTTTCACTTGTGCTCGTTTGTTTCCCTCGCTGACGCTCAGGATTCTAATTTAGAATCACTCTCTGCGCTCGTGATTCAACTTTAAATCCTTCGCTTGGTCGGTCATCCAAATCGAGCACGCGGTTAAAAAGGAACTTTCCACTCTTCTATACATATAATAAGACATAAAAATAATTTTGTCTGTACATTTAGTATTTTTGACTGAAATGGATAGACGGGCAGTTAAATAGATTATTAGAAAGCAAAAAAAATTTTTTTTGGAATTTTTGTCTGTCTGTCTGTCTGTCTGTCTGTCTGTATGTTTGTTCACGTTTATCTCCGAAAGTACTGAACCGATTTGCTTGAAACTTTCACTATTTGCTTTGTTTTAACTCAGAATAATATCTAACTTTGTTTCATCAAAATCGGTTCATTAAAAAAAAAGTTATCGTCATTTTAATGAATCTATACTAATATTATAAAGAAGTAAAGTTTGTGTGTTTGTATATTTGTAAGGGGTAATCTCGGGATCTACTGAACCGATTTTAAAAATTCTTTCACCAATAGAAAGCCACATTATTGCGGAGTGTCATCATCATCATCATCATCATCATCAGCGGACGGCGCGCGATGGCTTCGAGTTTATTTCCGTTCGCTTTCGTGCTCGCTTCGGGATTATTAATATTATGCCCAACGAAGTGGGCGCGGGTCAGCTAGTGTATAATAAATAACTATTTCCCCTAGCATTTCCCTCGAAGAATAAAGAAGGTCGCATAGTTACCGTGACGGAGACGGTGAAGCTGGGGCAGTGCGCGGGCCCGCCCTGCCGCAGCACGGCGTACGACACGCGCACGCCCAGCTCGTTGAGCGCGGACACCGGCGACTTGCCGCCCGACTCCACCGCGTCCGCTGCGTTCATAGTTACCGTGACGGAGACGTGAAGCGACTGGGGCAGTGCGCGGGCCCGCCCTGCCGCAGCACGGCGTACGACACGCGCACGCCCAGCTCGTTGAGCGCGGACACCGGCGACTTGCCGCCCGACTCCACCGCGTCCGCTGCGTTCATAGTTACCGTGACGGAGACGGTGAAGCTGGGGCAGTGCGCGGGCCCGCCCTGCCGCAGCACGGCGTACGACACGCGCACGCCCAGCTCGTTGAGCGCGGACACCGGCGACTTGCCGCCCGACTCCACCGCGTCCGCTGCGTTCATAGTTACCGTGACGGAGACGGTGAAGCTGGGGCAGTGCGCGGGCCCGCCCTGCCGCAGCACGGCGTACGACACGCGCACGCCCAGCTCGTTGAGCGCGGACACCGGCGACTTGCCGCCCGACTCCACCGCGTCCGCTGCGTTCATAGTTACCGTGACGGAGACGGTGAAGCTGGGGCAGTGCGCGGGCCCGCCCTGCCGCAGCACGGCGTACGACACGCGCACGCCCAGCTCGTTGAGCGCGGACACCGGCGACTTGCCGCCCGACTCCACCGCGTCCGCTGCGTTCATAGTTACCGTGACGGAGACGGTGAAGCTGGGGCAGTGCGCGGGCCCGCCCTGCCGCAGCACGGCGTACGACACGCGCACGCCCAGCTCGTTGAGCGCGGACACCGGCGACTTGCCGCCCGACTCCACCGCGTCCGCTGCGTTCATAGTTACCGTGACGGAGACGGTGAAGCTGGGGCAGTGCGCGGGCCCGCCCTGCCGCAGCACGGCGTACGACACGCGCACGCCCAGCTCGTTGAGCGCGGACACCGGCGACTTGCCGCCCGACTCCACCGCGTCCGCTGCGTTCATAGTTACCGTGACGGAGACGGTGAAGCTGGGGCAGTGCGCGGGCCCGCCCTGCCGCAGCACGGCGTACGACACGCGCACGCCCAGCTCGTTGAGCGCGGACACCGGCGACTTGCCGCCCGACTCCACCGCGTCCGCTGCGTTCGCCAGCGCCTGCAACGAACCCTTTAACCACCCTCTGTTCTCGATTCCGATATCTGCCTTGTTCATTTACAATGAGCTTTTATGTCGGCTTGCATAGTCTGCTTACTTTGGCATGCCTTTTTCGCTGTCAATTTTTTTTTTTTATTTATTTAGGACAACCAACAAGACATACACTAACACAATGTTCATGGACACTATACTTAAAACTATACTAAGTGCTATCTTAATTAAAGGTTGCCACGGCATGCACTAACTACGAGCAAATGTAATTAAAAATAAATAAAAATCGAAATGGAACACAAAACAAAAAATTATATAAATTTATAGGAAACTACATGTATACACAGGCGGATCAAAGGCGCGCGAAAGATTCAACTACTTTTATTTGTAACTGTACAGACTATCACAAAAGATATCAATGTCGGAGTCGTTACTCTGAAACAAGGCATTATACTGATATTGCAATCTATTTATGGATGGAAAATGCTGAGCGTTAGTCCTAGATAAGTGTGGTTGAAAAGGCTTATATCTAGATGACCGAGGCATATTGTAGGGTACAGTAAAGTTTATTTCTTGTAATATCTGAGGGCAATCCAGACAACCATTGAGTAATTTGTATAAGAACACCTGATCTAGTAGTAGTCTTCTGTTTTGAAGACTATGTAATTTGAAAAAAGATAGGCGCTCTTCATACGTGGTGAGTATTTTAGCATTCTACACTGGAATGTTAAGTGCCGCACAAATCTCTTCTGTATGCGCTCTAATCTTATAATGTGGACATTATAGAAAGGTGACCAAACCTGACTACAATACTCTAATTGGGAGCGAACAAGTGTCGAGTACAATAATAGTTTTGTGGATGGTTTTCTGAAATCTCTACTATTCCTCAAAACAAAACCCAGCATTTTATTTCGTGTGTAAGGGGGGCTGATATGCATCACTGCGACCTATTAAGATCTATTGTGACCAGCCTCCTATATAGGTTCTATGTAGCCCTACAGTAGCTCCCTTAACTGGGCACTGACCAAGAAAGATAGGATGTTCCCAGTTCGGATTGTTTTTATTTCATCTGGGTCAAGGATGTGTTTCCCCAGGTGTCTGTTTCTTTTGTGAATCAGCGGTTCACAGTAGCACAAGAGGTGAATTGGTGTTTCACGCTCTTGTTCGCAGACTCTGCATGTGTCAGTGTCCTTTAGTTTCATGTTGTAAAGGTGTCTATTCAACTTGCAGTGACCGGTCAAAGCCCTAACCATCACGCTCAAGTTACTCCTGTTAAGCTTTAATAGCTCGTCAGTGCGTTTGCGAGAGTATGGTTCGATTAGTGCTTTTGAGTGTGTCATCCCGACGTACTGTGCCAGTCTGCTTTCGCCTCGTTAAGAAGGCGAGTTTTCAGGTATTGCATGGCCTGGTTCTTTGAGATACCACAGATAGGCTCTGGGCCGAACTGTATTCCTTGAGCCGCAGCCCTGGCTAGTTCATCGGCCTTCTAATTGCCGGTTATTCCTTTTTAGTTTCGCTGTCAAAGCGCGTCATATAATTTGAAGAAATTTTTTTACCATCCTAGCGGTCCGTGACCGTCCGTAAAAAGACTGCTGAACATAAATTATTTACAAGAAAATTCAGGATTGCGTATACGGCGTGGACAGCTGTAGCAACCTAAGCAAAGGCGACTGCACTGAAGTACGGCGGACGAAAGGTAAGTCGCATAGGCTTCATTATGTATTGTCAAGGCTGATAATATTAAGTTCTGGAAGCGTCGTTGCAGCAAATCTGACTCCTAAACTTACAGTCCACATAATTAATCGCAATTTATACCGAATTTATTACCCTTGCAACATGCTCTCGTGGAGTGCAGAAGCGGGGTCGATCAACGCACAAAACTTCCCCACTTTCCAATACGGGGAGTAGATCAGAAGCTTACTGTAGGATTTTGACGTGAAACGTCTTTAAAGTCCCGCCGAAACATGCGGGTTTAAAAAGTGGACCGTAACGAAAAGGTCTATATCAGTGGTTCCCAACGGGGGCGCTGCGGACTTTTTGGGGGGCGGTAGCGGATTCAGAAGCAAATGATAAGCAGTCAAGAAAGAGGAATGGTGAAATAAAAATGATTTAATAAGGGTTAACAAGCAGATTTAAATTAGCATTAATAATAATACTAATAATGTTGAAAGAATGAATGAAGGAAGATTAACGAAAGAGATACACAAGGTAAGAATGATAGGACGAATCGGTGCAGGTCGACCTAGGCGAACATATCTCGATCAAATCGAAGATGTCCTAAAGAAAGGCCGGGTCAAGAGTACTCGCAGCCGACGAGCATGCATGAAGACGCTCGTGAAAATAATAGGGAATTAATCTCTTTTTTGAAAATAATCTTAATTTGCTCCTTGCGTGTCAGTAAACCATATACTAAAAATATAAAAATTTTATACACTCATTAAGTACTATAAAAATTGCATTAAAATTTAATATTTTCAAATTTCGCGCGTAATTAGACGAAGGCGCCGCACGAGTTGTTACTCTGTAGCGATGACGTCAATACGGCATGTAAATAATAAACAAAGCTCTCTGTTTGATGCTATGTATTATTATATTCATAATTTAAAAAGAGTTATTATCTTTTATATATAAACAACTAATAAAGGAACAATAATAAAAGAGTAATACTGACATCGATGTTTTAATACTCCGTAACTCGGCAGAACAAAAGTCGGGATTTGCAGCAAAGAATTTTCCGACCATTAATGCATTTATTTTTGGTAATCTCCTTTTACAAAACTGCTTTCCACAATGTGACTCACGTGCGATTTCAATTTAACTTATAACGTATTTATAACGTTCTCTTACATTAAAAAAGCAACCTACAAACGTGCTCATCGAAAAGGAGGCGGAATAATTATTTATGTCAAAAAAAGTCTTCGATTTACTCCTAAAATAACTAACACTCACACATTTGAATATTTGGAAGGCACTTTAAAAACTTGTGACAATAATACGATAGATGTGTGTGCAATCTATAGACCACCATCATCAAGCAAAACTATATTCATTCGAGAATTTAGCAACATATTGAGCAAAAATTTAAAAAGCACTATGGTAGTTATAGGCGACATGAACATCGACCTTAAAACACATACACCTATCAGAAACATGTATTTGAATATGCTGTCCGCGTATGGCTTAACGTGTGGAATATCGGATTATACAAGAATAGAATCGCGAAATAATCAAATAACAAAGTCGTGCATCGACCACATTTTTATACGCTCACACACGTTAACACCGTACACGGCGGCACTAGACACTGTTTTGGCAGACCATCGCGCGACAATGTTTTGCTTCACTGGCGGCTCGTCCGACCACTGCGGTATACAGGCTGCGGCAAAAACTAAATGCATTTATGACCGAAAAATTATGTATGACGTACTTAATAATATAAACTGGAAAGAAACTGACAGGCTAGTAACCTCAAATGCTATTTATGATTACATATCAGATGCTTTCAATTGTGCTTTAGAAAAGTCGAAACGCATAATACGCATTAATAAAAAAAGTAAAAAAAACTTTCCTTGGATGAATGAACACATCGATAAATTATGTAAAATGAGAGATGAATATTTTAAGCGATGGAAACAAGACCCCAGCAATAAAGTGTTAAGACTAGAGTATAATAGAGTGCGCAATAAATTACATAAAATCATAGAATATTATAGAAATATATATTATAGAAGTCAAATTAAGACTAATTACGGAAATCCAATAAAACTATGGAATATAATTAACTCAATCGCTGGTAAAGTGAGACAGTCTATCGATGGTTTTATCATTGAGGCATTCAGCTCTCAAAAATCATCAACCCTCGAATTATCGAATAAGTTTGCCGTAGGATTTGATAATGCCGTTAAAATAATTTTGCCGAATTGTTCTACATATCTCCTTAATAACCAAACAGATACGCCAGTCAATGTCAGTATGAGATTCCAGAAAGCTACACCAACAGCAATACAGAAGCTGATCAGATCACTTAAGGGGAAAAGAGCACCGGGTCTAGACGGAATTCAAATGATTGATATACAAGTTATTAGTGATAAAATTGCATCTTCTATTTCCAACCTAATAAATGTCAGTATAAAGACGGGAGTGTACCCAGATAAATTGAAATTGGGATGTGTGAGACCGATATTCAAAAGGGGTAAGAGAAATGATGTGAATAACTATCGGCCGGTTACGCTACTGTCGGCAGTAGATAAAATTGTTGATAAGTTCTTTTGCAATCAAGTTTACGATTTCTACAACAAACACTCAATTATTGGTGAGTCTCAGTATGGTTTTCAACCAAACAAAAGCACCACTTTACTTTTGTCAGGGTTTTCAGACTACGTCAATACTGCACTTAACGATAAAAAGCATGTTCTTGCCCTCTTTATCGACTTTTCACGTGCTTTTGATACGTTGGATCACCAAAAACTAACACACAAGCTGGAGAGGTCGGGCCTGAGGGGCCCCGTACATGAGTGGTGGGTCGACTATCTTAAGAACAGGAAATATAGAGTTCAAATCGGTGGTAGTCTTAGTAACGAAGTATCCGTAAACGTTGGCACGGCTCAGGGCTCAGTGTGTGGCCCACTGCATTTTCTATCATATGTGAATGATATGGACACAATATTTCGCAGCTGCAAGGCACTACAATTTGCTGATGATACTTGCCTGTTAATCACAGGCCATGATTTAAATGAAATCAGCTCGTGGCTTCAAAATGACTTTGATAGTCTTAATAAGTGGTGCCACGACTGGGGGCTTGTGCTGAATGCCCAAAAAACCAAATTGATGCATATAAAATCACCGCATTTGAAATGCAGCACACAAATATCTGATTTGTTGGCCCATACTCACCAATGCCTACACAATAATACACTTAATTGTGACCAGAAATGTCCTATTATTGAACAGGTCGACACTCATATGTACTTGGGTCTACTCATTGATAGCAAATTTAACTGGGGTCCTCACATAGCGCGAATTTGTGATAAGTTACGTGCGATATTGGCAAAATTTTATATTATTAAAAACCGACTACCTTTTAAAACAAGACTCTTATTGTATAACGCGTTTTTTGACTCAATCGTATCTTATGGGATCTCCATTTATGGCCGTACTTTTAAGACATACTTGGATTCACTATATAAATTGCAAGTCAGAATACTTAAGTTGATAGTATTACCAAATATGGAAGTTAAAATAAAACATGAAAACGATCTTTTCATACTTTGCAAAACATTACCAGTATTTGAGAAAGTTAAGCTAAACCTACTAAAAGAACAGTTTTTCAACAAGCAGATACAAGCCGAAATAAAGCACTCTGTATATACACGTCGTGTCGCGCAGCGAAAACTGGTTACCATATCTGCCAGTAACTACTACGGTGAGCGGACGAGTGCGTTTCAAATACCACGTTTGATTAATTTGTTGCCTACCTCCATACGTAACGCAATTACTAAAAACAACATTAAACACAAATTGAAAAACTACTTTCTGGAAGAATTAAAGTCCTAATATAGTTATATATGTATATATATATATGTGTGTGTGTGTGTATGTTTACATATATAATTATATATAATAGATATAAGTTCTGACAAAACACTGGTCACTGTCGACTCTTTGTTATTACTCTTAATACTAATAACTTAAAAATTGTTGATCTGTGTAACATCATTGTTCGATTTTTTGGAATTAGGTTTAAGAAAATTGTACGAATACGACTATGTATATGACGATATATATATATGATTTGTAACATTGTTCTCGCTTCATGTTAACGCGAAAGCATAGTTGGTACTACAGACAAACCCGAGAGGTTTTAGTAGTACCATTGTAAGAAAATGTATTGTTTTTTTTTTTTTTTGGTAATAAATAATAAAATGTACTTAAACATGATGGTTCCGACTATTTAATGCATAAGCTATCATAGTTATATGCTTTTAGATCTTTTCTAATATAGAGGGAAGTACTCTATTTGTTTTAGTTCAGAATAGAAGTACATGACTTGTCCTCGCACGTTGATAAGCGAACGCGCGATGTTCATACAGAATAACATGTTTCGACATGTTCGCACATAGACAAGTTGAATCATGCTCGAAATGAAACGTTATACGTTAAGCAACAACTCTACGAATGTTTTGTTAATTAGTTGTATGTTATATATTTAAAAGTTTAATTAACAATTTTATTGTACATTCGGAAATCGTTTAATAAATTTCTACATCATCATTCCTCTAAATTCTAAAATAAAATTTAGACATTAACTGAAGTTAAAGCTAAGTACAGATCAATTGGGAGGGTGCAGATGATATCCAAATAAAACTAACTGTGTGACTGGGGGTAGGGGGGCGGTGAAATTTTTGTTCTCTTCTATAGGGGGCGGTGGTCCAAAAGGTTGGGAACCACTGGTCTATATCATCGTACCTTAATAATTAAAAAACTATTAGTGTTAGAAACAAAAATGTGTTGTGAATATTTCACTTATATAGTCAGCTCGCTGTTGTGACATTGAGTTTTTTATTAAAATACTCAAAACACCGTCGATCTTGCGTTTTTTTTTATTTCAATCTTTTACTTTAAAGCGATTCCCTAACACAGACGTTTCACGTTAAAACCAACGGCCGTGGGCCCGGCACAGCCCCACCCGATTTTGTTTCTAAAAATATCTAATAGATTAAGATATATTTATTTATTTGTGCCACATTCATAATATTAGATGGTAATTATTAACATATTTTGGACCAGTGATTCCCAGTCATCTATATTTTATTTATACTAGGCTCGGCAGATGACTTCCTCCCTGATGTTAAGAGGCGAAAGAGGCCCAAATGAGATGACGATAGAATAGTGACGTTTCTCCACTCTCCTACCTGCCCCTGCCGGCCCAAAAGATGCTTTTTCACGCCTCTTTTGAAGGGATCCATGTTATAGGGTGAAGGAAACACATACGCAGGCAGAGAATTCCAAGTGCGGGAAGTACGGCAGAAGAAGGAATCTTGGAATTTCTTAGTATTCTTATTTATTTATTTTACTTTTTTTCACATTTTTAAATTTTACAATAGTATCGCCAAACTGTAGACAGTTTGTTGGCGATTAATACGCTCTATAACACTGTTTATTAACTATATTACTAATAACTTAAATAACAACAATAATAATTTATACATATTTCAGACTATATTATTTTATGTATATTTGTCTTGTGTACTTGTATTATAAATACATACATATATTACTATTACTAACTATAGAGTGTGTGTGTGTGTGTATATATATATAATATAAAAGCTAAAAAATGCTCCCCATACTTGCAAGTTCCACTTGAAGCCGGCCCCCAGCCTGATCGTTGGCGCTGGTCGCTTTGCTGGCGGCTCCCCATCTGTATAAAAAAGAAAAAGATTATATCAAATCAAAAAAAAAAATATATTCTGCAAATAGGATTTTTACGATCACTTCTGCACGTCAAAGGCCCTGTTCTGGAAAGAACCGGCGAGATCAATTTTTTTTCTCCTTATATTTTTACCGTCGTCAATTAGAAACTGGCTTCGATTCCCGGTCATATATGAGAGTGAATAAAAAAGTTTGAATGTAATTATTATTAAATCTAAAATCGACGACATGGTTCCTAAGAACAGATCTTAATATCTCTCATAGTTTCCGACTTTTTACTTCCCTAACAATATCAAAGAAAAACTTGGATTACCAACTTAGAGGAGATATGTTCCTTACGTCTAAAGCAAAGTTAAGGTGTATTCATTGTCTTATAACAGAGTTCTCCGAACGAATTTCGAACAATTAGGAACAATAATTATTCCATTCCATTCCATTCCAGGTGTCAAGACCCTTTTTCTCAGAAACGCATCGAGATATCAAGCTGAAATTAATATCACATACTCAGGTCTCCATCTCATAGCAGTGACAAAATCAAATTTCTAAATCAACACAATAAAAAGATATGGCCGTTTATGTTCCACTTATATTGCATATTTTCACATTAGCAAGGGAATCAAAACCTATAGGTTACTTTCCTTTGACCTAGAATCATGAAATTTGGTAAGAAGCAATGTCATGTCAAGTAAAGGAAAAACTCCGAAAAAATTTTTTGACGTGAAACGTCTTTAAAATCGCGCCGAAACATACGGGTACCAGGTTTAAAAAGTGGACCGTAACGAAAAGGTCTATATCATCGTACCTTAATAATTAAAAAACTATTAGTCTTAGAAACAAAAATGTGGTGTGAATATTTCACTTATATAGTCAGCTCGCTGTTGTAAATAATAAAATAAATATTTGTTACACTTACACCAATTAGCCTAGCCCAAACTAAGCTCTATAAGGCTTGTGCTATGGGATCTAGGGTAACGGATAGACATACATATATTATACATATATAAATAATTTTTATTAAATATATATCAACAACCATGACTAAGGTACAAATGCTCGCATTCATCACACAAACATCTGCCCCCACCGGGATTCGAACCCGGGTCCTCAGAGATGGCGACACCTTGAAACCGGTGTATTTATTATCCACTCGACTATGGAGGTCGTCACATTGTTGTGACATTGAGTTTTTTATTAAAATACTTAAAACACCGTAAATCTTGTTTTTATTTCAATCTTTCACTTTAAAAGCGATTTCCTAACATAGACGTTTCACGTTAAGACCAACGGCCGTGTGCCCCGGCACAGCCCCACCCAATTTTTTACAATATCATTAGGAAAAGCAGGAAAAATCTTTGAGACTTAAATCTGGTAATGAACGAACAATTTATGTGACGACAAAAATGTACGGAACTCTCGTTGTATGAGTCACACAATTATGCATTTGAAAATTAGTATGAAATGTGTTACAATTTTTGTACACATAAATCAAATTTTCATAAATATACTGGCCCGCTAAAGTCATTATATCAGTGGTTCCCAAAGTTGTCTTGGCTACGGACCCATCTAATTCAAATTTACAAACATGGGACCCACCTCTAGGAAATTCAACTGATTTATTAATTTTGGTAACGGTTTTCATAGCGGACTTTTCAAATAACAAACGAAGTGTTAATGCAATTTCTTATTACTTAATTAAATAACTATTGTACATTAAAAAGTTTTCAATGGGAAGGATAAAATTATTTCCTATGTGTCGCCATCATAGTTTTGACGTCAACTTAAACCCGAGTTACTTTTAAGCGCAGTGAGTTTGTTAAGTCCAATTTATTTCGGTATTTAGTTTTAATGTTCACCATATTAGAGAATCCGGCCTCACATAGGTGTGAGATAGTGAAAGGGAGGAGGACTTTTATAGCTTCATCAAACAGGCATGGATAGACCAGCAAACCGAGAGCCAGAATTTTGTTAATTGCTTACGATTGAAACAATTTTTTAGTGACGAAGTTTTGAGCTTTCAATCCGTTCGACCCGGCCGGCGCGGCGAGCGATCGTCTCAATCGGTTGGTGTGTCGTTCTATAGGCAGGGCCCACTTAATATTCGCTTGCGACCCACTAGTGGGTCGCGACCCATGGTTAGGGAAACCCTGCATTATATTAATCTCTTTAAATAAATCTCTAAGAGAATCCCTTGCTCGTAAATTATAAATAGCGCGGGCTGCTCTTTTTCGAAAATCAAAAATACTTTCTATGCTAGCAGCCGACCCCCATAATGGTAAGCCATAGGACATAACACTGTGAAAATAACTAAAGTAAATTAATCTTGCCGTTTCAACATCTGTACGTTGTCTTATTTTTTTTCAAAGCATATGCTGCAGAACTTTGTCTATTTCATAGGGTCTCAATATGTGGATCCTATTGCAAAGTCGGATCTATAGTAATACCCAAGAATTTAGTGAATTCTACAAATTCTACCACTTCATAATTCATTTTAACAACAGTATCTATTTTTCTTGCATTTGGTAATGAAAATTGGATACATTTAGTTTTATTGGGGTTTAAAGATAAATTATTAATGGTGAACCAGTGCAATACTTTAGAAAGAGTTTAGGTTGTCCTCTGCCAACTGGCACATTAATATTTGCCTTATAAATTTCTTGATATCATCTGTATTTCCTTTCTACACGTCCAAACCATAAAATCATTTCCTACGCGATATTTTGACTCTCCAGCCATTCCTCTCAAACCTTAATTTTTTTTATTCCGTCTATTATCATCAAAAAAACCTACAATAAATTTAAAAATAGACGACAAACTTACTTTCAATCTTCAACTGCACGTCACGAATATCGCACATTTGTACAGGTTGTTGAAAAGCTCAATAAAATATTTACAAAACTGATCTAGGCGGATACGTAGAAATAAACAATTATATTTGGTTTTCCAACGAACTATCAAATTTTATGCGAATTCCAACGAGTGTCCAAGACAATGGGTCGTTCCGTTTACTGTGTGCGGGCGAATGGAACTTTTCAAATTTATCAGTTACTGACCCTCTTAAGAAATTAAGAAAACAATATCGCAAATACCCTACGTTTAATTGTAAAATTTCACAGCATCGGCTACCGACGTTTTGAGCCATACGCAAAAAACAAAGGAGATACTATAATCGATTCTATTATTCGATTTCGACGTGCTACTTACACTGATTTCATACAGCAAGAATAAAATGGATATGCCTCAAATCCCGAAATTAATTTTAAAGAGCAGAAAAAAATCCAGTTATATTTAACTAGCGACCCGCCCCAGCTTCGCACGGGTGCAGTGAAAAAATGGTTATGGTGGGTTATCCCTAAGAGATAGACATATACCATCGCGGACTTTTTTGTGGATTTTTGGAAGTTGTACAATACTGTAGTACATTATTTTGGTCTATCTCGTAGGGTTCAGCCAGCGTTTGCAATATAAGCGCAAAAAAACGTGCTTATTTACGACATCACATTAGAAACCTTTAAATTTATCAGTGTTTCTCTACTATATTATGCATTTATATCTATTAAAAGAACCCACGTCAAAATCCGTTGCGTAGTTTTAAAGATCTAAGCATACATACGGACATACAGCGAAAGCGACTTTGTTTTATACTATGTATTGATATTGTTGGCCACACGGGATTGGCCATTAGAAATCCCGGGAAGGTCCACATTATATCAACATTTCCATGCAAGTACATAAATAACTCAACATAATTCCGACCTCTGCTTATCAGACATTATATAATAGGCAGACGCCCCAGTCACCGACATAGGCCGAAGAATTGTGAACTTTAGTAGCAGTGGGCAGGGCACATTGCTCGCATGCAGTGGGCTGGGCAGTTGGAGCATAAGATTTTTTTTTGTTCCGTACTGTCGGACAAATTATGCTAAAAATACATTTTTCCAGCGTTCTTGTAATTTTCATAATACATTGCAATTCGATATATATTTGTTTTGTGACTCCTTGGGGGTATACAAAAATAAACTAGCGGGTAACTGTTTCCACAAACTATAGATAATTCTTTTTTTTTATTTTTGTTTACATGGCTAATTATAGTTTTTATGTCTAATGTTTAATATGTATATAATGGTTTCCATCACATATCTGTACAGTCTGCAATAGTCATAACGAAAATAATGGTACTTTAGATCTGTTTGTATATATTTGTTGATATTTTCATACTTTATTATAAGACGGTTTGTCACCTTATTAAAAAAAGAAAATAAAAAAATAGGCAGAAGACTTGTTAAAGATCGCAGGAAGATACTAGAAGGGCCTATCACTGTGTAGATCCTTAGCCCTCACGATTTTTCAGCCTATATGGTTCTTAGAATTTAAGTACAGGCTGAGTCTTTAGGTCACGTGGTCAGACCGCTCTGGAGACGAATTTTTGAAACAATAGAAAACCATTCGAAATCGTGAGATTCGTATACAAATTACAGAATTCACTATTTCTGAACTTTCATTTCGTGAGTTGTGCAACGAGTGGTTCAAACCACTCGTTTTTGTTTTCTACTAGTAGACTATCCAACGCTGAAGTGACGTTGACAGTGATAAATTTACTCTAAATAATAATAAGTAAATATTGTTTGAGTATATATATTTTATTTTATGAGTATATATATATATATATATATATATATGTGCTACATTCATATATATTGTATATATAGACTGAAAAATCAAACAAAACACAGATAACATTTCCACAAGTATGACTTGATTACGAGTGGGTGAGGGCACTCGTAATGAAATCACACCTGTGGCTAAGGTAGTCACATCAGTGATATTCAGAAATAAGAATTATTGAAAATCGGTGATTATTAGTCACATCAGTGATTTCGAAGTCGCATTCGTAATTCAAAAATAGGTCTCCTGGTCGCGTGTGGTCGGACATAATCACCGTTGCCGTGGTATCCTGGGCACGTTTCGTGCTCCTTCTGAGGATTCTCAGCCTCTCTGTCCTGACAAAAATAATGACAAACTAGAGATACTCACATTTGTTAAACCTGCTGCTCTGACGCTTCTGAGGAATGAACTTCTTTTGCACCATGTCTGTGGTCGAGGTGATATCTTCAGACGATGACTTCTGAAGGAATTTTAAAAGGACATAATGTAAGCACAAATGTTAAACAATACAACTTAAATTCACAATACCCGCGTTGCCAATAAAAAAAAATATATATGCTTCCATTAAAAATATGATTATTTATTTGTTTTCTTTTTGGGACACAAACAATAGGCTTGTTTCCACTAAGACTGAATCGGATGGCTTAGAGTTTCTAATGATTAATCATGATATGTAGTAAACAAAAAACAACTTTTTTTATTAAAATAATATAAGATTACTAATATTTATGGAAATTAAAATCGGCAAAATTACTTATTTAATCACGTGACATTAAACACCAATCAGAGAAGCGTGACGTCACGCCTCGCGAAACACCGGTTGTAATGTAACTATACAACATCTATCTAATCTGTGCTGTCAGTGAACACTGAACAGGTTATATTGATACAATTTGTTTTCGGAGACTATTGTTAAATTAATACAGTTTGTTTTTAAGTTTAATCTTAAAAGACACGGACATTTGCCATGGAATCAGGATTTACCAAAGCAAACAGCAGTAATTTGTCCGAAATTGACGCCATTATGCTTGGGAAATTTTTCGCAGCAAACATAGATTTTGTATATATAATTTGTGCATCGTTTACATTGGGGCACTATACACTATTTATAATAAGAGGGATTCGTTATTTATCGACTGACATAAATAAACTCGGTTGTTTCGGGAGGAGTGACGTCATTCAAGACGCCATGACAGTCTTGGCCTTTTTCGAAGTCAATTAGAAGTTCATTTCTAAAAAAGCAAAATACTTATAAATACGGCCTACTTTTCTAAAAATAATATATATTAGGAGTAAAATAGATACTAAACTATAGTTTTAAACGAATTTCCAAATTTTGTCAACTAGCCTATTACAGTAATACATAATAACTACACAAACTAGCAAAACATAAACTAATAAAGTGTTTACATAAAGATATTACATAAGATTTAAAGCTAAATCAGGCACATTTGAGCAACATTCGAATGTAAAATAATACATAAATAAAGATAAACTAATAACATAACACATATGCAATTCGAAAAACGTAAAACACATTGACCATCGACCACAGGAGACGTATTTTTGAATCATTAGATGTGAATTTGGAACTCGAATACGAATACAAATCGTACGCGAAATTATTTTCTACTGCTTACAATTTTATAGATTTTTGAGTCACTCGAATTCAGTGTTGTTATTAAAAACAAATTCTTAATTAGATTCCGTTTCACGCAGAAAAATTAAAAATCACAATAACAAAAACAAAAAACACGTGAAACGGATCACTGTCAACGTCACTTCAGCGTTGGATATTCTACTAGTAGAAATCAAAAACGAGTGGGTTGAACCACTCGTTGCACAACGCACGAAATGTAAGTTCAGAAATAGAGAATTTGGTAATTCGTATACGAATCTCACGATTTCCAATGCGAATTGGTTTTCTATTGTTTCAAAAATTCGTCTCCTGCAACGTTGCTATTCGCAAATCAGTGCTGAAAGCGCTAATAATATAAAAAAAATCGGACAATACCAAAGAAATTATAATGTTGGTACAAAAATACTAGAGATATAATATATTTTTGCTAAGTCAAATTTAATTTAGATGCCATCGACTAAACTCTAGGAGTGTCGTTGTTTCACCTCCCACTCAGACGAACAAATTATTGTAAGAACACTGTTTTCGATCGCTCATGGTCTTTTTATAACAATAATTTTGGGTCGTTCTATTTTTGTTAACTATGTATTAATAAGTTTAAGAGCAGTATTCGTGCCATTATCCGTGACCTATAGCGCTCCATGTTTGCTGTTTTCAATACGATTTTATTTCTTAAAATGTTCAGCGATCTACTTTAAACATGTATTATTAATTAAGTGAAAATGGCCTTTAAGTAAAATATTTGCTGTTTGTTTCCCAAATACATATAAATAAATAAATACATTTTCCTACTGATTTTGGTAAAACAAAAATTAAGAATGTATTTTTTTTAACATCTCAAACGGCGACGGAGACATTTTTGGTGAGAAAGTACGAACAAATATTTGAATTTATTAAAAATTAAAAAGAAAAATTCAATTTGGTTTTGAACTTGAAGTCATAATTAAACACGATACGTGTCATAACAGTAATTTTATAACTTAAAATATATATATAAATTAAAAAAAAAACAAGATTACCTGTCCACATCGCAGATATATCTTTCATCAAGACCACTGCGTACACTTCGAAAGTTGTTAAGAACACTACAACGAACTGTCTAGTGCTATGAGCTACGTGTATTATAGTAACGACCAGTCACTATCAGTAACTGGAATGAGGACAGAGGTACTATTCAATTCTAAATAAATAAGAAAGCACAATATCTTCATTGTATACATATCAAAGAAATGTTTTCGGAGCTTCTTTGAAATCTTATATATGTCGCAGCCAACTGTTTAAAATAGCCGCTCAATCGAACAGCTAGCCCTTTGACGGAACAACGTCATTCAATCACATAGCTATACGTCGTTTAGCAGACTTGTTGATTGCAACGTTCAACATTACAGCTAGACGACGCCGACGCTTAGCCAACTGGTTAAATGACAAAAAAGCTAAGGTGACCATTAGTTTAGTACTTAATTTGCGAGAATAGGGAGACTTTTTGTAATTTCTTGGGAGGTTATTCTTGAATTAAGTTGCCAAAAGTGACCAATTAAGTGACCAAAAGTTTGATGAGATAAGTAAAAATGACAAACAAATTATTAATCATAATTTTGTTTATTGCAGCTAGCTGTTTGATTGAACGGCTATTTTAACCAGTTTGCTGCGACATATACGAGGGGAGGTCAAAAAGTTCGCGGAATGACTGGGAAAAAAGATGAAATGATACATTATGTTATTTTTCCTTTTCAATATATTCCCCCTTAACACGAATACATTTTTCGGATCTGGCATATAACTTATTAATACCGTCGAAAAAATAGGTTTTGTCTTGGGCGTCAAAATACGCCGAAATCGCCGACTTGACTTCATCATCGTCTCTAAATTTTTTTCCACGCAGCTCTTTCTTCATCTTTGGGAATAAATAAAAATCGCTAGGGGCCAGGTCTGGACTGTAGGGTGGATGGCGTAGTTGTTCAAAACCGCATCGATGAATGGCAGCCGTCGCAACATGACTCGTGTGAACGGGCGCGTTGTCGTGCAAAAGGAGTACACCTTTTGTCGGTTTTCCTCTTCTTTTTTCTTTAATAGCTTCTTTTAATCGGTCCAATAGGGAAGCGTAGTACTCTCCCGTTATAGAAACACCACGTTCTTTATAATCGATCAAAAGAATACCTTCAGTATCCCAAAAAATAGTCGCCATGATCTTTCCGGCCGATTGCGACACTTTAAATTTTTTAGGGGGTGGTGTGCCTTTTTTGTGCCACTGCATCGACTCCTGCTTTGACTCAGGCTCATAGTGGTGAACCCAAGTTTCATCACCGGTTACAATTCGGGCCATAATTTCTTCCCTATCTTCTCCACAGCGGTCCAAAAACTCGCGGGAACAGTTGACACGCTCACGTTTTTGCAGCGGCGTGAGCATTCTCGGGACCCACCTTGAACACACTTTACTCATGCCAAGATGTTGATGAAGAATATTTAAAATTGTGGTTTCTGATACTCCAACTGATGCTGCAAGTTGTTTCTTCTTCAACCTTCCGTCTTCCAATACAAGTTTTTCAACTTTTTCAATGATTTCCGGCGTAGTGGCCTCAATGGGCCGTCCAGGTCGAGGATCATCTTCAATTGACTCCCTTCCTTGCTTGAAAAGGCCGTGCCATTTGTAAATCATGGTTTTACCAGGAGCAGAGTCTCCGTAAACAGCTAACATCTCTTGCAAAATAGTTTGAGGCGTTTTTCCTTGTTTGGTGAGGAACTTTACGACGGCGCGATGTTCAATTTTCTCCATAGTGGCTAGTTTGTTCCCGATTTACTTGTTTACTCGTTTGTAACTCGAAAGCTAATGACCCAATTAGGCTAGAAATTGGCATATATAGTAATTATGAGTTACTCAAGTAGCGGCTACCTGGAGGAGCGACCTCACCCCCGCCAACCCCGCCATTCCGCGAACTTTTTGACCGCCCCTCGTATAAAACGGCCAAGCGCGAGTCGGACTCGCGCATGTAGGGTTCCGTACCACTATACATCTAAATAAATGTTTTTCTTAATTCTTTATTATATTTGAGTTGATTGAATGCAAGGTAAAATGTGGTTTACGATTTATAACGTATTAAAAAATACACATTATTGGATCTCGTTAAAACCAATTTTCGGTAGAAGTTTGCATGGTAACGTACATCATATATTATTTTTACATTTATTGTTACCTTATTTTAGAAGTTATGGGGGGGGGGGGACACGACACACATTTTCCACTTTGGAAGCGTCTCTCGCGCAAACTATTCAGTTTAGAAAAATGATAAAAGTCTGCAGCCCGTGCGCAGCTGTTTTACGAGGCAGCTGAGTCAACGTAATCTAAGGTGGTTCTTACACTAGTGGCTGCCTTTGCTCGTGCGCAGTACCTTTATAAGACAATCTAAGGTGATTCTTACACTCGTGCCTGCCGCTGCTTGTACGCAGTTTTATAAGATAACAAAATCGAGACAATCTAAGATGAATCCTACACACGTCCTACATCAGCTCGTACACGTTGTTCTATGAAGCAGTATGGTGAGACTAAGGTCATTCTTACACTCGTGACTGCCGCTGCTCGTGCGCAGTACATTTATGAGGCCTCAGAATCGAGACAATCCAAGGTGATTCCTACAAAAGTCTGCAGCAGCCCGTGCGCAGTTGTTTTACGAGGCAGCTGAGTCAAGGTAATCTAAGGTAGTTCTTACACTAGTGGCTGCCTTTGCTCGTGCGCAGTACCTTTATGAGACCATAGAATCGAGACAATCTAAGGTGATTCTTACACTCGTGCCTGCCGCTGCTCGTATGCAGTAA
This sequence comes from Scirpophaga incertulas, assembly GCA_036419045.1. Classification (NCBI taxonomy): domain Eukaryota; kingdom Metazoa; phylum Arthropoda; class Insecta; order Lepidoptera; family Crambidae; genus Scirpophaga; species Scirpophaga incertulas. The sequence goes on along the minus strand of CM071636.1, from coordinate 1,309,119 downwards.
ATTTATAAGATAACAGAATCGAGACAATCTAAGATGATTCCTACACTAATAGAATCGCGACAATCTAAGATGATTCCTACACACATGCCTGCAGCAGCCTGTGGGCAGTTGTTCTACGAGCAAGGCAATCTAAGGTGGTGCTTCATGCCTGCCGCTGCTCGAACGCAACCGATGTGGGATGTACGAGGAAATCTAGAATGATTATTTGATGATAATGATTACACACTGGAATGCTGTTCAGTTTGTGAACGACCAATTTTGAAGGCAGTGGTTCCATACGCTCTTGCCTCTCCGAGGAAATCTGGGGAACCTTTTCCACCCTAAATCGGCCCTGCTACAGTCTCCTAAGTTATGAGTGTAAGGGGCAATCTATTACATATTATTTGTGAGTTTTCCAAATAAAAATCTCATCAGGCTAAAATATAACACATTGCATAAAAATATGGTTGATTTTACTTTATTAAGACATATCTCTCTCACCAGTCTCAGTTCAATTCACGTTTGAATGATTCCTGCACCAAATAACCATTTCATTGCTCAGTCTCAGTGGTTATTCCATTTTATTTCTACCAAAATATTTCCCCCATGAGTTCTATTAATTGAAATATATATTACATTCCAATAGTGTAATATTCACAGCGCACCATTCCTACCAAGTGGCCTGAACCCAACCAAAGTTCCTTATTATGAATAACTGGCTTATTCGACACAATGAAGTCAACCTCATTTTCTCATCAATCTTATCAATCAAGTCATCTGAACTTTTCCAAGTGTAGTGTGCCAGGACATGTGGCATAGAGAAAATATAGGAAATATCTTATCGAAATAATTATCTATGTATAGCTGTAATTATTTCATATTGATTTTATCAATAGAAATAGAAAAAATAATCCCTATAAAATAGAAATCACCAAAAGCAATTCAAATAACGAAAAACACATAGGTATTTATGAGTACTAAATGTAGTTTCTTCACAACTTACAAAACATACAGTTTTGAAGTAATTTTAGCTTAAAGGATTTGTGACACTAGATTCAGAAAAATATTGATTAAGTCGAAAATCATTAACAATCAATTTACAGAAAAAAAATATTTAAAATCTTTGCCACATTGAAATCATAGCGTCTTATTAAAGCATTAGAACAAATGGGTATCTAGTTTACCCTATAAAAATATGTTGATAGAATTATGTGAAATAACCAAACTTGAGCAGTAAAGCTGATAGTTAACTATTTATTTGCACTGTCTGTAATTATCTACGTAACTATCTATACCAATATAAAAATTCAGAAAAAAATGAAAATCCTTAACATTGTTTAAATAAACGAGCGAGTAACATGCTTTTTAAGTAAAATTTAAGAAAAATTGCTTTTGAATGTGAACTTGTGCTATCAAGCCAAGCTATAAAACAGCAATCTAGCCAAAAGTATTATCTCTGCAGAGACAACTATCCACAGCTGTATGTGTCAATGACAACACATCATAGGCATCTGTGATTTAGATGTTATGAACTATATAATTCAGTTAATTAGTGATTGGCATTTAGCATTGTGCACATTGGCTAGGCATTGTGCACATGGCCTGCACAATGCCTAACCTGGAACTATCTGGAGGCCAGTACAGCATAATTGTAGTTCTCTAGATCTATCAACGATTATTGCTTCATGTCAACAAACAGAACTACAAGCAAGAGTGGGACAAAATAATTGCTGCAGAAATATTATGCAATTGTATGTGAAAAAAAAACTATAAAAAATACAATTAAACAAAAATCTACAAGAGAATGTTTGAATGACAAATGTAGCTTGTGACATTAATTTTAGATGGCTCATTGTTACATTGTTATTATATGTGGCAAGTTTACATTTGCCCTATTGAACAGGGAAACTCATGTATCCAAGTAGATAGGTCATATCAACCCTAACACATAGCTCATGTTAAGTCAATAGTCAAGCTCATTAAGTCCATATGAGAATCATATTTATTTATTTTGCAAATCTCTATGTATGATTATCCTCTCTAAAATTAATGTACTCTCTTACTATAGCAATTTGTTTTTTATTGTGATGTATGTTGTATATCAAGATGTATCAAGAATAGATAAATCAAACATTTGTCAACAAACAGACACAGGAAAACAGAAACAACAAAAGTATTTTTTACACATTCCAATACATACCCAATTCTCAAAGGTTTCTGTAAATGAAATGAATTGTGATATATATTAAAAACATCACCCAATCATCGATTTTCTATTAGGCAGACAGACACGAGAATGAAATATATTTTTTGAAATGTATTAACAAAAGAATAGGTAAATTAAAAAATGATAAGTTATTAAATACCGTAGGCTATATACGAAAAACGTACGATATTTAATATCTGGGAAAATATCCCTGACAACTAGTTTTTGTCATTAATAAAGTAAAGTCAGAAAAAAATGTAAATAAAATTTCGCGCCAATTTAAATATAAATCACAGATATAAATGCTTTATGAATAACGTTAAACAGCGAGAGCGAGACAAAGACAAGACTTACCATTGTTAGTGAAATCCATAGAATGATTATAATCCTATTCAAAAAGCATAAATAAAAAATAAATTAATATTAGCAATATCTGAAAAATTTCATAATTGTTTCATTATTATTATTCAAAGCGAATTGATTTTCTGAAGTTCTTACCATATTTATTAATAACAATTTGTTTTTTCTAGGTATTTATTTCTAACTAAATTTGAAACAAATCCAATGAAATGAAACTAATATTTACAAAACACAAAATCGTTTATACATTTGTTTGCGGCAAAACTTTGGGTAATCTATGTTTGCGTGCGGCACACAGATCAAGTATTTGTACTAAAGTACGGAAAGCGGCCAAGGAACTTATACCTATGTAACATGGAATGTGCACAGGCTGCCGATTTGTGTGCCGAGGGAGATAGCTTCGGGAGAGCCCTCTGTCCCTTTCATTAGGGTGACCAAACAATATGACGTAGATGGATACTAATATAAGTGGATATATATATGTGTTAATTAAAAAACCGGCCAAGTGCGAGTCGGACTCGCGCACCGAGGGTTCCGTACAAACCTGCAAGGTTTACAAAGTTCGTTCATTACGACAATCGAGTCATAACTATGGTATTTTTATTGCAAAATGAAATTCATAACATTACAATGGGGAAAGATGGAGGAGCATAAATTTAAGACAAAGATCTCTTTATCGTTTAAGTACTCCTTTATTTTATATTTTGCGTTGACTTAGAATTTTTTTTTTCACGGGTTAAAGGCAATTAGATCTAAGTATTTGATATGAATTTCAACTTGATAGCTCTACGCGTTCATGAGGAAAAAAGTAATAAGTTTATATTTATTAAAAAATATATATGTTGTAATGTAACTAAAAATTTAAGGTTTTCGGAATTTTTCCTTTATGTGTGCTATAAAACGTTGCTTCATGCCAAATTTCAAGATTCTAGGTCGACCTGGAAGTACCCTTTAGGTTTTGATTCCCTTGCGAGTACTTGTGAGTTTCAAAATATGCAGCTTAAATTGCTGTTTCTTTTGATTGCGTTGACATAGAAGTTTGATTTTGTTACAGCTTAAAGGTATTATAGACCTGAGTATTTGGTATGAATTTCAATTTAATACCTCTACGCGTTTATGAGGAAATGGGTAGTAAGTTTAAAATTATTAAAAAATATATATATTATGTGATGTAACTAAAAATTTATGGTTTTCGTAATTTTTCCTTTATCTATGCTATAAGACGTTGCTTCGTACCAAATGTCAAGATTCTGAGTTCACGGGAAGCACCCTGTAGGTTTTGATTCCCTTGCAAGTGTCGAAAATTTGCGGCATAAACGGCTGTATCTTTTGATTGCGTTGGCTTAGAAGTTTGATTTTTTCACAGCTTCAAGGGACAGTAGACCTGAGTAATTGATATAAATTTCAGCTTCATACCTCCACGCGTTCCTGAGAAAAAGGGTCTTGACAGACGGACGGACAGACGGACAACAAAGTGATCCTATAAGGGTTCCGTTTTTTCCTTTTGAGGTACGGAACCCTAAAAACGCAAAACCTCAGACTCCCCAACTTATTTTCATTATTAAAGAATACGTAAATTATTAAATTAAATTTTTGCGTATTATTTTTAAGCTGAGCTTTTTTGTTTTGTTTTTTTTACAAGCATTTTATTAACTTTTAAAAAATTTTTAAATTAACCACGGTATTTTTTCTACACTGATGTGGGACGTACCTATCCTATAGGTTTTAATTCCCTTGTGATAGTCGAAATATGCAGCACAAACAGCCGAACCTTTTGATTGCGTTGACTTAGAAATTTGATATTTTCACTGCTCCAAAAACAACAACATATTGTAGACTGAACCCAAGAGATTGTAGACCTGAGTTTTCGATATTAATTTCAACGGTACGGAACTCTAAAAAATAAAGACGACTGATTATAATAATGTTTTCTTTACTTTTCCCTCAAAACATGATCCTTGTGTGGAGTTTCGGTTTCAGCCGAAACTGAGACCGTTTCCGAAATTTAGTTTCGGTCATAAAAACCAGTTTCGTTCGGACACTAATATGCTGCATTGTGTAAATAGTCCTACAATTTCGTTCAATATGGGTTCCCTACTTCAATAATTGAAATATACTTACTTGAAAAATGAAACCCACAACTTGCATATGATTCGCATTTGTAGCCTTTAATTGCACATTTTTTAACCATCTTTATTAAGTCCAAATAAATAAATTTATTATTTTATCACCAAATTAGGTATAAGTTCCTTGAGTGCAGCAGTAAACGCCACAAAGTACTTGACTTAATTTTTTTTTGGAGTTTATGGTTTGGCTGCTATGACTTTTAAGCCATGTACTTGACTTAATCATTACTTACTACCACAGATGAGTATGAGGATACTATTCTATTTACGTTGGGAGAGTTCCGATTGACGATTATATCGATATCAGCGCAGTAATAGTACATTATGATATTAGTGCGTTATAATGGTTATAACATGCGAGGCGGAATTTAAGCCCGAGCCGAAGGCGAGGGCGTAATTGAGTCGAACAGGAAACAGAAACACCGGTAACTCCGGGAGTGCCGGCAGAAGTGAAAACTTCAATATTAACGTTGTGTTGCTTTCCCGCCATTTTAACAGCACGCTAGCGCCGTCTATTGACTGGCGCCGCGCGGTGATTAGTTCGAAATTTGAATAGCAACAGCGCGCGAAATGGCATATAATACTGTTATGGAATTTGTATGGACTATAACTTAACTGTTTGCTTTGGTAACACAAGCGTTTTTATGGCCCGCTTTACATATTTAAAACCGGTGGAATTACATCAGCTTTAAGAGCAAAGGTGTTAAAAAAGTAATTTCAAATCACACATTCGCTAACAAACAGACAGAAAAACAGAAACAACAAACACTTCATAAAGGCACATAAGGTTGCACTGTGATGTAGAGTCTGTTCAAGGAATCGTGACGCGGTTTATCTTCGAAATTTTGATTATGATTTATGAAATTATGTATATCAATATTTCTTAATGTAAAATATAAATATAGTGCAACGTATTGTACGTGAGTGTTTTAACTTTTGATTTACACAAATACTATTTCGATAGTAATAATATTAACAACGAAAGTAATTTTATTGGTTACATCGGAAAATATATAAAGGAACTCTAAATTATCTAAAAACCAATTTAATTCTTACTTAGCTTTTATTGTTACTGTAAAAGAAAAAGAACAAAAATTTTATTCAACATAGGAACAAACCAGATTCGGCTTTAGACCTGTTTTGAATTTACGATATATTCTCAGATTTTTGAAGTTTTTACTCTTACTATGAAGAAATAGGTCGGAAAACGATCATAACCTTATATATTAAATCCTAATAATTATGGACTACTTTATCCAATTTGCCAGTATAAACAAATAAATTGGATAACACTTCTATATTCACTATTGATCATACTTTACTAAAGAATAAGTAAATATACATATTTTGCTTAAAAATTGATTTTGTTTAAAAATTGATCATCTAATGTAATATGTAGGTACCTACATATTACATTAGATGATCAATTTGTATGTACATATTTATTTTGTAATGTATCACAACTTTATTAGTAAATGAAATGGATCATACAGAATCAGACCGCATCACAAACAAACATCATCAGTAAACACCATCATCATCAGACCAAGGAACGACGACGTCTTCACTCTTTCGTTATTACCATTTACCGAATTTGAAAGACACAGTTTAGACTTGCCATAGTGTAATTACCTCGTGTTTGTATAAATATATATACAAACTTTAGTTAGTATTTATTATATTTAGTTAGTATTTATTATAAAGCAGTTTGTCACTTAAACATTTGCAAGAAATTATAAGTCGCGATAAGACACGAATCGGAGTTAGAATATTACGGTACGGTGAAGTAAAAGACGATATGCGCGTGATAGATTCGAGTTATTTTATAAATTTATGGAATATTCAAATTATTGAAATGTGTCGAAATATGCATTATCCTACTACTATTATAAAGGCGAAAGTTTGTAAGTATGGATGTATGGATGTTTGTTACTCTTTCACGTAAAAACTACTGAATGGATTTGAATGAAACTTTACCACAATATAGCTTATACATCAGAATAACACATAGGCTACAATTTTTGAGGTTTCTAATGTGAGGTCGTAAAAAAAACACATTTTTTGCGCTTACATTGCAAATTGTCTGTTGTGTCTGTTTATAGGAGCATACTGCAGTAGCTACCTATAGGCCTATGATTAGGGCTCTGCAGTGCTTAGTTACCGTATTTCTTACTTATTACTAGACTAGACGAGACGAACCTGAAGTCCACGCGAACGAAGTCGCGGGCAAAAGCTAGTTTATCTATGAATCCAACGTTTTCTTTGTATATTTCCCAGTAAAGCATCTCAATAAAAGAAATTGTATATTTCATTTGCATACATTAATGAATAATCTTAATTGATTAATTATTTCTAATATTAAGTATAAGATTAATACCTAAAACTCATGGAATTGTAGAATCCATAAAATTAATTTAATAATAATTTGGGTTAATAGTTTAAACATATAACTTACCTACATAAGGCGCCAGTCAGTCGTCGCAAGGGAGCACGTGGTTGCATTTTCATATTATAATATTTACATTCTAAAATAAGGGTTGTATTTTCTAAATAAAGATGTGACATTTTTAAAAGGTTTACAACAGGGAATTAATGAGTTTATTATTCATTGTAAAGATAAAAGCCCGTTTCCGGTCATATCAATAACACACATTTGTTCCCGCCATTTTAGTTTGCTATAAAACGCCACGATTTGGCACTAGCAGGATCTATGAGACCTCCATCTCGAAACAGTTGACGAGTTCGTCAGGCGCCTTGCAACCAGGATGTTCCGGAGGGCCGGAGCAGCCCGTCACCCGCACATCAGGGATATTGCTCCGTACCACGCACGACCCCCTGACCGAAATAATGGAAGCGAGCTCTAAAAAGCGCAGAGGGAGGAAAGGGTGAGATGCCTGCCCTCTGACGGCACAGGCAAAGAAGGCCAGAAATGGCAGTCCGACCCAAAGCCCCACTTGTCGTAACAAGTGGCAAACGCAACCACCGAAAGGGGCCGTGCCCCGAGAGGTTACCCCGTCTCGCAGAGACGAGAAGAATTCAGTCGGATTAGCAGGATCTTTAGTTTTCAACTCTCGGTATGAGTAATATACATATTACGTCTTCGAAGACTTTACAGACAAGTTGGCCGTGCTGCTATTGGTGAGACCCAGTGAGACGCTACGCTGAGAGTTAAGTAATTTTTTGAAATATGTTGTATCTATCTTGTTAAAAAGTTTACCAGTTGTTCTTAGTACCTAATTCATAAACTGCCATATTATAACACGTCATGTATTTCAGTCATTCCATTCCGTCAGGCATTCCGAGCTGGTGGTAGATAAAATTTTTAATAAAAGATAATTACAATGACTGTGGTTTCTATTTAAAATCTAAAAAAAATATAATATACTGGTCTATAATCGAAGGTAGCTGTTATCGGTATCTATATGTAAAGATTTAACTTTTAAATGTATATGTGATCTGTGGTTGTCGCGCACAGTTTATGTCATCACATCGCGATCCCGTTGACATTGAATTGCCATGTAATAAATGGTCTTACTCCACAACAACCTGTGTAGTTGCGATGAGTTTGTTTGCAGTGAAACATTTTTATATGGAAAGCATTGTATGGCGCCCCTAATGGAATGAGTCATAAGATCTACATGACTTCTGTAGTTTACTATACCCACAACACCTATCTAAACAGCAAACCCACAATAGAACCACTAAACCCTGGTGATTTATATTTATTTATATATACTCTCTGGGAGTATATTGCTTTATTCCACTTTTGAGGTTGGTAGGACTTTGCCGTGATACAATAATATGTCATATTATGATTTCTTATGTTCTATTTAATCTTTGGTTCAATAGACTTAAATCCATGTACATATATACATAACTTAAACACATCAGTACTAATTGTACATATAGGTATGGCACATAACAAATTTATAGAATAAGCTACATTCCATGCTAAAATTATTACATTTTAATTGTCTATTAAATAAAAAAGTATCAAAACAGTAAACTAAGAAGTCAAGAAGAAAAGAATAACAATGCTAACAACTTAAATACCTTAATAATAATATCATATAAACTTTGAAATAATGAGTCTCATAAAATATGACTGGATTTTTCAAATATATCACAAATATGTTTATGTGACAATACTGGCAACATGAAATATATAAGATTATTAAACTCCTATTTTAATATTCAGTTAATAATTGTCCATTTAGATGGTTTTTCACAGGGGCCATCATCGGGGCAAAACCTATTAAAAGTGGTATTACTGTCAAAGCCTAAGATTTCTCTCTCTTCTTGAATCCTATATGTAAAGGTGCTGTCATGTGTTCCAATAAAGTACTCAGCGTGGGAGCAAATTATCTGATCAATGATAGCACAGCTGCCTAGATTAAGTGCTTTGACCTTGTTGAACCAGTAAACTTCATACCCCAATTCTTGTAGCTGATTTCTTAGCTGATTGCATTCACCTTCAAGAGAATCAGATGCAATAAATATTTTTTTGATATCAGGCACATGTTTCTTGACAGCGAAATCAATCTGTTTCACAGTACCAGATATTGAAGGTATATCATCTGGTCTGCTGAAAACAAAATCTCTTCTCCTCCAATGAACACTTAAGTAATTACTGCATTTATCTACATTGCACTCTAATCGATCAGATATGAACTTTTTGGCTATATTTATTAGCTTGGTATTAAATTTCATACTTTTACGACAATCCCAGTATGTTTTAGTACCATAATTATCATGAAGTGGTATTTCTCCATGACTGAACATTATTTTCCTGTCTGAACGGTGTAAGAATACCAATTCCCATAACTTTGAGATTTTTCCTTGAAACTTAATACAAACAGTTTCTTTGACAGAAATATTTTTATAACCATAAAACTTTCCATCATACTCACAGTTACTACTATATTGCCACTTTTCCTCATACACGCCATTTTCGAATGGATCTTCAAAGTTTTCCAAAATATACAGTCTATCAACTTGTAAGTTGTTTGATTTCACATTGCTGAAGACCTCATGTAGTTCCACAACTGGTGCAAACTCCTTCATAGAATTGACGTCAAAAAAAACGGACCAAGGTTGAGGATTTGGGTCGAGGTCAATACTCCAATGATATAAACTGGTCCACGGTGGAAGTACAAGTTGCCAATCGTTTCTACCGCGCTTTTGTGCATCAGCCATCATTATAGCAAATCTCATATATACATCTCGCCTCAAATTAAACCCTTCTAATGCACTGACATCATAAAAGATCAATTTTGACGAGTCTTCATTTTTGAACCGTTTTTCACAATGCTTGGCATCCGTATCACAATAACCAACAAATTCATCTTGCTTAGCTGCAGTCGTAAGCAAATTAATAAGAAAAAGGTTAAGAAAAATCATATTTATATTTCTTTCCTAAAAGCACTTCAGAGCAGCTTAAAAAATCAATAATTCTATCGGCACCTTTACAATATAAGCAAAACAAACAAAACTGACACTGAAATTATTGATAAAAATCCTTCCGTTCCGAATAGCGACCACAGACCAATTAGAGATGGCGACATCAGTAATGACTATAATAACTACTCACAAGCGCGTAAATTGCGTTCAGTTTCATTCAACGACTAGAATTTAATTAGTAGAATGTTTAAACTTTAAAGAAGTTTATTAAGAGTTGTGACTTTTTGCAATTTTATTTAGATATTTACTTTTACGACAGATGCGTTATTATCATTACCCTGAGAGATATTAATAAAAATGTAGCAACTAACATGGCCACTATTCTCAAATCGAAACACCTTTATACCGCGCTAACAATGCTGATAATTGATATGATTGCCATTCGGATTGTCTCCAATATTTGTTGAACTCTTAATTGGCTAATATTCCGAAAATCGTTAATAGTTAGATACTTTACTATGCGCGCTAAATGAATCGCTTATAGTTTTCTGATGCTGAATACAACAAGTATTTGGCTTAATGGTTCCAAGATAATTCAAAATTGAGTTGATTTGTTACGAGATAATCAAAGTTTTAATTATAACGTATTAATTAAATACTCTGTAGCATATCTTTCATTAATTAAGAATTTTTGTCTTGTTTAGTTAATTCATCTTTCAAATAATATACCAAACCCTCGGAGGAAACAAGATGGAGTAGCCTTTGCCTGCATTTCCCCTCTGCCAAATGCATAAGCATCAGATGCTTGTACGTTATATAAAACTAGTTGAGCCGCCATTTTTGAACACAATATTCAAAACATGGCGATCCCACAAAAATGCCTTCCTGTGCTGTTTTTACCTATAAAAAAATGTAAAACATCTAGTGTGCGAAAAGAAGGCATCACCTTTCATTTGTAAGTATAATTTTTAAGATTTGGTCATTATTTACTTCATATTTTCATGTTTTAAATTTGACCAATATCAAAATTCCCGCTGTAGTCTCGTCTTCGTAGGGCCGCTGTAATCTCGCGGGGACTTCCCACGAGACTACCTAGGGTTGAACATTTTCACATTTCAATTAATTATGAAAATATTGAGAAAATATTCTTTGGTAATAAAGAACCGTAATTTTGTAATAATTTATTACCGATTTATATCTTATCGCATTGTAAGTTGCGTGTTTTTAGTTAAATAGTGGCTTTCTGGTTGGATAAGTATCACAATTTCTGAAGAAAGACATCATTCCGGCTTTGAAAATGATTTTGTCTTCTCCGGGTCTCTATTAACCATCTCTGTACCAAATTACATCAGAATACGTTCAGCTGTTTTTATCGGATTTTCCCACAGGAATCAGACATTTTCCCATAGTAGTTTTTTTTTTAACTTTTAATGTCATATTTTCTTGAAATCTTATCAACAGCCTAGTTTCAATGTTCTGGTCTTAAAAACGTCAAATTTTCATTTCAATTTTTCATCCCCTTTCTAATTTTTTTTTGCATTTATAAGTAAACAAGTAAGCTACAAACAAACAAACAGACAGTCAGAGTTACTTTAGCATTTGTAATATTCAAGTATATAAGTATGGATTAAGTACATATATACCTACACTTTTGCGGCAACTTGACGGATACTGTTCGTTGTTCATTCGTTACACTCTCATTTAATGGTATTTTAGTGAATAAATACAACATCAGTTAGACTCAATATTTCTGCGTATTTTGTATTAAGAAAGATAAATGTATTGATTAGACTATTTTGTCCTTTGACTATAAATTATCGGCTGCGTTTGGCGCTGGATATACAGAAGCAAATTGGCGCGGTAAAAACGGAACCATATTACTAAATCTTTACTGTCTGTCCGTCTTTCTGTTACCAGACTATCTCACGAACCATCGACATATGAAACTAATGGACCCGTAACATCCATATAAAGTACAAAAAAAATGAGTCCAGTCCATAGTCCAGTCCAGTCTACTAGGTGACGCGCCATCGCACAGAAAAAACGATGCCAAGCTAATACCACTTTAAACGTTACTTTGACTATCCGTAACCGCGCCACATCTCTTCTGGATAACCAGTTGATAATTTCTGTGAAATCAATTTTTTTAATCCACAAGACAAATTGTTTTTATTTGTAATCAGCAACCAATCACCAACTAATCATCAATAATAGTGATGTCATCTATATCGATATTATGATCTTACAAGTGAGGTAGCGGTCCGTTTTACACCAATATGCGCCGTTGGTACCGTTCTCGCTAGTGTGCAAACAACTCGGTTCAATTGAAACGTATTCGTGCAAATGAAACCGTGTGACTCATGAGTGACGTCATTAGGTTGAGCTATCGATGCACACTAAAAATGGTTGGTGCAGTGTATGTGCAAATGTCAAACTCAAGGTTTGACATTCAAAATATAAACAAATTATTTTTTTATTTGTATTTTGAGATGATAAAAACTAGTTCGATTATTAATTCATTATATAAATATGTGAGTGTAATATTTGTGAGTGATTAATGTTTAAAAATTGTTTATTGATTGTTATTTGATTATTAAGATGAATTTTAAGTAACAGCGCTTAGTTTTACTCAAAAATATCGACGAACACGCAGAAATTCAGACATTGATCTTCTTTATTTTATTTCCAGTTTTCCTAAAGAACACAACGTACGAAAAAATGAGTTAAGGCGTGTAATAGACATGCATCTTGATCATCGACAAGAACAAGCACTAGGTATATGTTCATTACATTTTGAACCGTCTCAGTTTCAAAAGCTATCCAACAATAGAAGAAAATAAATTGCCCATGTTGTGCCAACGTTAATCTTGAGCTATCCTATAAGTTTACCATATACCTAGTTTTAATTTTAATTTTTAATAATGTTAGAATATTAATGACATGTTAATAGTCGTACTTTTATTCATTCAACGAAACTGATTTATCGATATCGATATTTTCGTGCTTTGCCACGTTCCCACACTATCCCCTTCGTGTGTTTGAATAGAACGTAAACAAATAATTTTGGGCGTGTTGCGTGAATTGTCAATTTGTGTGTCGTATTGTCGTAAATGTAGTAGTAACCTCGCCCCCCGCAAAAAAAATGGCAGAAAAATATGTACGGTAAGCTGACTGAAGCCAACTCCAGTCTTGTTTCCTCCGAGACCATACCTAATGACAAGTTAGAAAAGAAAAAGAAAGTGGATTTCCTAAGTCAGATTTAAACTAACTTAATGAATACGGATCTGAGTTATATGTACCTTATAATTATAATCCATTGCGTAAACAATAAAAAGTCTGTATTTATAAATTATCAAGCTTCAATAATTTTATATTCCTTAGAATGGCAGAACATACATAATCTGTGGGCTGGGCAGGACTAAAATGCGGCAACACCAAATATCTGATGTCATTTCATTATAGAAACTTAGCCGAATGTGTTTCTTTTTAGCAAAATAGTCGGAATCTGCAAATAAAGTATAAAACCAACACTTTATTTTGGGACAATGGAGCTTAATGATGTTATAGTGAACCAGCCTGTCGTTATAGATAATGTAAATACAAAATTATTTCTTATCAAACTCACTTTTTTATAAAAGTTGGCACACCTACGTTCGATTTGTTAAAACTCAATTGATACTTTTATTATATTTAAGAAGATTTAGGTCATGCCCTTTTATGCATTACAATTAAATATCTTTCTTTCATTACTGAATATTCTATTTTTATATAAAGGACATTATCATGAGTCAGAAAGTCATAAATATTTAAAAAAATGCTGTTTTTTAAGGGTTCTGGAGTAATTAAAGCCGGTTTCGCTGGTGACCAAATACCAAAATGCAGATTTCCCAATTAGTAAGTACCCTATGAATTTATTTATATAAAGTATAAAACAACACTAATATCTTATTACTGGTTGCGGCTTAAACAACACTCTGGGCACACAGACAAATCTATATGGTTGCTAATGTTATCTCACTGCAACTGTTCGAAATAATACTTTTACAATCTAATTGCTAGGATATGTCATCAATATAATCACAAGACAATAATTCTTTTGGACAGTCTCGAAATTTCATATCATGAATATTCATAAACTAGCAATTCCAAAAAGGTGTTTTTCTCCAGCATTGGGCGGCCGAAGCACATTCGTGTGATGGCAGGAGCTCTAGAAGGAGAGCTGTTTGTGGGTCCCAGAGCAGAAGAGCACCGTGGTCTTCTCAGCATAAAATATCCAATGGAACACGGCATTGTCACAGATTGGAATGATATGGAGCGAGTGTGGAACTACATATACAGCAAGGTAATATCAAAATAATATAAAAATAATAATAATAGGACTAATGCTTTATGTGTGATTTTCTATTAGATAATAGTAAACAAGTTTTTTTATCCCCTTGTACATTCATGGCCTGAATAAGCAATTACTTTGCTCACTGTTAAAAAAATAATTATATATTCTAATCAAAATACTCCAACTTGGCTAAACCCTATGGGGATGCCACCAGATGGATTAAGAATTAATTGTAGCTCCAATCACATTAGTGATGTGCCGGATATCTGTATCTGCTGATATCTGAGGCAGAAGAAAGATTTGTACCCGTGTCCGTATGCATTACTTTTTGGCAGATCTTTTATGGATCTTATTACAGAGTCTTCTTTAAAGAATAATTCATATTCTTGAGGATGTTTTCTTTGTTTAAGGAAGTTGAGCCTTTACCCTTACGAGAATACTTTCCATCACAAGTTTTACACTTTGCACATTCATCATTTATTATCACAAAATATTATTTATTATTATTATCCGTATCTGCAGATCTTAACACCAAATATCCGTATTCCGTCTGTCTGTATTCACTCTATTGCAATGTGAGTTAATGTAGTTATAACAATGGCTGAATTTGAACACTTCAGTTGTGATGTACGATATTTATGTATTGTATGTATAGAATATCATTGGCTTGAATACTACGGAAGGGTAATAGTTTGTTCAGCTATTAATTTATAAAGATCAAACTAGTTTTTCTTTTAGAGTTTAGTCTAGCATACACTAATTTACACAAGTCGAGTAGACTGAGATAGCCAAACAGACTGTGCAAATAGATCAATGATGTATATGATTCATAAACGTCTCAGTGATTTGTGTTATCTGTTAATGATTGTAGCCTACTAATTGTTGTCATTGTATTACCACTTTCGTGAGATGTGTTTGTACTTTTAATGGAAAAGTAATTTTGTCTTTGCATATTCAATTTGCCAATGAAGATGATTGGTTGATTTATGATCAGATTTACAAACAAAACTTATTTGGACCATTTTTTTTGAAAGTGGTGTAACTCCATTTTCTTTTGTTTCGAGATATAGTAACCTATAGTTACTATATTTGTTGATTTAAAAATACAGGCAAATTATATGAGGTCTGGCATTGTTCCTATTGTTTTAAGTTGTACAAAACATGGGATTTTTTTGAAAAATTAAACATGACTAGTTATATATAAAAAATGTACATTAAATTAAGCATGAATTAGGTGATAGCTCATTTTTTTCAAAAATGGACTTACACCACTTTCAAAATAAACGGTCCATTTATTGAGTTACAAATAAAAGAATGTCATGCACCCCAACATCCGAAACGAAATCGAAAATCAACAGAATTAAAATTATCAAATACTTTGTATATGCTAGAGCCCATTATGCCTTCTTACCAAAGTATGACATTCCTGTGATGTTTGTTATACTCATAATACTCATGGTTTTGACCTAATACTAATTTTATCTACCCTTAGTTTTAGTTGGGCTTTTATCCACACTTAGCCTCACAGTTGGGCCGTTGTGTTTTTTTATCTACACTTAAAGACAACTGGCACATTTGCAAACTGTGTATGAGTTTGAATCACATTTTGTGGACCTCATAATTTTTAGGATCCAATGTAATAATGTATGTAATGCATTTTCCAGGACCAACTTTCAACTTTTTCTGAAGAACATCCTGTGTTGCTTACTGAGGCGCCGCTGAACCCGCGCCGCAATAGGGAGAAGGCGGCTGAAGTGTTCTTTGAAACATTTAACGTACCAGCTCTGTTTCTATCCATGCAAGCAGTGCTCAGCTTGTGAGTATTACAGTTTTTTTTTTATAAATTAAGCTATTGTCTGGACGACAGTAACATCAATGTGTCACTGTCAACTCGACTTTACTTATTTTTTAAATTCTAATCGGAATGCGGTATTTCTATCCTGCCATGTATCAATATGATTTTTATTGTTTTAATTTTATTTTGGACTTCCTGTAAAGCTAACAAAGTCAGCAGGAATGATAAGACTTTTAAAAAGTTTCATACAGTGGCAGACGAGCAAATGGCCCACCTGATGGTAAGTGGTAACCATCGCTCATGGACATCTGCAGTGCCAGGGGCACAGCTGAGCTGCTGCCTACCTGGAGAGAAATACCCTTTTTAAGCCTCGTTTGAAGTTAGACATATCGTAGTGCTCAGGAAACATCGCAGCTGGGAGCTCATTCCAGAGTTTGCATGTACGCGGAAGGAATGAACACTGAAACCGAACTGTACTAGACAAGATCGGTTCCAGGTGATATGGATGAACTCTACTACGGTGGCGGGTGGTGCGATGGTAAAAAGGTGTACCACCATTGCAAATAGTGCCTCGGAGCATTCTCCGTTAAAGAGCCTTTAAAGAACACACAGAGAGCCAAAGTCTCTCCGCTGCTCCAAGGTCTCTGTTGAGGCCGTAATATTGGGATCACCGATGATACGGAAAGCACGCCTTTGCAGGGAGTCAAGAGGGTCAAGTTGATATTTGGGGGCTCCAGCTCAGAGGTGTGAGCAGTACTCCATATGCGGCCGTATTTGAGCTTTATAAAGCATCAGCCGCTGACTGGGCGTGAAGTACCGCTTCGCTATTTTGGCTTCGTCCTCCAAATGACTCCCGAACTGCACTGTGGCTGAAATTTCCACACCTAGAATCCCAATAGACTCGAGATAGAATAGACATACGAAGAGCGACTCCCTGAAACTGAGACACTACGATAAATCGATCTGTCTTCGAAGTGAACGCGCACTTGTGTCTTCGTGGGGTTGAACTAGACTAAGTTCTTTGCACCCCATTCTGAGACTCGCCCTAGAGAGTCCTCGACATCAGATACAAGTTGCAACCGTCTTTCATGTAACGACATCCGGGGGACGTTCTGGTGGTTGGTATACCGCACATCACCCGTGCTGTCATCTGCATAACAATGTATGTTCTCAATGGACAACATATCATGTCTGTTTCTGTCTTCTTTACAGATATGCCACAGGGCGCACTACAGGTGTGGTTTTGGATTCAGGCGACGGTGTTACTCATGCTGTCCCCATCTATGAAGGCTTCGCGATGCCTCACAGCATCATGAGGGTAGATGTGGCTGGAAGAGACGTCACTAGATATTTGAGGTTAGTTAAAATGCTTATGTTCTTTCATGACAAGTAACTTAGAACAAGAAGAGACTAATTACCCAGCAGATTTTCGATAACAGTATTGTGAACAGAAACATTTCTGTGTTTAACGAAACAATAGCATCACCAAATATTTAGAATAACAAATACCATTACATTTAAATGCAATTTTGATATTAAGAGGCCTATTACAATTCTTCATTCTGCGAGATTAGGTATTTCGAAGCGTCCCGACATCTCATTGAAGGTTAGACGTCCAAAATACTGTGTTGACGCTACGACTAAGCGATTTTGATACTTTATGGAATAATTCGTTATTGCTATATATATATCGTATATGAAGATGATATTATAAATAGGACAGATGATATTGTTCAAAATAATGTTTATTAAATATTACCTAGTATGTTATTTAGCAAAATACGGTTTTAGTTTTAAATTAAAAATAGGTCAGATTAGAAAAAAAACTAGTTACCAATTATATAGGAGTATAAATCATCATAAAACAGAATCATCTATTTGCCGAATTTCCATCAAATCGATCCAATGGTTTTGGTGTGTAAAAACTTTAGAAATAATAGATAAAAATAATATATACAATAGAATAACTTTAGAACAAAATATGAAAATAAAAAAAAAATAGTTTAAAAGTCGCAAAAAAATAATTTTAGTTACGTGATCAAAATTGATATGAAGGCTCTCCCAATTTCTGAACAGGTGTAGAAACAATATTTTTTTCCTTGTTCGTACGTACGCCAAGGTTTTTGTTTGTGTTTTTTTTAACCTATTCATTTTTTTTGTTTTGTTTGTTTTGACGTCAATAAGTGCCTTTAACTTTATTCACAGGCTCCTGCTGCGAAAGGAGGGCGTCAACTTACGAACCTCAGCCGAGCTGGAGATCGTGAAGGCGATCAAAGAGAGAGCGTGCTACCTCTCCCCCAACCCCCTCAAGGAGGAGACACTGGACACGGAGAGGGCGCAGTACACCCTGCCCGATGGGACGCACTTGGAGGTGAGCTGGAAACTAGTATATACTAGCTTCCGCCCGCGTGAAATTAGTTTTTGTCAATCCTGGTCCCTTATGTCTACGGTACTAAGATTCATTTTGTCATAGGTCTTATCTTCAATTCAACCCCTATTTCACCCCCACACTAGTAAACATTTCTTTTGGATTTGGATTCTTTTCGACTACTCGTAAACCCTATAAAGTCACAAGCAATTATGTTGGCTAGCAACCGTATGATTAAAAAGATTGATTTCTAGGTGCTTCCTGAAATATTATTCAATGGGACTAAGATACCTTTTTCCGATAAATGTAAGAATTGGGGGTAATCTGTCTTGGTCGGCTCATATTAATAATGTGAGTCAACGTTTGCATTTTTCATATCACTCGCTCAAGCGCTTACAATATTTCCTACTGTTCAAAACTAAAGTTATGCTCGCTCAGTCCCTTTTACTTCCTATTCTCGACTACGCTGATGTCTGTTACTTAGACGCAACCGCAATACTTAGAGCTACTTAATAAGCTAGAGCGCCTTCAAAATTTAGCCATTCGCTTTATATTCAGTCTGCGTAAATTTGACCACGTGTCTGATCATCGTAAGCAGTTAGGGTACTACCTTCCGTATTTTTTTCAAAAATTCTTTTTCCGTTCGTGCTGCCAAGCTGTGGAATATTTTGCCCGCTTCCATTCGTGAGAGACCATCCCTTACATCTTTCAAATGTCTTCTGAAAGAGTACTATCTGTCTAATTAATTGTATTAAATTATATTATTATATATATATATATATATATATATATATATATATATATAATATATATATATATATATATATATATATATATATATATATATATATATTATATATATATATATGTATGTATATATGTATAAATTTGACAGACGAACATTTGCGAAATTTACGTCAAATTTGCGAAAAATACGATACGGTTTGAGGTGTCGTTGTAATCATCGTAAATTTGACGTTTATTTTGTTGTTGTCAATTTCGTCCCAGGCGAAGGTATGACGTTTATTTTGCGAATGTTCGTCTGTCAAATTCAATTCATCGTTGTCATTTGAGGCTTTCTTATGTCAAAATTAATATCGTTCGTTCGATCGTCCGTTCGTTCGTTATATATATAATAATATAATAATAATAAAAATAAATAAATATTTGTTACACTTGCACCAATTAGCCTAGCCCAAACTAAGCTCTGTAAGGCTTGTGCTATATACCTAGAGCTGAGTTTGGCGGCGGTCTGTCCTTGTCATACTCTATACAAAATGACAGGGGGGGACTGTTGTCGGATTGGTTTTTGGGTTTAGAGAATCACGCTAGAATCGACACCATTGCAGGGTTAATTTAATTATGTTAGGATAGCTTATTGTTATTATTATTAGATTAATTAATTTTATTGTATAAAGTATTGAAATTAAGTGTATTGTTAAATGGTTGTATGTAGGTATATATTAGGATAGTTATTAGATAAGAAAGTACTATTGTTAGATAAGTAAGTGCTGCGCAACTCACGTTAATGTTAAGTCACGGAATAGTATTATAAGATAATATGACGCTGTGCGTACAGTACGTAGTAGATCCAAACGAGGACAGTTTAAAAAAGGCACGGACTACGAGTCCGTGGAGTAGACATATATATATATATAAAAAAAAAGGCTTGTGCTATGGGATCTAGGGTAACGGATAGACATACATATATTATATATATATAAATAATTTTTATTGAAATATATATCAACAACCATGACTAAGGTACAAATGCTCGTATTCATCACACAAACATCTGCCCCCACCGGGATTCGAACCCGGGACCTCGGAGATGGCGACACCTTGAAACCGGTGTATTATCCACTCGACTATGGAGGTCGTTAAATATATATATATATATATAATATATATATGAAATAACCGTTAATGTGTGTACATTTTTCTAAATACAGATCGGTCCAGCCAGATTCAGGGCGCCTGAAGTGTTGTTCAGGCCAGACTTAATTGGTGAAGAATGTGAAGGTGAGACAAAGTTATTTTACAATTTCATAAAAATATCTCCGTATACACATTTATTAGTTTAGAGTATTTTTATAAGTAACAGTAGAAAGGATGGACCGAAGACGACTGACAAAAGAAATTTATAACGTAAATATGAATGGGCCAGTTGGTAGAAGACGGCCTAGATCAGTGGTCCATATCGACCCCTAGGGGTCTATGACAACCTGCAAGGGGCTACGTCAGCAACACAAAAATTTGGGGGTCCATGAAATGCAAACGGGGGTCCACGATGATGGATCTCAACGTACACACTATCTTTTAATATAAAAACATATACATTATTTCTAAAAATACCTATGAAGTAATAGTTATTTATTATACAAGAGTGGAAAGTTCCTTTTTAACCGCGTGCTCGATTTGGATGACCGAGCAAGCGAAGGATTCTAAAGTTTTATTTTAGAATCCTGAGCGTCAGCGAGGGAAACAAACGAGCACAAGGTGAAAAATCTTTTCACTCGAGTGCAATACGTAACTTTTCATCCCACCTCAGCGAGGAAATGACAAAATGAAAAAGAAAACAATTTATAATGACAAATTATATTAAGCAATAAAACGTGAAAAACTAGAATGGCGCGAAGCACGCAAATAAAACAAAGAAACCAAGAAGGTTCCAAATTTAAATTTTTTCACAATTTAAAAAGTTCTAATCATAAATTTGGCACCATAGAGGTTACATTAAATAGGTTTAATGACGTTTTGAATTTACAATTATATTGAGTACTCATTATATGTGATGTTCTAAATTCAAATCTACTTTGCCGCTCAAGCGAATAAAATAGAATTTTCCAGCCAGATTTCGAAGCGCAAAATTACACTTTCCGAGGTGGTGGGATGAAAAAATATGTATTATGTGTAGAATATATTTATAAATTTTTGTAAGATGTAGGCATTATATATCAGAGAAGTCAACTACGACACAAAAAAGTTGGAAACCTCTGGTCTAGACGAACACTAAAACCAAAGATTACATTTATGGATAAGCTAAATTCAATGTTATTCATATTTAACGTGTTAATTTACTACCATAATCTAAATAATCTTAATAGGCACTTATTGATGTCAATCATAAAAAAACAGCTTTCATAATCGTAAAATAACACAATCACATTTTATTTAAATTTCAACACAATAATCTCGTAAAAGTATTTATTTGTGTAATACAGAATTATTAAATTAGATATTCTACCAAAATTCAAACTTCCTTTCTCAGTTTTTCGATCTGGCAACCCTATGTAAGACGCATAGATTAAAAAATTTCCACGAGACACTGGTATAGCTAAAGTTATAATAAACAATGATTCCTTTGCCCATTTCAGGTCTGCATGAGGTGCTTATGTTTGCGATTCAGAAGTCGGATATGGACCTTCGCAAGGTGCTCTACCAGAACATCGTGCTAAGTGGAGGCTCCACCCTTTTCCGAGGCTTTGGGGATCGACTCCTCGCTGAGATCAGGCGGTTGGCGCCCAAGGATATGAAGATTAGGGTAAGAGTCTGTCTGATCTGTATTCTCTTGCATACGTAGTTGGATCGATTATACGAAGCCATGATTTTGTCAAGGTAATGAGAGAATATACCACTGAATGTTGAGCACATCTCCCCCCATTCAATCAATCATTTTGATTACTAAAATCTGTATATATATATTTTTTTATTTTAACAGTTATTTTTTCCTTTTTTAACATATTTAAGGATTTAATTTTCAAACCTGAGTCTGTTCTAGTCATTTTACAATTTTACTTTGCGGTATTATATAACTACCTACAGTATCTCTGTTTTGTGTGATAAATTTTTATTTATTTAATCATTGAATGAATTTGTAAACTTTATAAGTTTACAAATTCATATAAAAACGGTAATAACTAATTTAGTCAAAGAATGTGTTGCGGTTATTATAACGCCCACCTCGAACAACCTCTTAACAAGAAAACTATAAATTAATATATTATAAGTTATTACGTGTGATGTGTGTGTGAGTGTGTGTGTGTGTAAGTATGTATTAAATAAAATGGCATTATTAAATAAAATAAGGTAAAGCTGACTAAAATGCGAGTAACAGCAAAACAAACTGAGCGTAAGGCTGTATGATTATAGTTCCTTTTATAGGGCAGGTGTTTGTGTGATCTGTGATGAGCATTTGTACCTTAGTCATGGTTGTTGATATATATTTCAATAAAAATTATTTATATATGTATAATATATGTATGTCTATCCGTTGCCCTAGATCCCATAGCACAAGCCTTACAGAGCTTAGTTTGGGCTAGGCTAATTGGTGTAAGTGTAACAAATTTATATTTATTCTGTTACAACGCGAGGGTTTTGTGTTTACCAATAATTTGCGAAGAAATATGTGTGTGTAATATATATACATACTAGCTTTCTGCCCGCGGCTTCGCCCGCGTGGATTTCGGGATTGGGTCTATAGAGGGTTAAGGGTCATAGCTTTTGCCCACGGCTACATATGCGCGGAAGTCGGTTTATGGCGCGAAGGTTTTATGGCGCCTCCCGTGGGACTATCCATTTTTCCGAGACAAAAAATACCGCAAAACCTTGCTCAAGAATCACTCTATCTATTGATGAAAACCGCATGAAAATCTGTGCAGTAGTTTTTGAGCGAAGCCTTTGTTGCGCATCCCGTGGGATCTGTCTATTTTTCCGGGATAAAAAGTAGCTATGTTACTCTTCATCCCTTCAACGTTTTGCCGTGAAAGACGGACAAACAGACAGACACACTTTCCCATTTATAATATTAGTATGGATAAATGTAAACACAAGCCCATAAATAAATACAAATTGAAGACATTCACGCAGTAGTATAAGAAAAAAAAATACATAAATAATATTCAAATACTGGGTGTCGCATATAAACTATAACATCATTTTGTTCATCATTCAGTGATCAAAGTTTGTTGTTGTAATTTTAATTATATTTGAAGTTCATATTAAAAGTCCATAGTCGAGTGGATAATTCACACCGGCCCACCGTCTGCAACTTTATAAGGCACAGGTCCGGCCTCATATGGAATACTGTTCTCATCTTTGGGCAGGGGCGCCCCAATACCAGCTTCTCCCTCTAGACCGGATTCAACGGAGAGCGATTCGCATCGTCGACCACCAGGAAACTTCAAGTCGGCTTGACCCTTTGGCGTTGCGTAGAGATGTAGCTTCTCTCTGCATACTCAGAGGAATTATTTGGACTAATCCCTGCAACTACTTTCCGACATCGTTCCACGCGACAAACCTTCCATCCTCACCATATCAATACTTGGCAGTCCACCACTGTGCGTTTCTCTAGAAACTTTCTGCCTCGCACAGCTAAACTGTGGAATGAATTGTCGCCTGCAGTGTTTCCGAAGCGTTACGATATCCAAACCTTCAAGAAAAGAGCGTACTCCCATTAAAAGGCCGGCAACGCGCTTGTGACTCCTCTGGTGTTGCGGGCGTACATGGGCGGCGGTAATTGCTTACCATCGGGTGATCCGTCTGCTCGTTTGCCCCCTATCACATAAAAAAAAAAAATAATAATAATACACCGTTTTCAAGGTGTCGCCATCTCTGAGGTCCCGGGTTCGAATCCCGGTGGGGGCAGATGTTTGTGTCATGAATGCCAGCATATGTACCTTAGTCGTGGTTGTTGATATATATTTCAATAAAAATTATTTATATATGTGTAATATATGTATGCCTATCCGTTACCCTAGATCCCATAGCACAAGCCTTACAGAGCTTAGTTTGGGCTAGGCTAATTGGTGTAAGTGCAACAAATATTTATTATTATTTTATTATTATATGGCCATTCACTAGAAGTTAAAAGTATAGACTGTTTAAATTGCAAAATCCAGCACCAAGCACTCCTTTGGAATCCCTATACGTTGTTTTTGAAGACACACCAGTACAATTACACTTACACCAATTAGCCCAGTGATTGCCAAAGAGGCCTATATCGACCCTTAGGGGTCTATGACATCGTGCAAGGGGTCTACATCAGGGAAATATAAATTTGGGGGTCCATGAAATGAAAACAGGGGACCACGATAATGGATCTCAACATACATTATGCTATCTTCTAATATAAAGACAAAATTATTTATTAAAAAGTACCTATGAAGTAAAAATTAAAAAAAAAATAATACAAGCTTTTATTAAATGCGCTAAAAAGAACCTAAACTTAGCTTAACTTAACAAACTCTTTCATTTGATACTCATATTGTAAGGGGTGCATTATAAATAATTGATCAGCCATCTTGGGAAAATCCGCCATATTGGATTAAGAGTGACGTCACATTATTTATCGAGGTGTTCTTTGCAAGCCCTTTCATTTGATACCCATATTGTAGGGGTGCATTAAAAATAATTGATCCGCCATCTTGGTAATGCTGCCATGTTGGATTTAGAATGACGTCACACACATGACCATGCATTGTCATGCGAATTACACGTGCATGCAAAATTTCAGCTCAATCGGAGACCGGGAAGTGGGTCAAATTAAGATTCCAAGATTTTCTTATATAGTTACAAGTGAAGCTAATATAAAAGCTTGTAAAAATATATATGCTTATAAAATTTTGTAACTTGTAGGATGTAGACAAGTAGGGGGTACGCAGTTAGGTAAGTAGGGGATCTACCTATAACTGAAATACATGTCAAAGGGTCTACGACACAAAAAGTTTGGGACGCTCTGAATAAGACTAACCCAAAGTAAGCACTGTAAGGCTTGTGTTATGAGATCTGGAGTAACGGATAGACATGCATATATTGTACAGATATAAATATTTTTCATAGAAATATACAACTATGATTAAAATCACAAATACTCCATCATACAAACATCAAACCTTACCAGGACTCAAATCCGGAACCTCAGTGAGGCTGAAACACTGCGCCACAGGATTCGTCAACTATGTTCTGGAGTAGTGTACTACCTCTTTTCACTAATCGATGAGTGATTGAAAAAGTCTGAACACTTATAAATGATCACATGAGTTACTATGGATAAATCTATTTACATGCAAATTAGACACACGAGCAGTGACAGCTAATTTTGGACCACACACCTTCGATCATATATTTCTGTAGATACACAGTTACCGTCTAAAAAGTGGCGCCGGCGAAACAAGGCACAAACAGTAAATGTGCCTTGTTTCGCTCTCATTCATTCGGTGGCCGCGCGCGATTGATAACGTCAGCGATGCCGAAATGCGTAGTTTATAGTTAATGCTTAATTTATTAGCGCATTTTTAATGAGTAAAACACTTTTATTTATATTATGTATTACTAAAATATAAATTTAAAACGCTTGCGTACTGTCTCGAGTGGCTCACTCATAGGAAAAAATAGCACAGAGCTAATGTTTCAGAAAAGGTCAGTGGAATGATGGAGTCGCCTATACCATTTTTTGTGATTTTATTTCTTTTTTTTTAGTTTTACGCTTTCTTTGTTTGTAAGGCTCGGCAAAATAAAGGTTGAGAAACCCTGTCTTAATAAAGTCTGTACTTTCCTTAGCACCTAATTCTACATACTTCTTGGTTTATGTTTAAAATTTAAAAAGTTTCCGTACTGTTAAGATAAGTGTAAAAAAAAAAACTAAGCATCTCCACTGCTGTCTATGTTCAAGTAGGATGCGATAAGACGCGAGCACAATATTCGTAGTCAAATGGAACGTAGGAGCATTATTATATGAAATGAATTTGTGCTTAATTGCAACGGACTAAGGGCTTATTATCCAATATATTTGTTTTCAAATATGTTTGTTCATTTCTGATTTCACGGCATCATTATATCATCGAAACCAGAAGATAATATGTAACGACCTTAACAAGGATTTATTTTCATACTTCATTACGTAACTTAAGATTTAAATTGGTTTAAATTATATGACACTTTAGAACTTTTTTCAAAATTGGTACTATAATATACATCTATTCTTCAATGTATAGACGCGGGGTCGATATTTTGTTTCATTTTCTATGGAATTGTGTATCTACAGAAATATATGATCGAAGCCACACACATTGTGTTTTCATGTAGTAGTAATTTCCGCTTGGAGTTGAATAATAACGCACTTCAGGGACAAAGCTTTTGTGTTAATGAATGCGTAAGTTCAGGTCCATCTTAAGAAGAGAGCGAACTGAAATGATTTGGGACTTTTTCTTTTCTTCTCAGATCTCAGCACCTCAAGAACGGTTATATTCAACATGGATAGGCGGTTCGATTCTCGCATCGCTCGACACATTCCGCAAGATGTGGGTCTCCAAACGTGAGTATGATGAGGAAGGACATCGCGCTGTACACAGGAAGACTTTCTAGACTCTAATGTGGTAGCTTTAAAGTCCAAACTACACTGAGCAGACGTTTGAATGTTTGATTGCTTTTTATCATAAAGTTACCCCATCACAGAGACGCAGAGGGGTTTTAAGTCATACTACCAAGTCTATTTATGATTGCCTTTTTAATCGTTCTTGAGTTGTCCCGTTTTCGGGTCGCTTTAAGCAAAGGGATGTAAGGCTACACTACCATAGCATTAAGTGGTTTTGTTCATAATTACGTTTTACTCAAGTGTGCAATAATCGGCAATCGACTTATTAGTTAAATATTTGATCAGCTGTTGATAATACTTTTTATATAAATTAGTTAGCAATGATGAAAAATGTTAAAATAACTAATAATTTCAATATAAATATACCTTATTCCAATTGAATCTGACACATTTAGTATCATGCCATAATGTAACATTATATACGCTGTTTGACATGTTCATTGACAACTCTCAAAATGTTATAATTGTTGGAATCTACTAAATAAAACAAAAATTGAATTAATAATTTGGTCTCACAGACCCCACACATTGTTTTAATAATACACCTGCACCAGCAACATATTGCGTAGATATTATTAGTGTATTATTGTTTATAAAAAGACATAAATTAATATTGATTTTATTTTTTTGTCGGTCTCATAGACCGTTGCTATATTTTTTGGATTGAACTTGGAAGTTGGAGATTTCCTGAATATTTATATATTAGGAATCAATAGAAAATATCGTGAATTTATATGAATAAAGAATAAAAGTAAAATTTAATTTAGTTGAAATGGTATTCAAGCTACGTGGAAATCAAGGATTACTAAATAAAGTACACATTTTTTATCCATCAAACTATTCTTTGTGTAGATGTGAAAGCGAGTGACGTGATTACACGAGTCCGGTGTCACAGACTGTAGATACTGTAAAAAAATTAACTTAAGGCTAATATATTTTCTATGTAACCTCCACTTTTGATGAATAATCAACAACAAATATCTTTATGTTATTCATGTGTGCTTATTTATCGCGTTTTTATATAAACTGGGGCATCGTTAATCAAATAAATCAAATTAAATAAAAGCTACAAAATATGATGAAGCGTTTATCGTGCGATATGACTGCCATCTTGAATTTTGTCCTGTGCGGTAACTCGCACTATCATTTTGCGTTTGCTACGACTGATAATATTTTTCATTATTTTTTGAATGAGAAAAATATATGTATGGCATAGTAGTTGCGTTGGAAATAAGATTTAAAACTTAATGTCTGTCTCATGCCATGTCAAACGTCAAATCAAAGGCGACATTTGTTTATTTTTTACAAAGTAGGTAAGGAAAACGTTTACGGCATAATACAATAAGCAGTAGTGTTGCTTTAGAATAATTAATAAATGCGGAATTCTTGATTTTTGTCTAGTTTAATTAACAATAAATAAATAGGCAACATAAAATTATGTCTATTAACATTGTTAAAGTTGGCTTAACAGTTAATCTGTTAGTGGAAATGTTGACTTCGTTAATTAACGATTAACATATTAATGAATGCTCAGCTGTTTTAATTACTAGCTGCCTGTCCACGATTATGAACGTGTGTTTTATTAATGCCCGTCCTAGCAAATGAGCAAATATAGATAATGTAAACATGAATAACAAGTAAATTGCTATATAGTTTGATTACTATAGTCAGAATTTTAATTAGATTCCAGATTTGACAGTTTCAGTGTTGCAACCTTATGACAAGTACTAAATAGTGACGTTGCGAAATTATTCGATATGGAAATGGAATATTTCCGGATCGATTCTTCTCGTTTATAATTGGACGTAGTGAAGCATAGTCCTTTTAAGTTATGAGCGTTTTGAAACGCTTCCAGTAGTTTCTCTAATACAATGGTACATTTTTAATTATAATTTGTACTTTATTGAATCAAAAGAGTTTATATTTTAATATTTGTTATATAAAATGAGTGGTATTTTTAGTTTTGAAGATTAATTACCGATCTGAGACTTTTCTTTTATAATTGTGTGTAAAATAAATAAAAAAATGTTATGACGTTTTTTTCTTGGGGATAAGAAAACATCCACGTCTTTTTGTGATGTACTTGGCTGAGGATCCATTTTGATGGAAAACCAAAACAAATAGATTCTCTCAAAGTTCACAAAAAAACTATAAACTATAACAATAAACAATTTAACAACACTTTAACAAAAACACAACAAAATAACAAAACTAAGATTCGCAATGAAATAAGATATTCGTGCAGTCCCGGCTGCGAGAATGATGCCGAGTGACACGATAAACAAAATGGCGATAGCTGCACGAGCGCGCACGGGTTGCCAATACTGAAAACTATCTAGGCTCTTTAATAATAAGTTTTGTTTTTAATATAAAAACAAAAATATAATCTTTTTATAAAATAGAACAGTGATTTAATAAATAATTATTATGAATAATTATGTATTTATGTAAATAAAAATTAATAATTTAGTCTTTAATTGGCACACTGATGGAACACACACTTATTGTTTACCGATTTTTGTGACATCACTACACTATTATATATGGTATCATTATTTCACAAAATGACAGTAGCTAATGTCAAATCTGGAATCGAATTAAAATTCCGACTATACCTATGTTTCTGTTTACAAAAAAACATATCTTATAGTCTATGAAATATAGATGATCTATTGTATGGCAGCTGTCATTGAATTTGACAATGACATAATAGACAAGGATGCACGAATAGTGATGTTCCAACGATACGTTGTAAACATTGAACTATCGACAAAATGCGACATTCTATTTCTGAAGGGAATTATGTTTCTTACTACCAATTTTTATTAAATTTCATTAAACGTAATTAATAAAACTTAAAAGAAAATGCATTTTTATTGTTGTTCAATATGCCTGGTGATTATTATTCCGATAAAGTTTGACATAATGTAAAATCTTATGCGAGTGTTTCATCAATACAAAGTTTTATTAAGAATGTTTCTTGACGGTGGTGTCTTCCTTTGCTTCAGGATTAATTGCTCATATAAACACTATGTTTATTAGTTTTATTCGGTGTTTATAATAAAAAATTTGTAAATAGCTGACAAATTGAGGTATCAAGGTGTCGCCATGACTGAAGTTCACAGTTCGACTCCCGGTGGGAGCAGATGTTCGTGTGATGAATACGAGTATTTACACCTGAGTCATGATTGTTAATATGTATTCTTATCGTTATTTTTGCGTTATAGTTGCCAAATTACAGGCATTATTGTGCTTATTTTGGATTAGGTAATTACAGAATACTGGTTTGTCATGTAGCTCTACAAATATACGACTAACCTACGAACACCACAACAGGTATTAACACTTTATTTTGATAGCTGTCATGGCCTATGTAATCTGCATTTCACAGACTATAAAACATTGCCCCCTTAAAGTGCTGGCAAAGGGAACGGAAACACATACAACCTTTTCTTCAGTATTTTGCTCTCAAGAGTTGGATGGACTCGCTTTCACAAATAATATGAGTAGAAAATTTGGTTTTGTGAGCCTGCGGCGGAATGTGACATTTCGTTTTTGAATGAACAATGCAATTGTTTTTTATTTGCAACGTTCACATATTATGTCTATTGCTTGTATTAAGAGTAATTTATTTATTTGTATAGAAGTTTAATAAATAAATGAGATGTAACCTTTTTTATATGCTGTTTTATTTACCTTGTGTAGCTAAGTGCTGTATTCTTATATAGGATATTTCAGGGTCGGCAAAATAATAATAGCTTTCCGCCTGCGTTATATCAGTATTTTCAGAAGGAGAGATATTTTCCCGCGGTAAAAATATATTATTTCCTGTGTCTCTGATAAATCTCATAGCAAACTGTCCTGTTAAATGTAATTCGAAGTCCTTTACACCCTTTAGTAATTGATAGGTTGATGTCAGAATTATCCATTATCGTATATAAGCATTTTATCTACTGGTTATTGCTTATAACATAATTTATTACATTATGGTATATAAGTTTGTGTTTCCAAGCAACTTGGATCTTAGTGGGAATAGCCCAGTTGCAACTTTCACGAGTCGACGACTGCTAAACATAAGCCTCCCAAAAGGATCTCCATAACTACCAGCGATCTAGCGCCTTTCGGAATCGCCATCTTTACGAAATCGTCGCTCGACCTTGTGACATACGAGGGCGGCACTGAAAACTTCGGGAATCAAGGAAGTGATACAACAGTACTATTTAAAAATGTAATTCTTGCTTTTCATTGTATTGTTTTCTATGCGTATTGGCTAGGTTTTGGTATGATATTCTTGGTATTGGTTTGTGGTGCGATTAAAATCTGATGGCCCGTTGTAGATCCTGTCATATACCAATGTTTTCAAAGGATATGGACAAAAAGTGGGCCTGGATCATGTGCAGAGACGTAAGATATATCAATCGATAGGTAATTGTATGTTCATCAATTTACAATTTATTATATATTTTTTAAAATCCCCCGTTTTACTGTAAATGATATTCGAAAGTACATTGATATTCAAGTAAACACATCCCAAAACGTGGTTAAAATGTTTTAATTAAGTATATAAAATGATAATTTATTTAAATCTTATTGAAAAATGGTTATATAGTTAACAAAAGAAATATAATTTAGTAATTATAAATTCATGAAGTTGTTGTTGTTGTACATGTTGTGTTACTGACCACCCTGAATGTACATAGTCAGTGACCAATGATGACACTCGTCCGCTGTCAATGCGACTTTGACAGCATGTCTTGCGCAAATTAATAAAAAGAAAAAAACGTAAAAAAAAACGATTCCATCAACTTGCTAGTATTAAATAATATAAATTATTGATTACAAAAAAACCGGAGATTTTAAAATCTAATCTTTATCCAGATCATCTACAATAATTTATACTCTTCTCTGGTAAAGTTTCGTCGCTGCACATTACTCAGGCCCACCTTTCATACAAATGTTGACCATCACCTTTCATATGTACATTTAACAAACTAAAAAATACAACCGACCAATCTGTTCTGAAACTCGGAGCGAGTGTGAAAATTACCCTCAGTTGTATTACTCCTATCGGACCGCACCTTCAGTGAACTTCGTTCTGCCTAAGTGTCAAGCAATAAACGTGAGCTGTCAATTGAGAAAACTAGCGAAATTCCATACCTAATTGTTAATATACAGTTTACTTTATTTTTTTTTCCTTTACTTTGTCTGATATTTGTATTGATAATCTGATATAATTGACAGATCCAACGAACAGATAATCAATATCTTTTAAGAACGTCTTATTACCATACGTCAAATGCTATGTAGGTATTTAACGTTATGTTAATAAAATTCGGTGACTACATGCTTAACAAAGTAATGATGTTATACAATAGTTACAAATTGGTGTTATCAATAAAAATGATAAGTTTGATAACCTAAAAAATTGACACAGTAAAAGTAATATGCGTTAAGGTTAAAAAATAATTTTGTTACAACGTACGAGTATATTTATCTAATCGTATAACAGAACTTGGGCTTATACATGTTATTCTGAAGGCAGCTTCTAATTGACGGTTCTATAAACTCTGGGACAACCTAAAAGAGATTAAGTTTTGAATAATTTTACTTGTTTACTCTATAGATTACAATGACATTACGAGTAAAATGTATTTTTTAAATAGTTAAAGATTGGTATAAAAGCGCCATCTGTATTCGTTAATTTTTACAACAATTTTTATATTTAATTTTACTAAATGTCTTTTAGAAAATCACACTTTGAATAAAATAACCTTAATTAAATAATTAAATTATGATTAAGTTATAAATAAATATACTAAAATTATTAATCTTAATATATATATTTCTTGTGTGCGTGTGTATGTGACTGAACTCCTCCTAAACGACTGGACCAATTTTGATGAAATTTTTTGTGTGTGTATTCCAGGGGGCTTGAGAATGGTTTAGATTCACAATACGGTCATAATAGATATTGTTTTTCAGCTAAATTATTTATTTAAAAACATTTGAGACAACGTGAGACAACGTGACATTTGAGACATTTGACATTTGAGACATTTGACAGGACAACGTCTGTTGGGCCAGCTAGTACATATATAATTCTTTTTTAATTATTATCTATTTCATTATTTATAACAAACAATTTATATTATATTAACTAGTAATTTTTTATTTGTATTTTGTGGCAAATAAAATAATGTATTATTTATAATTGCACTAGCGACCCGCCCCGGCTTCGCACGGGTGCAGTGAAAAAATGGTTATGGTGGGTTATCCCTAAGAGATAGACATATACCATCGCGGACTTTTTTGTGGATTTTTGTAAGTTGTACAATACTGTAGTACATTATTTTGGTCTATCTCGTAGGGTTCAGCCAGCGTTTGCAATATAAGCGCAAAAAAAACGTGCTTTTTTTACGACATCACATTAGAAACCTTTAAATTTATCAGTGTTTCTCTACTATATTATGCATTTATTATACATACAAACCTTCCTTAAGAATCACTCTATCTATTAAAAAAACCGCGTCAAAATCCGTTGCGTAGTTTTAAAGATCTAAGCATACATACGGACATACAGCGAAAACGACTTTGTTTTATACTATGTATTGATGTAAAATATAACAATACACTGATGACAAACAAAAATGACTAATTTGAAAATTTAGCTACTGCTTAGAATTTTACTATGTACTGAACAATCAGACCGATAACACTAGTTTTAAATTTTTAATCAGTTTTTCTCTGCGTGCCGCAGGAGTAGCTCGTTTCTGTGCTACATAAAAATGGCCCCTCGAGTTCCGGTTATCAAATTCAATAATGGGAGGACTATTCCCGTTCTTGGGCTAGGTACATGGAAGGTAAATTAAAACAATATAAATAATTAGATTTTCTTTCTTTATATACATACAATCCGACCACTGCCGGTTTTAGCACTACCAGCGCCCTGGGCGAGATAAGTGCGACAGCACCGAAAGGTTAGGACTTACATATAAATACTTACTGCGGCACCCTTTTGTGGCCTGCGCTCTGGGCGGTCGCCCAACCGCGCCCTACCCTAACGCCGCTACTGAATCCGACTGCCCACTTGATGGTAGATACGGACCATCACGGAACATTTGTAGCACATGTGGTTCCAGTGAGACTCACAGCCGACCTGGATGTATCGTCACATACCTAATCAGTAACTTCGGTGTTCCAATTACTTTAGCTGTAGTCAATTTTTGTTTGTATTCACGCACATTTTTTTTTCATTGTACTTAAAGTTTTGTCAGCAATAAGTGCCTATAAAGGCCTGTATTGAATTTTAACATTTTATTTTGTTTTTGATTTTCATTGCTTTTTCTCACCGTACCGTACTTCTTTATCTTACTTCACATCGGAACTTAGGTTATGATTTTTTTTTTTCAGTCAAACGTGTTTAATCATTGAAATACTTAATCAGCTTGTTAAAAACAGTAAATATTGCGTCTATATTTAAAATAGTGCACATATGAAATAGAATCTATGATTATTATTTTATTCTCAGACTAGCTTTCCGCCGCGGCTTCGCCGCGTTATATTCGAATTCCCACAGGAAGGATATGTTTAACAATACTGCCATACAACCTTTCACCCCCTCCTTTCAACCTTTTACAACCCTTTTCTGCTTTAAAAGGTAGCCTCTGTCCTTTCTCAGCCTCTAGACTATCTGTGTACCAAATTTCATTTAAAATCGTTCAGTAGTTTTAACAATATTTCCATACAACCAATAATCCCTCCTTTCAACCTTTTACAACCTTTTACAACCTTTTTTGCATGAAAAAGTAGCCTATGTCCTTCTCAGGCTCCAGACTATCTGTGTACCAAATTTCATTTAAATCGGTTCAGTAGTTTTGGTGTGAAAGCGGAACAGACAGACAGACAGACAGAGTTACTTTCGCATTTATAATATTAGTATGTATGTATGTATAGTATGGCACAAAACAATGAGCTTTTCCACAAATACTATTTTCACAGTACTTTGATTAAAATTTCACCGTCTTCAATTTTCACAGATGACACTCCAGTTTTTATTTATTTGATTTCATTAAAATGACGATAACTTTTTTTTAATGAACCGATTTTGATGAAACAAAGTTTAGATATTATTCTGAGTTAAACAAAAGCAAATAGTGAAAGTTTCAAGCAAATCGGTTCAGTACTTTCGGAGATAAACGTGAACATACATACAGACAGACAAAAAATTCCAAAAAAATTTTTTGCTTTCTAATAATCTATTTAAGTGCCCCTCTATCCATTTCAGTCAAAAATACTAAATGTACAGACAAAATATTTTTACTGTCTTATTATTATATGTATAGATGAGTAGTACTTCATCTGAGATTTTTACTAAATAGCGGCCGGAAGCAACTTCATGCCGGTTCCGATTTCACTCTGACATTGACATTGACTTGATGTTAGTTTGACACAATCAACCTTGACATTTTGATACCGCACCGGCCTTAGGTTCATTTGTACTTCCGGCTTTATCATAGGATAATTTGGAATTACATCAGTAAATTCATACTTATATAATCCAGAAAAGTAGTGATAATGGCAAGCAAAGTACCGAAAGTAAAGTTCTATAACGGCTTGGAATGTCCTATCCTCGGCCTCGGTACTTGGAAGGTAAAACTAAGTTTCTTTACATTTGAGTATTGATTGCTTTTAAATACAATAGAAAAGCTATTTTATTCATCTATAGTCATGTGCACATTCACAAAATTGTTAGTTATATATCTATCAATATTTAAATAATATTGCGAGAGTATTAAATTTTTAATCAAAATTTTAAGACAAAATTGTACTCTAACATATAAATATTTTATTTCAATGTTTGGAAGTTGGGTAATATTACTAAACATTTCTATATAATTGTTAGTGAACAAATAAAACATTCGTGTTTTGTTCATATAAATGTTTATGATATAGACAAGAGATAATTTTTTTTTGTCATATCGAAATTAGTATTAATTTATATAACTTAAACTTGGGGTTGTATATTGAGAAGTAATTACATTGGTCAGCAATTAATAAAATTTGGCGAGCCACAAAAGCAGCATTTAAATAATTTGGTCAGCATACAAAGATTTTGTTTGCAATAAAAAAAAAACAGGCAGCAATTCTTGTTCCGCAACTAATTTTGATAATGGTCAAAAATTAAATCATACATAGGCAGCCAACAATAACATGAGTCTGCATAATAACATTCAGTCCGCAATAACTATTTGAGCGGCAAGATTTCATGATTGAGCGGCAGAAAAACTGTCTATAAGCAGTATATTTGATTGGTATGTTAGGTTAGGTTTTTTTTTTTTTTTTTTTTTTTTTAAGTTTTCCCCATAGAGTTGGTTAGGTTAGGTTAGGCATGACAAATAAAGTATTTTTGCTACTCTTATATGCAGCACAAAATGCATTTTTTTGCTTACACTCTGAGTGCTTACCAAAATTTTATTAAACATGAGCAGCTGATTGCAGCTTATATAATTAATATGCTGTACAAAAATAATTACAGCCATCCAGAATGACATAAATTGCTGATTGATTTTGAAATGTTTGCTGACCATGAGTTGCTGACCAATTAGCTATTTCTGCTCACCGATTATATTTTCTGCTCACAGAAATAACAATACTATGCTAACCATTAATTGACACCCTTGTATATTTGAGATCTCAAAGGGTGTACTAGATCATTCCCATGTTCTCTGTATGCTATCTATAGATTCGTTAATATAATTATAAAAGTAAATATGGCTGTTTTCCATAATTTGTATATCTTATGCAAATTGTTTAGTTTAATAAGATTTCTGTTAATAATAGAAATAAAAATAAATGAATAAGTCCAACTTTAGAACTCATGTTCATATTTAAGATTTATTTATTATATAATGTCTAGGTGGAAATTCCAACACTGAAATAGATTGATATAGATAATCTTAAGTGTTCTTAATTATTTTCACTCTATAAATTGATATAAGATCAGTAGACAAGTGCCATTGATAACAGTAATGAATACTGCTTTTTACTGATAACAGTATGTTTGCTGAGTAAATATTTGTTATTGAATATAACTGATTTATCATCATGATTATGTTTCTATATTAGACACCATTTAATTCTATTGCTGGACTTTGGCATACCCTGTAGATTATAATACTGTCGGTCTTGGTTTTACCACCCAGTGCCTTCCTACAAACTTCACCAAACCTTTGTTTTGCCCCAATGGCTGTCAGTCGTGCTCGCAATGTATTTCGCCTACTGCTGTTTAAAAATTGCAGAGAACCTCATACAGAGATTAGATTAAAATAAACCAGTGCATTGGGTTGAATTGTGTATATTGGGTGACTTTCCTTGTAAGGCTCTTAGTGTGGACATGTTTTGTGCTATATGTGGCAATAATGGCAACATACAGATCACACTGCAATAGACAGTAAATTTGGTAGAATTAATATGAAGTTATAATACCACAATTTGATACTTTATATGACTTTAAAGTATGCTACTACTACTAGTAACAGTGCTATCTGTCATGTCATGTCTTACAGTGGCCTAGCTACCTATAGCAGCCTGTATAACTATGGCAACTAGGCCATTATACATATATAAATATATATATAAACACTAGTCGAGTTAGATAGAGATTTTCTACTTTCTATAAACAAATTACATATCCAAAACTTATTTGTGTCCAGTCCAAGCCAGGTGAAGTGACGCAGGCAGTAAAAGACGCCATAGACATCGGTTACAGACACTTTGACTGTGCATTCGTCTATGGCAATGAAAAGGAAGTGGGTGCTGCGCTCACAGAAAAAATTGGACAGGGTGCTGTTAAAAGGTAAATTTGTATTCACTGTCAATAAGATCATGACATTTATGAATATTTATTCAATTTATAAGAGTCCTTACTATTTTGACTTTTAACATAAAATGTTTTACATTAACTTCACATATGTAAATTTTTTTTATCATTTATTTGGTATCCTTGACTGATAAAAAGTATTATACAATGTAGATATGAAGCTGATGAATAATTCAGCAGATAAACTGTTATTGCAACAAACTTTAAATATTAGAATTTTTCTGGACTTAAAAACTCCAAACTAATCAGTAGTATTATCCTTACTTTGTTCTTTTGCCAGGGAGGAACTATTCATAACCTCAAAGTTGTGGAACACCTTCCACCAGCCAGAGTTAGTACGCGGCGCGCTGGAGGCGACCCTCAAGAACCTGAACCTTCAGTACCTTGACTTGTACCTCATCCACTGGCCCCAAGGTTATAAGGTACAGTGGACTGTTACATACTTCCATCTGTATATGAGCCGCTTATTTTGAAAGTGGCCTAACTCCATTTATCTTCAAATCGAGATATTGAAATTTTTCGTTTCAATGAATTTAAAAATATATGTATAAGATACTAAGGAGTCATACTGCTTAAGCGTATCTAAGGATGTTAAATTGAAAGTTCCTGTTAAAATAGTGGCAATTATTAAGTAAATAACATGCGTTTTTTTTTATCAAGAATGGAGTAGGCCCACTTTCAAAATTAACAGACAGATTCATTATAAAACTTGAAGGTGCCATACACATCTTAAACATAATTTAAGATGTTTCAAATTGAAAAAAAAAATAATACGGAATTTGTTTTGCATATGTTAAAAACACTTCGGAAATATAATTTATATGATTCAAAACATTTTTTAATTACAGAACATAGAAAATTACAAACAAAATTTATTACAAAACAATTTACTGTTCATCTACATTTTGTGCGTGTGAAAGGGATTTCAAAAAATCATGATGTTCTGGTGGTATGTACCGTAATAGGTCAATCATGTCCTTAAATTTTGCTGTTGTATCTTGCCTAATATTTTGATACAATATTTTCGAACCTTTTTGGTCTACTCCGACGTGGTAATAAATTCAGAAGTTTAAAATTTTCATTTTCATTCATGGATGTCTTATAAAAAAATTTATATGGCGGTTTGACTGCAATATCTATTTCCTGAATTACGTTTAATCTTTCGCACTTTTTGGATATATGGTGCATCAATCTTTTCTCTATTGTTATTCGGATCTTCATGCTCTGACGACGAATATTGTTCTATAACTCTTTTTCTTATTCGATTTTTTTTTAAATTATTAATTACCATTTCTTCTTCACTATCTGAACTAAGTGGTATTATTCTGTTCTTCCTCATAGGTGAAATAATTTCTATAATTTAATATTAAATTTTAAGTTTTATATTAATTAAACGTACAGGTTAATGAATAATGAATTAGTGTCAATTGTCCCAAAAATGAGGTTAACTTGTAAATACTAATTAATTGAAATTACCTTCATGACTGCTTTCCGACATTATCAATAGTAAATATCTTGGTGTAACTATAAATGGAGTTGGGCCACTTTCAAACTACATCGTATTTTCTCTGAATACAAGCAATTTGAAGTGCTTCACTGATAAATATAATGAAGTTGTACATGGCACATACAAGCATGGTAACCGTCAAAAAATTTATAAACGGAGTTAGGTCGCTTTCAAAATAAACGGCTCATATAGTGGTACAATGGGACCTAATACATATTATATTTCTCTATGCTTGTACATCAATCAATATTCATTAATCTAAATAGGATTTCATATAAATTAATAAATTTGGTTTAGCATTGCATTAATAAAAATACAGTCAGTTGTATTTTAATTAATGCAATGTTACATTTTTATGCCACTCACAAATTTGTTAAAATCTTTACACTCCTGCTGCCACTCCACAAATTTGTTAAAAGGTTTACAGATTGTAAATATAACAATAGAATTAAATTACACAAGTATTTGTGAAAAATTACTTCACTCATAACTAGAGATCGGATAATCGGATGCATATTTACCTAAAGTTAGTTTAAGACAAAGTATGGAAACGGCTTTTTATTGTTTTGTTAAATAAAAATCCCGGGATTGCGAAATTGGATAGCCGGTTGTTTATTTATTTACCTAATTTAGTTTTTGACAAAGTATGGAACTGTCTTTTTATTTTATTTCCATAAATAAAAATCCCGGAATTCCGGTACTGTAGAACATTTTGGTAATGCAAAACTAGTCGGTAGTAATATGAGCTTATAATATCCTATTTAAAATGGGGCGTAAATATTACCTCGGTTACTACAGTTTTAATCACTATCTATCACTACTTTCGTATAACACTCTTCATGTAATAAATCGTACATTCATAAATCGCACGGGGAACTGAAACTAAACTTCATGTATATACGTATGCATAGTTGTATAAATGAACCCGGAGTCTCGGTCTTTTGAAAATAAATACCACGTGCTAATTTAGTAATTTTCAAACAATATCACTACGTTAAATTTGCAGTCCCGTATTTTCCCGGGATTTTTATTTAACAAAATGTATTTTAAAAAGCCGCTTCCATAATTTGTGAGCCAAAAATTAACTTTAGGTAAATATGCATCCGATTATCCGATCTCTACTCATAACACGGTTTGTTGATACACGATTCAAATCTTGTCTGCTGCTAAATTCAACTATTATGACTTCAAAACATCTGCCTTAAGATGACATGAACAAGAAATCACTATATATTAAAATCTCATATAGCATTGATGAAAGCATTGACATATTATGTGTTACAGAGCATTGGTTAAATAGCTCTCAGTTACCTATGATAAATTTTGATAATTACAGAGTTGTGAGTTCATTTACCAGAAATACAGCTATTAGAGGTGGATCTTTGATAATTTTACATAATTCCCTAAAATGTAAGGAACGTAAAGACTTGGCATCTTATTCCATTGAACGAACAATAGAATTATCATGTGTGGAACTTGAAAAAATAATTATTATCTGTGTTTACCGGCCCCCCTCAGGGAACTACCAAGAGTTTGAGTCTGTTATGGAGGAAATACTGAGAATTATTTGTAAGAAAAATAAAAAAGTAATTGTTTGTGGAGACTTTAATATAAATATATTAGACATGTCACAGCTGTCTAGCAGATATTTAAATCTATTTAAATCATTCAATTTAGTTAATGTCTTTGATGAACCTACTAGAGTAACACCTACGTCAGCCACTTGTATAGATAATATTTTTTTGCAACAGTGATGTTACTAAAAAATCCATAGTTAATTTCATTAATTCTGACCATAGTGGACAATTTGTGACTATTGAGCACCATCATGCACCATTGGTCCTTGAGGTTACTTGTAGGCCTATTACAAAACACGGTGTTGAAAAATTTAAAAATAATGTTAATGATAGAATTTATTCTTTACCATTAGATGATAGTAACCCAAATAGTTTATATAACAGCGTCTTTAATGTTATCAAAAGTGAATCTAGTAAAATATTTAAACAAAAGTCCATTAAGATTTACACGAGTAAAAAGAAATTCAGTGACTGGGCTACACCAGGTATTTACAAAAGTAGGAGAAAATTATATGAGCTATATGCCCTAAAATCTAATTCTAGGGACCCTGAATTTATTGAGTATGTAAGAAATTACTCTAAAATATTTAAAAAAGTCTGTGTTACAGCTAAAAAACTTTTTATTGCCAATAAAATTAATGTTTCAAAAGATAAAGTAAAAACTGTTTGGAAAGTAATAAACCATGAAACAGGGAAAATAAAACAAAACGAACATACTTATTCGCTAAAGGTTAAGGATAAGTTAATTCAATCTGATAACGAAGTAGCCTCCGAATTTGAAAGGTTTTTCCACCAAATACCTATAGATACTACTTGTAGCCTCGGATCATGTTCAAACGGTGCGGTCGCCCTCCTTGAATCAAATGTAAACAAGATTAAGGAATCTTTTCATTTTAGACATATTGATGCTGAATTTATCCTCAAAACTTTTAAATCACTTAATAATAAGAAAACAGAGGATCTGTGGGGTATCTCAACTAATATTATTAAACCAATTATCTCTGAAATTGCGCCTCACCTAGCCCTAATTTTCAATAAATGCATTGATGAGGGGGTCTTTCCAAATCTTATGAAAAATAGTAAATTAATTCCACTTTACAAGTCTGGCGATAAGAGTGACCCTACTAATTTTAGACCCATTTCTATATTACCAGCCTTGAGCAAAATCTTTGAAAAGATTATTTATAATCAGCTATCATCTTATTTTACCCTTAACAAGTTATTTCATTGCAACCAATATGGTTTTACCAAGGGTAAATCCACTACAGACGCTGGAATTTCACTTTTAAAACACATTTTTGATGCTTGGGAGGGCAGACAAGACGCAATAGGTATTTTCTGTGACCTTTCTAAAGCATTTGATTGCGTAAGTCACGACACATTAATGAGGAAATTAGGGCATTATGGTGTCTCTATCAAATCACTCGGCCTTATTAAGTCATACTTGTCGGATCGAATACAAAAAGTTGTTATTAATAAAACTGAATCTGCTGGAACTTCACTAGTTATGGGCGTGCCTCAGGGATCAATATTAGGTCCTTTACTATTTTTAATATATATTAACGACCTTCCTTACTATACAAGCACTTTATGTGAAACAGTGCTATTTGCCGATGATACTTCTCTTGTTTTTAAAGTTGACAGAGGCAGCAATTGTTCGGACGAGGTAAATAGTGCTCTATCAAAAGTTCTACAATGGTTTACATTAAATAATCTTTCATTAAATTCGAGAAAAACCAAATTTGTTAAGTTTTCTATACCAAATGTAAGGCAGGTTAATACACCCTTAAATATTAATGGTGAAGTGGTATCTCTTGTTGAGAGTACTAAGTTTTTAGGCATACACTTAGATTCCAGATTACAATGGTATACCCATATTGATGCTCTGTCAAGCAGACTTAGCTCAGCTGCGTATGCTGTTAAAAAAATAAGGCTTCTAGCTGATGTTGAAACAGCAAGGTTAGTTTACTTTAGTTATTTTCATAGTGTAATGTCTTATGGCATTTTGTTATGGGGATCAGCTGCCACCATTGAAAGTATTTTTATACTACAGAAAAGAGCAATTAGAGCTATATATAATTTAAGACCAAGGGATTCCCTTAGGGATAAGTTTAAAGAAATTAACATTTTAACATTGGCGGGGCAGTACATCTATGAAAATATAATCTATGTACACAAATATTACAATAATTTCATTAAGAATAGCGATGTTCATAAATTAAATACAAGAAATAAAAATAAGCTTGCTGTTCCAAA
Source organism: Scirpophaga incertulas (assembly GCA_036419045.1). Taxonomy (NCBI): domain Eukaryota; kingdom Metazoa; phylum Arthropoda; class Insecta; order Lepidoptera; family Crambidae; genus Scirpophaga; species Scirpophaga incertulas. The sequence continues at coordinate 1,265,959 of CM071636.1, read as the reverse complement.
TTTTAGATTACGTAAAACACAAAACTCATTCTTGGGGAAATGTATAACTTTTTATAACAAGTTACCACACAGTATTGTTAATCTACCTTTTAATAAACTTAAAACTCGAGTAAAAAAAACTTTGATGAGCAAAGGATATTATCGAGTCCAGGATTACTTGGATGATCGAAGTGTCTGGGACTAAAAAACCCTCGCTCGTTGAAATAAACAAATTGTTAATAAATTCTTAGGTAACTGTGTAACATAATAACATGTATATTTAACTGTACCTATTATAATAACCTTTTGTTACTTGTATAATACATTATTGCTAGTTTTTAAATGATTGTATGCGCGTGTCCTGCGGTTGATTTTTTTTTTTTAGTTGTGCTAATTTACACGGGTACCTGTTTTTGGTAATTTGTATCCTTCTGTGGCTTAAGGGTAGTCATACTCTCATTAAAATCTCTTCGGCAGTGTCGTGTGAGGCGGGTCGTTACGTTCCCTAAAACATGGTTGAGCGAAGCGATGGCTGGTTCATGCGTCATGCTCGTGAACGGGTGCTGCCAGCGGAGATGAGTCTGCTCTTTGCTATACTGGGTACTACTCGTATTTATTATAATTTTAATTTAACTTTAATATATTCTTTTAAAACTGTATGACACGGCATTCCTAATATAGGCATGTTTTCTAAATATTTTTTTATTAATTATACTATGTAATGGAAAGTGACTTCATGAATTATCAATATTGAAGTCATTTTCCAAATTGACGACTCTGTCTTATCTCTGATCTATTTAATACAGGGAAAAAAAACAGCCCTTGCTGAGTTTCTTGCCGGTTCTTCTCAGTACAAGGTCTCCCGCCGTAGATTTGCGAACCGATGGCGTAGCTTTTCGACATTCACAAGTGCTTGTAACAGCCCAGACTGAATAAATGATTTTGAATTTGAATTTGAATTTGAATTGTAAAATTCCAATTTGTGTCAAATTATAAACGAAGTCAGAACGATATAGTCATGTTGTGTTGTCTGATAACATCTTCAATTTCAATTTTTATGAAAACATTTTTAATTCTAGTATTTCACAAATTTTTATTATGGTGTAATGTGAATAATAAACAAACAATATTTATAACCTGTGATGTCAATAATGACTGTTTTGTAATAATTAATAGCACTGTTATTTTCCTATAACTGTTATTGTAAACTGTTGTCTGTCATCCTGTTATATTATTGCTGTTTTGACAAATGTTGTTGAATACGACTATCGGAATATTAGGCAGTAATTTAAATTATTTAATACTAATTACCTAATCAATATAATTTTCTGGCGTATTTAAAAGTTCATTGATCTGTACATAATTTGTTATTTACATTATTTAATTCATATTTACTTATTGCATTGAATAATTTTATTTGCATACGCGCGATCGCACAACAGCAAATAATGCGTGACTAAAAAAAATGACAACAGCTCAGGCACCAGCAAGCCAGCAACAGTTTACCTAATTGTTATTTCAAATCACACTGGAAATCAAAATGAGTCTAATTGTCATACGCGCGAAGGTACAAACTTGTGAATTTGGTATTAGTAAAATTACTATAAGAAATAAACAAATAGGAACTTTATTTCCTTGTGAGAAACTGAAAAGAAATCTATTATATATGATTCTCACAGGAAGGCGGAGATCTGTTCCCCACAGACGAGGCTGGCAACATCCAGTTCTCCGAGGTAGACTATGTGGACACCTGGAAGGCCATGGAGCCTCTGGTGGCTGAAGGTTTGGTGAAGAGCATTGGAATCTCCAACTTCAACTCACAACAGGTGGAACGCCTACTCCAGAATGCTACGGTGAAGCCGGTCACTAATCAGGTTGGTGAAATTTATTTATAAAAGTACGTATGAACTAAAATAAATATACAGAGTTACAGGAAAAGTCGTGCTAGATCCGTTAAGGGCGTGGAGTAACCATCATTTGTGACTTATTTCACTATGAAACACCCTACCCTAAACTTAACCCATTTCGAGATATTAGACTTTTAATTTTTTTATTGAAAATTGCTGATTTTTAAGCTTCTAAATTAAATTTTGTTTATTTTGTGGGTCTTATTATTATTGCATGTTTACATGTGTAATAAGATGCTATAGGACGTCAATTATTAGAATAGTATATAAGTTAATTGAACAGGCCGTAGTAGACAAGTTAAAGTTAAGAAATGAAAACAAATATTAGAAAGTTCATTTTTCTCTAAGGGATATTACAAAAAAAATAGTATGGCAGTTGTTCGGCAGATGTGTTTAAAAATATCTACGTTTCATCAGCTATCCAACGAGAAAGTTTAGGAACCTCTGAACTAGACAAACATTTTTGTGGAAAATCCTATGTACTCATTGAATGAATTTATGACATTTAAAATGACTGTACGTATGTGCGTATCAAATGATGTGTAGTTGTGATATTTTAATCTATACAAATAAATAAAATTGGAGTGTCTGTTTGTAATATTAAAACAACACTACATGCCTATGAATGTATATACGGTACACATACAAAAATACATATTTTTAACATTTTTGTCTGTCTTTGTTCCGGCTAATCTCTGGAACGGCTGGACCGATTTGGACGGGGCATTCACTGGCAGATAACTTATGTAATAAGGAGTAACTATTAAAAAAAATAAACAATTTTTTTTAATCACATTCTACGCGGACGAAGTCGCGGGTACAGCTAGTATATAATAATATAGGTATAATTTATTTCATTCTAATAAAATAGTAATGATAGCTATGATTGTAACTACTGACTACAATGGTGGCGCAATTGCCACCAACGGTAAATAAATAAATATACGTCCCCACTGAAGCCCACGTGGGGACTATATTAGGAAGATTAGGCCACCCGTATCCTTGGACACTCATGGCTGTGTTCCAGGTGGAGTGTCACCCGTACCTCAACCAGAGCCGGCTGAAGAAGTTCTGCGAGGAGCGCGGCATCACCATTACGGCTTACTCTCCGCTGGGATCCCCCGACCGCCCCTGGGCCCAGCCCGGCGAGCCCAATCTCTTGGATGATCCCAAGCTGAAGGAAATCGCTCAACGGCTGGGCAAGACTGTAGCACAGGTGCTCATCAGGTGAGATGCAACTTGCAACTAAACAGGCTTTCCATCAAATGATGACTGGAGAGCTATCACAAATATTCAACAAGTAAAAAAAAAACCACATATGAAAAAGACATTCAATTTTACCTGAAGACCTAACATCAATAAAAATTCAATATGGCGACCCACCCCAATATTATAAGATTTTTTTTTAACTAAAATTAAGCAAGTCTTGTACGAACAAAACTAGTTTAAATAAATTCTTCAAAATGTATACTTTTTACAAGCTTTTATTTAGTTTCACACCCGTTAAATTAGCACTTTTTTTTTGCTCTTATTTTTCAAAAACACTGGCTGAAGGAAGGTTTATTTATATGTATTTTTTTGACTATTAACATTAGCTATTTTTGAAATTTCAATTACTAAAGAAATAATTTGTCTTTCAGATACCAGATCGACCGCAACATCATCGTGATCCCCAAGTCGGTGACCCGGTCCAGGATCGAGAGCAACTTCCAGGTGCTGGACTTCCAGCTCAGCGGGGAAGACCTCAAGTTGATTGACTCGTTCGACTGCAACGGGCGACTCGTGCCTATGACGGGGTGAGTAGTAGCGACCCGGGAGGGACGATGCCCCCCGGCCACGGATGGGTGGTGGAGATCGGGGGAGGTATTGTAGCCTCCCCGAGGAGGACTCCCCTGTGTCGCCAGGGGAGCAGAGGCTGGGGGTACCCGGATGTCGCTTCGCGTTCCCGGGGGTTCCCTATATGTCTGAGGAAGGCCATCCCTGAGGTTTTTAGTGGGTAGGCCTCCCCCTTCTGGGGAGGAGAGCCCCACATAACCACCGGCTCGCCACAGCCGGGGTATGCAACTTAATGCATTTTCCTCAGGGGAACAAAAAAAAGCGTCAAAAGATGAAATGGTCAGGAGAGCCGTTTTAAGTTTTAAATTTTAGAAACACTGACGTATTTCCGTCATTTATTAAGATATTTTGAAAAGTGAAACAGCTATAAAATCAGATAGAAATGGAACAGTTACTGGTATTCTTAGTTTTAGTGATTTGACGTTATTTAAAGTAGGTTTGGTCGCTTATAACCACAGCTTTTAATTTTATCACTATGAAAATGTTTTTTTTTTTTTTGCTTGGGCATAAACGCCAAAAAAGTCATCGTAGAGCCATGGGAGTAAGCGCATTCGAAAGAGCAGAAAAATTTTGAGTCCAATGGCATATATAACTCATTTTTGACCAAAATGTCGCTTTTAACCGTCGATATTTAAACGTGGTACTGTGAGTGCTTGGTTCAGAGTTGAAAGAAAATTCCAGATGTTGGATTTCCAGGTCAGCAATTAAGACCTAATAAGTTGTTTTGTCTATGGTACACCTTCTATAAAATATACCACGGGAAATATTGATACATTCATTATTACAAAAATGTATAACTGTTTTAATAACGTATATATTTCTTTTTCAGATCCCTTGGCCATAAGTATCATCCGTTCGAGAATACAGAGTTTTAAGTCACGGCAGTTAACGACACAGCATTTAAGTATCGTACATAATAATAAATTAATAATGCTTTAAATACAGTATAATTGAAGTGATTTTAGTATTACCACAGAAGAAGAATTCTATTTTTGTCACTAATAGTGAATAAAATATTTTTATTGTTGCACTGATTTGTGGGTTTTATTTCGTACGGGTATCTTGGAAACCAAAGAGATTTTGTCTATGACAACTAAGGTTATAATCGATTATATTTGACGATCATAAAGTTTAAAATCTGTTGGAAATCAATCAAAATGTGTAGATCGATACACGTTCACAACACTTACTATGCGATACTGATAGTCGATTGGTATTCTATATTTTTGGAAGTTAACTCGAATTATAGAAATTACTAAGTTATACATTTCCATACATAATATGACTAAAACAATATTTGGCCAACGATGTTCTTCTTACAATCATGAAAATCTTTTACAATCTTTATGTAATTTTTTTATTTCACACACATAGAAATACAGACTAAAATTAAATTTACTTAAAACAATAAGTAACCCAGTACAAACCAAAAGTTGTGTGCGCTGCAGAAGTGTAAAAAGGGTCGTAACTCAGTGAAATTCCAATTACTGAGCTACGTTCGTACTATGTTCTCACAAAAAGATGTGAGTAAAGCACTGGTATTCTGCTACAATATAATATAAAATATAGTTTATTGTAAAACTGTTGGTTGTCCTAAATAAATAGAAAAAAAATAAAAGCTCTCTTGTAGTGACTCAAGGGCTGGGGGCAGAGAGGGGGAAGGGGGTTACCCTTCCACCTCCATCGATAAAGTAAACAGTAAATAAAACTATACACATAATAAATAATCTTTTTATTATGAATAGAAAAAATGTATCCATTTTTTGGTAATCATACGTCTTACAAAGTTCTCCAGAAACATTTATATACAGAAAGTCAGTTCTTAAATATGTCAGTGTTTTGATGATATATATTTATAATATAAAGACAATATTATAAATCACCTCGAAACGGACTTGCGCCATCATCAATAAAAAAAATTGATCATCAAAGGGAACGGTGGCATACGTTCGTTTTCAAAAACCTTTCATCACAAACAAATTCACTTCACGTTTTGACGTACAACACCAAATACAATTGTTTATTAAATATAATGCCAAATTTTATATTTGTCTTAATTTTGTATTGGTAACGTTTTTTTCGTAGGCCATTAAATTACAAAATTGTCTAAGAAGAAATTTATTTCGAAATAAAAAAAGCGATTAAGTAAATGCAACCATTTTTTTTTATAATGTGACAATAGTACATTATAATACAAGTGAGTAATTTTTAACTGCTCACGAGTGTAATACGACGCTTTTCAACACCATTGCGAGTAATAAATACAAACTTAATAGGTCAATAAAAAAATATTTTGAAAAACAATTTGTGAAAGTACCTACAATTATAAAAACTATACGTTAGATTCCACCTTCACCGCCAGTCATTTCTGAAATATTCGTTATTATTTCATTCGTACAATGAATTTCATAGCTTGATGACATTTTGATATAAATATCTTAATAAAATTGTACTGAAAATTGAAAAATGGCGCGTTTAATTTTTCATTGACGGCTTTGTGCGCGAAAGACTAAGGTACCGACTTATTGTTATTTATACATTTACAAGTATAATTCTTAAATTGAACATTGTTACTTTCAATGTACGAAACTATGTTTTCGTTTTATTCGAATTATATTTAAAAAAATGTTGCGCAATTTGCTGTGCATCAATATCAATTGATTTTTAAACAATGAAATTTTTATATTGATATACAACTGTATATAACGAGATCAAATTTAGTTGAATTGGACAATTATGTGGTAGAAACAGCCTTATTCAGTTGTAGGAAAAAACGACGACCACTCATTTACCCCTAATGAGTGGGGAGGGATGATGGGCGTAAAACGTCATCTGTCAAAAAATTACGAACTCTCAAAGTGCTCACATACATATATACACTACCTATTTTAACTTTACCTAAAGAGAAGTACATTCATAGAATCTGGGAATCGAGGTCAGCAAAACAATAGGACATAATGGACCGTATTAATAAAGATGTTTAATTTACTTGAACTACGTCGTATCTTTCAATAAACATTAAGTTAGAGAAAAACGTGGTGTAACTAAGTGCGGCATAACATTAATAGTAAGAGCCTTGGAGACGTTTCTGAAATCGGATTTTTTTTTTGACATGTGACGCTAAGCAGTAGGCCTACATAAATTTTAGCGGTCCGAAATTAGCACTACAAGAACAACAGCTGACAATATCTGTATTAAAAATATCTCTGACAAGTTAAAGGTATCACCCAAAATAGACTTTTGCCAATCTCATATAATAACAATATAAAACTACTTTCTATGTTACTAGATCAGCACTAACAATATATTTTTATCTAATATATATACATATATGTATATACTTTAAAATTTAAAAGCACATTGTGCCCTTTCAAATTATGATATTACATCGATTAAAAATGAGAAAATTACTTTTAATCGATGACTTTTTTTTTCCTTTTTATTTTCCGAGTTAACGGTTTGTAGTTGTTTTTTGATAAGAAAGTATAAAAGGTAACTATCATCTGTTACATAATATTTTAAGAGGAAACATCGCGGCATTTTAACATAATCTATGGGTCTTCCATCATGTTCCTATGTTTTCTAGATTTTTATTAAGTATTTAGTAAATTAGTAAAAGAAATACACATATATCACAACCTATAAAAATAGTTCTATTTTACGATGGATTACCAGAAAATTAATTTCATGTGACCATTTAAAAAAGCAGAACATACAGATACGGCTAAAACTTTTGTTTCGTCCATTCTGAGAAACACTCTCACATACATCACACTCCCTCAAAAGTGAGAAAAGATTTTATAAATTCCTATTTTTCAATACGCGCAGCCATGATTCCTCTTAAACATCTGTTTATCCGATTAAAAAAAATGTTCAGTATAATTCCAAGTAAATACCGCCAAAAGCTAAGTTCTCAGAAATCAGTAAAATTGTAACGTGATGAATTAACAATTTGTCGAAGGCTAAAATTTCTTTCCCGTTGTAGCTACAATTTAAAAAGCTAGCTGCCAAATAAATGCTCAATCACGTTAAACGCGTTGGAAAACCAAAGAATTTTAATTAATAAATGACGACCAGGAAAGGTATAAACTCGGACATTTGTACATTTTTTTCTTTAATTAAAAAGATCAACGATTATTTTAACTGAAATGAAATTGTGAACAGTACAAAATCGAAATAAACTACGTTAATAACTATTAAATGTTAAAAAAAAGTGCGATAGACGCGTACTTACATTGATTCTGTACAGTACCTACAAATATCAAAAATATACAAAGAAAAGTAATCGCATGTCGTTGACTGAGAGTTACCCGCTAGAGTTACTGAAGATACTCCGAGTATTGGATAAATCACAACATTTTTTCCTGTCTCTGTCGTTCCCGTTTGAATACCATGCGTCGCGATCGCTCATTCGCGCGGCCATTGAACATGTTCAAAATTGGAATAGTAGCGTTATTTTTTTTCCATTACTGTCGGTGGCATATGAGCAAATGACCTATCTGATGATAAACAGCTTCGGTGTCAATATTATTTGAAATTAAATAATTGGTGTTTAACTACGAAATATTTGATTTTTTCGCTCATATTCATATAACTTTTTAAATTTTTAGCGAAAACCCAAGTGCAAGTTTTGGTTAAAATAACAACTCGAACTTAGGTTGTCATAAATAAAAACAAAAACTCCTGCCGTTTTATTCGTCAGGATTTTATACATTATCGACAAAAAAAAAAAAGATAACTAATTTTCTTACCTTCACAACTATGTTATAACTTAGTTTCATGTCTATTGATGTAAAAATTTCATAAAGTTTGCTCTTTTGGTTATTAAATAAGGAAAACTTTAGTATGGAATAAGCCGAATTCTTTGAAATCTCCACACAATACGGCAATTTATACTTTATTTAAAATCAATGCATGCAAATTGAGGTCCTCATTATTTTTATAACGATATCAAGCTAAGACTGTTCACTTAGCAGCGAAACCCCGACACTTCATAGACAAAAAAGATTGATCAAAGTTCCCAAGCAGTCGGCTCTCAGTCTTTGACAGATACGCTAAATGTTGCCACTTTATACAATACAGGTCCACACGAGACCTAAGAAAAACTAATAGATTAATCAATTTGACGCACTAATTAAATTGAACAAATCTTCATCGACTAGCATCATTCATAGAAAAATACACAGAAAAAACATAGCTTTTGCTGGATTTTCCAGTACAGCCTCTCTCGCTATAGTGTTTGACAAGCAAAACTGATTGTAAAAGTCTTATTTGAAGAATAAATGTTTAATTTATTTTGCATAGACTATTGCTTGCTTTGGATTTAAACAAAACTGTGGAACTTATAAAATCTGTAATGCGCTGACTGACATCATATTGATTTGATTCACAATCGATGCGAGTGATCTATCGTGATCCTGGTTACTGTGTACTAATGGCGTTTATAAATTTTACAAGAGTTTTATACGGAATATTTAACATTTAACATTTTAACTTAAAGTGGATTATATTTTGTCGGTTTTTTAAATAATATATTTCATATTTAAAAACTAGAATAGTTATTTGTACTATTTAAAAGGAAACAATAATTTTTGGGGGTAGAATATCTTTGAAGAAAAGAAACTTCTGAACTACATAATTCTCTACAAAATCTAGATCACTCCAAACTTCACTTCTTGTTCTAGCAAAAAAAAACGGTTTATGAGGTTGCAAATTTCCTAGATATCGTAAATAATCTATTTGTCTATGGTTTGAAAATGATTTAGGAGTACTTTAGAATAACAGTGTAGAGTTTAGTTTCATTTATTAGAAATTAAAAGTGTGCTACGATCGTTGTCTACAGTAAAATTTGAGCAAAAATACTGGAAATGATCATTGTCAAAAGCAAGCGGTTGGGTAGTAAATGTTAATGAATAAATGAAACAGAAATAATAAATAAATATTTCTTTCACTTACACCAATTAACATAACCCAAAGTAAGCACTGTAAGGCTCGCATTGAGATTTACGATAACGGATAGATGCATAAAATATTTGCATATAAATATTTTAGATAATAATATACAGTAATAAGCATGAATTGGGCATAAATGATTGCATTTATCACACAAATATCTGCCCTTACCAAGATTCAAACTTCGGACCACTGAGACAGTGACACACTAACGTACTAAGCACTCGGCTACAGAGGTCGTCAATCATAATGTTTAAATGATAAATTAAGATTTTATTGGCAACGCAATAAAGTATTTGAATGTCAAAATGAGGACTTGCATACAACCATGTCTCCGGTTCCGGTAAAGTTATCCGTGCAACTTTTAATGCTAGTCGATGTAGAATAAGATTTATTCGGATATATTCCTTTGCTTTCTTCAACTCGCACTATTTTATACACTACTCTACTATGTGCAGAATCGATATCATCTCATTCGTAATTGTTACTACATCTTAAGAATAACTGCATTCCTCCGCAACACAGTTCACTTAACAGTCACTAAATATCGTATTTTCAATTTTTCATTCATTTATTTATATATAAAATTTCACAACACATGATCACCCGCGTAGTCGTTCACAAAACTGTTCCGACGTCGCACGCTCCACGTATATCTGTTCCGGTATCGTCTAGTCACTTGTCACACTCATAACTGTTCCGGTACGACGAGGTGTCGCTTGACGTCCCTATTCGCCTTTTAACCGTTTGCTGAACTCCTCTTGTTGCAACTCCCGCCATTCTTTTTTCGCTTTCGTACGCTTTAGCTGGCCGTCCCTGTAACAAATTGTCAATACAGTTGAGAATATTCCGTAAGGAATGTACAGAGAACTGACTGTGCCCGTTTAGAGCTGGGAAACAATTAACCAGAGACACCGCTCTTGCAACGAATAGCGCCATCTCGCTCGCACAGCGGGCCCCCACTCACCACTGCAGGTCCACCAGCCTCGCGGTGCACCACAGCACAGCGGGCCCCCACCCCCACTCGACACTCCAGGCCATCAGCCCCGCGGTGCACCACAGCACAGCGGGCCCCCACTCACCACTGCAGGTCCACCAGCCCCGCGGTGCACCACAGCACAGCGGCCCCCACTCACCACTGCAGGTCCACCAGCCCCGCGGTGCACCACAGCACAGCGGGCCCCACTCACCACTGCAGGTCCACCAGCCCCGCGGTGCACCACAGCACAGCGGGCCCCCACTCACCACTGCGGTCCACAGCCCCGCGCGGTGCACCACAGCACAGCGGGCCCCCACTCACCACTGCAGGTCCACCAGCCCCGCGGTGCACCACAGCACAGCGGGCCCCCACTCACCACTGCGGTCACCACAGCCCCGCGGTGCACCACAGCACAGCGGGCCCCCACTCACCACTGCAGGTCCACCAGCCCCGCGGTGCACCACAGCACAGCGGGCCCCCACTCACCACTGCAGGTCCACCAGCCCCGCGGTGCACCACAGCACAGCGGGCCCCCTCTCACCACTGCAGGTCCACCAGCCCCGCGGTGCACCACAGCACAGCGGGCCCCCACTCACCACTGCAGGTCCACCAGCCCCGCGGTGCACCACAGCACAGCGGGCCCCCACTCACCACTGCAGGTCCACCAGCCCCGCGGTGCACCACAGCACAGCGGGCCCCCACTCACCACTGCAGGTCCACCAGCCCCGCGGTGCACCACAGCACAGCGGGCCCCCACTCACCACTGCAGGTCCACCAGCCCCGCGGTGCACCACAGCACAGCGGCCCCCCACTCACCACTGCAGGTCCAGCAGCCCCGCGGTGCACCACAGCACAGCGGGCCCCCACTCACCACTGCAGGTCCACCAGCCCCGCGGTGCACCACAGCACAGCGGGCCCCCACTCACCACTGCAGGTCCACCAGCCCCGCGGTGCACCACAGCACAGCGGGCCCCCACTCACCACTGCAGGTCCACCAGGCCGCCGCGGCGCGCCACCGCGGCCTTGACCCGGTTGGCGAAGTCCACGGCGCTCTCGGCGGGCTCGCGGCGCACGGCGGGCAGGTACCACACGTCGCACACGATGGCCCACGAGGTCATCATGTTGAGCAGGTAGTGCAGCATGCCGTACCGCGAGCTGTTCCAGAACGCGTCGCCGAACCGCGGGTCGTACCTGCCGGGTTCACTCCACGACTCAACACTTGATACTTTACTTTTAACCTCGATAATATTGGACAACGAGCATTTCTTTTGTATTAACAGCTGACTTAGGAGTGTCATTTAAATATTTTAAATAATAATTTTAATGTTAATTAACTCGGCAAGTAAAAGATTTTCAGCTCCAAGTCCAGCACCTATGATCCTTCTATTGTCTAACTTAAATACCCATATTATTTCGTCAGATATGAAACACCTTTATACAAAGAGAACACCAGGTCGATCTCGCCATGTACCTTTTCTGACGCTCATGATCAACACGAAAACATCGTGAGGCAACCTCCGTAGATAGATAAGGGTTTATTTGTTAAACCCGTTAAAAATGACTAATTCCAATGAGTCAATTTTATGGATTTTTCCACAAGAACATAGCCGGAACACAAATTATGTATAATAAATAGAGGTCGGAATTAGGTGGAATTGCTTATGTACTTGCTTGGAAATGTTGATATTAATGTGGACCTTCCCGGGATTTCTAATGGACAATCCCGTGTGACCAACAATATTACAAATAAATCATAATAAAAACTGGGCTGTGGCCTCCTTCTGTGAAGCAGTGATGCTCCAGAAGGAGGCCGCCGAGCGGGGTCGGGAGATGGCCGATCCCGCTCGAAGGAGGCGGCGCCGGGCTCGGTAGCACAGCTGCGGCGCCGCCGCGGGTCGCCGGCGGGCGCGAGGAAGTCGCGACTGCTACGGCGACCGGGATGGACCACGCCCCTTCCGTGGCTGGGGGGCGTCGTCGGTGGAGGAGACCGGGGGAGGTAGTAGCCTCCCCCGAGGAGGGCTCCCCTCTAGGCAGGGGAGCGGAGGCAGGGGGTTCCCGGAAGTGGCTTTATGTTCCCGGGGAGTCCCTACACGCCTGAGGAAGGCCATCCCTGAGGTTTTTAGTGGGTAGGCCTGCCCCTTCTGGGGAGGAGAGCCCCACATAACCGCCGGCTCGCCACAGCCGGGGTATGCAATTTAATGCATTTTCCTCAGGGGAACAAAAAAAAAATGCGAATGAGCTGTGTGAACGAGTAAACCGATTTATTGCCAATAAACAGTTTGAATGCGGTAGAAAGAGACAAAATCCAGTCCATTCCGTTAAGCGGGGAGTGCTCCGCATTTCCGCTATTGTATGCTTTTGTTCTCACCAGCTATGTTGTGCGAACTACAAATGTGGCAACATGGCGCGTATTGGAATGTTGCAACTTCGGACATCCGATGTCATTGACGTAAGTTTGGCAACGTCGCGCGTGCAGTAGTTTAAATTGTGTAAAAGTAAATAACTTTTAATTCAAAAAATGACGGGACTTTCTGCTGTTTAAAATTAATCTCGGGACTTGAGGCATATCCATTTTATTCTGTCGCTGTATGAAATCAGTGAAGTACATGAATAATAGTCCACTTACTTTAGGGTTTCACTTCGGAATTTGAGATAATAAGCTGGAAACTCGTATACAGCTTTACTTTGGCGTTCTAAAAGTTGTCTCAAAAGTCTCTCAATAGGGAATTAATCTCTTTTTTGAAAAGAATCTTAATTTGATCCTTGCGTGTCAGTAAACCATATACTAAAAATATAAAAAAATTATACACTCGTTAAGTACTATAAAAATTGCATTAAAATTTAATATTTTCAAATTTCGCGCGTAATTAGACGAAGGCGCCGCACGAGTTGTTACTCTGTAGCGATGACGTCAATACGGCATGTAAATAATAAACAAAGCTCTATGTTTGATGCTATGTATTACTTAAAAATATAAATAAGTTATTATCTTTTATATATAAACAACTAATAAAGGAACAATAATAAAAGAGTAATACTGACATCGATGTTTCAATACTCCGCAACTCGGCAGAACAAAAGTCGGGATTTGCAGCAAAGAATTTTCCGACCATTAATGCATTTTTATTTTTGGTAAATTCGTACTATCTCCTTTTACAAAACTGCTTTCCATACTGTGATTCACGTGCGATTTCAATTTAACTTACGTATTTATAACGTTCTAACATTAAAAAAGCAACCTACAAACTTCTTTTTTTGTTTTGCTTTTGTTTTGACACGCTTAAGTTTACAGTACCTTATGACGTCACGACATGGCGGCATGTTTCGCTCTTGTTTTACGTATAGATTAAAAAAGTTAATAATTTGAAACTAATTTTTATATTATTTTTGTAATTTTATGTACTTAAACATGATGGTTCCGACTATTTAATGCATAAGCTATCATAGTTATATGCTTTTAGATCTTTTCTAATATAGAGGGAAGTACCCTATTCCCGAGGTTGACTCCTGTTTTTTCCTAAAATTACTGGACCTAATTCCGACCTCTGATAATAAATACTAACAGTTGTATAAGCGTAAGTTCAACTCACTTGATAGCGACGGGGTAGATCGTACCCCCCACCTCAAAACTGCCCTTCTTGAACTGCATGACTGACGTGTTGTTGATGCAGGTACCCTCAGGAAAAATCAGGATGGGCGGGTTGTCCGCTACGGATATGTGCTCCTTCAGTCTGCGCGATCGATCGTTAGTTAGGAGGCCATGCGAGACAAAAATCTAATCTCGATGCAACACACGCCTTTATCACTTGATTTAAAAAAGAAAAAACAAATCCTATTTCTAATACTTGTACGTAATAGGCAGAGCTGGGCATTAACTCGTTAATCCGTTAATTAACGAAGTTAACATTTTGACTAACGGATTAACTTTTAAGTTAACTAAAAAAAGTTTTAACGGACTTGTTAATCCGTTGCTTTTTTATAGGTTCGTTAATCCAGTACCTATAATTTAAAAAGTCGCGGTACGAACCAACACACGCGACACCGCAGACATCGCGGCCGCGCGGCGAGGCGCTAAAATACGTTTCGACATGTTCATTTGGTCGGATGGTCGGTCTACAGTTCCGGGCGGCAGGGCGGCACGAGCCATTTCAGCAAGTGGATGGTTTGTAGGTACAGGCGCGTGCGAGAAAGACCGTGATTAATTATGGAATAGGCTTGTTGCCTAAATTTCAGTAGTTAGATACTAATATACCTTGATGCCTATTCTATACAAAATAATTATTATTTTGAAAAAAAATGCTTATTTATAAGAATAATTTTGCATTTAATTAAATATTTGACATTAGTCATCAAAAACGCTCATGACTGTCATGGCGTCTTGAATGACGTCACGCCGTGCAAAACACAGCTGTTTTAGTATCGGAATATTCGGTATTGTGAAGTTATTTTAATAAAAAATGGATTCATCGTATTACAAGTACTGCATAGTGCCCCAGTGTACAAGCACAAGTATAAAAACACCAAAAAAATATATTTATATACGTGCCAAACAATCAGCAGATACGTAAAAAGTGGCTGACACTCGCGAGAAGGAATGATGCCCATTCTTTTTCGCACTTCCACAAGACACTTGGGATGACATTTTGACTTTGACGTTTCGCACGGCGTGACGTAACACTTTTTAATTGGTGTTTGCTGTCACGTGACTTATGGCTTATTTTGTGCAATTTTATTTTATAAAAATATAAATAATCAAAAGTTATTATTTTATAAAACTTTGTTTTTTCATAATTAAATGATCATCTTAATAGTTATGCAACCTAATGCATCAGATTTGTTCATAGTGGATACAAGCCTATTAGATGTATTAGAGAAACATTAAATAATACTAAAACTACAATATCAAGAAGAACTTTGGGCAGACGAATTGTTGAGGAACATAGACTCGTTGTAGACGACTAACAGAACGCATTTTTGATAACGTGTTAACGGATTAACGATTAACGTTAACTTACGTTAAATCTTCCGAAAAGTAACGCTTTAACGTTTAACGAAGTTAACTTTTTTATTAACGAATTGGCGATTAACGAAGTTAACTATTTGATTAACGGTGCCCAGCTCTGGTAATAGGTCGTTAACTATGAAATTGCGGTTTTTGGCTTGCATTTAAAACTTTATAACTTTTGTGATGAAGTTTTGAAAATATTGCTTGTGTGATGAATGCGAGCAGTTGTACCTTATTCATACTTGTATGTCTATCAAAAAAATATATAATATATGTTGCCCTTTATTTTTTTTGCGGGGGGAAAATGCTCCTTATGCACCTTTGTCACCGCGCTGGCTAGGCGCGGCCGTTTGTGGGGTTCTCCGGTAGAGGACCGGCCTACCAACTAAAAACCCCCGGTGTCCTTCCAGCCCATATCGGGGCGTGTGGCGGGATGCGCACCGTCACACGGCCACAATATATGTTGCCCTAGATCCCATAACACAAGCCTTACAGAGCTTTTTTTATAGGATAGGGCAGCAAACGAGCAAACGGATCTGATGGTAAGCGATAACCGCTGCCCATGGACACCCGCAACACCAGACGAGTCACAGATGCGTTGCCGGCCTTTTAAAAGGGTATAAGGGGGGGGGCTTCGGTACCCTCACTCACTCGGCGAAACACAGCGCAAGCGCTATTTCACGCCGGTTTTCTGTGAGGCCGTGGTATCACTCGGCCGAGCCGGCCTAAAGCATGGCTCTCCTACGGTAAAAAGCTTACTTTGGGCTAGGCTAATTGGTGTAAGCGTAAGAAATTAATTTTGGTAAAAATGTTCAAATTCATAAATTAAACACGAGAAGTAAAAACAAGCTAGCCGTTCCAATGTACAAACTGCAAACAGGTTTAAATCATTTGTCAAAAATTCTTATTAAAAAAGGTTATAATTAGAGATCGGATAATCGGATGCATATTTACCTAAAGTTAGTTTAAGACAAAGTATGGAAACGGCTTTTTATTGTTTTGTTAAATAAAAATCCCGGGATTGCGGAATTGTATAGCCGGATGTTTATTTATTTACCTAATTTAGTTTTTGACAAAGTATGGAACTGTCTTTTTATTTTATTTCCATAAATAAAAATCCCGGAATTCATAAATCGCACGGGGAACTGAAACTAAACTTCATGTAAATACGTATGCATAGTTGTATAAATGAACCCGGAGTCTCGGTCTTTTGAAAATAAATACCACGTGCTAATTTAGTAATTTTCAAACAATATCACTACGTTAAATTTGCAGTCCCGTATTTTGCCGGGATTTTTATTTAACAAAATGTACTTTAAAAAGCCGCTTCCATAATTTGTGAGCCAAAAATTAACTTTAGGTAAATATGCATCCGATCTCTAGTTATTATACTGTTTAGTAAGGATTATTTAAATGATAACAATGATTAGGCTTAATTTTAATGACTCAATAGTTACGTCTCCAAATATTTTAACAATAGGCTTGTTGCCTAAATTTCAGTAGTTAGATACTAATATACCTTGATGCCTATTCTATACAAAATAATTATTATTTTTGAAAAAAAAATGCTTATTTATAAGAATAATTTTGCATTTAATTAAATATTTGACATTAGTCATCAAAAACGCTCATGACTGTCATGGCGTCTTGAATGACGTCACGCCGTGCAAAACACAGCTGTTTTAGTATCGGAATATTCGGTATTGTGAAGTTATTTTAATAAAAAATGGATTCATCGTATTACAAGTACTGCATAGTGCCCCAGTGTACAAGCACAAGTATAAAAACACCAAAAAAATTATTTATATACGTGCCAAACAATCAGCAGATACGTAAAAAGTGGCTGACACTCGCGAGAAGGAATGATGCCCATTCTTTTTCGCACTCCCACAAGACACGTGGGAATGACATTTTGACTTTGACGTTTCGCACGGCGTGACGTAACACTTTTTAATTGGTGTTTGCTGTCACGTGACTTATGGCTTATTTTGTGCAATTTTATTTTATAAAAATATAAATAATCAAAAGTTATTATTTTATAAAACTTTGTTTTTTCATAATTAAATGATCATCTTAATAGTTATGCAACCTAATGCATCAGATTTGTTCATAGTGGATACAAGTCTATTGTATCTTTTATAGATATAATGTGAACTTGTTTAAACTTGTTAAGGAAGTTGGATTTAGACTATTTAGGTACTATTTTTATTATCTGAGGCCAGCTTTTGATTGACGACTGTAAAATACAGGGAGAAAACAAAACAGCCTTTGCTGGTTCTTTCAAGTACAATGTCTCAAGGATACCGTAGCATCTTTGACGTGTAATAGTAATTGAAAAATCCTACTTGAAGAAGGTTTAATTTGTGTGCGCGTAGTGTTACTTTGTAGTTGGGTACCTTTTAGCGACGGCGTGCCGGTCCTTGACTTCGGACCTCTCGAACCAGATGTGCGGAGAAGCCCTAGCCAGGGCGCGCTGTAAAAGTCCTAAGAATCCGCCGTGTCTTTGTCCGATCTGTCCATCATCACAGAATCACAATTTATTGGTGAACAAACAGCTTCGATCACAATAATATTACACATACATACATCAATTTAATGTTATGTATTATGGTTAAGTATACATGTGTGTGTATGATATATTCATGATCATGTATGGGTGTATCCAATCAATTTATCATATCTATTATCAAAATGTATATAAATGTGATATTGCTCTAACCCTGTGTTGCCGCAAATTTTTCAAATCTCACAAAACCATCTACATCACTGGAAGAAATCTCTCTGAGAGATATGTCCGCCTTTGGACCAATTAACTTGGTATACACGTCGCTATTACGAGCTACATACGAGCTGCCTCAATGACATAAAACCTGACGTATTGCTGTATGTACACCGAGGATGCCGACGTGCTTCAGGGTGTGCCACCCGCCTCTGCCTTGCCTTAACCAGCCGGACAGAGTGAAGTCGCAAGAGCAGATGCTCGAAGGGTAGAAGTGTAATAATGTCATAACGCCGACGGCGTCTCGAGCGCTGTCGCAGACACACCTCTCTACACCCTTAGCCGTTCACACCAATGTTGCTCTCTTCGCACCAATATTGGTCTGCTTTTATGGGGGGCGGGGGGGGGGGGCATTTAGTGATCGGCGAGTCACCACCTGCCATATTTAAATCAATTAGGAGGCTTTGAGAAGGCAGGTGACCGGAGTCTCTTCCATAGTCTGGTTCTCATTACCACCGAAATTGAAACCACTACTGACAATAGTTTCTGTGCATCTAACTGGGTGTAGTCTTTAGCTGCATTTTTCCGTTCCGTTCGCTTTACTCTCCTTCAGAGAAAGAAGTGTTATGGGAACTAAATGAAGTACTGAGCTAGTTGGGACCAGAATGAATGAGTGAAGGAGATATAATTGCGAAGTGGACTAGTCCAATTGAAGCATTCATTCACGAACGACTCAACTCTAATTGTCAGTGTGCGTCGAGACCGCAACGGGAGCGGACGTTTGTTTTTTATACGATGGATTTGCCTCAATGTGGACAGAGTGGAGTAAAGAGAAAGTTAATACTTTTCTCGAGATTCTGCAAATATATAAAAAATAAAAATAAAGTCAAATAATATAAATTTAAGCTCATGAAATATACAGCTTTGTCGACGTCCATCTTGCTTCAGTTAAAGTAAGTTCAACGCCGTTTTTATCGCCAATAATGAGCATTCATGTTGACCGTTGAAGTGTAGCCACCCACTTTAACGCGGTAAAGATTACTGCAATAATTATCGCGATAATGGGCATAGACGTTAAACGCTAGTGTGGCCCCAGCATTAGAGGCTACGCCTGTACTGTACACAGTCTCCAGTAAGATTTGTTTTATTTGCTACTTACGTTAAAAGAACTTAATTTAAATTATTTTCACAAGAAATAAAATGTGTCATATTAATAGCACGTTAAATATAAACAAAAATATTAACATTGGACTAATGTGTGTGTCTATTTAAATAAGTCTATGTAAATAAATAATAATAATTAATTTGTGCGAGTTTTTGGTAAATGTTTACGTGTGTGTGTGTGTGTGTCTGTGTATAATGAAATGTAGGAAATATTCCCACACACCCATTTTAACAACACATGCAAGGTAGAGCATCCCAAGCGGTTATAACATCAAAGCGAGCCGCCAGTATAATAAGGCGATTGTGAATTGTTGACCCAATATTCAGATATGAAATTAATATTAAAGAAACGCTGACAAATCCAAATGACTTACACAAAATGGATGGAGATAAAATCATTAAACCGTAAAAAAACCGTTAATTTTAAAATAAAAAAAAACGTTTTAACTTGCGTCTTGAAGATTCTAACCCCTCGTTCATGCGATGTTTGCAAAACGCTTCACTGATCTCTTCATCTACAACGCACTTAATAAAATATGTAATATCTGACCACTGTAGCTGAGTGGTTGGTATATCGGTTTCAAGGTGTCGCCATCTCTGAGCTCCCGGGTTCGAGTCCCGGTGGGGGTATACAGATGTTTGTGTGATGAATGCAACCATTTGTACCTTAGGCGTGTTATATATATATATCCATCAAAAATACATTTAAAGTATTGTATAAGTAAATCTCGCGACCAACTTTTATATGTAAAAGTTTATTTTGACCTTTTTAGCGCATTTAGGGAAATGCGTTTTCCCTCACTGAGTGAGGAAAATTGATTTGAATTTAGAATGATGCGAATTATCATTATGTACGAAACACGTCATTCGAAATTCGATTTATTAAATGTAACTTTTAATAACTGTAATTTTAAATTTTAATAGATACTTAGTTTTTGCAAATATATGTGGTTTTATTTTAATTCATATTGTTTCATTTATATCTCAAATAATGTTCTCACTGCTAAGGTGAAAAGTTGTATGTGTCACGCGAGAGAAAAGTCATTTCCATCTCGTGCCTTTGAATCCCTCGCGACGCTCAGGATTCTAATGTAGAATCACTCGCTGACGCTCGTGATTCAATTATTAGAATCCTTCGCTTACTCGGGATTCAAAATTAGCACTCGCTCGAAAAAACCAACTTTCCTCTCTAGTTGAACAAATAACTATTGAAATTTCTTCAGACAGTGTTATAGACTAACATATACGAAAACTGGGCAGTGCTGGAAATATTACATTCATACGGGTCGAATTGATATCCTCCTTTTTTTGAAGTCGGTTAACTATTTATAAAAGTAGCTATGAAGTGAAATAAAAAAAAATATTATAAATGTTTATAAAATTTTATAAGTTGTAGGACGTAGGCATTCAATATAAGGTAAGTAGGGATCTACCCAAAATCGAAAAGTTTGGGCACCTCTGGTCTAGGTCGTCCCCTACCAACTGGCCTAATATAATATTTGCCTTATAAATCTCTTTCGTCAGTTCTCTTTATCCATCTTTTCTACGTGTCCAAACTATCTAAGCATTCTCTTCTCAATTTTTTCACTACACCTTCTTTCACATAATTCTTTAAAGAGCTATGGCAGATTTTTATTCACTATTTTTGAAAGCGTCTTAAGAACTCACAGCAACCAATGATTATAAAATATTCATAAACTATTTTTGATGATTTTGGCACATTTAGGTAAGGCCAGGTTAAAAAGTAATTAATTAAAAGTAGCTATCTTACTTTTCCGGCACGACAATGTTTTAGTACAAGGTTGCCAGACTAAATAATTATTTTTTGCAATAGTAAAATCATGAATGTTTGCTGTAAAATATGAGGTTTAAATTGTTTACGATTATAGCTAATTTGATTTTTGGTTTTGTGTATTTATGTTTATACAGATTTTAAATTATTTCAATGAAATTCAGTATTTAAAACCTTTATCGGCAATGAACATGAAAATGGGCGCTGGCTTAGAGACTCTTATCCAGAGCTATCAAAAAAATACAACGTTTGACATTTCGTTTTTATTTTTCATCACTCACACAGATTAGCATATCACTCAGCTCCACAGACTAGTAAGTAACCAAGTTCTCAGCTCCCTTGCGCCAACGCTCGAGTGTGTTCTGTGTGTTTTCGCTGCTTTTCCCCCGTTTTCTTTATAATTTTTAACCCGGACTGCCTAAGTACTCTTGTTTTCGCCACTAATAATACGACTCGGACTGTGATATTGCTTTTGTGACTTGGGTGTGCTTAAGGATTCTGATTTTGGCCTGGTAGGTTAGAACCTTATAGGTTCTGAAACCAAAATGAGTGGTTGCGGTCGTAGCCACGCCAGATCCTCTGTGAGCACACGCATTTTGTGTGTTAATTGTAACATATGTACTAATACACTAAATCTGTTGCGTTTTTGTTGTTGTTGCGCAAAATAATATGGTTAATAAAGGCATAACCTATAAAACTTCTATGCAAAATTGCTCAAAAATCTGGACTCCTTAAATTACGATTTTATTTCCTTATTAATCAGCAATACATGCTCTTTTAAACAAGGTATATTACATTCATAGACGCTTACTTTATTTTTGAATAAAATGATGTATGGGAAGCTGCCATAGCTCTTTGTCTACATCTTTAAATTTTGTTAATTGACCTCTCATAAGAGGATTTGGAACTGGTATCCAATATTAAGAATTTTCCCTCAAAAATCAAACAAAATTAAATAATTATGAACTGATTTAAATATTTCAATTTTCAATTGTAATTTGTATTTACACCTATATTTACAATTAAGTTAACGATATACCTTTAAATTCTTAATAAAACAATAATCTGAAGCCAAGAGTGTATCATCAGATTTGTTCCACGGACCACAATGTTACATGTAACGTAGTGGTAGGTGGGACAAATTCTTGTCCCACACATAAACCCACAGTTTATTTCCGTTGGACGCTTTACATTGCATTGGGATAAATAAGTAATTTCCCAATATTTCCTTACTCTATGGTTTCGTTATGGGTCATTTTTAGTGCTCGGAATAGGTAGTTTAATTTTATGTACTTGCGATTTTGTGACATCAATAGTATGGATATGCCTGGGAACTTACTATTTTCAGAGATTGTAAATATATTAAATTGAACTTTCAAAATAGCAATTCATCTTTTAGCTTATTGTTGTAATAATAAGTTGTCAACAGAAAATTGTAATAATAAGTTGTCAACAGAAAATTTTACAATAAAAGCGTAATGAAAACGAATAGCAAATAAAAACAGAAAATTTTAGGTTTATCCACGTTATGGCGGTCGAATCGGGAGAGCGAGCCATGTGCCGTATGGGCTTAGACAACTCGGGGGGGTTTTAGTGGGTGGGCCGGTCCCTATGAATCGGAGAGCCCCACAACGGCGCCTTGCCAGCGCGGTGTCATGGTGCTCAAAGGTCCATTTTCCCCCTCATCATCATAGGTCACCCTCTGACATCAGAGGGTGTGTTTTCCGCACTTAGTCCTGTATGGACCATTGTGCGTGAGTACAAGGTGGTTGCTCATTCCAGCCATCCCACCCCCTCCAGAACAGATTAAGTTCCCCATGTTGTTCAGGATTTCCTCGATTGTTTTGGGTGATCCCACGGTTTCTTCCGCGGATTTGGGCGACGCCTGTGCACTCCAGTAGCACATGTGCAATCGTTCCTCCTTTCATGCATGCCCTGCACAGAGGGCTATCGTTATACCTAGAGTGTATAGGTGTTTGTTGAGGCGAGCAGTGACCCGTAATGGTTCTACTACTGTTCTTAGATTCTTTTTGTTCAGTCGCAATAAACGCTTTGTTAGTCTGTTGCTCAGGTTTGGCATAGCCTCTTTGGATTGCCTAAGCCAGGCGCTGAGGTCCACCAGCTTTCGGCTTGCCTATGTGTGTGTTCTTGTAACCAGCCTGTAACTGACTGAAGGGGATAGGCATAAGCGGTTCTGGTCCGAACTCCACCATGGCGGACCCCTTCTTGCCAGTTCGTCCGCTGCATCATTGCCTTCTTGAAACTGTGTCCCTTTATCCATGTAGGGTTATTTTTTCCCCCCCTCAAAAAAAATGAAAAAGGTTATCCATGGTTACATGGATCAAATCCATCTTACTTTAATTTCTTTTCTGCAAGTACATAAAATTAAACTACCTATTCCGAGCACTAGTAATTTGACAGCGTGTACGTTTATGAAAAAAAAAGCAGATTCCCAGCTAACCCACTCACCAACGAGTAGCAATTGTCGCACATGAGCACCAGCACGTCGATGGGGCTGGTGTGGTTGGCGACACAAATGCCCCCCTTGGCCGGGCGGAACCGCTCCCCGTGGTACACCACCACGGCGGAGATGCAGCGCGAGAGGAAGTTGAAGCACATGATGGACACCGCGTAGTTGGTGCGCTGCTTCAGCGGCCCGTCAGGGAGGGTGCCGATGATAGCTGTACATATGATCAACCACCACACCTGCGACAGCCCTGCCTTGTTTGTGACAGCCCTGTGCGAGTGACCTCGCGGCGGTGTTGCCAGACGCCGAAAGCTCTTGCGTTTTTATTTATTCAACACACCGCTCCAAAAATTATTATCAAAAAAATGACATCAACAAGTGAAATAGGATTCTCGAATTTCGTGTTTCGAGCATTAATGAAGATAATAAAAATAATTTCAATTCTGGCAACACCACCGCGTCGCCAACTAGGAAACCCCGAGGATGTAAGCAAGGGTAAGAAGGCCCCCAATTGCACAGAATATGGAGTCACTATTTCAGTGTTTAACGTTTAAAATAGTTGTAGAAAATTTTACCAACCAGCCGATTTATTTCCACAGCCCAATTTAATTTTATTTTCAATGTTTATAGATTATGGGTGAAATCAAAAATAATATTAATTGACAACAGCGACTCCATATCAATGAAAACACATAAACCATGAAAAGGACAACACATTTGTATGATGCGTATCGTAAATGTATGTAACACCATTCGTGTTATACGAACGAACATATAAATCATTTCTATGTATGTGTAGGCATATTTTACAATGCAATGTATTGTATTTTATACATCTCCGAATAATGCTGAATTATATAAGATACGGAATATAGCATATAATTCAAAATCATGCTATTTCTGATAGCACTAACTGTAGAGATTATTTGAAGATAAACCCTTACATTCTAATCATAGGACATACACAAAGTGACCCTAACATGCACGAATTGACCCCAACATAGATAGCACCCGATAAAAAAAATCTCCCAAAACAGTAGAAAAATCCTACCAAAGAGAAACAATTGTTGACGCTCAACATGGCAACATCTATCGGGCTCGTGTGGTTGGCAACGCAGAATCCGTTGCCGTTTGGCATGTACTGCGTGTCGTGGAAGGTGGCGGTGCACGACACGCTCCTCATTAAAATCCTGAAGGATATCTTATACGAGACGCGGCCTAAAAAGCCGCGCACTCTGCCCGCTGGTAGTAGATTGATGAGCGAAGTCATTGACAACATCGTGAGCACCTGCCAAGTGTGTTGCCAGCGTAGAAATAGGCGGGGGGACGGTAGAAAATAAAATAGAATTAGTCAAATCGAATAGTAAGCACGTAGAGAATAGATGCGTTTCAAACCAAAACATTATTAAATATATTTTTAAATTACAACGATTACATATATTTCATAGTATATATGGAAAACGGAAATTTTATTTGATCATTTTTAATTTGAGATCAATTACCAATTGCCTATTGTAGAAAATATATTATCTTGACAATAACATAGTTCAAACATTTGAAAGCCTATTCTCAAAATCGAAATAAATGTTTAGGGTCCAAAACATACGTTGAAAATAAAAAGAATTCGAAAAATTAATGGAAATAAGAAACATTACAATTTTGGTACACAGTGATTATACAAAATGACTAGACATTTTTAAAATTTCTATACCATACTACATTTTCTTGATTATCAGTAAAAACGAAAGGAAAATAATGTATTTCACAATAGAAAGTGCAAATTTAATTTTTAAAACGTCTAGACCAGTGATTGCCTAAGTCGTCGATATAGTGACCCCTAAAGTCTAATCATTAATTCACTCGAGTAAACTGACGTTTACGGTGTTACCACTTTATGATGAACAGAAAATAGTGTTGTGACTAGAATATTGAAATCAAACTCATTCATTCAATTTCATTCCGTCCTCAAATCACATTACTCATTTTATTTACTTTATTAAGAAATCTTAATCCAATTTTGTTTAATCGATGTAATAATATTAGCATGGTACCTTTAGGGCAAATAGGTGATAACTTTGAAATGTCGTAATTACTCGAATTATATATATGAAATGAAACAAAAATATTCAATGGATAGCTTTTTATTCATCATCGTCAGACATAATTTTATCACTATCGTCGTCGCTGTCAGTGACACTTATTATAAAACGGTCCGTAATATTGTCCATCATATGGTCGAGATTAAACATTTTATTTTCTCAGTTTATTACATGATCACACAGCTTCTCCATCTTGTACCAGTAACCAGTAATAACCAGCAATAAATAAAAAAAAAACTTGACGTAAAATTGTCGTGGTTATATCCATTACAACGATAAATAATTTACAGAATTATGTTTTGTCTAAAATGAAATACAATAACTACTATTACACAGTGGTTAAATCTGTATTTTTCTTTTAAAAAGATTGCAATAATTAAAGTACTTCCGAATGTTCGAATAATTACAGCTCAAAAAATTGATTTACTGATTAACTGAACGCATAGTTCGGGAACGCTAGCAAGTGAGTGAACTTCATTTTTTGTATCTGATAGAATTCATGTACCTATATTATAATTAATTGAGTACTTTTTTTTAATAAACGTTGTTACTGACTTTGTGTGAGTGATCTGAATAACAACGAAGGGTGAAGTCCTTATCGATTTATTCAATTTATCCAATTATATTTGCAGGTCACCTCACTAGTACGATAAATATGGCAGCACAATTTTACAATGTGACATTAGCATCTGTCAGTTTACTCCAGTGAATTAATAATCAGACTATAGGGGTCTACAGCAACCTGCAAGGGGTCTACGCCGGCGAAAAAAAATTTGAGGGTTTACAATAATATATCTGAACATACACTGGTAATGCCTATTTACTTATATTACACTATCTTTTAATATAAAGCCATATATATCATTTATATTTATAAAAATATTATAACTAGAGATCGGATAATCGGATGCATATTTACCTAAAGTTAGTTTAAGACAAACTATGGAAACGGCTTTTTATTGTTTTGTTAAATAAAAATCCCGGGATTGCGGAATTGGATAGCCGGATGTTTATTTATTTACCTAATTTAGTTTTTGACAAAGTATGGAACTGTCTTTTTATTTTATTTCCATAAATAAAAATCCCGGAATTCCGGTACTGTAGAACTCAGAGTGAGATACTAGACGATACTTACGCCCGGGCACCATTTCTGTTTTTTTATTCAATTATTTAATTGATTATTGTTTTAGTCAAACTAGCTCACTACTTTCGTATAACACTCTTCATGTAATAAATCGTACATTCATAAATCGCACGGGGAACTGAAACTAAACTTCATGTAAATACGTATGCATAGTTGTATAAATGAACCCGAAGTCTCGGTCTTTTGAAAATAAATACCACGTGCTAATTTAGTAATCAAACAATATCACTAGGCTAAATTTGCAGTCCCGTATTTTCCCGGGATTTTTATTTAACAAAATGTATTTTAAAAAGCCGCTTCCATAATTTGTGAGCCAAAAATTAACTTTAGGTAAATATGCATCCGATTATCCGATCTCTAATTATAACATATATAATATTACATTTGTATGTTGTAAGATGTAGGTATTTAATATCAGGTGAGTCTACCCAAAATCGAAAAATATAGCAAAGGGTCTACGACACTAAAACGTTTAGGAACCTCTGGTCTAGACATTTAAAAAATCGTATTATTTTTATTATGTTGGTATTAATGAACATTAAAACTCACCCCGATTATGAAGATCATGATCCTCAGTGGCAGCAAGAAGAAATATCTAACGATGAAACCCATCGCCCATATTATGGTCAGACGCCAAGTCAGAAATTCGTATTGTCTGCAAAGGAATATGCAAATAAATAAAATCATTTAAAAGTCTTTTGACATTTCTAATAATCTTGTACATAACTAATTTTTCAACACACGTTCTCATAACGGGGCTGTTTCATGCGTGTTTTTAATCTCAAAAACTAGGATATTGCACACTAGTGCGCAATTTCATTACGCACTAGTGTGCAATATTTATAACCCGATAAAATTCGGTTGTTCCCTGTTACAAGACGTTTTTATATACGTACAATGCATTCTTAATTTAGTCTGGTAGCACTTTCTTTTTCTCGAACAAATGTATTCTAATGTTTAATAAATAGTTAATAGCTAAATTTACATTCAACAAACTTGCATTGAGGTGCAATAGTAATCAAAGATTCACTATAATTTTATTTAAATACATTATTATCATATGCTGTTTTCTTGAATGTATAAAATGTTGGCTGAATGATAATTTGCCTCGTGCCTGTTTGCCGATGCCGCCATGACGCTGAGCGGCGCGATTGCACGGTAAAAATGAAAGTTGCTTGTTGCCGTTCAAGAACATTATTGCGCTTTTATAACTTTTCTTCATTGATAAATAAAAATTTGCATTTTATTAGCTTTATTCCTCAACTTGTGTTGAAAAACGTCGTATGAAACTCGTGAGCATTGTTAATTGCATCCTCGGCTAAATTACCGCCAATACCGCCTCGTCTGCAATGAACAACTTTGCACACTAGTATCATAATGTACTATTGTTTCAATTGGCTGTAAAACCTGTTTGATAATTATTATTAAAAAAAATAATTACACCAACGATAAACCTAACAATAGTCACCTGTTAGTCCTGGTGAGAAGGTTCCAACTCCTAAGCTCCTCGGCCTCGAAGACTGAGGTGACCTGGTCCTCGATGATTGACTCCATCCCGGCTTTGACCAGGTCCATGCAGTGCGAGAGGTGGAACTCCAGACTGGCTTGCTGAGGGCCCATTGCATAAAAATTAGAGGTCTTTGTTTTTTACCTTAATTACCACCAAAGACAGACGCTTCTCTCGGACTGGCCTTGGCAAGACATGGCTACATTTTTGTAGCAAAATTTTTCTGCAGCGACAGTCTTACTATGGTATAATATAAGCTACAATTTTGATTTTGATCAATTTATCAACTGGAACTTAATATCATTTTATTTTTTTATTTATTTCGTGTGTAAGTCGGGGCTGATATGCATCACTGCGACCTATTAAGATCTATTGTGACTAGCCTCCTATGTAGGTTCTATGTAGGCCCTACAGTAGCTCCCTTAACTGGGCACTGACCAAGAAAGATAGGATGTTCCCAGTTCGGATTGTTTTTATTTCATCTGGGTCAAGGATGTGTTTCCCCAGGTGTCTGTTTCTTTTGTGAATCAGCGGTTCACAGTAGCACAAGAGGTGTATTGGTGTTTCACGCTCTTGTTCGCAGACTCTGCATATGTCAGTGTCCTTAAGTTTTATGTTGTAGAGGTGTCTATTCAACTTGCAGTGGCCGGTCAAAGCCCTAACCATCACGCTCAAGTTACTCCTGTTAAGCTTTAATAGCTCGTCAGTGCGTTTGGGAGAGTATGGTTCGATTAGTGCTTTTGAGTGTGTCATCCCGGACGTACTGTGCCAGTCTGCTTTCGCCTCGTTAAGAAGGCGAGTTTTTAGGTATTGCATGGCCTGGTTCTTTGAGATACCACAGATAGGCTCTGGGCCGAACTGTATTCCTTGAGCCCCAGCCCTGGCTAGTTCATCGGCCTACTCATTGCCGGTTATACCAGAATGACCTGGCACCCATTTGAGAGTGATCTTGTTCTTTTCTCCCAGTTCATTGAGTTTTTCAACTTAATATCATTATCACAGCTCTTATACGTCCCCACCTAGGGGCTCGTTCCCCTTCCCCTGCCGTACCCTATGTTAGGGCAATTAGGCACCTTTGCAGCTTTTAATTTCTTCGCAGGTGCACGCAGCTTACCTTACGATGTATTCCATCATCGTAGGCGTAGCGTCATATAAATGTACATTTGAAATTCGAAAACCATATTGGTACAAGGTAGGATTGACCCCGGAACACACGAGTCATCAGTTGAAACATTGATACAAGGCAGGATCGACCCCGGAACACACGAGTCATTAGTTGAAACATTGGTACAAGGCAGAATCGACCTCGGGAGCCACGAGTCATCATAAGTTGTTTTGTATTACTAAGGAATATGAGTTTCGTGCTTTTTAATAAACTTACACGAACGATTATATATTTTAGGGTCTGTCACTGATCGTTACATAGTATAAAACAAAGTCGCTTTCTCTGTCCCAATATTCCTATGTATGCTTATATCTTTAAAACTACGCAACGGATTTTGATGCGGTTTTTTTCAATGACATTCATTAACGGCCGTTTTCAATAACCTATCTAAGATCAAAGATAAACTGCTATCTCCGATTAGCAGTAAGCTGTTATCTATCTGTAGTCTGCGTTTCACAATCAAAGATACGAGCTATCTATCTTTGTCTAACTAAGGATAGCTTTATGCCCTCTCGTCTATCCAAGCCCTGTAGAACGTTTTGTTCGTTGCTAACCGTAAAGCTTTAGTACGTTTAAAACATATGTACAATTTATTGATGTATTTTATATTTAAATATTATGTTGTAAAAAGTGCATACAATGTTACTATAATTGAAAAAAAAAATCTAAGATCGTCATTTTCACTTTATTTGCTGGTGTTCTTTATAAAAATCATAGAACGAAACGTTTATAAATGACAAGTGATGTCATTCGAACATTACTGACAGATAATTTGTTGCCGCCAATTTGTGTGTATTACATGTTTTTGATATAAAATATAAGCAAAAGTGGAAAAAATGAGTTCTGTAAGTATCTGGATTTACGATACTTTTGTAATTTAAGCTATAATGTTATTATAGTTAATTTTTTCGAAGCCTATCTGTGTTTTAATCCACCGATATTGACAGATAGCCAAATGTCGTCACTCCGCCTATCGGAGAGTAAGTTGAAACTTTTTTGAAATGCAGTTACGTCAGATTTGTATGAGCGTCCCTATCTCTAGTAAGCTATCCGTCCTCCCGACGATGGATAGGTAACTTCGGTAGGCGATGCTATCCATCAGTAGGTTATTGAAACGCAAGTTAGGGCATAAGGATAGATTTTACTATCTTTAGTAGCAAAACAAAGGATAGATAGGTTATTGAAAACGGCCGTAAATAGTGGTGAAATGCTGGTGTTTTTGAGGTTTCTAATGTGATGTCGTAAATAATTACATGTTTTCCGCTTACATTGTAAACGATTATATACAACATTCAGTTTTTCTGTAGTGTACTTAGTATCAGCAGTGCACCCGTGCGAAACCGGGGCGGGTCGCTTGTTAATAATAAAGTACCTTCTCTTGTGGGCTCCTGTGGCCGCTCTGCACGCGCTCCTGGCTGGCGCTGCGTTTATAGTTCAGCTCTGGCGATGGCCCGAGAATCTCCTCGCGTTCTATCACCGTCATCTTAGTACCTTCCAAAAACGTTATGTTCGATTAACTATATATAATAATATAATTAATATAATAGTAGTAATATAATTAATAATTAATATAATAGTAGGGAAAAAAAAATTTGGACTATTCAAAAGAGCATATCTAATTGCCTACTTGAAATAAATATTTTGACTTTGACTTTGACTTTGAATTCTTTATTTTAATAGATGGATGTATGGTTGGAAGGACGCCGTGAATGGATTTTCCATTTTTTTTTATTTATTTATGACACAGCAGGTTACAGTTATCACTTATAACTAGAGATCGGATAATCGGATGCATATTTACCTAAAGTTAATTTTTGGCTCACAAATTATGGAAGCGGCTTTTTAAAATACATTTTGTCAAATAAAAATCCCGGGAAAATACGGGAATGCAAATTTAACGTAGTGATATTGTTTGAAAATTATTAAATTAGCACGTGGTATTTATTTACGCCCCATTTTAAATATTATAAGCTCATATTACCGACTAGTTTTGCATTACCAAAATGTTCTACAGTACCGGAATTCCGGGATTTTTATTTATGGAAATAAAATAAAAAGACAGTTCCATACTTTGTCAAAAACTAAATTAGGTAAATAAATAAATACCCGGCTATCCAATTCCGCAATCCCGGGATTTTTATTTAACAAATCAATAAAAAGCCGTTTCCATACTTTGTCTTAAACTAACTTTAGGTAAATATGCATCCGATTATCCGATCTCTACTTATAACATACAGACTACCTGCAATATATGACACAGCGTCGAGTGAATGTGACATGTCGTCAAGTGTATGTGACAGATCATCGAGTGTATGTGACACATCGTCGAGTAAATGTGATATGTCGTCAAGTGTATGTGACAGATCATCGAGTGTATGTGACACATCGTCGAGTAAATGTGATATGTCGTCAAGTGTATGTGACAGATCATCGAGTGTATGTGACACATCGTCGAGTAAATGTGATATGTCGTCAAGTGTATGTGACAGATCATCGAGTGTATGTGACACATCGTCGAGTAAATGTGATATGTCGTCAAGTGTATGTGACAGATCATCGAGTGTATGTGACACATCGTCGAGTAAATGTGATATGTCGTCAAGTGTATGTGACAGATCATCGAGTGTATGTGACACATTGTCGCGTAAATGTGACATGGCCTCGAGTATATGTGACATATAGTCGAGTAAATGTGACATGTCTGCGAATGTATGTGAAATACCGTATAATGCGAATGGCATCATCAGCACAAGACATACCATTCCCAACTCCGTTCTCCTTGATGAGCGCTGATGGTGGCTTGTCGTCGGGGGCCGGCGGTTCCTCTTCCTCATCAGAGCTATCGCCGCGATGCACCTTCTTGGCCACCTCAATGTGCTGCCGGCCATACTGGAAACGGTAGAAGCACGCATTAGATTTCCGTTTTTTTATTGTTATAGATTTTAGCGCTTGATCTGATGGAAACAAATATGTGGCTGTGAAAAGCCAACATTATACTTAGTTGGAAAAATAATCTTAAGTTGCCCACTACTGGACAAGATCTCCACAACCGTCGGTCCTGCGCTGCTCCTCGCCAAAACGTCTGTCCATCTTGTGGGCGACCCATCAACGTCGCGATCATATATATATATATTTTTTATGTTGAATTGTAAATAGATGTAACTGTGTTATGTTCTGATATTGATAAGATACATCTTAATGTTATTGTTGTGTTTAAATTTATATATATACATATACATACATATATATACACACACATACATACATATTTATAATTATAAAGATAAACTATGTTATATTTTATGTAAAATCTGCGCAAATTATTGGCAAACACAAAACCCTTAGGTTGTAGCAGAATACCAGGAGACGAATGTTTGAAACAATAGAAAACCAATTCGCATTCGAAATCGTGAGATTCGTATACGAATTACCGAATTCACTATTTCTGAATTTTCACTTCGTGCGTTGTGCAACGAGTGGTTCAACCCACTCGTTTTTGATTTCAACTAGTAGAATATCCAACGCTGACGTGACCTTGAAAGTGATCCATTTCACGTGTGAGACATCGCCAGATTTTTGTTTTTGTTGTTGTGGTTTTGAATTTTTCTGCGTGAAACGGAATTTAATTAAGAATTTGTTCTTAATGACAACACTGAATTCGAGTGACTCAAAAATCTATAAAATTGTAAGCAGTAGAAAATAATTTCGCGCACGATTTGTATTCGTATTCAAATTCACGTCTAATAATTCAAATATACGTCTCCAGTGCTTTGCTCACATCTTTTTGTGAGCAATTCCAATCACAGAGCTACGACATTTTACACTTCTACAGCACACACAGCTCCTGGTTTGTACTGGGTTTTTTTGTTATAAGAAAATGTTTTTTAGTTTTTTTGTGTTCCTATATTTGTGTGTGATCAAGATGTTTTGTAATTAAAGATTTTATCTATATATATCTACAACGAATCCTTGACATATAGAATATATTTTTTAAGGCAGCCACAAAATACACAGTTAAACATAGATTACACTATTATAAAAAGAAAAAAAAAACATAAAACAACGCAACATAATATGTATGACGGCATGACGATTTCGAACAAAGAAAAAAAAAACCGGACGCTCTCAACAACTCTATTATCCTTCTTCTAAATTGTTGGAAAGAAAGAGAACATACGTCAATGTCTGCGTGTCCTGACGTGTGCATGCGAGCATTAGTACGGGCATACGGGCTTTAGAAATAAGGAATTACATAATTTAGTATTTCTTGCTCTATCTTCTTCCATTTTCCGAACAAGTGTAGACTAACTTATTTGTCTTATTATGTAGCTCTTAAGCTCTTTGTGTTCTTAAATATTATTTACCCGCTGGTGCCTTTGACTTCGTCTGCGCAGGATTATTATGTATTTCAAGTAGCTTTCTATTAGCGTGGCGTAAATCTTTATAAATGGTAGCCTTTTTTTCTGTTCCCCTGAGGAAAATGCATTAAATTGCATACCCCAGCTGTGGCCAGCCGGCGGTTATGTGGGGCTCTCCTTCCCAGAAGGGGGAGGCCTACACACTAAAAACCTCAGGGTTGGCCTTCCTCAGACATGTAGGGAGCTCCCGGGAACGCTAAGCGACTTCCGGGAACCCCCAGCCTCCACTCCCCTGCCGCTACAGGGGAGCCCTCCTCGGGGGAGGCTACAATACCTCCCCCGATCTCCTCCACCGACAACGCCCCCCGGCCATGGAAGGGGCGTGGTCCATCCCGGGTCGCCGTATCCGCGGACGCTACTTCTTCACGCCCGCCGGCGACCCGCGGTGACGCCGCAGCTGTGCTACCGAGCCCGGCGCCGGATCGGTCATCTCCCGACCCCGCTCGGCGGCCTCCTTCTGGAGCATCACTGCTTCACAGAAGGAGGCCACAGCCCTCCAACCTCCCTTGTCCGCCAGCATTGCCGCAATCAATGCCGGCGGAGACAATTCTCGCCCGATTTCTGCGACCAAGACTCGACGCTCGGCGCCTCGTACGAGATGATACGGTAGCCTCGTACGATCCGTATGGCCATTATCCGCTGTAGGCTCCGGATATATTATGTTGAATAAAAAATATTTTTCATTTTTATTTTTTGACATGATCCAAATAATCTTTCACCATGATAGGATTTCTACTGGCACCTATTTAAGACAAAACAAATTGAATACAACAAACATATAATCGCGTGCAACACGTAACTGACTTTTCGATCGGTACATGCGCACCCGCCTTCTGCGCAGCGGCTAATCACCAAGTGATTAGTTATCATAAATTAGGTTAAAGGGTTTGATCACTTCGTTGCTACGTGGTGGCATCCCAAGGTCTTTGGTTGTTTACGCAAGACGTTTTATTTTGTACTAGCTAGTGCACGCGACTTCGACCGCGCAGGAGACTTATTTTGAATCATTAGACGTGAATTTGGAATTCGAATACGAATACAAATCGTGCGCGAAATTATTTTCTACTGTTTACAATTTTATAGATTTTTGAATCACTCGAATTCAGTGTTGTCATTAAAAACAAATTCTTAATTAAATTCCGTTTCACGCAGAAAAATTCAAATACACAAAAACATAAAGCCGGCAAAACACGTGAAACGGATCACTGGCAACGTCACTTCAGCGTTGGATAGTCTACTAGTAGAAATCAAAGACGAGTGGGTTGAACCACTCGTTGCACAACGCGCGAAATGAAAGTTCAGAAATAGTGAATTCGGTAATTCGTATACGAATCTCACTATTTCGAATGCGAATTGGTTTTCTATTGTTTCAAAAATTCGTCTCCATAATTATTATTTTAAGCAGCTTCTATTAGCGCGGCGTATATCTATATAATTTGGTACTTACAAACTTTAAATCCTGTAAATACTTATGTTGAATAAAAAATATTATAACGAGTAGCTTTTGTTATTTGTTTCTAGCGTATATGTTATTTTGATACTCTTATTAATAAAGTTTATTATGATATTACTTTATTTTTAAATGATAATTACATATAGAAATTAAATTCACATAAATTCCATTGTATTTATTATTACTTATTTTTGTCCTAATTTAAATTGACTTCAATGATATCTATACATATAATAAGACAGTAAAAATATTTTGTCTGTACATTTAGTATTTTTGACTGAAATGGATAGAGGGGCACTTAAATAGATTATTAGAAAGCAAAAAAAAATTTTTGGAATTTTTTGTCTGTCTGTATGTATGTTCACGTTTATCTCCGAAAGTACTGAACCGATTTGCTTGAAACTTTCACTATTTGCTTTGTTTTAACTCAGAATAATATCTAAACTTTGTTTCATCAAAATCGGTTCATTAAAAAAAAAGTTATCGTCATTTTAATGAACTCAAGGCATGATAATATTGCGAATTATACTGTACACCATTCTTACATAAGTTACATGGGAAATTTAAAATCTAAAGACAATTCATCATCATGATACAATACATACATAACAAAATAATATGATAAATGCGAAAGTTTGTTTGTTTATTACCTCTTCACGCTTAATCTATACATACCTATAATAGAACAGAAAAAATATTTAAGTGTAAATCAGTTTCATTACGCATGTTAGTTTTTTCATAAATCACTAGATGGCGCTGTTTCATTTAATCAATTTCTACAACGCGCTATTGTAGTTTTTTCAAATAAAGCCTAATAAAGGAATGTGTTTCGACATAAGGCGAAACTCTCCTTCGTATCTTTTCATGATCTTTGCGCTGAGAATCGAATAGGAAATTTTCTGTGAATTTTGCTTTAATTAATTTAATAATTTCTTCTGTGTTGATTTCGGTTTTTGTTTTGCTTTGTGTTTAGGATTTGGTGTTACTGGTTGAGTTTATTTCAAGACGGACTTTTGCTGTGTTTTAGGCTTTTGTTTTGCTTTGCGTTTAGGGTTTAATTGGTGTAATTCACACTTCACATTCACAACTTCATAAGGAATTAACGAGCATAGACTGGCTTACACCTCTTTCATTTAGCGATCCCAACGATATTGCAAATTACATATGGAATAGTTTTGATCAAGCATACAGTAAATGTAAACATATAGTTAATAAAAATACCGGAAAACGTAAAATGTGTATGTGGGCTGATCGGAAACTTATAAATATGTGTGAAAAACGTGACGAACTGTATCGGATATGGACATCGGACCCACTCAATGCTAAAAATAGATTATTGTATAATAGATATAGAAACAAAAACTAATAAATATACTCAGTTTGTTAAAAATAGACAAATAAAATTGGAGATAAGTAATAATTTTAAGAACTCTAGAAGGTGTGGGAAATTATTAATAGAATTTCTGGCAAAATAATACAGTGTATAGATACTATAATTTTAAAGTCATTCAAGCTTAAGCCACATACCCTTGTTAACAACTTTTCAAAAGAATTTATTAATTGTACAAAAAACAGTAATTTATGTAAAATACCAATTTTGGAACAGTCGACTTATCAAATCGAGCCTGATAAATGTATTAGAGTTAAAAAAGCACATGCATATTGTAATGTAATATTACTCTTACTCACCATCTAGTTATAAAGAAAACACAAATAATACAAAATAACAAAGTTACTGATTTATTAATTTAAGTTATAAGATTATTGACAATTTATATTTAAGTTTTTTTTAACAATTAAATAAAAATAAAATAATACTCAATTAGAAATAAGTGTACTCTTTATTATGTACTTAAAATAACAAATTTGAATTACATATTAATCACAAGGGCAGGTTGGTTCTGGTGCTGTTTGATCAATCTCGGCAAGGATATTTAGCAACAATGGTTGATCAGGGTCTTGAAATAAAATTATAATTAAATGGTAATTCTAAAATCTAACACATGAATTCTTAAGCTAGATTCCCATCCCCCGGTGGTTAGTACTGAATACTTTCCTTGAGACTGGGTCCAGACACTCTTCTTTTAATATATGGCAGTTATTCTTCTTAACTTTTATATGATATTCTTCAAGGATATTTTATTTTATAAATTTTCCTTACATAAATTTGTAGGGCCGGGTATAACAACCTCCCGGTACCTTTTTGCCCTGTTACATATCATAAAATGCTACATTATCATAGTCATGGACTCACTGTGGGTGGTCTATGCGGTTCAGAAGGAACCCATATACATTATTGTTCTTCATACAATTAAATCTGACAACTAGGTTACAAAGAAAAATATCAAACATGATCTATTGAACATTCATCAAATTATGGTACATTTACATTTTAAAGAACAAGAATTTACATTATTTATATTATTATGATTAAATACAAACACCAATTACCTCAAATACATGAGATTAGCAACTGAGCTATATTTCAGCATGATTTTGTATGGGTGGTTAAGCCTACCCGCTCAAAACAAATATCAATAATTATTTGTGAAAATCATTACTATTGGGAACAAATTGAAATTAAAGAATTAAAGAGATAAATGCAACAATTACTGACCTTTTTATCGGGCTTTCAATATGTAAATATTTTAGTTTATTATTTTTCCTAAGTGCCGGTGGCAACTAGGTTATGTTCCAAAAGATATGGATAATTTTATGGGAAATAAAATACTCCTGATTTTTATTTGTGATCCTGACACCACTTTCAGTAACTTTTATACGATTTCTATATCACGAAATATGCGTGAGATTTTTACAATAGATCGATTCCCAAATCCCAGATTTCAGATCTCCAAGTCACAGATTAGTATACCGTTACAGATGGCTTACCACCGATGAGGCAAAGACTATAAAGACGATGTATAGTATGTGATGTTTGTTATTAAATGGAACTAGGATGATGTGGAAACTATAAGGAAAGGAAGAATTGATCTGCCTAAATTTAAGTTTAATCCTAAACGATATTTTTGTAATCGGCAGTGCAAATAATTTGTTGTTAATTAGTATCCGGTATATAATCTGTGGGCAGTTATTAATCTACGACACTGTTTTTAATCTATGAATTCCGGAGTGATGTTTCAGTATTATTAATAAAGAACCTATCTTTGTAGACGACGCTTGGCTAGATTTGGTTGCCTAATTTGCCCATAGATAATGGTGTTAGGATCATGATAAGCGGCCCACACTATAGAACTGTCAATGTCAAAGTAACAATTCGACGTAAACATAACCAATGCAAGGTACAATTGTAAATGTGAATTTAATCAATATGAATAAAAAAAAGTGTCTTTAATAGTACTTAAAATCAGTGAAAAAAAAAGTGTTACAATATGAAATAAAAAAAATTATAAAAAACCTCAATGATAAAAAAAGTCCAGGTTATGACGGTATACGTATAAAAGATATTAAGTTTGCATCTGAGGTATTGGTGCCTTTAATCACTCACTTAATTAACCGATGCTTAGTCACGTCTATTTATCCAGACATATTAAAAATAGGAGTCATACGACCTATACATAAAAAAGGGAAACGTGACGACTACAGTAACTATAGGCCGATCACTATATTATCATCTTTAGATAAAATTATAGAAAGATTTTTAAGTAATCAAATAAACGAGTTTCTGAGAAAAAATAATGTAATTAACTCAAAGCAATTTGGTTTTCAGAAAAACAAAAGCACAACACAACTACTACGTACGTTCACAGATCAAGTTAATGATTATTTAGATAAAAAAAAGCATGTGCTTGTGATATTTATTGATTTTAGCAAGGCTTTTGATGTTTTACAATACGAAATATTATATGACAAGCTTTCACGAGCTGGTATACAGGGACCCCTATTAGATTTCTTTAAGAACTATCATAACAACCGACACACTACGGTTAAGATAGGTGGCAAATACAGCAACCTAACGTCTACGCTCCAAGGAACTGCTCAAGGTTCCATTTTCGGACCTACAGAATACCTTATCTATGTAAACGATATGTGTAACGTAATCACTAAGGGGTCTGTGTACCAGTTTGCTGACGATACCTGCTTATTAGTTGCTCACAATGAATTAGAAATGGCTCGAATTGATATGCAATATTGTTATAACCAATTATGTAAATGGGCTCATGATGTAGGTCTAAGCATAAATGCACTAAAAACAAAAATATTGCACATTCACTCATCGCATAACAAGGCATCGACTACACCGATCATCATTGCTCATGACCATCACTGTCTACACTTGTCAGTTGAAAATTGTGCATGTCCAGCATTAGAGATTGTCAAAACACACATGTATATCGGCCTTACTGTCGATAGTAGATTCAGCTGGGGACCACACAAAGATAACGTATGTGCTAAGCTAAGATCTATTCTAAGCAAACTTTCAATACTTAAATATAGACTACCATATAAGGTACTGAGACTAATGTATATGGCCCTAGCTGACTCTGTTATTGGATATGGGCTAAGTAGTTACGGCACCACCTATAAAACTTTGCTTGATTATTTGCAACTAAGAATCTTAAAGTCAATTGTTCCTAAATATATAAATAATAAATACAAAGATAATGATGAGGGATTGTTTAAGCATTGTAAAGTTATGAATGTATACGATAAAATCAAATTTACCTTTTTAACAGAATTTAATTATGTATCTAATCTAACAGAATATAATAGACCGCAAAACTTGCGCGTCATGAAAAATAAGAAATTTGTTCTTCCTAAAAAGAACAATGTGTATGGTTCTAGAAAACTTAATTATGTTATTCCAAATTTTCTAAACAAGTTACCTATTGATATTCAGAATGCTTATATAAATGGAAATTGTAAGAATATACTAAAAAATTATGTATTAGAGTGAATCGTTGTGGACGGATAAACCATTATCGGTTTTTGAGCCACATCCATGTATAACTGTATGTATAATTGTGTACATTAAATAAACGAATAAAAAAAAAAAAAAAAAAAAATGCCAACTTCATAACGCTCTTTTGATGTATTATTGCTTTCTAATTAAGTTTCAGTGTTAATTCCATAGAATAAACTAACAAATTATCATTTGTAGGTGTTCATTTTTTGGATTATTTAAAGTAATCTATACATATAATAGAACAGAAAAAATATTTAAGTGTAAATCAGTTTCATTACGCATGTTAGTTTTTTCATAAATCACTAGATGACGCTGTTTCATTTAATCAATTTCTACAACGCGCTATTGTAGTTTTTTCAAATAATTTTTTCATAAATCACTAGATGGCGCTGTTTCATTTAATCAATTTCTACAACGCGCTATTGTAGTTTTTTCAAATAAAGCCTAATAAAGGAATGTGTTTCGACATAAGGCGAAAATCTCCTTCGTATCTTTTCATGATCTTTGCGCTGAGAATCGAATAGGAAATTTTCTGTGAATTTTGCTTTAATTAATTTAATAATTTCTTCTGTGTTGATTTCGGATTTTGTTTTGCTTTTTTGTGTATCAATAACATTCAACTCGAAATTTACGCAGACGAAGTCGCGGGCAACAGCTAGTTATATATAATTTATGGTAATGACATTTGAAAATATTAACGGAAAAGTTAATTTGATGAGAGTATGACTGACATATAGAAATTGTATAATGTCTATCTATAATACTAATATTATAAAGAAGTAAAGTTTGTGTGTTTGTATATGTGTTAAATTGTAAGGGGTGCTGTGATTTCGGGATCTATTGAACCGATTTTAAAAATTCTTTCGCCAATAGGAAGCCACATTATTGCTGATTCTCATAGGTTATATAAAAGTGTAGTCCTTATTGCAAAGTGAATCGGAGAAAAAACGGTCGCGACAAGAGGCTGGTAGCTCAACTACAACCCCTTTTTTTTTTTTTTGTTTCCCTGAGGAAAATGCATTAAATTGCATACCCCGGCTGTGGCGAGCCGGCGGTTATGTGGGGCTCTCCTCCCCACTAAAAACCTCAGGGATGGCCTTCCTCAGGCATGTAGGGAGCCCCCGGGAACACAAAGCCACTTCCGGGAACCCCCAGCCTCCGCTGCCCTCTCTAGAGGGGAGCCCTCCTCGGGGGAGGCTACCACCTTCCCCGGTCCCCTCCACCGGCGACGCCCCCCGGCCACGGAAGGGGCGTGGTCCATCCCGGTCGCCGTAGCAGTCGCGACTTCCTTGCGCCCGCCGGCGACCCACGCAACTACAACCCCTAGCTCATCGGCGGAAGGTTGCCAGTCTGGCGGTATTCTACAGATTGCACTTCGGTGAGTGTGCTCATGAGCTGCATGAGCTCATTCCCCCATCTCCCTTTTACCATCGGACATCCAGACGTACGGCAGGATACCACCCTTACTTGGTGGATATTCCACATATCCGTGCGTAGCGCTTCTCCAAATCCTTTATTATGCGC
Source organism: Scirpophaga incertulas (assembly GCA_036419045.1). NCBI lineage: Eukaryota > Metazoa > Arthropoda > Insecta > Lepidoptera > Crambidae > Scirpophaga > Scirpophaga incertulas. The sequence continues at coordinate 1,223,925 of CM071636.1, read as the reverse complement.
ACCGCAAAAGAGTGGAATTCCCTGCCGGCGTCTGTATTTCCGAGCTCATACAACCCGGAACTATTTAAGAAACGAGTGCACAGGCATTATCTGGGCAAACTCGTACTCCATCGTAGGCCTCGTCTATGCCCTCGGGCTAGCCTGAGACCAAGAGTAAGCCCATAAAACGTAAAAAAAAAAAACAGATATATTTTTGAGTTCTACAGAAAAGATGTGGAGCTTGAAAATGCCTACTAAAAAGTTAACGACAGCATCCCTCTTATTACAAAAACTTTCCAAGAACCCGGTTTAAGCCAGAACTACTAAGTCTAGGTTTAATCGGTATTAAAGTTAAACCTCGGACTATATGTCTAACTTGTAAATTTAAGTTACAAAAAGTAGATTTTTTTAATATTACAGTTAAAAATTAAAACAACACTCTGTACTAAAAAAGGATTATTAATATTATGCCCAACGAAGTGGGCTCGGTTCAGCTAGTTTAATATATATTGATTTCATAGAATTTATTTTATTTTAATTAATTTTATTCGAATTATATTTTAATTTAATATGTAACTAAGACATGATAGATTTTTATTGGAATAAACAATGAACGAGTGAATTTTTTTACACTTACAAAATTTCAAACGATTAATCTAAGAACACCTAAATAGGAACAAAATCCAGGGTTCGAACAACTGGGGTTCTCGCGATCAGCAACAACTCGTGACCTACAGATAAACGTACTATAATCTTTTTAGTAGTTTTTCCAATGACTTCGAACGTTAACAATACAAAACATGCGCGTGCGCATGTCACATGCAACCCAACCTTTGATCTCCGTGATGTCCGCACACTATCATTATCAGCGCATGCATATAAAATCAGCTACTTGAATCACAGATTAAGTAGAAATATTAAGGTCGCGACAATTGACAAATAGGCATTTTCAAATCGGCTAAGTAGTTTCGGAGCTTATTCAGTGCAAACAAATAAACAATGAAATTTTTCCTCTTTATAATACGAGGGGCGATCAAAAAGTAATGATAAACGGATATTTCTAAATATAATAAAATTCTGAAAAAATATTTGTTCAACTCCCTGGTCCTGCACAAGCTCCCGGACAAAAAATGGTATAAATAGGATGTCATTTTTAAAAGTTACATTCATTTGAATACGAGCAGTCGGAGTGATAACATCAAAATGGAGAAACAAGAAGTACGAAGCGTCATCAAATACTTCTGCTTGAAAAAAATGTCCACCAAAGACAGTCATACAGATTTGGTGGAAACATTAGGGGACTCTGCGCCTCCATATTCTACAACTGCACGCTGGTGCAAGGAGTTTAAGATGGGAAGAACATCCACGGAAGACGAACACCGCGAAGGCCGCCCATCCTGTTCCCTCACTGAGGAAAACGTCAAAAAAGTTGAAGATCTGGTTTTGGCAGACCGAAGAGTGACCATTCAACATTTAGCTGAGAACACAGGCATCTCATTTGGTAGCATTCAAAGGATCTTAACTACCGAGATGAACATGAGACAGGTCTCCGCGCGTTGGGTCCCGAGAATGTTAACCGACGAACAAAAGAAAAACGACTTGACATTTCAAGGACCAATCTTGAAATGTTCCAGGCTGATCAAGAAAATTTTTTAGCTCGATTTGTGACCATGGATGAAACGTGGATTCATCATTTTGATCCCGAAACAAAACAACAGTCAATGACATGGAAAAGGCCATCCTCACCGACACCAAAGAAATTCAAAGTTTCAAGCTCTGCTGGCAAGGTTATGGTATCTGTTTTCTGGGATGCTGAGGGAATAATTATGGTTGAATACCTTGATAAGGGAGCTACAATAACAGGCTCCTACTATGCTGAACAAATCAAAAGATTGCGAGAGGTCATCAAGGAAAAAAGACGGGGTAAACTGCGCGCAAAAGTGCTGTTTCATCAAGACAATGCACCTGCACACAAAGCTGAAGTTGCAATGGCTGCCATTCAAGAAGCCGGCTTCCAGCTGGTGGAGCACCCACCCTTTTCTCTAGGTCTAGCCCCAGCGACTTTTATTTGTTTCCTCGGCTCAAGGAACACCTCCGGGGCAAGAAATTTGAAGATAATGACGCAGTGATGGCCGCTGTAGAGGCATTTTGGGAGAGTCAAGATAATGAATTTTTTTTTAAAGGTATTGTTGGTTTAGAAAAGAGATGGACTAAGTGTATCGAACTGTAAGGAGATTATGTAGAAAAATAAATTTAATTTTTAAGTATATAGTTATTTTAATATACCTATTCTCATTACTTTTAGATCACTCCTCGTATTAGTATAGACTAGCGACCTGCCCCGGCTTCGCACGGGTGCAATGAAGAAATGGTTATGGTGTGTTATCCCTAAGAGATAGACATATACCATCGCGGACTTTTTTGTTGAGTTTTTTAAGGTGGACAATAATAATAATAATCATTTATTTCGGGCAAGCCCATAATTGTGAGTAACAATGATCTTAATGACTATGGTTAGTAAAATTTAGAATTTAACAATATCGACAATAATAATACATAAAATAATTACTATTGTGCCATTGTGTGGATCTGTACCCACCCTTGTAACAACGGCATCTCCCATCGGTCGATAAATACTCTCAGAATACTGTTCGGACTACGGCGTAAGCGCACAAGTGCTGAGGCACACCTTTTCCTCATTATTGCTGCAAAGCCGTCAATTCGAGTTACCGCGAACATATTGGAAGCGCTACATCGCCACGGTAACCCCAACAGTACCCTGAAAGCATTATTATATTGGACTCGTAGGTCGCTGTAAACCCGCCGCGTGTAGTTGACCCACAAGCTGCACGTGTAAAAAGATTGACAATATGATTTAAATAGTGTTAACTTAACAGGCAAAGTACAACGCGCAAACCTCCGAGCCAACATGTTGCAGCGAACAGCCAACGACCTACGCTCTCTCTCAATATCCAAATTGTCCTTCAAGTCTTCTGTCACCCAATGACCCAAGTACTTGAAACATTGAACACGCTTCATGGTTTTCACACACAAACTTATTTCCGGCAGATTCGTGTAATTAATGGTATTCGACTTAAACAACATCCACTCACTTTTATTGGTGTTATATTCAAGCCCATGAGCCATTGCGTAACGCTCACATATGGATAGCAGTTGTTTTATTCCACTAATAGAGGGGCTCAATAGCACCATATCGTCAGCGTAAACTGTAGTACATTATTTTGGTCTATCTCGTAGGGTTCTTATATTGCAAAATCGCTGGATTTTGCAATATAAGCGCAAAAAAACGTGCTTATTTACGACATCACATCAGATACCGGGCAGATACAGGGCCTATGGCCAATGCCATCAGCTTAATCAAGTAACAAGTATATTATAATATTAATATAAGTAAATAATATGTTAAAAATAACTAACACTAAGAACTCAAATTCAACAAACATAAATTGAAAATAACAAATGGTATTACCTTACTCTTGGAATACACTATAAAATGGCACCACAGATTGAATATTCGAAGCGATTCTGGACGCAAACGCAAGCTAAATATGATGGTCCTAACGCCACTACTACCACCAAAATATCACATTTATATATAATTTTATTTTTAATTTTTATAATACTATCATATACTTTTATCATGTGTATTATAAGTTATGTATAATGTTAATAATGTATATTTATCAATTAATATATAATTGTGTATTATTTATTGTTTCCCGTACGTCACAAATGGAAAGGCCCTGCCAGAATATCAGCGCTTTGCGACATCATATATGGCGCAAAGCACATGCTGAGGTAGGAACCTTTTGGCTTGGCACATGTCTATACTTTATTTTAAACTATGTATTGTATTTTATTATGTGTAATGTTGTATGTCTGTGCGAGTCAATAAATGTTTTTTCTTTCTTTCTTTCTTATACCTCTAAATGTATCAGTGTTTCTCTACTATATTATGCATGTATTATACATACAAACCTTCCTTAAGAATCACTCTATCTATCAAAAAAACCGCATCAAAATCCGTTGCGTAGTTTTAAAGATCTAAGCATACATAGAGACAGACTGACGGCAGATAGCGAATTTGTTTTATACTATGTAGTGATAGTGATTTTCTTTTATATATCTATCGGTGTAATCTTTTTTCATTTTAAAATTAAAGAAATTATAGTGATTGGCCGATTTGGAGCGGCACAGATCCGATGCGCTATTACTATACCTGACGACCTCCGTAGCCGAGCGGTTAGTATACCGGTTTCAAGGTGTCGCCATCTCTGAAGTCCCGGGTTCGAGTCGCGGTGGGGGCAGATATTTGCGTGCTGAATGCGAGTATTTGTATCTTAGTCATGGTTGTTATATTATATATATTGTTAAACTACTACTCCATAAAACTAGCTGTTCGTTCTTGGGGAAATGTATATCTATGTTAAACAAGCTTCCGCAAAGTTTCATTGATTTGCCTTTATATTTATAAATTTAAATTCCATATCAAAAAGACATGAGTAAAGCTTATTATAAAGTAAGTGACTATCTAAATGATCACACTATTTGGGAATAGGGACACTATTCATAGAGCCATGTTTGGTAACAACATTATTTATAATATTGTATTATTTTATGTGTATGTAAACATACATACGACTGTAATCGTATTAGGTATGATTGTATCTTATACTATATTGTATTTTTATATTATATTATTATAATTATTAACATTGAAAAGAGGAGATAAAAAATAGACCTTCAGAGTTTCTTGCCTGTTCTTCTCGAGAAGGCTCTCCCAATTTCCGAACAGCAGGGGCACGATTCTCATGCAATCGAATTTTTTCCATATTAAAATTCGTATACGAATTTCTCCGCTCTACTGAAAAGTTCGAATGTTTCATTTATCTCGTATTCTGAGCACCCATAGAACGATTACTATTCGAAATAGTACGTCGGGTATAAATTAAATAATAAATTACGTAATTATTAAGCGTTTATAAAAACGCTGTTACTGCTTTATCTACTAATAGATTTTATACGTAAATATTACTTTTAAAAATATATTATTTTATTAATATGACACTTGAATTTTAAAACTCTTAAGTTTTTTAGTAAACAACTTTCAAACGAGAAATTAAAAATTATTTATTTCCGATATTTTCTACATATATATATATATATATGTATATATATATATATATATATATATAATATATATATATATTTTACGAATGTGAACTTTTTTCTATTGCATGAGAATCGTGCCCCCAGATAGTACATTACCATGCAAACTTCCACCGAAAGTTGGTTTGAACGAGATCTAATAATTAGTTTTTTTAATACGTTATAAATCGTAAACCGCACTTTACCTTTCATTCAATCAACTCAAATATAATAAAGAATTAAGAAAAAACATTTGATTAGATGTATATTGGTACGGAACCCTACGTGCTAGTCCGACTCGCACTTGGCCGGATTTTTGTATATATTATCCTTGATTTCCAATTGTAAATCATTACCTTATCTTATCCATCAATACCGTACATGTACGAACATAACACAGATAGTAAATCAATTTTGTACCATTGCTAATCGCCCGATCAACCTACTATCCGTGCTCCAATAACTAGGCAAATAAAACTATTATTTTGGAGCAGTATGGGCTGCGATCCTTTGCCTCGCGGTAGTTCCAGGTCAATATAAAATCCATAATTTTCATTTTAGCCTCGTGTAATTGAGCTCGTTTTAAATAACAGTTTATTGATTAGTCTAAGATACTAATATTATAAAGAAGTAAAGTTTGTGTGTTTGTAAATTGTAAGGGGTAATCTCGGGATCTACTGAACCGATTTTAAAAATTCTTTCACCAATAGAAAGCCACATTATTGTTGAGTGTCATCATCATCATCATCATCATCGATTTTAAAAATTCTTTCACCAATAGAAAGCCACATTATTGTTGAGTGTCATCATCATCATCATCATCGATTTTAAAAAATCTTTCACCAATAGAAAGCCACATTATTGTTGAGTGTCATCATCATCATCATCATCATCATCAGCGGACGGCGCGCGATGGCTTCGGGTTTAATTCAGTTCGCTTTCGTGCTCGCTTCGGGGATTATTAATATTATGCCCAACGAAGTGGGCGCGGGTCAGCTAGTTTATAATAAATGCGTGGAAACAAAAATATTTTAAATCGTTTAAATTCCCAAACTGGTCTATATCGACCCCCGGGGGGACTATGACAACTTGCAAGGGGTCTACGTCAGCGAAACAAATTTGGGGGTCCACGATAATGGATATTAACATACACTGATAGTAACCTATTCACTTTCGTTATACTATTTTCTTATTTTATGTCAGACTAGCTGTGCCCGCGACTTCGTCCGCGTGGAATGTAATATTTTTTTTGTAGCCTAATTTACTCCTTATCACCAGAGATCGGATAATCGGATGCATATTTACCTAAAGTTAATTTTTGGCTTACAAATTATGGAAGCGGCTTTTTAAAATACATTTTGTTAAATAAAAATCCCGGGAAAATACGGGACTGCAAATTTAACGTAGTGATATTGTTTGAAAATTACTAAATTAGCACGTGGTATTTATTTTCAAAAGACCAAGACTCCGAGTTCATTTATACAACTATGCATACGTATTTACATGAAGTTTAGTTTCAGTTCCCCGTGCGATTTATGAATGTACGATTTATTACATGAAGAGTGTTATACAAAAGTAGTGAGCTAGTTTGACCAAAACAATAATCAATTAAATAATTGAATAAAAAAACAGAAATGGTGCCCGGGCGTAAGTATGGTCTAGTATCTCACTCTGAGTTAACTTCCGATTTAATGAGTGTGAGTGAGACGGCAGTTGTGAGCTCATATTACCGACTAGTTTTGCATTACCAAAATGTTCTACAGTACCGGAATTCCGGGATTTTGTTTATGGAAATAAAATAAAAAGACAGTTCCATACTTTGTCAAAAACTAAATTACAAAGGTAAATAAATAAACATCCGGCTATCCAATTCCGCAATCCCGGGATTTTTATTTAACAAAACAATAAAAAGCCGTTTCCATACTATGTCTTAAACTAACTTTAGGTAAATATGCATCCGATTATCCGATCTCTACTTATCACATAAGCTATCCGCCAGAGAAAGTCCCGTCCAAATCGGTCCACCTGTTCCAGAGATTAGCCGGAACAAGCAGACAGTCAGACAGACAAAAATTTAAAAAATATGTATTTTTGTATGTGTACCGTATATACATTCATATGCATGTAGTAGAAAGCGGTTATTTTAATATTACAAACAGACACTCCAATTTTATTTATTTGTATAGATTTGCCAACGTGCCAGTGGGTTTTGTGGGCGTTGTAAATTTGCTGAAAATCCCAGAGAACCCGCATGTCCTATACGCGTCTGTAACTATTTACCATCGGGTGGCACCCCGTCGAACCAACGCCAAGGGGAGGATTGTCCGACAACACTTGAACAATCCCCCTAGACCTAATTGCCCCGACATAGTTAGGGTAGGCTCGTGCCCCTACGTTTGAATGTATGTAATTTACTAGCTTTCTGCCCGCAGCTTTGCCCGCGTGGATTTCGGGATTGGATCTATAGAGGGTTAAGGGTCATAGCTTATGCCCACGGCTACATATGCGCGGAAGTCGGTTTATGCCGCGAAGGTTTTATCGCGCTTCCCGTGGGACTATCCGTTTTTCCGAGATAAAAAATACCGCAAAGCCTTGCTCAAGAATCACTCTATCTATTGATGAAAGCCGCATGAAAATCTGTGCAGTAGTTTTTGAGCGAAGCCTTTATTGCGCATCCCGTGGGATCTGACGATTTTACCGGGATAAAAAGTAGCCTATGTTACTCTCCATCCCTTCAGCTATCTCCACGTAATTCGTCGCTCCGTTTTGCCGTGAAAGACGGACAAACAGACAGACACACTTTCCCATTTATAATATTAATATGGATTATTTTAATTAATTTTTTTATCAATACCTTTACAATAATATAATATTTTGAAGTAATGTCCTGACAATACTTCACTAATTTTGAGGTTCGTAAAGGGAAAATACCTTTAGGGTTAGATTCCCTTGTGAGTGCCAGAAAATGCGGCATAAACTGATCATTAAAGTTGCTATCTTTTATTTGCGTTCAATTAAACATTAAATTTATTCACAGATCGCAGATCCGCGTGTGTGATTTAATGTCAACATTAAACTTGCGTGCGTCCTGGCGCTGAGTCTAGGCGGACGGAGATCCAAGTGACCCAATAATAAAAATTTATTGTGTATAATTTTAGGTACAATAATTGGCAGTGTTATTTGTTATGATTAGAAATGATGATGAAGCAATTTTAGACATATAATAATTTAAACTAGCTGTGCCTACGACTTCGTCCGTGTGGAATCGTAATTTTAGGTAACATTTTTACATACATACACTCACGCCTTTTTCCCATGGGGGTAGGCAGAGATTACGTCTTTCCACTTGCTACGGTCTTTACATATCTCTTTCGCTTCATCTACTTTCATAACATTCCTCATACATGCTCGACGATTGCGGGTACTTCTGACCTGGCCTTTTTTGAGGACACTTTCGATTTGTTCGAAATATGTTCGCCTAGGTCTTCCTCGTCCCGTATCTCCACTCACTCCAGCTTCATAAATCATTTTGGTCAGTCTACTTTCATCCATCCGTTCCACATGCCCAAACCACCCAAGCATCCCTTTCTCTGTTCTTGTCACGATATCCTCTTTCAAACCACATTTCTTTCTAATCACTTCATTATACAAGTTGTCACTCAGTTTTACTCCTGCCATACTCCGCAAAGCTCTCATTTCTACTGCATTTATTCTGCTTTCATGTCGTTTCTCCCATACCCAACTTTCACTTCCGTACATTAATGTTGGGACCAGCACGCCCTCGTGCACTGCTAGTCGCGCCTTTTCTGATATTTTCTGACTACTCAGAAACGTATGCATGGCCCCATTCACCATGTTACCAGCTTTCACTCGCTTCTCTATATCATTCCTTCACACACCTTCCATCCCTTGTAAACATACATCCCAAATATACAAACTCTTCTACTTGTACATTTTTACAATTTTTAATATTAGAAAGAAAGAAAGAAAGATATATTTATTTGGCTATACGCAGCAAAAGCGCTGGTTTTCAGGTAGGACCATTGATTCCGATCATTGAAGCAATATGCACGTGGAGATAGTGCATAATGCCTCCATGATCCCGACATCGGACGTAAAAGACAGTACACACACTATATATAGTCTGTGGTTATGACAGTGACATTAACATATAAAAAGTACTTTGTGGACATTATTAAAACAATAATAGGTGAACAAAAATTAGTGCAAAAAGAAAAGAAAAGCAACCATTTTGACGTTAGGAACAATCAATATGTAACATATTATAATACAGTAAGTAGCATTCCAAAAGGTTTTATATAATTATGAGAAGAATGCCAGCACAAACATACATTTATGTAAACGATGGTCTCCTACAATTAAAAAGACTTAAGATTAAAAGGTAAGTAAAGAGGTTCACATAAACAGATTCATACGTTTTTTTGTTGGTCTAGTAACAATCTCTTATAACGCCTTTTAAAATTGGTTTTGCTTTTCAGGTCTCGTATTGCCATAGCTCGTATATATTAGCTTCACTAGTAACTATGTAAGAAAATCTTGGAATCTTAATTTGACCCACTTCCCGGTCTCCGATTGAGCTGAAATTTTGCATGCACTTGTAAGTCGGATGACAATGCATGGTTATGTGTGTGACGTCATTCTAAATCCAACATGGCGGCATTACCAAGATGGCGGATCAATTATTTTTAATGCACCCCTACAATATGGGTATCAAATGAAAGGGCTTGCAAAGAACACCTTGATAAATAATGTGACGTCACTCTTAATCCAATATGGCGGACTTTACAAGATGGCGGACCAATTATATACGAGTATAATTCGCCCCTACAATATGGGTATCATATGAAAGGGTTTGCTAAGCTTGGTTTTTTAGTTCGAAAATAAATTATTAATGACTAAGAGTGTTGTAAACGTAAGAGTAGACATATATAATCAGAAAGCTTCGAACTGCTAAGCTATCGGGAGTTACACGTGTTATTGTGAGTCAACCATAAAATATAGACATATGCTGTCGTGGGATATATTTTTTTTTAATTTTAAGGAAAACATTTCCGTCGTACATGTTTTCTGTGTAGCTTTAACCATTAAGGTTGCACACGCGACGGAAGCTCCATTTTTTAAATGATGTAACACCTCCCGTATTCCCAACATTTCCCTTCACTGCTCTGCTCCTATTGATTGTAGCGAGATAAAAAGTATACTATAACCAGCTCAGGAGTTTAAAAAATAATTGTACCAAGTTTTGTTAAAATCCGTGGAGTAGTTTTCGTTTCTATAACGGTTATACAGACAGACAGATAGAGAAAAATTTTACTGATTGCATTTTTGGCATTAGTATCGATCCCTAATCGCCGCGGCATAGAGTGGGGATTATCCAGCGTTCTGGAAGACCTGGATTATGCCGATGACCTATGTCTGCTGAGTCACACTCGCGCCGACATGCAAGCCAAGCTGGACGACCTACGACGAGAGGCTGAAGAGACGGGACTAAGGATCAACATCCGGAAGACTAAGGAAATGAGGTGCGGGGCGACGAGCTCTTTGCCGTTGCTCATTGGCACAGAGGCTGTGGAGAAGGTCCACAAATTCACATACCTCGGGAGTGTAGTGTCGGAATCTGGGGGGACCGAGGAGGACATCACTTCGAGAATCGCCAAGGCGAGAGCAACCTTCGCACGGCTACGCCCTATATGGCAGTCACGGAAGCTCACTAGAAGGGTCAAGTTAAAAATCTTTCGATCAAATGTTAAAACCGTGCTGCTTTATGGAAGCGAGACGTGGAAGGTCACAAAAGACATCTCGCATAAGCTGCAGGTGGTAGCCAACCGTTGTCTTCGTCGTATTCTCGGTATTTACTGGCCCGAGAAAATCACCAACTTTGACCTGTGGGAACGCTGCGGTGAAACTCCAATCGATCATCAAATTAAACGTCGCAAATGGAAGTGGATCGGTCATACGCTCCGAAGGGACTCCGAACACATACCAAGGCAAGCCCTAGACTGGAATCCCCAAGGAAAGCGTAAGCGAGGCCGCCCTAGACAGCCCTGGCGACGGACGATCATCGCAGAGGCGAAGAAAATCGGGAAGACCTGGAGCGAAGTCAAGCGCGAAGCTCAAGACCGACCGGGCTGGCGACGCACTGTGGACGCCCTCTGCCCCATCTAGGGGACATAGGACCTTAACCATCGATCCCTAATCACCCCTTGATAGTTATTTTGGAAATATATGTCATGTACAAAATTGACCTCTCTTCAGAATTATAATTATAAAGTATAGAACACGTATAATTTAAATAACAAACGACATATCTATAGATGGATCGACTTCCTCGTACTTCCTGATAAGAAGTTCGGGTTCAAGGCCACAGGCACCGAGGCCTCTTCGAGGAATCATGGCTGCCACTGCAACCAATTGGGTAGACGACAATTTTTTCAATTCAATATATAATAAGAGTACTCTTTTAAGTGAGAAATATTGTAGAACCATCAATACACCTGCACCTATTACTTTTGAAGATACATCGCCATGTTTGCGGCGCTGTCGCGGGTCGCTCAAAAACGCTCCATACTAAAAACACTGCAATCGTGACGTCATAACTCAGTAAACTCGTCAAATTTGTATGAGCGTATTAACAAATTTTAAAATAACTTTGTTATTTCCACGTTTATAGGTATACTTTCTATATAAAAAATGTTACATTTAATTTGAGAATGTTAGGAATGTGTTCGTTTCATTAGAATTACGTAAATGGGTAATAATTGCTCATTTTTTAGAAATCTAAAAACAATATAAATTAATAATTAAACTGAAATTTCTATATTGACATACTTTCATGAGATATAAATTGCTCAAATTAGATAATTATAGTATAAAAATGGTCATTTGTAGTCGTCTACCCTATTGTCATAGTGGTTATGTCAGATTCCTGATCCTCCTGATCGGACGAGGCAGCTCAACCGATGTGACCTCAGACTAAAGTCTTGGGCCTAATGACCCGATGGCTTACAGTGAGAGCGACTGCTCCTCAAGTGTTCTAACAAGTGGTTAGTACACCAGTTACAAAGTATCACCATCTATCTCAGGTTAGAATCCTGGTGGAGGCAGATATTTGTGTTATGTATGCACACATTTGTACCTTAGTCATGGTTGTTAATAAATATATTTCTATTAAAAATTGTTATATATGTATGTTTGTTCGTTACTGTAGATCCTATAACACAAGCCTTACAGAGCTTACTTTGGGCTAGGATAATTGGTGCAAAATGTAAGAAATATTTGTGCCGCTCTTCTCAGCTCTATAAGACATGGTCCATACAGATCCAATGCCTAGAGGCCATTTAAGCGAAATTTAATGAAAGTGTGCATAGAGTGTACCACCTGGGTCTAATCTCTGTCACACATAGAGAAATGCAGCTAGATATATTATAGAGACTATACCCTGTTAGATGCATGTGGACTATTGCATTTCTATTTTGGTGGTATAAAGAACGGGGCTATGGAAGAGATTCTGGTCGCTCGCCATCTCGAAGCCTCCTTCTTTATTATATTTGAATCTTAAAAACTGTTAAATAAAAACGTATCATAATTAATGGAAGATACTTCTATAGATATCAAGAGACTAATAATATTTATTCTAACCAGAAAATACTAAATATAATGTAATAAACTCAATATGAACAGTCATCATGACCCGATCCCTCAGGGTAAAGTGCAAACTTTATCTAGACTGGAGAAAATTAATTCTATACCTACATATTCTAATCAATATAAAAACCACTAGGCTTGTTACGTAACACAGCTGTGAGTCGCGATCACACAACATTTGAGTTACACATCCACTATTGCTTATTTTGTTCCACTCACACAGAACAAGCTGCAAACAAGCAGACAATGGTTGTTGCTTAAAGCTATTTCATAATAAAAGGAGAATGAAAAATTACACATGAGTAAATTACATTTTTCCAATGTAATTTGTAAACACAGATAGAAATATATACAGTTCATAAAACTACAAATTAAAAATTCAACAGCTGTGAGCTAGATGTATGTAAATTTCATGATGGTTTATTTAGGGTTACTGATCTCCTGTGAGGTATTTATGATGCTCACAATACTTATATAGTGATAAAAATATTACTTGTAATCTATCATAGTGCATACATATATAAAGCTTTATTATATATGTAATACTGTGTATTTATTTGTTGTATTTATGCAGAGCATGCACATCTCATATACAAATGCAGATAACTGATTAGATTTAGTTAAACTAGTATTTTTATTTTCTTAAATGTGTATATTAGTTTCTCTTTAATATATCTATATAAAAATATCTAGTGATTTATTGATGTATGGAATGTAATCTTTGTGATTGGCTATTCATGTTCATACCCATAGTTCTAATCATACTTATAGATAAGCTGTGAAGTTTGCAATCCTTGCTATGTTTTACTACACTTAAATACTAGACACTTTTCTGCCACTTTAATTATTACAATATAAAAAAATATTCTTTAAATGAAGCAGTATATGCACAAAGGATGAGTTTAAGTGCAATTTTTCCAGTCAACCACTGGGTTTAATAGTGTCCATTTAATATGAAGTATTTTATTGCCGGAAATAATACTGGTTTCTATAATTCAATAGTTTTCTAGTTAATTTTTGAGTTAAATAGTAATAATTAAAATAAATCCTCAAATGGAAAATGAGGTTGTTCTTTGTGATGAAAATATTTGTTTTATCAGGCTGTAACTGTTTATTTTTGCTATGTGGCAGATGAGAAAGTGACTTGATTGAAAGTAGTAACCACCTTACAGATATCTGCAATGTTCTGTAATAATCTGTTATTATCTACCTGGTGAGAAATGTTCTTTTTGTTTAGAATCAGAGATATTATTATGCCAAGGAAAATGAAAAGCATGGAGCTTTAATTGCCATCAGTAATTATTTCGTGTAATATATTTGTGAAATTGCGACTGCTCAAAATTCTCCTTTTTTATATGCCCTGCCCAACAAACATATGACAAAAATAAAGTTTTTGCTGTATTGAAAAGTAATAACAAAATACGCAATATATTAAACGTCATACCTTTTTTGATAATATTGAGCTACCAAATCCATTAAAACATCCTGTTTACAGATTAGCATGTAGTAAATTATAAGCAATAAACAGTAACTCTTGTTTACTTGACACAAGACGATATTTATACCTTATCGGCGATAATATTTAGGTTATCTCTAATAATCCAAGTAACATCCATTTCTGTTAATCCGACCAGGGTGGTAGGATAACCCATAGCAACCAAATTTATGACTCATGTGTGGGATGCAATAATTAAAATCACATGTTGCCCACCTTAATTCGTAATGATGACAGCTTCGTATTAAAATATTACGTCGTAAGTCTAATATGTGTCAATAGGCTTTGTGTACATTTTCTTGGTTTTCCTCCAAGACGAGTTTATTATTCAAGGTACTGTAAATAAAGCCTTTTGTTTCCAGATATCATGTGTATGATACATGTATTTAATGAATAGCTAAACAGCATACCTCAAAAAGTTTGAGCAGAATATTCACGTACAACCTCCTGACACCAAGAGATTTGCCTATAGAGGCAAGGAATATCACACACAAAATCAGTAGAAGAAACGGCGTGTACAATATTGAAACCGCAACCGACACAAGCGACATTATTAACGCCATTTTCACAACTGAGAAATTTATTGAATGACAGAAAAATGATTGATTAAAAAATGACATGACGTCATGATTGAAATGTCAATGTCACATCATTATCGAGTTGCCATTATATAGATTTTTATTTCTCGTTTTAATTAACTGTTGATGATTTAAGCTTACTTTAAAATATATAAGAAAAATAAGCCATAGTTTTATTTATATTTTACTGATGTCATGAACCTTGAAATAAATGTGAAAATGTTAACAATGAGTTTAACGATATGTATTATTTGAATGAAACTTTTTTTATAAATGGCAACATTTTGCATAACCTTATTTTCGTTGCGACGAAAAACTGGGATCGTTCCTGGTTTATTTATTGAAAAATCATTAAATTTGAATCCCAAAATAATCAGATAAAATGTCTGAACTTCCCTATGGACCTCCAGTGCGAGTATCACCATTGATAAGGGTAAAAAATAGATTTTAAATAAAGATTATTCTCTGTAACATTATGTAATAGCATTCAAGTATTCTTGCAATAAAATGTATAGGTAATTAAGTATAATTTTTTTCCCCTTGTAGTTAAAATACGCTATTAATTTTATACTATAACAGCATATTTCGGTAATATTTTTTCTGCTATTTACTCAAAAATATAAAGTACCTTCGAAAGTACATGTTAGTTTGAAACCACAAAAATATCAGAAAGTTCGTCCCGAGGATTGTATGACTGTATAACTATGATCCTCTAGTAATTTCACATACATGTATATTCTACTAGATATACAATCAAAACTCATTTAATTAGCGTAAATCAGTTTTCATATTGTGGTCAGATATGAAAATAACATCTCTTCCTGCCTTCTCTCAATTTTTTGTAAAGTGGGAGATATTAAGTAGTTAATGCTCGGTAACGGAATGGTTAAGGCGTTAAAATGGTTTGTTGAAACTACAGATTCGAGCCCCTTTTGAGTTAAAATTTGTATTGGCATTTTTTGTTATATAGAATTAAATATATATGATAATTAAAACATTGCAGTTTGGTCGCTGGTCATTTTTGACTGTTGGGGTTGTGTATGGAGTTTTTCACCAGAACAGACTATCAAAGAAGGAGACCAAGTTTCGGGAAATTGAAGCCAAGGAGAAGGTCATTAGAGATGCCAAAATTAAAGCAGAGAAGGAATTTGCTGCAGCCGGTAACAATATATTTAATTTATAATTTGAGAGGACTTATGAAGCACTTAATTTCATTTGGATTTGGTGTTATATTTGTAACAAACATCACATATACAGTAATACAACAAATTTGCTATACTGCTGTGAGTTCACAGAAAATAATTTAAATGAAGTTGAAAATAAAAAATATTTTTAATGAAGTAATTACTTCATTTAAATTATTTTTTATTTTCATTCTTTCAATAACATGTTTATTTGTAAAGTACTAGTTTCTGTGGATGTGGATGTGGATGTTTTGTTATGATAGATGTATTTTCCTATAATATAAAGTCATGTCCTTCCTCATAACTTAAACTATTTCCAGTTTAATCTGATGTGATTTGGCATGGACCAAATCATTGATATTTAAATGTAACAGATAAACTTTATGATACAATTTGCTTATGAATAACAACTGGTAATCTAAACACCTATTTCTACAAAAAACCAAACCACATTTGAACTTAGATGTCCCCTGATAGTAAGAAATTGAAATTAACTATGTCTGACAAAGAACCAAAAATACATTACAACTGATAACACAGACTAATAAGCATATTAATTGTGAAAATTGTTTGTAATTACAACTGGACAAATTCTCTTTAGTCTCAAAATTATCAAAAAACAAGAACAAAGATACAGAAATAGGCTTTAATCAGTTTCAAAAACTCAGTCAACTGTCAAGCAAAAAAATATTAAGTGTTAAAAAGTCTGATCAAATTAAGAACTGAAAACCCTGCACAAATTGTTAATATTGAGCTATTAATGATATAAAACAATACATATAATATACATAATGCAGATTTTCAAATAACTTTTTAAAGAAAGCAAGAAATAGTAAAACACAAGGATGTAGAATTTAATTATGATAGAAAATAATAAAAATTGCAACCAGTTATTACAGAGATTTATATGTAAAGAAAACAAGATGTAAGGAATATTAAAGTTATAAAATATATGGAAAGTTAAAATCAAATAAAACACCCAGGACCAGAATGAGACTACTGAAAATAAGTCAATATGAATTAGTTCACCCACTAACAAAGCTGTTTCAACAATACTTTGAACCATGGGTCAAAGTATTGTAAAAGTCCGATGGGAGGTGGCGCATAAAGGTCACATGCAGACATATAATCATAAAAGAGTAACCAAGTGGATATTTTAAACTATTGAACTATTAGCTTACTATATTGCTTATATAAACAATATTAAAAGATTAACTTGACAACGGGCAAAACTTCTCCACTCCCCATTATCAAAGGAAGCAAGAGGCTTCTGGCATTCTGGGAAGATCTGGGATGGTTGGAGTAAGAGAATCAGCACAGGACGCACAATGGCCCAATTGTGAGGCTAAGACCTAATTTCACCAAACTTAAACTAATCGTCTGTTGTGTAATGGCTTGTTAAAATTAACAGAGTTGTTAAGTTATTCTAGATCCTACATTGTAAAATTAACAAGCCATTACTAAATCAACCGTTAACTGAATGAATTGCGAAACGTTCATTCAATTTGTAATACAACCAAATAATAGTGTCGTCGTGCATCACTCTTACTATACGGAAATGCGTCTAATTTCTACTGGTCGTATAATGTGTCAAGTAGCAATACAATGTGAACAAATTAAATTGTCGTTCTCTCTATAAGTTTCTAAAGCAAGCGCATAGTATTTGGTTTTGCCAGGTTATTTCTCTATTGTTTGTGTAGGTCATGGAATTATAAAAAAATATTATTATTATTATTATTTATTAAATAATTCCATGGTGTAGGTATTTGATTGACGTTTCGTGGTGTTTTCGTTCGTGGTAGGTATTTTCTTTGATTTGTAAAATACCTAGGTAGTGATTTTACTTAGCTTTTTATCTTTCTTTTTAAAATAAAAAAATGTCGAAGAAAACGAGAGGTCCAAATTTTTCAAACAATGAGAAGGAAATCTTAATAACTAAATCCTCGGACGTCGTACTATGCTGTCTAAAGTAGAGATGAAACGGATAGTGATTTGGCCGGATACCGGATACCGGATATTCGGCTAACTACGAGGCCGGAGCGCCGGATATCCGGCCACCGGATATTCGGCCGCTTATCGCGTTTCATATATGTGTGTGTATGTGCAAAATAATCCGTTACTAATATTATAAATTCAGTCTGTTTGTCTGCTACTCTCTCACGCCTAAACTAAGAACTGATTTTGCTGAAATTTGATACAGAGATAGATTAGACAACGAGAAACAATATAGATAGGCATAAAAACTTTTGTATTCCCACAGAAAAGCGCGATATAGACGAGTTTAGGGCGTAAAGCACTCAGCGCGAACGGTATCGCGGGAAACATCTAGTATTCGGTATTCGGCCGGATAGTGCCCTACTATCCGGTATCCGGCCGGATAGTGAAAATAGGCCGGATAGGCCGGATACCGGATATCCGTTTCATCACTAGTCTAAAGTATCTAAATTTGTTAAAAAATCTTCGTCATCCATAATAAAATTGTACGCCGCGTCCATCTTGACAGTAAAATAATCGTCTATTACAGATTAACGAACCACTAGAGCAGTCATTAAATTTAACAGTCCATCAAGCTAACTAATCTCTTGTTTGCACATAGTGGGACACTTGTTAACTCTAACAAGCTGTTAACGGTTTAACAAGACTTTATTTTAACAAACAGAGTATGGTGAAATTAGGTCTAAGTGTGGATATAAGCCCAGCTAAACTAACAAATTACAAGATTAACTCCCACAATAGATGGAAATTATTCAGTGGAACAATTTCTGGTCAACAAGTGATCATAGTTAATATTTGAAACATGTGATAGAAAATTTTGAAGAATTTAACAATCTACTCTATCTTGGTCTTATTGATTATGCCAGTGCATTTGATAATATGTCACATAAATCAGTATGGAATGCATTGAAATATTCAATGCATTCCTATGGAATGTATGCCTATGGAAAAAAGGCATCGCTGGTTAGAACAAGGAGACCCATTATCAACAACATTCATTATTGCAATTTTTTTTTATAATTTATAAGTACTTATACTACCAAAGGTTTGCTGAGAATATTTGTGTAGATCTCTACAAAGTTACAAGACATGATACAACAACTTGAGCATAACAGTAGGATGGAAAGGAATGTTAAGAAACCAAACATGACAAACCACAAGTGATGTAATAATACACAAAATAGACACCTTAGAAAACTTTCATATGAAGGATTTAATGAAAACAAGTAGAAAGAAGGATTGATAACTGTTGTAAGTGCTTCAGGTCACAGAAAGAAATTTATATAAGTGAGAAAAGAAAGTTAATGAATACTTGCATACTTCCTTGTCTTGCATATGAAACATGGATGTATAATAACAAAATAATAACCACATTACAAACAGTGATAGGTCGCAACTTATTTTACATGCACATAGTAATGAGAAATGAACCAAAATAATAGATGCCCTAAAAATAAAATAGCAATGTGCAGGTCAACATGGCAAAAAGATCACAGAAGGAAAATGAAAACTACTATTTAATCAGGTTTAAATCGGACAAAAGAAATGCAGGAATATCCAGTTTATTATACTAAAACTGGAAAGTTATTGAAAATAGACAGACATAATTTGCTGAAGACAGAGAAATTTAAAAGATAGGCTTATACCCATCCAACATTTCCAACATAAATGTTAGATCTTCATCCCACCGTAACTATAACAACAACTATATGGATTCAGTTATTGTATTTTTCTTAAGTTAATTAAACAGGCCGTAGTAGACAAGTTAAAGTTAAGAAATATATTAGAAAGTTCATTTTTCTCTAAGGGATATTACAAAAAAATAGTATGGCAGTTGTTCGGCAGATGTGTTTAAAAATATCTACGTACTCCACGCCCTTAACGGTAGATCCGTTAAGGGCGTGGTAACACGACTTTTCTTGTAACCCTGTATATTCGTACCTAATTTCATTATTTTTATTTCAGCGGAACTCAAAGCCCTCGAGGAAATGGTGAACGCGCCCAAATAGAATGCAACCGAAAAAAGTACCTAGTTATAAGAAAATAGTGGAAATCATCATTCAAAACATCACCATTTTGATTAAGCAGCAGTTCTCATAGTGTTTTCATAGAGAAATAATATGGCTGCTACTATTCAAATTAGTAGATTCCATTAATTAAATTATGTTGTATTTAAAATATAGGAGATTTATATAATACATTTGGTGTTTTTATTATATATTTTTATTCTAAAAATGGTAAACAAGCATAAGCAAAATGGTAAATAATAATAAATAAATGGTTCTTGCAATTACTACATTTAGCCTAGCATTTAAGGCTTGTGTATTCTCCCTGGTAAGTCACAGTAGAGTAACATTTTTCTTTTCCATAAATCTTTGTCGTCTGCCGCCGTGGCCCTATGTTTTCGTTTTTTTCATAATTTATATAATAAAAGAGATGAAAGTGTGCAAAACTCAAAAAAAGCCAGATTTTTTGTTATGTGTAGACATCCAAAAATCTCATTTCACATGATTCAAGAGGTGCTACTTATGTATCTGGAATAGAAAAATTAAACAAACGTATATCGTTAAATATAGGTTTATTGTTTTTCAAAGTATTCTCTGCGATGATCAATACACTTTTGCATACGTTAAACACAATTTTTATAGCATTTTTTCCACTCTGATTGCGGTATCTCTGAAACGTGCTGCTTGAACGCGTTAACGGCATCTTCACGGGTCGAAAATCTGGGAATAAATAGAAATCATTAGGTGCTAAGTCTGGGCTATCCGGTGGATGACCCATCAATTCTATTTTTTGACCCTCCAAAAATGTATTTGTTTCGCGTGATGTGTGACAGCTGGCATTGTCGTGGTGTAGAATGATTCTGCGTCGCTTGTTGTTTTTACGTATTTCTTCAAACACTTCCGGCAAACAAATGGTCGTGTACCACTCCGAAATGAACGTTTTACGATTCTCCAGTGGTATTATAGCCACATGACCATTAATACCAAAAAAGCAGGCCACCATTTGCTTTAAAGAGCTTTTTGCACGAGTCACTTTCGTAGGGTTCGGCTCATTTTGAAACACCCAAACTGTAGATTGTTGCTTACTTTCGGGATCGTACGCATAGATCCAAGATTCATCACCTGTGTAGATGTTATAAACAGATTTTGAGTCACCTCCCTTAAATTGTTTTTAACATATTCTTGCATCATTCCATGCGAGCTTCTTTTTGATGCTGTTGTGGCGACTTGTCTTAGTCTTACATAAACTATATAGATACTACGTTAGGCTTATATTGTTTATCCATAGTTCTTAGATAGTATATATCTCCTCTATGACTATGTTGCTAGGTTACTAAGATAATATTAAATTCCGGAATTACTACTGAAAAATATGTGTTTGAATTTGATGCACGAATAAGTTAATAATTGGTCAGTTAACCACCACATCCCTTTACTCCAAATTGGTGACCCCGACGTGATCGTCAACCACAGGCATGAGGCATTTGTCGTGGCGTTGAGAAAATCTACGACGACTACACGGACAAGTTTAGGTATGCTGTATCTTACTTTATCTCACAACCTCGAGACTGTAGAAGAAGGAATGGTGGATAATCAGTGTCTGGCCACGTTTCGTGCGACATCCAACTGCATATAATGAATACGATGGTACATAAATATATGTTTTTTATAAGAAACGGAAGCCGTTGCTGCATTTTGCCACATACGCTTGGGCATATTTGTTCCGTGCACTACAATACCCGCTCTGCACCGCATCCGCTGCGTGATATGTATATCTCTTGTTCTCGACAGCAACCAGCAACGTAATCTTGATTGACAGCGAATGGTGTTAACAAGATTTCTATACGCAATTAACAATTTTATGGTGCTTTTACGAGTGATTGAATGGTGTTCGGTGTGGTGTTGTTTTTCACACGTGTACGCTCTTAAGCGACGCATTTTTGTTTTTTAAATTTTATCCATTATTTTATTGTAAATTTATTATTTTGTGGTGCAAAAATTTTCAAAGAATATTAGTTCTAATATTAGTTTTAATTTTGTTTCATCACCTGCGAATTTTAAAGTTTTTATTTTATTTACTTTTTGTTATGGACGCTAACGATACGGAGGTTAGCGCGGAATCCGCAGCACTCAGCGACAATGCAACCGCTTCTACAAGCAACTTCTTTGTAAATAGAGTTACCATTCGTACACCACCTTTTAGCAAGGACCGGCCCGCATTATGGTTCGCAAGCCTAGAAGCCCAGTTCCATATTAATCAAATCGCTCAGGAGACAACTAAGTTTCACTTCGCAGTAGCACATCTCGACACCGAGTGCACTAAAGAAGTAGAGGACATAATCACTCAACCACCCAAAACTCTCCCTTACACCGCGTTGAAAACAGCAATCATCTCCAGATTTTCAGATTCATACGAACAGAAAATCAGGCGCTTACTGGAGAAGGAACAATTAGGTGACAGGAAGCCTTCCTCGTTCTTAAGGCATCTTCGAAGCCTTGCGGGCATTTCTTTCCCAGATGATCTCCTTCGCTCAATATGGTCGAATAGGCTACCTCGTCAAGTGCAAATAGTGTTGGCCGCACAAAAAATCCAAGATTTGAACGAATTGGCTGAACTTGCCGACCAGTTGGCCGAAGTTTGTGAAAGATCGCCTGAGGTATGTCAAGTGGCACGCGCTTCGTCCGACACTGTTACTTTTGCCACCATGCAGAAACAGATCGAGGAGCTCACGCGCACGGTAGCAGCTCTCAGCGCTAGTGACTTTCGTGGAAGGTCAAGGTGCTCGTGTGATCGTGACTACGGTACTAGCCATCACCGGTCTCAATCCCGGAGACGAAGCCGGTCTAGACCACGTAATCGTGAACTCTGTTGGTACCACGATCGTTTTGGTGCCAAGGCCAAGAAATGCGAGCCGGACTGCAAATGGTCCGTTATTGAGAAAGACCGTTTAAACTAGACCAGCGGTCGATATTGGCTGGTATCGACCGCCCACTTTCAAGCCGACGTCTTTTCATTGTTGATCAGCAATCTCGAGTCAGTTTTTTAATTGATACAGGCTCGGATATTTGCTGTTTTCCTCGTCGTATGCTAAAGGGTCGTTATACAGACACCGGTCTCTCTCTCAATGCTGCTAACGGAAGTTCGATACAGACTTACGGTAAAATAAATTTGAATCTCAATCTTGGACTTCGACGTCAGTTTCGCTGGGATTTCATAATTGCAGACGTTGACGCTCCAATAATCGGCTCAGATTTCCTATCGTTCTTCCATCTGTTGCCTGATTGTCGTAGCGGTACACTCCGCGACGTACTAACAGGTTTATCTGTTTCTGGATCAAATCGCAACATCAATCAACCAAGCATTCAAACCATCAAACAGCCATCCCATCCATCATCATTCAGTAACATTTTTCTAGAATTCCCTGAGGTGTCTCGACCTCCAGCACCCGGCCGTGAAATAAAGCATAGCACTGTGCATTACATCACGACAACGAGTGGACCACCCGTTACATCACGTCCGCGCCGTCTTGCGTCCAACAAACTGCGAATCGCAGAAAAAGAATTCGCTGACATGGTAGCAGCGGGAACTGCTCGTCCATCAAAGAGTTCCTGGTCATCGCCATTGCATCTGGTACCCAAGAAGGACGGCATGTGGCGACCTTGTGGCGATTATCGAGCTTTAAACGCTCGCACCGTACCCGATCGCTACCCTGTCCGCCATATTGGAGACTTTGGCTATAACTTAGCTGGATGCACAATTTTCAGCACGCTAGATCTAGTCAAGGCGTACCAACAAATTCCAATGGCTAGCGAAGATATATGCAAGACGGCTATTATAACGCCCTTCGGACTCTATGAGTTTCCGTTTATGACATTCGGGTTACGTAACGCAGGACAGACGTTTCAACGTTTCATCGATGAGGTTCTGCGGGGCTTGGATTTCTGTTTCCCGTACATCGATGACATCCTAGTATTTTCACGGGATACTCAGGAGCACGCCAGACATCTGCGTATGATCCTACAAAGGCTTGTTGATTACGGTGTCGTAGTAAACGTCAAGAAATGCATCGTAGGTGCCAGTGAAGTCATTTTCCTTGGTCATAAAATCTCCAAGGACGGCATTCGTCCACCCGAAGAGAAAATTGATGCGCTCCGAGAATTCCCTCTACCCCAAACAGCACAAGGTTTGAGACGGTTCTTGGGCATGATTAATTTCTATAGACATTTTCTACCAAATTCTGCTCAGATACAAGCTCCGCTGGTCGATTTTTTAACCGTGACCAACCTCAAAGGTAAGAAACCTATGCCATGGACTCCCGAATTAGAGCGAGCATTCTACGCCTGCCGGGATAGCCTTTCAGAGGCAAATTCTTTATCCTTTCCCTTTACTCCAAACTGTGTTAAGTTGTGCGGTATCCAACGCGAACAATTTTTCACGAAGAAATGTTCATGTAATATTGTATTAATGCTTGTCATACATATGCCCAGAGTAGCCTCTATCTCGCGATACGTTTTGTGGCACAACGACTGATTTCGGGCGACCTTCCTTAACATCGTAAACCAGTGATACACAGTGGTTTTTGATGGAGCTTCAACACCAAAAGTTGAAGTTATTGATCTACGCACTGTTGTTGCGTTTTTTAAACCACGTCGAAAATCGTAATAAATCATAGCACAAATATTTTGACGTGAGTTCCATCATTTTAGCGATATGACATTTTAAACCCATCAGAAACAAAACACTAGCGTACATAAGGAAAAAAAACTGAAATAAACTGACGACTAGGCAGCATGGCAAAGAGTAAAGTAATACATAGACCTTAGCCTGTTCCTTAGGGAACGAAGGAAAAAAAAAAATAGCGGCCCGTATTTCAAAAAAGAACGAATTTTACCATGGAGGTCATGTAATATTATTACGTTTAAAAATGTTGAAATCCCAGATTCCGGATACTTAAGTAGCAGCCCTCGTATTTCAAAAAAAGCAAAACAGGAACACAGCTGAAGTCTTATTGAAAAATATTTAAATAAAAATTCAAAAATTCTTTTTGTCAGTGTTTGTCAATGTTTTGGTTTGTTATCTCAGAGTAAATAGAACTGGAGTAGGCATCAGTCAAATTTCTCGAACAAATTTTTCTGTCATATCTTGCGGGGGGCGAGGTTACTACTACACTCTAAACCAGCACACATAAACAGAAAATTTTAACGTTTTTACAAATGCACACATGGACACATGACACACAATTTTGAAATTCACGCACACAAACCTTAAAAAAGTACGTTGACGTTCTATTCGAACACAAAAATGTAAAAGTGTGGGAAGTAACGAGACATCACCCAAAAGAATGATATCGATAAATCGCTTTCGTTCAATGAATGAATGTTAACTTGGCGTTAATATTTCAACATAATTAAAATATCATGCTTCGACATTTAGTATGTAGTCAATATAAAATTGACAGATATCGAAGGTTAATAAAATGCAAACTTATACTCAGTAGTTTATTATAGTAAATTATAACATCTAATAATTTTACCTAATTTTTGTGTCTTTTTAACTGCATATTTGTTATTTGGTAGGATATTAAGGTAAAAATACGAATTTTGTTGCATGAGAAGCTACAGAAGTCCTATTAAACCGGAAAATAAAATAAGTTTTATTGACACCAAGTTGCGGATACAACAAAAATTGTATTTTTACATCAAAATTAGATACTGCAACACCGACATTGTTATAATAACATTAAAAATGCGTTTTCTAAAAGAAATATTTTATTGAAAAACACGTTTTTATACACACTATAAAAATAATTGAGTTTTTTGACACGGGATTGACAGTTAGTTCTAT
The DNA here is from genome assembly GCA_036419045.1 of Scirpophaga incertulas. Lineage (NCBI taxonomy): Eukaryota > Metazoa > Arthropoda > Insecta > Lepidoptera > Crambidae > Scirpophaga > Scirpophaga incertulas. The sequence goes on along the minus strand of CM071636.1, from coordinate 1,198,009 downwards.
TATTCCCATGTATGTCATTATAATAATTAAATTAGTTTAATCGTATTAAATACAGCTAAATATCAGATAGGGATCTTAAAAATACTTTAACAATCAACAATATCTCTTAAACGAAATTTTTTGATTTTTATCCTTAATATGTTAGCAATAATTTTGAGTAATTTTTTTTGCAGATTTATATTGGGTTATAATATTTTGTGAACTCCCATGCTCCGGTCACTGATGTAATTAATATTACATCATTAGGTAATTTTTCGACTGCACCTTTTAGTGTATTATAATCCGAGACGTCATTATTAAACAATATTAAATAAAGCGTACTTATTTTCTGTTTACTTACTTTGTTTGTCAATTATATTTTATTATTCAATAAGATTTAAGCATAATATTTTTAATTAATGTCAATTATTCCATTCATTCATTCATTCCTATTTACTCGTAAAACCAAAATATCGATATAGTTGCATCCCTATTTCAAGTGTGAAAATCAATTAGGGCTGCTGATTAAAAAAGATAATATTTTTTAACTAAAATTTTTAAGATGATGTTGGCGCTAGTTTACAGATGCTTACCTTTTAAGCATGGCTCTTATATTTCCTTTAACAAAATTACACTCACAAAGTAAGTGTTACTATTTTATTACTGCTATTTTTATAAACAAAAATAACATACAATGAGATTAACAGTGACAGATTGAGTAATTCGCGATAGATAAAAAAAAAACTATTGCAAATGTCCTCCTCATACATCTTTTTGATTTCTATATATAGAAACCGCTAATAGAAACAAAACTTGTTACTTAACTGTTATTCTATCAAGGCACCTTCACCATTTGGTATTGTACAAAAAGTGTATGTCTCGATAGAATAACAGCAGTGTGCTACTTGATTTATCATCTATAATTGATTTGAAGGGAAGTTTGAGTTTAGTTCATTTTTACATTATTGATTGTTTTAAATAATGCACCTATATAAATACTTATAAAAATATTTAATTTAAATGGTATAATTGCTAGTACATCGTTATGTATAGAACTGTTAAAGTATCAAAAAATAGTAAAATGGTGTATTATTGTAACAAGGCATCGGCAATTTAAGACAGCAGAGTACCAAATGATGCTGTGCTGTTACTGATTAAATTAATACCTACCAGATTAGAAAATTGTTATATGAACTATACAAATTCTATATGTCAAATGTCATAATTAATTGAAATATGATAATGTTCAACCCTAGCTCACGCACTCCCACGAGACTATATGACGTCAGACCGCACTCCTCACGAGACTATATGACGTTAAATTTGAATTTGCAGAATTGTAAAACATGAAATTATGAATTAAATAATCAATAAATCTTAAAAATAATACTTGCAAATGAAAGGTGACACCATCTTTTTGCATACTTGACGTGTTAGACTTCTTTTTACACGAAAAAACAGCACAAATAGGCATTTTAGTGGGAGCTCTGTTCGCCGCGACATGCAGAATATTGTGTGACAGCCAAAGAATATATTTACTCTAGCAGGACAGCCCATAAGGCAGCTCAACTAGTTTTATATAACGTACAAGATTCCGAGTCTTATGCTTTGGCAGAGGGGAATGTTAGACAATGGCATCTCCTGTCTTGGTTACTTTGAGTTTGTTATACATCAAAGTGACAGCTCTTGGACATTGACAGCTTCAAGTCGGACTTATGTTTTACATTAAAATTAATTTGTCACTAAGTAGTTTGTGTTTCGCATGAAAATAAATATAGAATTTGTCTAGCTCTAAATTTTAGACATGAGAGCTGTATATATTAAAAATCTCCCGAATGCTGTTTCCGGTGTAACAATATTTTATCTAGGTTTATCAGTGTTATTGGGTTCTTTAGCTCGTCAGGGAAACTTAAGTCTTATGATCTTTGGGAGTCTGTCAGCAAATTCTTCTCTGAGACTGATTCTCCTGTAAAGTATATAATTTATTAGGCAAGTATTAAAAAGTTTAAAGATACGTATTTTTGGGTATCCAAACAACTGCATACTCAATATCTAGTTTAGAGCTATTGGAAATGAGCGCAGAGTTTCAATAAAATAAATCCTTTTAAATTGAAATCTAATTTATATTTGTAAAAGAATCATTGATAGAGAAGCGAAAAGACAATTTTGTTTTATTCTTAATCATATGACATGTGACAGTTGACTTGGATTTTTTAAGAGTTTTTTAACCATAAATCTAACAAGAGCATCTAGTTGTGTGAAAGCACGTTTGATAACATGCGTTGATTCGCATATCGCACGAGCTTATTATTAAGGATTGATAATTGTCTAATTGAGTGTGTCTAATTATTGTTTATAAGGTAAATATGTTATGGTTTAACAATATGATAATACTCTTTTAAGTTTAAAGGGTTTTCGGCGAGCAGATGCCGACGAAGTTGTGCATGTAGTCATTTCACAACAGTTCCCATAACCCTTATGAGAAGCTCAAGGCGGTGATGTATATGCTTGCGGCAAGTCATACCTAAGAGAATGGAAACCATAAATAAGAGCTTATAAAGATACCTTAATTTTTTTCTTTTTAAAATCGTGAGAAACAGATATAAATCTAGTATGGACATTTATTTATTACAATAATGCATTTTATTTATAACAATACGAAAACGTTGCACTAATGAGCCTCCCACAGGTTGGACTGTCAGATGTCCTTGGGTTAGGTCTATGACCCGTTATTTATTTACATCTGTATTGAAGACATGGTTGAAACCCAAGCATTACTTTTTCATATTATGACGTAGATTCATTGAAAAATAGGATAGTGTTATTTCCTTAACTCTTCAATTTCAAATAGGACCAGGAAGTTTTTGCTATTGTTTGTGTGTGTGTGTTAAATACCTAATGTCATGTCAAATGCTAACGACCTTAGTCGTCTTTCGTGGTTCCAAAGCTTACTTTATTAATAGATATTTTAACTTTATTGAACATAAACCTCTTTGAGCCGAGCCTCTTAAAAAAGTCACTAATTATCGTGAATGTAATTGACTTATTCATAATCTGTACATTTTCAATGCTTCTCGTACTCTTAGTATTTCCTCTATATTTATTTCTTTATCCCAAAGTAAGGAATATTTTCCAAAAAGTTATGACTTAAAAGTCTATGTTACCAGGCCATAAAATTAAAAAAAAAATGGTTTGTTTATAATTGTTTTTTTTTTGGTACCTACCTTCGCCGACGGACGAAAATTGACAACAATTGTTTTTTTTGTATGTTTGTAAAGTTGGGAATCAAAATTAAGAAAATTGTGATTCATTGTGAACAATATTCTGTGATTGATAACAATATAAGATTTAGATCTGCCAAAAAAGCCGCAAAATTAATATTTCTTTAATAATTATGTTGTGCTATTTACACTACCTATAATTGATGACAAACCATTTGTTTTATATAGGAGTGCAGTAAAACTGGATGATTTATTATTATAACAATTCTATTACGAAACGTAATTTTTGCAAAGAGGTTTATTCCTTAAAATGCTTACACTCAAAAGGTTAAAGTGGTTTATACTCGAGCTGGCTTATGAAGCTGATCGGAAGCTGGAGCTCGCTAGGCTGAGCCGAAACCGGCGCCGCCTTCGCCGGCTCAGAAACGTTGGATCTTTCCACAAAATTCGCGATACGGAATTCGTGAAAACATTTCGTCTTCGCAAGAAGACCGTAAGAGCTCTAGTTCAAGAACTCAGCCCTTTAATCGTAAAACCTCGAAGGAATGATGGCATATCTGTTGAGACTAAGGTAAGAGGTTTACATTCCCGACTTCATACTTGCTATGATTGAACTATAACGAGAAAACAGAACCTATTATTTTTATTTGTTTATATGCTGCATAGTAGGGTCTCATCAATATTTAAGCTATTTGAAACTTGAAAAATTATATAGAGCCATATAATATTTTTCCATATTTTTATTGCGGCTCTATTTATACTACAAGTATCATAATATATATGGTATATATTTATTGAAACATATGGTAGGGCATATTAGTACACAAACACAATATAAGCAACGGCACAAGTGCTGCCTGGTGAGTAAAAACACATATATAATTAGTCAATTGAATAAATATAACATTGCATCTTTTTACACAACAGTAAGTATATCATTAATAGAATTGACAACTTCGTCTATAGTAGGCAATCAAATTGCCAATTTGTTCAACCTATTTCAATAATGGGCATTATCAAGTAGTAGATTGGTAAAAAACATTTCAGTAACTGACTCATTACATTATCAATCTGTTTCCTGTTAAAACTGATTCATCCTTTATTGTGACCATAAAAATTTCAATTTGTTTTCAGGTATTGATAGCATTAGCATTCTATGCATCAGGCTCATACCAATCGCTAGTGCGTCACAACACCCTCTACAAGGTTTCACAGACTACAGTTTCTAGAGCAGTGACCCAAGTTACGGAGGCTTTAAATAAAATCTTTTATAAATATGTTAAATGGCCAACAGACTATAAGGAAAGGGATGCCATTAGGGCTAAGTATGAAAATAATCAACTACTATCTAAATACAATTTACAGTTTGGCCACTGAGAGAATGCTTTTCTGACAGGTGCTGTCTTTATTTCTTTATTTTGTGGTCATTGGACAGGTGGTGAGTTCCTTGCATACATGGAATTAGGTATATTTGTGAAATATGAAGATAAGCTTTATATTTGGCAGTTTCTTACTCTTCATTACAGATTCTTTTCCCCCACAGAGCACTAGTCCTCTATGTTAGGGCGCTTAGGCCAACTATGCTGGCTTAGTGCAGATAACTATGACCATGATAAATGGACTTTATACCGTATTTCAAATGTTTTTTTTTCACAGTAAAAGCATCAGGTATATATTAAATTCGAAAAATAATAAAAAAAATTGCCACCAGTCCCACACTTCCCCCAAAACTACTTGTGGAGTGTTGAGGAGCTCCGATATCATCACCCATGCAGAAAGTTCACACATCCTCAACCAAAAACATGTATTTTACTTTCTATAAAATAGAATTACATTCTCTTTGTTCATATAGTTTATTTTTCAGCTTCTTTGAGAAATACCATATCCCAGGAGTTCTGGGTTGTGTAGATGGCACACATGTGTCCATAATTAAACCACGACCAAGTGAAGATAGATATTACAACAAGATGGGATTTCACTCTCTCAATTTAATGATTGTGTGTATAAAGTATATGTACATATAATATTATTTTCAGAACTTCTTGAAGTTCTGTCTCGAGATAAAAATTTTGAGAAACACTTTTTACAGGTTTGTGATGCAGATGGCAAGATTATCTACTCAGATTCAAGCAACCCAGGCTCTGCCGATGATATGAATGTGTGGCAGAATAGCCCACTCTATCCATATTTGAATCACCTCAATGCTAGTGAGGAGCAAGGTTTTTTGTTGGGTAATTATGTAAATACACTTGTATTTTGGAAATGCAGTTTAATTAGCAATTAATAGAGGTGGGACCTGATCAGCTGGTCTGCAATATCATTATCCCTGGCTCAACATTTTTTGATCGGTCTGGTTTGCTGATTCTGAGTTTGCCTGGAAAGCTATCATCATTTAACCAATTAGTAGCACAAAGTAACAAAAATACATAATATTGTGACATACAAGATTGTTAGTTATTCTGTTGTTGAACTATCTAGCACCCTTCCACATTTACCTCCAGATGAGAAGAAGGCCAAGAGATTCCTCATTAAAGTTGCAATATATATAACATTGGGTATTCATTCTCACATCAACTTCAAGCTCTTTCCTGCAGGTGCCGCCTTTGTCTTAAGATATGTCAAAATGTGTGGATTTTTAATTAGATAATATTTGAAGTACATTTTTAAATCAATGTCTTTTTAGATTATACTTAACTTTCAATTATTATACAATGTTATCTATATATAGCTCTAATTTATTCAAAGAAGCACCGTGGACCAGAGGCCTGCATGTTCTGCATAAAAATAAGACATTGATGTTTTCTGTTCACTGGACGAGCTCACCAAAAGAATGTATATGTGTGTGTATATGCATATATCTATCATATTATACATAATATTATTTGAAAATAGGTAATTTGCACTTGCAGTTTTATCATTAAGTTATAAATAGATTGGATTATAATTATTGATGAAGGAAATTGCTCAGATTAGAATATAGATTAGAAAATAGTTTTACAATCATACATTATGTTGCATTAGGTCTTAGCATATAAGGATAGTGTAATTAGATGAATAAGTAAATATATAACTTATTACATTATACAATCTATGAAATGAGTTTTGACATTGGCTGCAAGTATAAGCGCCATCTATAAACAGCTTTGGAATACTACCCAATCGAATAATCGGAAAATCCATAATTGTGTGTTGTATTTAGTTATTTTACAGGTGATAACGCCTATCCACTGTCAAAGACACTAATGATCCCAATCCTGGATGCAGTGAAGGCACGCCAGAGCACTGGTACAACATAAAGCACGCTGCAGCTTTTGACACGGTTCAGAGATGCATAGAATCAATGAAGGCACGCTTCAGGTGAGTGACGTATCAGTTATGTCGAAACTGATGTTTCAAAATGTGATCTCTATTGGTTCTTGTTGACACCAATTATTTATGCTATCGATGATATGTTTTAATACTATATATATACTACTAGCGGACCCGACAGACTTCGTCCAGTCAAAAAGATTTGTAAAGTGGCAGTTTTTTGTTCCTATTTATTATTTAGATAACATCGCATAGCCAACCAAATTGCAAAAAAGGTCCAAATAAACTATTACATTTTGTGACTATTCAATTTTGGGAACGTACATTAAATCCTTGAATTTCAACTTTATATAGCGTTAATAAAGCGTAAATTGAGTCTTTAATGTTAGGAGCACACCTGCATTGCTTAGACAACAGTGAGTGCTGGCAATATGAATTTTAGACAATAATAATAAAGCTCAAATTGACTGTACGTTTTTAGAGTATATAATAGAAAAACCATCCTTGAACTTCAACGAACATTTTAAAAAAAGAATTGGGCAAATTGGTCCAGGCATTGTTGAGTTATGCGCTTACCAACACATTTTGCGATTCATTTTTATATATAATGTGTTGTCAACAATATCACCACCTAGAAATAACGACTTAATTATTTAAAGCAATGGAATACTAGCTTGACTTTTATGACTTGCACTCCTCCCGACTGACTGAATACTGCTCCCAACCAAGTCACATCTAATTATTACACCTTCTAAAATCAAATGTGCAACTGTGTTCCGCCACGTGGCTCACTGTGCTGCCATCTATCCCCGATCAAGTCACATCCAACTATTACACCTTCTAAAATCAAATGTGCAACTGTGTTCCGCCAGGTGGCTCACTGTGCTGCCATCTATCCTCGACCAAGTCATCTAATCATTACACCTTTTAAAATCAAATGTGAGACTCTTCCGTCACGTGGCCCTCTGTGCTGCCATCTATTGGATAATGTCACAACAAAAAAAAGAGACGGTAGTAAAATCCGCAATCTATCATCACGGTATAACCTCAAGCATGAGAAGTAGAATTTCATATTTACATTACAATTACTGTGTATAATAATTAAGGTTTTAACAAAGGTTTATACGAATATACTGCGGCCATCGCTCGTAATGAAAATTATAGTAAACTAGCTAGCCGCCGCGGCTTCGCCCGCGTTATTTATTTATTTATTTATTTCTTTTTTGTACATCGACCATAGTGAAAAAAAATACAGATAATGAATCCTTAAAACTAACTGTACAAAGGGCGACCTTATCACAAAGAGTGATCTCTTCCAGGTAACCTTTGGATGGACAGGAATTTAAATCAATTATTTCGTGGGAAGATGGCGATGTATAACTTAATGACATACTATAAATATTACAATACTTACTATAATACATATATACACTTACACACATACATACATATATATACAAACATTATAGCGTTATATTCGAATTTCCCACAGGAAGGATATGTTTTCCGTCGGTAAAATTATCTTATATCCTTTCTCGGGCTTTAGACTATCTGTGGTACCAAATTTTAGTTCCGCCCGCGGCTTCGCCTGCGTTATATTCGAATTTCCCACAGGAAGGATATGTTTTCCGTCGGTAAAATTATCTTATGTCCTTTCTCGGGCTTTAGACAATCTGTGTACCAAATTTCATTTAAATCGGTTCAGTAGTTTTAACAATATTTCCATACAACCTATTATCCCTCTTTCAACCTTTTACAACCTTTTTTGCATGAAAAAGTAGCCTATGTCCTTTCTCAGGCTCTAGACCATCTGTGTACCAAATTTCATTTAAATCGGTTCAGTAGTTTTGGCGTGAAAGCGACAGACAGAGTTACTTTCGCATTTATAATATTAGTATGGATTCTGCAACTGTTGGGTTTTTGTCACACTACCCAGGTCCTTTAACACACATCTCTAGAGCATGTCCCATATATGCTTGTTGGGGTTGAACTCCGGTTAATTGTGCTGACCACGAACGGCATAACCCAGATGTTTTTCTGTTGGAAAATATTTATTTTTAATTTTTGGTAAGTGTCACCTCACCACTCCACCATGCCATGGGTTGATGGGTTGACCGGAAGAAATCTCCGTCAGGGATAAGTCCAATGTAACCTTTATACTAATATGTATTTTACTTTTAATAAATTTCGTTACTAATCTACACAATTCGGTAGACAGATGAATTGTAACGGCAATCTGACATTCTCAATGTTCAGGTCACTCTGAATCAAATAGTTTATAACCTAAAATGTCTGATGGTAAGATGATAATACCAATGGTGGATTTGTTTTTAAATGGATCAATCTGTACTACCTACTTCGAGGCGCACGGTTTTACGCTTGCAACATAAATTTTTGCTTACGCTGCGACCTACTTCCAAGCGCACGGTTTTACAAGTTAACTTTATCATTTTAATTAATATTATTAAGTAGTACGTCAACAACTGTCTTACTGCACACTACTCAAGAAAGAATTGCCTATTGAATATTACTGTGTACTTTTACATCAATACAATCTTACTTAAACTTCGGCAATCTTTCTCTTCGACGTGCTCATCATCCCCACCTACTACTTACTAACTACCACTAATCATCTCTTGTACTGTGTCCGTGGTCTACTAAGCGGACTATACACTATCAATTGCTGTTTGGTTACCTTACCTCTTACCTTAACTGTTATGCTGGGGCCACACTAACGAGAAATGCCATTCATTATCGCGATAATGGACGTTAACCATAGCGATAGCTCAAGTGGCGGTACATCAAAGAGATTAACGTGAGAATTAATGCGATGACGTGGCCACACTACGTATTGTCAGTATGCGTCGAGACCGCAACGGCAGCGGATATGGAGACCTATTTTTGAATTACGAATGCGACTTCGAAATCATCGATGTGACTAATAATCACCGATTTTCAATAATTCTTATTTTTGAATATCACTGATGTGACTACCTTAGTCACGGATGTGATTTCATTACGAGTGCCCTCACCCACTCGGAATCAAGTCATACTTGTGGAAATGTTATCTGTGTTTTGTTTTATTTTTCAGTCTATATATATATTATAGGTATATAAAGGTTTATTTACACATATATATATATATATATATATATATATATACATATATATATACATATATATATATATATATATATATATATGAATGTAGCATATATTATATCGGATATAACCGGCAGCGATTATATACATATATATAAACCTTTATATACCTATAATATATACATACATATATACATATATATATCTATGAATGTAGCATATATTTGAATGAAACTTTACCACAATATAGCTTATACATTAGAATAACACCTAGGCTACAATTTTTGAGGTTTCTAATGTGAGGTCGTAAAAAAAAACATTTTTTTGCGCTTACATTGCAAACGCTATACGTAGTTTATAGGAGCATACTGCAGTAGCTACCTATAGGCCTATGATTAGGGCTCTGCAGTGCTTAGTTACCGTATTTCTTACTTATTACTAGACTAGACGGGACGAACCTGAAGTCCACGCGAACGAAGTCGCGGGCAAAAGCTAGTATTATAATATATAATAACCATAATGGTTAAGCCGACAATAATCGGCAGCGGCTACATTCTGCGTGTAACCGATCTCTTATATTTATGGGTGTACTTTATCTATGTTGGCAGCTCTGCGATCGACTTTCAAAAATTGGATGTTTAGGAATCCGTGACCTCAAAGTCACCGCTGACTAAATAGTCAGATTTCGAAATCGCATTGGTAATTCAAAAATAGGTCTCCTGTTTGTTTTTTGTACGACGAATTTGCCTCAATATCACATGTTTTTGTTTTAAAATACGTAGTATGGCGACAGAGTGGAGAAACAAAAAAGTTATTACTTTTCTCGAGATTCGCAAATATATAAAAAAAATTAAGTCAAATAATATGTATAAATTTAAATTTACACTCATGAATTATACAGCTCTGTCGACGCATCTTGTTTGAATTAAAAAAATTCAACGCCGTTTTTATCGATAGTAATGAGCATTCATGTTGACCGTTGAAGCGTAGCCACCCATTTTAATACGGTAAAAATTATTGCAATTATTATCGCGACAATGGGCATAGACGTTAAACGCTAGTGTGGCCCCAGCATTATAAATGACTTCAATGCCACTTTTCAAAGATCATAAGCAGTATTTTATTACCCTTGTGCTAAAAGTATATCGTCGAGAAGACACAGAAAAAAAGTTCTTTAATATTTCAGATGTTTGCTCGCAACTCGCTTGCACTACGACCCAGTGGCTGCCTCCAACATTGTAAACGCATGCTGTGTATTGCATAACATTGCCAAGAACACGAGAGCGCTTCCATTTACATTGTCTCCTGAAGAGATGCAGGCTGAAGTTCTGCGGCAGCAGGCAAGTGTTTGCTTGGTCTTACAAGTTTATTTCACATAATAATAATGATGGATCAAGGGCCGGATACAAAAAGCAATGATTCTCGACACGGTACGTATTGTCCGGAGATCTCTCTGGCTGCAGCCCTTTTTTTTTTTTTTTTGTTCCCCTGAGGAAAATGCATTAAATTGCATACCCCGGCTGTGGCGAGCCGGCGGCTATGTGGGGCTCTCCTCCCCAAAAAGGGGAGGCCTACCCACTAAAAACCTCAGGGATGGCCTTCCTCAGGCATATAGGGAGCCCCCGGGAACATCAAGTCACTTCCGGGAACCCCCAGCCTCCGCTCCCCTGCCTAGAGGGGAGCCCTCCACGGGGGAGGCTCACTGCCTCCCCGGTCTCCTCACCGACGACGCCCCCCGGCCACGGAAGGGGCGTGGTCCATCCCGGGTCGCCGTAGCAGTCGCGACTTCACCGCGCCCGCCGGCGACCCGCGGTCTGGCTGCAGCCCTTACCACCGGTTTGTTTGGGCCTTGCTTTTATAGTATTTATATTTATATGTTTATTTTATATATCTATATTGTAAAAAACTTAAATTTAAGATTATTAATTAAATATATCTATACTAATATTATAAAGCTAAAGAGTTTGTTTGTTTGATTGTTGGTTTGTTTGTTTGTTTGAACGCGCTAATCTCTGGAACTCTTGGTTCGAATTGAAAAATTCTTTTTTTATTGAATAGCCCATTTATTGAGGAAGGCTTTAGGCTACATAAAATTACGCTGCGACTAATAGCAGCGAAGAAATAACGGAAAATGTGGAAAAAACGGGGAAACATATTCATCTTTGAGGGCTTCCGTTGCGTGCGCTGCGAAAACGGTTCTAGATACCAAAAAAATATGTGTGAAAGAATATTCCTCTTAAAATGATTTAAAAAAACGTCCGCGACAGTAATGTCTATCTTTTAATGTCAAGTCACTGGAATCGTTTTTATGGTAATCAAATTTGGATATGTCGCGTTGTCAAGATCAACAGCCGAGGTAGGTGTTTGCGAAAATAAATATGATGCTCAAAATAACTATTTCACGCGGACGATAGTGAATAATAATAATAAACCACTCGCATTGCATTCATCATAGATATCGCCATCCCTAAGACAAATAACCTCGCATCTACCTACACTACCAAAATAGCAAAATACACAGACTTATTGATAGAAATGAAAAAACAATGGAACCGACACTTAGTCAAAACCATACCAATAACTATGTCACTGGAGTCATACCTCGCACTTTGCAACCAAACTTGAAGTCATTATGCATACAGAAATTAACATACATCCTCTTGCAGAAAGCCGCGATATTGAACACCTGTAGAATTGTGAGAAAATTCCTGTCTTTATAGACAGCAGTTTTCTCACAATAACCCCAATAAACTCCTCCTATTTCTTGCTTGGCACAATGCCCGCAGAAATAGTAAATACACCGCATTCACTTGGGAGATAAAGTTTAAAAAGAATTAAAAAAAAATCTTTATTTGTTTATAGCTTTTAGCTCGGATTGTTGTTCGTTTATGTGGCAGTTAGATGTGTGTCAAATGTCATCAAGAGAAAGTTTATAGCTCTTACGGAAGCATTTTGGGTTTAGTTTTCTACCAAATTGGAAATGAAGACTTTTTCTTCATAGTTTCGGATTTCGCCATCCACGCCCACTTAGAATTATACCACTAGTAAAATAAAATTCATAGCCATAATTATGTGGCATATAAAACAGTAGTTTGAGTAATAAAACTTACGTAATATGTTTTACTAAAACTCGGAAAATGTGAAGTCCGACTAAATAATTTAATTGATAAACAAAATAAATTTAAAACTTTATTTTAATATGTTTAAACAAATATTTTTTGAGCCAGTTATGTCATCTAATGTCTTCAATGGATGCCTTACGCGGGAGACTAATGCTATTATGTTGCCAGTTTAGAAAATGTGTCATTGTTATACGGTGATTTTTTTATTTAGACTCCAGATCCGTTGAGGCCGGATTACAAGTCGAACGGTGCCGAGTACGAAATGAGGCAGTTTTACAATTATACTGGTAACCAAGAGTTGGACGAAGGTAGACAGGTCCAATCCGCGCTGGTCAACACGTTGTGGAACACGTGACACGGTATGTTGTGTACTGTTACATTTAGATAATTTAGTTACTATATTGTGTTATATTTTGAAAAGTGTTCTTTCTATAGACTTGTGAACCAATGGAACCCTTTAACATTCAAAAATGATTGTAAAATCCTATTTGAAGAATAAATGTTTGATTTGATTTTAACAAGTGTTGATTTGTGTAGTACTACTACACTTCAGAAGTGTTGATTTCTATTATATTACAATATAAAAACTGTTGATCAAGTACTATTAGATACACTTCAGAAGTGTTGTTTCTATAGTGTTACATTTTAACAAGTGTTATTTGTGTAGTACTACTACACTTCAGAAGTGTTGATTTCTATTATATTACAATATAAAAACTGTTGATTAAGTAGTATTACACTTCAGAAGTGTTGATTTCTATTATATTACAATATAAAAACTGTTGATTAAGTAGTATTACACTTCGGAAGTGTTGGTTTCTATTATATTACAATATAAAAGCTGTTGATTAAGTAGTATTACACTTCAGAAGTGTTGATTTCTATTATATTACAATATAAAAACTGTTGATTAAGTAGTATTACACTTCGGAAGTGTTGATTTCTATTATATTACAATATAAAAACTGTTGATTAAGTAGTATTACACTTCAGAAGTGTTGATTTCTATTATATTACAATATAAAAACTGTTGATTAAGTTGTATTACACTTCGGAAGTGTTGGTTTCTATTATATTACAATATAAAAACTGTTGATTAAGTAGTATCACACTTCGGAAGTGTTGGTTTCTATTATATTACAATATAAAAACTGTTGATTAAGTAGTATTACACTTCGGAAGTGATGGTTTCTATTATATTACAATATAAAAACTGTTGATCAAGTACTATTACACTTCAGAAGTGTTGTTTCTATAGTGTTACATTTTAACAAGTGTTGATTTGTGTAGTACTACTACACTTCACAAGTGTTGATTTCTGTTGTATTACAATTTAACAAGTGTTGATTTCAGTAGTATTACACTTCAGAAGTGTTGATTTTTGTTGTATTACCCTTGAGAAGTGTTGATTTCTGTAGTATTACACTACAGAAGTGTTACATTTTGAAACTTGACATTGAATTGTAAATTTTGTGGTAGCTTCTTCTGTATTTATGAACGTTTATATTTATGAGTAAGCCACATTTTTTAAAAGTTATTATACCTATACTTATAATTAATAAATTTCAAAAAATACCAATAGTACATTTTTAAAAGTATTGAATATGTTTGAATTTTATTAAATTTTAAAAAGGGTTGTTGGTTGTTAATAATTTCTTTTAAATGATGATACATTTTGAAAATTGTTTACTGAGTATATTTAAAGCTTACATAATGCTTTTCGTTTTTCATATGTACATTTATCCGACGCTCTTGCGCTAGAGAAAAACATCATGAGATAACTTGTTGACTTTAACATCATAACTTAAATCATTAAATTCGGTAGCAACATGAGCTGGGAAGATGACGCAGAGCTCCAATTCTTCGATCTATTGTGTTATCAGTTTGTTTTGTTTCAGAATATGGCAAACAGGTGTTTAATGTCATTACTAGTTTGACAGATATTTTCGAATTTGTTGGTCCGAAACGCGTATTTTGTCTGTAATACTAGATGACAAGAAATATGAATAGATTGAATAATATTTAATTAAAAACAATAAATATCTTAATATGCTTTTCACACCAATGTATATTAAGTCAAACTACTTTTTAAACTTTCGAAGTCTTCATTTTTTAACGAGAAACGTCTTTAAAATCGCGCAGAAACATAGGTACCAGGTTTAAAAAGTGGACCGTAACGAAAAGGCCTATATCATCGTACCTTAACAATTAAAAAACTATTAGTCTTAGAAAAAAAAAAATGTGGTGTGAATATTTCACTTATATAGTCAGCTCGCTGTTGTGACATTGAGTTTTTTATTAAAATACTTAAAACACCGTCAATCTTGTTTTTATTAAAAGCGATTCCCTAACATAGACGTTTCACGTTAAAACCAACGGCCGCCCCGGCACAGCCCCACCCGATTTTTTGTATCAATATCGATCTAAAGTGCCATTGTTTATAGTTTTGACGTCAATAAGGCTATGTTGAATAAAGATTATTTTAACTTATTTTTTTTAAAGATAGATACAGATCATGAAAGTTTTTAACTTCATACTATTAGAAGGATTCTCCAATTTTTACACTTATTATCCTCTTTTGACAATTTTAACAATTCTACAATCTATATTCTGTATTGAGTTGATTGTTGGCTTTTGGTGGAACTTATTATACATCTTGAATAAAACTCTTGTACTGTTCCACTACTTTTTTTAATTACTGTCGACCTGACCTTCGCTTCTGAAGCGTAAACACGAACAGCTGTGTTTGCTTAGAACCTTTGAAAATGCTGTAAAGCGAAACCGGTCAGGTCGACAGTAATTAAAAAAAGTAGTGGAACAGTACAAGAGTTTTATTCAAGATGTAATTCTACAATCTATTAGGTTGTAGGAAAAATTCGAAGATTTTTTTTTCCTGGAACAATCTCGAAATTCAAAAATATACAGTAACATTCTAGAACTCTCCCGGTGCTTTCATACAAGGCAAAGATTAAAGGTTTTATTTTTTTATAAGTTCATCCTTTTATCCTCCAAGACAACGCACGACCAACGCACATCGCTAAAAAGACTCAAATAAAATTAGAGGAACTCGGTTGGGAAACCGTACCACATCCCCCTTATTCACCCTTCAGATTATCGCGTGTTCAAGCATTTTTAAGTATTAAAAATGTGAAAGATTTTAATAATCTGAAAACAGAAGTGACAAAGTTATTTGATTCTAAACTTCCAGTTTTGGGCCGGAGTATCAGCGACCTTCCTAATAAAACTAAACTTTAATAAAGAAAATGAATACAAAACATTTTTGTTCCTAATTTTTCGACGAACTTTTCGTACAACCTAATATTTTCAAAGTTTGAGAATTGCTAATTATCCTTTTCACACGATTTTTTAGCATTCTGGTAATCTCAGGGGAACGGGAACTAAGGTAGTTCAAGTTTTGGAGAATTCATGTGAAAGAAAAGATATAACTTTTAAAGAAATTGTATATTTTTGTGGAATTATTGTGTGTTGACAGATGGAAGATCTAATTATGTTAATGTTATAATTATAAAATGATTGATAGTCAATTAAAATTCATTATATAACCTACATAGATTTAAGCAATTTCTTTAGGTTTGTATTAAATTAATTTATTGCTATTACAGATTATTCAAATAGAATATAATTTTTGACATTACATCTATTTTGTCTTCAGAGTAGTGTTGCCAGTTTAAAATTCCATTTTTTTAAAGTTGTAAGTTTCTTTATTAATACTAAAAGTATATTTAATATTAAGTTTGATATTGTCATTAATTAGTATTTACATATTATCACGGAGACTGAATATTATTTTTTCGACTTGATCTTTAGAAAACACTAGCAACCGCCCCGGTTTCGCTTGAGGCTGTGTCGTCGATAACAACCACTCAATGTGAAACCACTTGTAAAAATACATGCTGTAAGGCTGGTGATTGACAAAATAAATTTTCTCTCAGATCATTATTCAGTGCCTAATTCAGACCAGTAGCACTTTATAGTCTGATAAAAAAATTAACCTTAAAAAGTTTCGGCGTCTATACAAAACTTGAAAGGGGTTTCCTACATCTGAAACCACGGTTACGGATGCTGTTTATATCCTTTGGTAAAATGGCGGATCACTTTTTTTTTTCACTTTCACTATCCAGTGTCATTAATGTGTCGCTCGAATGGAAAATATATCAGCGTTAATATTTATAAAAATATAATATGATAAATACTGGACTGGGAATACTGGGATTTGGAATAATTAAGTTGGTATTAAATAAAAATATAAGCACTGTATAAATCTTATTTTATTCAACATACATTTTTCAATTTAGAAGTAAATATTTCGCCATCTGTGTCATTCTTAACAGATTCTCTGTGGAATATTTTTCAACTGTCATCTCGCGGTGCGGATTTTTAATCTGTTTGCTATTATAATTTTAGCCATAGACAGAAAGCGCTCGACGCAACCGAAACTGCGCTGCTGGATAAAAAATATCACCAGCAACATTAAAAGTGTCGGAAAAAAAAGTTTTTCTGTCAGTAAGCGCAGAAAGCAACGTCAATTCAATAAAAATTTCAATGACTTCCATCTATTATTTTATTTTGATTCAATGTTCAATACCTTTTAGTAATGTATAAGCGTGCAATACTCTGACACAATATTTATACAAAGAGTGCGGTCCAAAATGTGCTGTCAGCACGCGTGTGCGCTGGCTCGGTCTATAATTAAATGACTAGAGACAGAGCACTACCTATTTTTTGTTGAAACTGTCGCCACTAACGGATAACCTCTTTGATTTGATGAGAATGTTTGCAAACGCGACAACAATGGAGCAAACTTTTCCATGCGAATAGCGCAGACGAACACTGACAACACATTTGCGGCCGCACTCTTGTAATAAAAAAAATATACAAAATATAATACAAACTAAAAGAATACTCATACATTCGTTCAAATTACGTATACGTTGATAATAAAATGAAAACAGTTCGTAAGAAGCCGGAACCGAAAAATAGTAACTATATATGTTTATGTTAGGTTGATTTGACATTATGATAATTGTATTTTATTAAACATAATAACCGGAATAATCATGTGTCATCGCTATTATTATTGATTGATTTTATATAATCTATAAATATATAAGTGAATAGTTACACTATACGCACTATATATATAAAACACTAACTATATAAAAAACTACTACTACTGCGTGTCAATACGGGCTTGGTGTAAATTTATTTCTTAAACAGACTTAATATGTAAAAATCTTAGAATCTAAATAAGTTTGTCCTTAACAATCTATTTTATAAATAAATAATCAAACATCACAAACTTCTAATGGAAAACTTAATACAAACTATTAAAATATTTCTAATGACTGTTCTACGAAATAAATATATTATTACTTAAGAGAACTGTTTTTAATTAATTACTACAATGGCGTTGACAATATTCGTAGAACACTCGTGTGTAATCTTCAACTTAGCTCACTTGTATTATAATGTACTATTAATGTTTCCTGTGAATTATGTGTAAATAGAAGGTTGTGTCGTTGTTCTGTATGGAACTTTGTACAGTTATTTGTTGACTGTTTATTTTTTAATGTAATATAATAGTATTTTATTAGCTGAGAAATATTGTAGAACTGCGGTTATTACTTTTGAATATACAGCGCCATGTTTGCGCATCGAAAACGCTCCATACTAAGTACACACTGCATTAGTGACGTCATAATTGAGTAAACTCGCCTAACATGTATGAGCGTATAAACAAAACTGCAAATAACTTGTTGTTCATACATTTATATGTATACTTCCCATATGGAAAAAATCGGTAAAAACAAATTTAGTTAATTTTTTTTTATATAATTTGTCGATTATACAAAAATAGTACGTTTTTTATTGTAGGACAATAGTGGTAATTCAATTAAAAGTAAGTGGTAATTTAATTAAAAGGCTTCGCCTATACCGCAATGCCTAAAGACGAAAGTCTTCAACCAGTGCCTCCTACCGGTCATGACTTACGGCGCCGAAACGTGGACAATTAACGGTCCGGTTAGTCCACAAATTTAAAGTCGCGCAGCGGGCTATGGAGCGAGCTATGCTCGGAGTTTCTTTGAAGGACCGAATTCGTAATGAGGTCATTCGACAAAGAACCAGAGTAACCGACATAGCTCGCTGAAGTGGCAATGGGCTGGCCACGTTTGCCGAAGGGCTGATAGCCGATGGAGCAGACGAGTCCTCGAATGGAGACCGCGACTCGGCAGCCGTAAGGTAGGACGCCCCCCGCCAGGTGGACTGACGACCTGAAGAAGGTCGCTGGAGGGGACTGGATGCGGAAGGCGGAGGACCGCGTGTTGTGGCGCAAATTGGGAGAGGCCTATGTCCAGCAGTGGACTATGATTGGTTAAGTGATTGATAGTGGTAATTAACCATATTACATTGACTAGACTACAACTCGAGGAAGTTAGGGAAGAGTGTTTGGATCATAGAAGTGGAAAACTGTGAGCTCTGCCTACCCCCATGGGGAAGAGGTGTCAGTATGTGAATGTATGTCTATCCATTACCCTAGATTCCATAACACAAGCTTTACAGGGCTTACTTTGGGCTAGGACTAATCGGTGTGAGTGTTCCAAATATTTATTATTTATTTATTAAATCTTACCAACTGAATACATAAATAATTCCAATAAAAAAGTATCTTACATGTATTTAAATTACAGGAAAGTACAACATTGTAATTAAAATACACAAAAAATTAAAAACCTTACACGACAGCAATACAGAGTGATTAGAAACAAAATCGTCATTGCATTATTACAATCATGTCTAAAAAATCAATTAGAGAGTTTTGAGAAGGCAAATGGCCGGAGTCCCTTCAATAGCCCGTATCATTAGGGAGCGTTCAAGTATTACGTAACGTATTTTTTTCTCGTAAAACGTTACGATGCGTTACAGGGGCGGGAGGGGGTCTTTCTTACAACGCTAAGTAACATTATTTCTTGTTTTTTTTTAATACAAAATTAGGGAACTAAAACTCCCAAATTGACAACCCTTTTCGTTTACGTTTCACGGGGAATCCCTAGATTGTATTGTAAGTCATGTTGTTTTTGTTGTCAGTATTCATTAGTGTTTATAAAAAAAGTAAAGATAAAATAAATACCATTTTTTGCGACTTTAGGGTAGAAATAATCACTTGAGTATTACGTAACGTTTACACGGGAGGGTGAGGGGTGGGGGGGGGTCAAAAATCTTAAAAAATTGCGTTACGTAATTTCTTGAATGCTCCCTTACCACCAAAATCGAAATGCAATAATCAACAAACATTTCGACCTCTATAACGATTGTTTCTGTATATTATTTAACTGGGTACAGTCTTTAGCTGCATTTTTCTTTGTGCAGATGGAGGTTACACCCAGTCGGTTCACTTAAATGGCCTCTACGCGTTAATGGTTGTGCATTGCTGTATTGCAGCGGTGGGGGAACTTTTTTGGGGAATGATGATTCATTCCAAAATATTTTTATGTAAGTTGATATTACCCCACGGCGAAGAGAAAAAATAAAGAAATCGCCTCTTTTTAGCATCTTTCATATTATAGCCGCCCATGATAATTTTGAAAACAAAACAATAATTAAAAACTTAATTCAAAAATCATTTATTCAATTTATCAATGTAATACCTAGCAATACATATAACGGTAATAATAGTAACATAATAAATATATATTTTAAATATTGAAACCCATTGGGATTCAATTGATGGTTGACAATTTGGCTTACTGTAACAAATAATTATAATAATGGCTGAACAAATATATAACTCGAGAACATTCCAGTGGTAGGCAGTGCGATGGCGCGGCCTGCATATGTCGCCATATTGTTTAAGTTGAAAAAAATACTAACAGATTTATAAAATGTATACTTTTTACTCACAAAAGTTGAACTTTACCCCCATAAATTTCATTTTCACCCCATTCGAGGTAATTCACCCCGGTTCCCCGACCGCTGCTCTATTGGGACCAGTCTGTCATCACGGATAGGACTATTGGTTGCACTAAATGGTGGTGGACCGGTCCTCACATTGAGCAGTGCTCGTTAGCACCTATCCCTGATGTGTACCTGGTGAAAGCTTAGAAGGAGAAAGCCAGCAAATCAAGGTATTTGCTGGCTTTCTCCTTCTAAGCTTGGCACACGAGGTAATCACCATATGGAATGATTTGACGATCATTGCTCCGATAGTTGTTGTCAAGTATCGATCAACATTTATTTTGTTTATTTATTAAATAATATTTTTTGCACTTGTAATTAGTATAACAACAACATAAACATCATTAAAACAAAGTGTACAGCTTATTTCACAACTGAAATTTCTTCCAGCAGACCTGCAAGGGGAGAAGTTTCATTTAATATTTATTTATATAAAAAATACAAATTACAATAATAGAAAAAATAATAAATATTTATTTCAGTATACATACATACACAAATATATATAAAATATTTATAGTATAATATACTTAGAATACGTTCTCAGTTAGATAGTGTTCCCTTAAGCGACGTTTAAAGGAGCTAATACTTTGACAATCCCGAATATACAGTGGAAGCGAATTCCAAAGTCTGACTGTATGAGCAATAAAAGAACAGGAAAGGAAATTGGAATTACAGGCAAGAAGTTGGGACTAAGTTGGGATCTACAGAAAGCCTTTGTCGAGTTGGCAAAGGAAAAACCCTCTTGAAGATAAGAAGGATACGTGATATTGAATAGGATGTTGAAGAGGAAACGAGAGTATTCGAATATTCCTACGGAGATGAATAGCGGGGCCACTTGAGATCATTACGAAATTCGAAAATGTGGTCGAATTTCTTCAAACCGACAATGAGTCTAATACATAGATTTGGCAAACGCTCAAGTTTGTTTAGACATCTACATAATCTAATGTTGCGAGGATAAGGATGAGGCGGCTTACTAGGTTGAAAAGAAGCGATCGTGGTGCGGTGAGGTGTGGTGAGATGTGGTGCGGTGCGGTGAGGTGAGGTGAGGTGCGGCGAGGTGGGAGACTCACCCGGCTCAGATGACGCGGCGCTCGCCGGAGGTGAGGTCGGCGATGCCGTCGGCCACGTGCCCCATGCCTCGCTGGCCGGTCCGGTGGCGCGGTGAGGTGCGGTGAGGTGAGGTGAGGTGAGTGCGCGCGAGGTGGGAGACTCACCCGGCTCAGATGACGCGGCGCTCGCCGGAGGTGAGGTCGGCGATGCCGTCGGCCACGTGCCCCATGGCCTCGCTGAGCCGGTCGGTGGCGCGGTGAGGTGCCGGTGAGGTGAGGTGAGGTGAGGTGCGGCGAGGTGGGAGACTCACCCGGCTTCAGATGACGCGGCGCTCGCCGGAGGTGAGGTCGGCGATGCCGTCGGCCACGTGCCCCATGGCCTCGCTGAGCCGGTCGGTGGCGCGGTGAGGTGCGGTGAGGTGAGGTGAGGTGAGGTGCGGCGAGGTGGGAGACTCACCCGGCTCAGATGACGCGGCGCTCGCCGGAGGTGAGGTCGGCGATTGCCGTCGGCCACGTGCCCCATGGCCTCGCTGAGCCGGTCGTGGCGCGGTGAGGTGCGGTGAGGTGAGGTGAGGTGAGGTGCGGCGAGGTGGGAGACTCACCCGGCCTCAGATGACGCGGCGCTCGCCGGAGGTGAGGTCGGCGATGCCGTCGGCCACGTGCCCCATGGCCTCGCTGAGCCGGTCGGTGGCGCGGTGAGGTGCGGGAGGTGAGTGGAGGTGAGTGCGGCGAGGTGGGAGACTCACCCGGCTCAGATGACGCGGCGCTCCGCCGGAGGTGAGGTCGGCGATGCCGTCGGCCACGTGCCCCATGGCCTCGCTGAGCCGGTCGGTGGCGCGGTGAGGTGCGCTGAGGTGAGGTGAGGTGAGGTGCGGCGAGGTGGGAGACTCACCCGGCTCAGATGACGCGGCGCTTCGCCGGAGGCGTGAGGTCGGCGATGCCGTCGGCCACGTGCCCCATGGCCTCGCTGAGCCGGTCGGTGGCGCGGTGAGGTGCGGTGAGGTGACGGTGAGGTGAGGTGCGGCGAGGTGGGAGACTCACCCGGCTCAGATGACGCGGCGCTCGCCGGAGGTGAGGTCGGCGATGCCGTCGGCCACGTGCCCCATGGCCTCGCTGAGCCGGTCGGTGGCGCGGTGAGGTGCGGTGAGGTGAGGTGAGGTGAGGTGCGGCGAGGTGGGAGACTCACCCGGCTCAGATGACGCGGCGCCTCGCCGGAGGTGAGGTCGGCGATGCCGTCGGCCACGTGCCCCATGGCCTCGCTGAGCCGGTCGGTGGCGCGGTGAGGTGCGGTGAGGTGAGGTGAGGTGAGGTGCGGCGAGGTGGGAGACTCACCCGGCTCAGATGACGCGGCGCTCGCCGGAGGTGAGGTCGGCGATGCCGTCGGCCACGTGCCCCATGGCCTCGCTGAGCCGGTCGGTGGCGCGGTGAGGTGCGGTGAGGTGAGGTGAGGTGAGGTGCGGCGAGGTGGGAGACTCACCCGGCTCAGATGACGCGGCGCTCGCCGGAGGTGAGGTCGGCGATGCCGTCGGCCACGTGCCCCATGGCCTCGCTGAGCCGGTCGGTGGCGCGGTGAGGTGCGGTGAGGTGAGGTGAGGTGAGGTGCGGCGAGGTGGGAGACTCACCCGGCTCAGATGACGCGGCGCTCGCCGGAGGTGAGGTCGGCGATGCCGTCGGCCACGTGCCCCATGGCCTCGCTGAGCCGGTCGGTGGCGCGGTGAGGTGCGGTGAGGTGCGGTGAGGTGAGGTGCGGCGAGGTGGGAGACTCACCCGGCTCAGATGACGCGGCGCTCGCCGGAGGTGAGGTCGGCGATGCCGTCGGCCACGTGCCCCATGGCCTCGCTGAGCCGGTCGGTGGCGCGGTGAGGTGCGGTGAGGTGAGGTGAGGTGAGGTGCGGCGAGGTGGGAGACTCACCCGGCTCAGATGACGCGGCGCTCGCCGGAGGTGAGGTCGGCGATGCCGTCGGCCACGTGCCCCATGGCCTCGCTGAGCCGGTCGGTGGCGCGGTGAGGTGCGGTGAGGTGAGGTGAGGTGAGGTGCGGCGAGGTGGGAGACTCACCCGGCTCAGATGACGCGGCGCTCGCCGGAGGTGAGGTCGGCGATGCCGTCGGCCACGTGCCCCATGGCCTCGCTGAGCCGGTCGGTGGCGCGGTGCAGGCTCTCGCCGAACTGCGCGATGGCCGCGGCCAGCCGGCTGGTGGCCTTGGCCTGCTCCAGGATGGCCCTGGCGCTGAGCGTCTCGATGCGCTCCAGCCGCGCCTGCGACGCCTCCAGGAACGACTGCGCTCTGTCTACAATGCCAACTGGATGTATTCATTACTACATCACTTGGCAGCGTAAGTGACTTTATCCCCACTCAACCGTTCGTGGATGCCTTGCTATCCAAGAAACTGTAAACTTACGTTCAAATTCAAATTCAAAAATCATTTATTCAGTCTGGGCTGTTACAAGCACTTGTGAATGTCGAAAAGCTACGTCCGTGGATAGTTTAGTATCAAACGTCAAATGGTACAATGTGTCTAGTAAACTGTATAAAACGCCCCTGTTGACCTGTGACGACAAGAATATGCTTTTAGAGTTGGATTCTATTAATCAATCTACCTAAAAAATCATAGATGTCACCACAATATGTTTGTGGACTGAATAATTAATTTTCTGAGGTGATTTCGTTTTGAGGAGAGGTAAGTTTGTTTATTTTATTTCACAATTTGAATTCGTGCTTAATATCTACATATTAGTATTAAACGAAAGAGAATTTAATGTAGTTTAATTTAAAAATTAATTGAAGGATATAAATTCAAATGAAATTGCGCATAAACTAAATTAAAATGAAATTTCCAAAAAAATATTCCGCTTCTTTCAAGTTCCACATTTATATATAATGTTTTTTGCGCTAGACTCTCCTCTATCCGTAGGTATTTTTGTTGCAATATAGCTCGTGTAGTTTTCGAGTTTCAACTGTTTTTATCCAGTTTTTAAATCGCGCGCCCGGAAATGGCCGATCGTAAGACGCAATGAGGCCGCTGACAGCGGAACGGTTAAGTGGATAAAACGCCTTTGCTCGTAAAGCTGATGTAATTCCACCGGTTTTAAATATGTAAAGCGGGTCATAAAACGCACATGTTAAGTTATAGTCCATACAAATTCCATAACAGTATTGTTTGCCATTTCGCGCACTGTTGCTATTCAAAGTAGATGATACTGTTACTGTTTATATGGTCAAGTGGATTTCGGGAGCCAGGTCAAAATTTTGGATATGTTGTTCTCCTGGTCGAGCTGAGCAAAAAATGTAATGGTCGCAAAAAAGTTAACGACTCATTTTCCCGCTAGGGGGCTCTGAAGTCTGAATTAGAAAATCGTGGTATTCGGCAGAATCAGCAGATTTTTGCATATGTTGTTCTCCTTGACGAGCTGATTCAGCTCAACTTAAGTTCAGCAAAACTTAACGATGCATTTCCCCGCTAGGGGGCTCTGAAGTCTGAATAAATCGTAATCGAGAATATCATAATTATGAAACGAATACAACAATAATCAAAACTGGCAAATGTACACGACTTTTTGATAGAAATGTGATAAAAACCAAAGTTGACAAAATACAAGTGACTTTATGACACCAATATAAAGTTTAAATTAAATACTTATTTCTATTAAAAACAAATTTAGTAAATTACTATATCAATATTAATAGTTTCCAAGTTTAAAAATGAAAGTAAAATCTTTTACCGATAGATCACTGCGTAGTATATTGTCCATATTTAGCATAAAAAATTATTTATTTACTTTGTAAGGAATAAGTAGTTCCATTTATCAAAATCTTCACTTTTGAATACTAAAAAGAGGAGGCGACCATAGCATTGCTCAGACTAAGCACAAATGGTACACTGAAAAAAGATTCAAGAATAAAACACATACGCATCAAGGAGGACGCCATAAAGAGGCAACCGATGCTGGCATCACTTACGACAAAATCCCAAAACGTACCCACCGCATAAACACTACAAAATACAGCTACAAGAATTAACAAATGAATTACAAAACTCAACGGAATTAAGAATATACACTGATGGATCTAAGACAAACTCCGGCACGGTGCGGGGGTTTTCTCAGATGAACTGAACATCAAAATATCCAGGGCACTGGGGAAACTAAATACCGTATATCAAGCGGAGTGCGTCGGTATTATCCAGGCGGCCCATACGATCCTAACACAAAAAGGTCATGAATGCTAACATACGTATACTATCCGATAGCGCCTCAGTACTGCAATCTCTAGGAAGGGAATACTTCACCTCAGGACTGACACTTGAATGTCACAACGCCCTGGAACAGATAGCAGTACTCAATCACAATAAAATAACCCTACAATGGATAAAGGGACACAGTGGTTCAAGAGGCAATGATGCAGCGGACGAACTGGCAAGGAAGGGGTCCGCCATGGTGGAGTTCGGACCAGAACCGCTTATGCCTATCCCTTCAGCCAGTTACGTGGCTGGTTACAAGAACACAGACAAAGATAAGCCGAAAGCTGGTGGACCTCAGCGCCTGGCTGTAGGCAATCCAAAGAGGCTATGCCAAACCTGAGCAACAGACTAACAAAGCGTTTATTGTGACTGAACAAAAAGAACCTAAGAACAGTAGTAGGAACCATTACGGGTCACTGCTCGCTCAACAAACACTTATACACTCTAGGTAATAACCGATAGCCCTCTGTGCAGGGCATGCATGAAGACGGAGGAAACGATTGCACATGTGCTACTGGAGTGCACAGGCGTCGCCCAAATCCGGAAAGAAACCGTGGGATCACCCAAAACAATCGAGGAAATCCCGAACAACATGGGGAACTCTGCTTCTGGAGGGAGGTGTGGATGGCTGGAGTGAGCAACCCCCACCTTGTACTCACGCACAATGGTCCATACAGGACTAAGTGCGGAAAACACACCCTCTGGATGTCAGAGGGTGACCTATGATGATGATGATGATGATGATGATACTCATAGGCCTTGAAAATTTGTATTTTTATGTTTGAATGAACGTCTTACCTACATATTTGTAATGTGGCTTCGTTATTAGTTTTTATTTAGTAGAGTAGTTTTGACAACTTTATACAAAATGTTACAACAAGTCAAACTAAGTTAAGAAGGATTGAGGAGCTCCTCTGCCGAAGTTTTCCCAGAGCTACAGTAAAGAGGAGTAAATAGGTTTATAAATGGACCTCAACCTAAGCGCTCACTATCAGGTGAGCCGTAGGCCTGATTGCCACCATCGTGGAATAAAAAAAGAACCAGAGAAAGAGACCAACTAAATGGAATAATTAGAAAACAATACAGGCGATTATTTAAAAATGATATATGTACATTTAAATGATCATCAACCGTCATACATACAATGGCTTAAAAGAGGAGTGCGTGGCATCCTCTTTCGGCGCAGCTTGGCCGGCCGCGCTGTTCTGTTCGCGCGTTTTTCTGGCGGCTGCGTCTCGACGATTTTATGGACCACCACCATCTCGGAGTCTGGGCTGTCAATGTGTTTTATATAAACGACGTTAGCCACACAGACTGTAGGCCTTGTGTCATTTTTTTTTTTAATTTTTTTCTACGATATAGGTTAACATTTCTTCTAATATATAATATACTCGCCAAACATTACATTTATGGGCGAGCTGCGCTCTTATCCTTATACATAATTAAAATTATAACCTACAATCTATCTATAAATTTGACGCTTAAACTAACCTACCATCTCGAGCAAAGCAACTCGTATCCTTGATTTTACCTGTGTTTTGGTAAATTTCGGATCTTTTGTCAATATCTCGAGCTTATTATATAATTTAGGCACCAAGTACTTAGGCAGTCTTTGTCCATGATTTTTTGCGTTGTTCATATAGTATTTGGACATTAATATGTGCATGTACATTTCTATGTTGAATAAAGATTACTTTCATTATATTGCTAATTGTATGAAATTGACATGATTAAACATGGTTTTTTTTATTGTAATTTATGTAACAGGAACGCCGTTATAGGTCACATTTTGTGCTTTATGGTTTTGTCTTTGAACGGTGTTCATGATATGACAAGAATTACCATTTTGGGAGATATTTTGTTTTAAGTTGTTGTAATTTTCAATTTTTAAAAGATGGGTTAAACATTTTTAAAAGATAGGTTAGAGGGTCGGTGGTGCTGTGGTCCCGGCACTGGTTTGTGCGCCGCATAGAATCGGGAGGCCCGCGATCTAATCCCCACCGTGTACCAATGTGTTTTTCGTTGCGAATTTCATATGTACATTTATCCGCCGCTCCTACGGTGAAGGAAAACATCGAGAGGAAAACTGCGTACATCTGCGAAGCGATTCAAAGGTACGTAGTCAACCAACCCGCACTGGGCCAGCGTGCTTGACTAAGGCCTAATCGCCCTAACGTAGTTAGGGTAGGCTCGAGCTCTCCTCGGTGGTATATGAGCTGTGATGATGAGGTTAAAATAATATAAATATATATTTATCCCTTTCTGGATTTTGATTTTATTTGGAAGAGCTAGTCGGAGGCTCACTGGTTTACGGTGACAACTGGCGCCCATAAAACAAAATATATCGATTTACAAACAATATATACAAACTGTACGAATTAGATCTCTTTATTAAATATTAAAGCCAGAGGTCGGAATTGGGTAGACTTATTCATTTTCATACAGCGAAAAAATAAAATCGATATGCCTCAAATCCCAACATTAATTTTAAAGAGCAGAAAAAAATATCCCGAGATTTTTTAAATAAAGAGTTATTTACTTAATTGTGAACTAATGTAAACTAATAAAATATGGTAATTCCTTTGTTGAATTTGTTTATCCCTAAGGTTTTGACGTGACAACGTCTATTAAATTGGTACGGCGTGGAGTCATTCTCGAAAACACCGTAACGGCCGAATCTGATGCCACACGGAGTCCACGCCTACTTTACCCCCACCCCTAGAGCGCCCGAAGGCATACTCGGAAACGGCGTAACGGCCGATCTGACGCCACACGGCAACGTAATAAAAATATAAATGTTATACATTACTTTATTTTGACGTGACAACGTCTATTAAATTGGTACGGCGTGGAGTCATTCTCGAAAACACCGTAACGGCGAATCTGACGCCACACGGAGCCACGCACATTTACTCATAATAATTCATTTATGTATAACTTCAGAAGCAGAAAATTTAAACAAACTATTAAATAAAAATATAAATGTTATACATTACTTTATTTTAAATAATTTCATTGCACCCAGAAAAAATTACCATGTAATAGACGTTGTCACGTTCAAATATCGGCAGTAGACGGAGTTCTACAGACAACCAATTTTTTTTATTATTATTTATTTGCAATATTGTTGGCCACACGGGATTGTCCATTAGAAATCCCGGGAAGGTCCACATTAATATCAACATTTCCATGCAAGTACATAAATAACTACCTAATTCCAACCTCTGTTCAAAAAGCAATATACTAATATTGCTTTATCTGTAGCGTAAACACACACATTTAATACAGTAAGGAGAACGAATTAAGGTAAATATAAATAACTTTACCTTATTGAGTGTGCTGTGGACTGTTCTGCTGCACTGGTGCTGGCTTCAGTGTTGTCGTTTAACACGTAGTTGTCTAAAATCCTACAAAAGTCAGGCTCGTTTAAAATCAAAATAATCTTTATTCAACATTGACTTGTACTGACAGTTATTGACGTCCAAATAGATATAAGTTTAAGAGAACAAAATCCTTGTATGTTACTTTAAATACAAAGAAAAAATAAACAAGGCCGATGCGCTATCCGAGATTATCTTTATGTTTGAGTTTGTGAGACCTCTGGCCGCAATGCTTGGAAGATCGCATTTCGTTTATCTAAGCTTATGGATAATTTGATGTTTATGTCATTTGAAAAAGATGCCGGCCCCGGTTCCAGAGGTGGTCTTGGAGCCGTCGGTGTATATCCTAACTTCTTGGATGTTAGTCTTTCCATTCTGCTGTTAGTTGGATATGGTATTTCCTGTCAAAGATATGTTGACATGGTATTCTATCCATGGGTGCATCTAGAAGAGGAGTGTCTTTCGTTGTGCTAGTTACTATTCAAAATATTTGGCAATGTGACTGTTGAGGCATTAAAATTAAATCCAAGCATTGTTACCATTCAAGTAATCCGTAACAGTATAATATCGTTATTTCATAAGAACATTTTTGACAATTGATTTATTTTTATTTTTTTCATAATCTGTGAAATGACAAATCAGTAACACTGTTGAACTTTGTTGTAAAAGGGGTTTCCCCATAATAGAGCCTTCAGTTTTTTAGCAGCCTGTATGTTGGGATGGTAAGCTTATTTTTATTTTTTGGGTTTAATTTACGAATTTCAAATCTTTTGTCAATATCATTATGGTATGGTATGGCAACATAAATTAATTTTCATTTGTATTGATCTGCTAAGGTCAAAATCCGTGTTGCACCTATCTACACTCCTAAGAGCCACATTTCAACACAATTGTTCTGTTCTTCAAGAAAGCCACTACATTACTTTTGTTGTTTTGATGACAATAAATGCTTAAATGAAATAATCATTTTAAGGATTATTTTGATTATGATCATGTACAACTAGATAAAAACTTCATAAATAAAGTTCTGTAACAAACCTTAAATCCCTGACAAAGTAATCTGTGTCAACATCAGGGCTAGCAGATCTCTTCAGTTTAACATCCTTACTCTGCACAATGTCAGTCTTCAGTTGGTCTGCATCTATGTGTGAATTCCCATTGCTTTCGTCCACTTCTGATGACACTGAGCTGTCGTTAGCTTGCATTTTCTCCGTAGAAAACATGTAGTTACAGTTTTTCCCAGATTCCATGAGAATTTTCTCAAGCTTCTTCTGAAGTGGGGTAAGGAATACAGGTTTCGTTGGGCTACCTACAATGGAAACAGTTTGAAGTTATGAGATTTGATGATGTGTTTTTATTTTTTCAAACCAATATAATAAAACCGAAGTATTTCTCTGAAGAAATTGTTTGTTACTTTTAGTATATTTTATTTTACTAGTGTAAATGGTGAGCATACAAAATAACTTACTTATTACTTACCAGTAGCACTATTTTTCATCTGAAGTTTGACTTTTTTCAAAACTTTACATTTGTATTCATTGTAGAACTAAAAATAAAAAGAAATGGATCAAATTAAATCATTAACTTCATTTATATAAAATGGATTCATTTCAAATTCATATAAAAACCAAGAGAGATCACATTACAAAATCTTTATTGGGTTGAAGTATATGATATAATCTAGATAGAACAATCAGGAGATTTATTTCAGGAAATTTTTGAAAAAGATTACATCCACAGACACACAAAAGAAGCAATGTACATCTCAAATAAATCAATTTAATATGTTCTAACAATCAAAACTTCACAAAATCAGCAATTAAACATCACAGTACATTAGACTAAATAACAGGAGTAATTTTTTTGTGGATAATTCCTCCTCACGTAATATGAAAAAGCAATGAGTTCCATCGCAGAATCATTTGTACATTGGTTTCAAGGTGTAGTCATCTCAGAGAACCTGAGGAGATCAGTGGCGGCAAATATTTGTATGATCAATGCAAGCATTTGTGCCTTAGTCATGGTTGTCAAAATTATTTATATATGTATATCTATCCATTATCATAGATCCCACAACACAATATTTTAATATTATTCTTAAGTTATTAAATTAAATATATTTATATAAATATCCATTATGATTATTATTGTACTCTGTTCCGTTTGAAGAGTAGGATATGTAATTACTAGGAACTGTGATTTTACATCTTATATCACAAGTTGGCTACATACAATGTTGTTCTGTTTTGCTGTGAATCTCTTTTCACTTTTCAGTTCATTGTTAGCAATATTCCTGATTTTTATTTTGATTGTAATACATTCTGCCCATGTGTGTTAAGGTAAAGTACCTTTATAAAATTTCTTTTATGCACTTCTGGTGATACTCAGAGCCGCCATCTTAAACCTGTGTGGCCTTGTGGTTAGTACATGTGATAATCTCATGAGTATCACTCATGACTATTGCAACCACTTGCCATCAGGTGGACAGTGTGCTTGTTTGTCTACTAATATTGTATAGATGGATGTTCGTGACTCTTTCACGTAAAAACTGCTGAATGGAGTTTGAAAATGAATACGTAAAAACTATGAATGAAAATGAATGATCAGAATAACATATATGCTAGAATTTATAAAGATATATGCCACACTAATATAAGCCTGCACAGACGATGTCACGGGCTTCAGCTAGTAAGGCTATGAAAAAGGGTTTTGGGCATCTGGGGTGGGTGATTCATTCTTCTCTGCTTAGATCACAAATTGTCCATGTTCATTAGTAGTGGTCCAGAATTTTGACTTGCATGGTAATCGAAATGAAGGTTAAGAACATACCATTCTCCACTCGGATGGATTTTTTTTCGGACAGTCTTCAGACACCGAGTTAAGTATTCGGGCACATTCTGCCCAAAGTTGTCTTGCTACTGTGCGACCTTCATTTGTTCGATTGCAATTGCCAAGTGCCAGTTCTGGCTGTTTTTCCAAAAAGTCCAGCATAGCTGATATTTGTTCGAGAGCCACCATTATTAATGTTTATTTCTTATCCTCATCTAAAAATTACTATCCAGCTGCAATAAGATGTTATTAAAGATAGGGCCAAATTTATTGCTGACTTAGAAGTCTAATATTGGTATAAGTATAGCGACTAAATAGGTCGCAGTGATAATAAAATAGATTTTATAATAACATCCAATCAATATAACATTGACCTTTCAGTGTGATCATATTAATCTCGTGTTAGGATGGCAATTTAATTAAAATTGTATTGTACAAGTGACAACTCACGTCAAATAGCAGACTTCGGCGAAAATGACTCCTTTTTCTTGTTGGCCTGCGTGACAAGTTGGGGTGGAATGTAAAACAATGTACCTATTAATATAATTTAAACTTATTTCACTATAAAAAGCAAATTAATCACAAGTTTTTGAAAGGAAATCTCCATTTAGAGAATTTTTCATCGATCTGTCATCGTAGAGTATTATTGTTCTGTGATCTGTCAATCTGTCATTATGATTTCATTATGCCACAGACCTTTTTTTTTGGTAAATTATCCCCTTTTAGGGTAAGGCAAAGGGTACTAAGCCCATGCAGCCATATGCCACAGACCAATAAGGATCATTATGCTTTATTTTTTTTCGTCTTTGAAGTTATAGAGGGATCTAATCTCTATACTGCCACGATCTTGAACTATGATTACCCACAGTATATTGGCGCGAAAATTGAATGATAAAAATAACGACAACTTTTGAGTTTGTACAGTTCAAACCGAGGGATAGACAGCATATCAGCAGCCTGTTCTGGTACATAGAACACGTGATCTATTGTCATATTACCGCTCAATTCATTCTGCCAGTGTCTTCACTATGAACACAAAAATTCGATATATCGTGCCAGTCCTGCCATAAATTAAATACCTTTTTATTGGTACGCTGAGGAAAATGCATGAAATTATATACCCCGAGAGCCAGTAGTTATAAGGGGCTCTCCTTCCCTAGAAGAGACCCCCCCACTATGCCTGGGCCCCCACGTGCCCTGACGAGGCCATGTGAACCCTACCGTACCCCGTCAGTGGGCCATCCTCCGACCCGAGATTGGTCCCTTGAGTAACTCACTCTTAAAGAAGAAGGGGGGCTTCACCCGTCCGCCACTGGCCGCACCATGAGGACGCTATCTGACGTCACACAGTAACTGCCGATGAGCTGAACTATACGTACCTTAACAAGAAACCCTACCTGGTTAAAAACAGTTTTTGCAATATTCCTGGTTTTTATTTTAATTTTATTACATTCCGCCCAGGTGTGTGTTAAAATACTTTTTTAAAAATTTCATTTGTCTGCACTCCTGGTGATACTCAAAACTCCTATCTTAAGACCTGTGTGGTTGAAGTCCTGGGCT
Organism: Scirpophaga incertulas; assembly: GCA_036419045.1. NCBI lineage: Eukaryota > Metazoa > Arthropoda > Insecta > Lepidoptera > Crambidae > Scirpophaga > Scirpophaga incertulas. The sequence goes on along the minus strand of CM071636.1, from coordinate 1,164,239 downwards.
CTAGTTCTGGCAGAGGTTTGTGTGGTAGATACTAGCATTTGTGCCCTAGTGGTGGCTCTCATAACAAAGTGGTTAGTCATCTCTAGGTTGATTGATGTGAGTGTAGGAAATATTTATTCATTTATTTGCGTCATGCTCCATTCGGAAATGGCACCCCACGCGTATAGTTCAATAATATCAATTTTCCAATTGATTACTACTGTTTTATTTTTATTTATTTAATTCAATCAATTTATAAGCTTGCTTTTTTTTAATTTTTTTAAACTATAATTTATTATATACTCCGTTCATAGTTTCTCTGTAGTGTATATAGTATCAGAATTGCACCCGTGCGTAGACGACCCGGGGCGGGTCGCTAGTTACTAATATAAAGTCTTCAGCTGTAGGTTTGTGTACCAAGTGTGTAGGTAGATTTTTGATACCATTATGGTGACAAAAAGGCGTGCCTGATGGTAAATAAATATTTTACCGACCTTTTTAGAATCTTCACAAGGTACGAAACCTACCCAGAATACCACTATGACGGCTAGTGCCACGATCATCATGGCGGTCTGACCGGTTTGACCTCCGACAAAACTCAGCTTTATGCCTAACTCCTAAGAACCAAGTTGTGATGGCGACCGCCCTCTCAGACAGTTTGGTCCATAAAGATTCGCCATTCTGCATTATGCCTCGATTAGGTCCCATCCGAATATCAAACTTAGAATCTTATATAAAACATAATTTTTCCCACCGTTCTGAAGTCACCTATGCATGTAACTAGGCAGTCATTATATTACCCATTTAAAAGATAGTTGTATATAAGAGATATAAAAGCTAGTTTTACTCTTATCTTTAGGAATGTTCCATCTTTTTAACGAGACAGCTAGTGGAACATATAAATCTCATCGTGAATGAACGCCTGCGATACGTCAGACACTTCAATGGCGGCCTGTCAAATAAAAATGCCGCCAAAACACGGCTGTCAGTGATTCAACACAGACTTTCTGGCGGGAGATTAATTAGTCTAGTATTTTATGGTATTCCGATATTAAGACGTCACATTCGTCTGAAAAAAGGTCGGCTATAAATATATTTATTAGTAGGTTATCTACTGATTGATTGAAACGATGATTTGGCAGCGATCGCAGGAAGGCGTTGAATGCTAACAGCACAGGCCAGCAGGTGAAGATCTTTGGGGTAGCTTTATGTTGAGCAACGTCTATTAAATGTACAGCGATTTAGCTGGTATATCCAACCTACCTTAACGGCATATAAACCGACAAAGTATCCATTGCTTGTTAGTTCATTTGTTGAATCAAAGTATTTATTATTGTATGGGAAATTTCAAATTATTTATTTCTTCTTATATCCATTCATCTATTTTAGTTGAATATTATTAATAACATAATTCCATTTAATATCTAAATGAACCTCACAATTCAAAACTTTTCTAAATCTTTTTATTTTATTTTGACACACAAAATCCAATCATATCAAATATCTCAATTTGAATTGACTTCGCCAAAAAAAACATAGACAAAATTTTTAACCTCTACCATTTTCTTGATTCATGCAAAACGGCCGCGGAAATAGTTATTTGTGCAACAAGTGAGCAAAGTTGATGTTTGCTGCGCGTGCTGATTTGAGTCCCGAGCATGCGAAGGATTCTGTTTGAATCACGAGCGAAGCGAGTGATTCTAGAGTAGAATCCTGAGCGTGTCGAGGGATTCAAAGGCACGAGATGCAAACAACTTTGCTCTCGTGTGACACACATAACTTTTCACTTCAGCAGCGAGAACAAATATCATACCTACTTTGGAAATATCACGTCAATTATGCCTGACACTTCTCGTTTTTCCGTGTTACGCATACCACTTTAAACAAATGTAAAATAAACTGTCAAAAGAACAGAAAAATAATTGTTAAAATATGTCTTCAAAAATAATAAGTAAGTAAATTATTGTTATTATTATTCCCTGTTAGTAAATTAAGCGAATTAAATAAAAAAAATATATTAAAATCTCAAGAATGTATGATGCGTGGAAAGGAACTTCTGTCAATAGTTCCGTTCCGCGCATCATTCTTGAGATTTTAATAAGTACTTATTATGTTCCATTCCTCAGAGACATTTTTTTAACAATTATTTTTCTGATTTCTTGCCAATTTATTTTACATTAGTTTAAAGTGGTACCTATGCGTGACACGGAACAACGAGAGTGTCAGGCAGATCCAATGTCCATGGGCATATTATCTTAGGGCGAAACAACATAGTCTGTATGGTTATCCCATTAGTTACTATACATAGGTTACTATAATCTGTGGTTAGCTTTGTCTCACTAGTGAGTAAAAATCGATTTTACTCACTGATTTTAAGCAGCAAAACCTTCATGTTTGAGCTACTGAAGTGAAAAAGAAGTTTGTAAGCCCAACTTAAATCTAAAAATACATCGAGTAAAATTTCACATAATTGAACTGAACAAATCAAATCAACGCGAAGAAACAATTGAGGAATATTTTTTAAGTTTAACTTGCATTTCTTCATTGATGTAAAGTTGTAAATTGATGTTTTTATTTTAATTTCGATATTCAACGCACTGCTGTTCACTTTTTTTTCTCGAAGTGGAATGCTTTTGTGTATCAGGTGTATGTAGGACTGTCCTAGTAGGGCATACCCACCCCGATGTCCATCTTATCCTTAATAATGACGATCCAGGGACTGGAGAACCCAATTACTCTGGATCACCTCAGAACGACCCGACCAGCTACGGTCCGGGTCTTAACGCCTATGAGGGATTATTGAGGACATAACTATAATTATCAGACAGGGAAGACTACACTAGCGTGTATCGGGAGCCATAGCGCGTAATTTGCACCTGGTGATCATGAAAGGCGGGCTGCAAAAACATTTTTTTTTCCCCTCAGGAGAGGAGGCTGAGAATCCTCATGGATACCAACGCAACAGGCAAGCAGGGATGCGTTGATTATGTCGGACTCCTGGTGAATCGAGGCGGCTCGACCCAGCAGACCTACCGACTAAACTCAGCCTAGCCTTGGCCCTAGTGGCCCTACGGCTTGAACGGAATGGTAAGCATAGACTGTTAGAGGTTGGAATTTGATCTATGAGCTATTTAATTTATATGAGTTTAATTTAATTTATATGAATATATATGAGTGTTAATTTTCCCTACAAGATAGACCCGTCAGCAGCATGGGGATTGTTTTCCCGTTCTTTCTCCGCTGCCTCGTTCTGCAACATCACAATATCACAGAAAAAGCGACAGCCGCGCACAGTTTTTCTGTAGGACTATTTTACTATTTCAAAATACAGAGTTTTATAACTGTTTCGATGTAATAAGCTCTGTTTTACTGTTTTAGTATTTTAGATCTTTTTTGCATAACAACGTCCAGTTACTCATCCAATCAAATTCCATTGATTTAAAAATTCACCAATCCGAATCCTGCCCAGATTTGTTTATGATCTGTCAAGCAAAACAATGGTGTGTTTAGTCTAGGGACTGAGTTTATTTCTTTAATTTTAAAAATGGAACGTTCTCTGAAATTCCCGTGCCACAGACGTAATAAACACGTTAATGCTAAATGTAATTATCTAACACGTAACTACTCTATCTATACACCGGTTTTTAGAATACAACATGAAATACATTAAGATTTATGGTCCAAGAGTTACTTACTTTTTCATTGCATTTTTATGAAGCACATAACAAACGTTAATCTAAAATCCGAGTTAAATTAATTGGTATCGAAATATAGATTTTTTTCCTCAGAGTACAAGGTCTCTATCAGTTTGCATTAGCTTAGTGGCATCACACCACCGACCACATTTCCGTAATATACATCTAATACATATCTAAAATGACAGCGAACACATATCGTGATAGGTTACAGGCCCTTATATTATCTGATCTACTGGCGTTTCATACAGCGGTTTTAGGGAAACTAAATTTTATAAAACTTTTACACCATGTACATAAAATTTATTAAAAATTAAATTAATGGACAATAAAAAGAAATATTTAACCCCTATTTGGGATGTTGATAGTTCCGATAGTTGTGTCTTACTCGACACGGCACGTATTGTTCGGAGATTTCTCTGCCTGCAGCCCTAACCAACGGTTTGCTTGGGCCTTATCTCGCTGCCGGCGGGAATACTAGTTTTATGTTTTTTTATAGTATGTATGTTTATTTTGTATATCTATATTGTAAAAACCTTAATTTTAATATTAGTAGTTAAATGGTAATACTAATAATATATATTTTTGTCAAGAATTACTCACTTATACAGTGTAAGTCCTGATAAAGTGTATAGACGATAATTTTAATTTAAAATGTAAAATTATAATTTATTTTAGATAAAAACAAAAGGAAAACTAGAACTAAACTTAGAACGTGTAAAAACATTTGATGGTTTGGTATAAAAGCCTAATCAAGAAAATCCGAGGACTCTTTCTTGTGAAATTTTGGACATTTTGTGTTTCGTGCACGTTGGCTGTCTAATTGTATATATACCGTCTAGCTTAACGATAAGTTATTGTCTGAATAAAGGGTTTGTTGCTATCAAAAGCTATGTTCACGCCATATAATACTATAACTAGTTTTTTGTTATCGTTTCTCCATCGGATTTACACTACGATTTAGAATGACAATATTATCAAAATGCGCAACAATTTCGTGAATATAATAACTTCATCATATTTATTGATGCCTGACCTGATAATATTCCACGCCTGTTCGATAGTCTAAATATAAATGCGTCTACACTCTTCACAAACTGTTCCAGTATTCTGGAGACAGCCACACAGGTTTCACAGCGACCAACCTCCGCGCGCGTTCCCGCGTAAAGTTAAAAGAGTTTGCGCTTGATTTACTTCAAGCATAGACAATATAGTGCAAATAACAAAATACTTTTTAAATTTTTTATGAAATGGCCTATTCGATTTTTAGGTTATCCGCGTTGATTTTTTTTGTTTCGCTAAGCAGTTCAAAGTCGATTGTGAGCGGTGAATCTAATGAAAAAATTGCAGAAACGAGACATATAAAGGTAGAGTTACAAAAATTCAAAACTAAGAAAAATGTAATAAGTAAGAAAAGGAAATAAGTAAGATGTTAAAAATATGCAGAACATTTCTGAACGGTATTTATGAAGATACAGATAACAAAAAAAAACCAATAATATCGATTAACAGCAAAATTGGATCAAAGGTGTAAATCGTTTGTAGAATAGGCACATGCATAGACAGGACAGAAAGTTTTTAAAAAGAGGCTAAAGAAATATATGCATGTTTGATAACTCATTGTAGAAAACATTGCTATAATGAGTTATCAAACATAAAGTACTAGCTACTAGAAATAATACATATGAATGTATATATGTATTTATTATAAATCGTAAATATATGTGTTTATTTTGTACCTACGTATATGAATAACTGTTATTAATTTTCTACTCTTTATTTCCATTCAATCTAAACGAATTTTTCTTCAATATCCTGTTACCAAACATCTAGTCAGATTGACAGGAATCTCTTTAGAGATATGTTTACATGTCTGCTCTATGTATTTGGTTTTTAATTTATATACGATAAAGAATATATATAAAACTAGCTGTGCCAGCGACTTCGTCCGCGTGGAATGTAATAAAAAAAAATAGTTTATTTATTTATTTTTTGTTTTTGGCATTTTTTTCTAAAATAAAAGTAGCCTAAGTTACTCCTTATTACATAATCTGCCAGTGAAGTTCCCGTCCAAATCGGTGCAGCCGTTCCAGAGATTAGCCGGAACAGACAGACAGACAAAAATTTTAAAAATATGTATTTTGGTGTGCGTACTGTATATACATTCATATGCATGTAGTAGAAAGCGGTTATTTTAATATTACAAACAGACACTCCAACTTGATTTATTCGTATAGATTATCGTTGGCTATGGTAGGATTATTATGCGATTTTGCTGAACTGTACTAAGGATTACTTTAAAAGTTGAAAATTGAAATGGGGACTGCATGTTATTCTGAAACCCTTGGAGGGGATGAAGTTGTGTGGTGTACATATTAAACAGGTTGCTTGTAATGTTTGCAAGATGGAAACTATAGAAAAGTACCCACATATCAAATTAGAAAATAAAAAAATACAAGTGTGCATTTTATCGGAGTATCACTAAACAGTGACAGAATATAAATATGAGGAAAAATGTAGCCGAACAAAATCAAAATAAGTGAAGTTGTCCCCTCGCACTGAGTCAGGTGCGTGACTTTTTTCTCCTCTGGAAAAACTCTAACTCCTCTCCTCTGGATAGTCTCTGGAGAGACTGAAAATCCGTCACAAGGAGTACGAAACGTGTCCAAGATACCCCCAAAGTCTGAATTTAGACTGTATGACCTACCAGTTCAACTCAGCCTTAAAGATTTGACTCGGTGACCTTATGGCTGGGTATGAAAGGACCGCTTGACTAAGGCCTAACTAGGGACCTATATGAATTGTGACGATGACTTATATGATTCTTAAATAAAAAAACCCGTCTCACTATAAAGTTTTCAAAAAACCCGGGCCGATTGAAAAAAGATATTTATAAATCAGCTAGGGCCAAGCGTGTTCGAAAAATATAAATGTCTCCAAATATAATTACAGCCATAATTCACTTTTATTGTTGACAAAAGCAAACGAATAAAATCTTCTGACGTAAGAATAGGTCATCAAAAGAGACGAGTTGCCGGTATTATAATAATTGGGTATTTTTGAAGTTTATTCTTGTGTTGTCGGATATTCTTAGATTCGGAAAACTACTTGAGGCGTCGCTAAGGAAAAATAAAAAAATATGTACATAAAGTACAAAAAGAAATCAGTTGCTTTTGCATATAGTACAATAAAAATAATATTATATAGTTCAGGAACTGTATGATTTATTTTCCTTACTGATCCATAGACCACCGGGGATGCAAATATAGATTGCAAATAAAAGGGTAGACGACTACAACTGATTATGGCCGTTTTTATACTATAATTATCTGATTTGAGCAATTTATATCTCATGAAAGTATGTCAATATAGAAATTTCAGTTCAATTATTAATTTATATTGTATTTAGATTTCTTAAAAATGAGCAACTATTATTTACGTAATTCTAATGAAACGAACACATTTCTAGCATTCTCACATCAAATGTAACATTTTTTTATATAGAAAGTATACCTATAAACGTACAAATAACAAAGTTATTTTAAAATTTGTTTATACGCTCATACAAATTCGGCGGTTTACATAGTTATGACGTCACGATTGCAGTGCATTTAGTACGGAGCGTTTTTGAGCGACCCGCGACAGCGCCGCAAACATGGCGATGTATCTTCAAAAGTAATAGCTACAATATTTCTCACTTAAAAAAGTACTCTTATTATGTATAGAATTTAAAAAATTGTCGCCTACCCAATTATAATATCAAACAGAAATAAAATCTTAAACAAAAATAAAGCAGAATTAAATTAAGTTCTTGTTTTTTTAATACAAAATTAAGAATTACGTGCGCGAATAAAATAATTTTACCATCAGTAAGGTAGAGTGCCGCCACATAAATAAAATATGTCAGTCAAGATCGACTCACTCGACAAAAAGTCGGTAAAGCAGATATTCCTAATGAGTGACGAGGATTTAGGACGAGGGTACTTTTGACAATCGATATTTGTTGATCTCGCCCGCAGAGCTCATACATATGTGTTAGAATTAATACTAAATTAAATCTATACTAAATGCACTGCAACTAAAATTAAAAGAATTAAATCCATACTAAATGCACTGCAACCGCCTCATGTCTATGAGCGTATAAACAAAAAAGCCAGTAACTTTGTTTTTTGTACGTTTAAAGTTATACTTTATATATATAAAAATAAAATTGACATCCCTATTTTGAGATAAATTCATGAGTTAAAATATGCTCGAATTATATGATAAAACAGTCATATTCAGTTGAAGTTGAATCTACTGTATTATTTATTCTTGGAGCCTGGTGTATAATTGGTAAAATTAACATATGGTTTTGTCGATTGCTGTCTAGTTAAATTAATACCCCTGTTTTATTCAAGAGAAATGTATATATTTTTGAACGTATATTTTTGCCCTTGCAGGTTGTCATAGGGGTTGATTAGACCACTTTGCGAATCAGTGGACTAAACTAACCCTGAACCTTGGCTATAAGGCCCTACGGCTTAGATGGAAGGGTATATTCAAAGATAATACAGAACACCTATTTGATTCGAGAAGTAAAAACTGTATAATATTATTCCAGACTTCATTTCGTGGATATAACGTAAACACTTTATTGTTTTATAAACTATGACTCATTCTGTCCGAGCACCGACCATTCATTGGGATATATATATTTATACGTCCAGCGGGCGTAGGGTTGTCAAGTTTTAGAAAATAATTTCAGGACATGGGATAATAAACATTTATCTATCTGTTTGTCGCGTTTTTACAAAATTACTGAATCGATTTAAATGAAAATAGCTAAAGGACATGCGCTTTTTTATGGGATAAAAAAAAGGGTTTAAGGACTTGAAAAGTGGGTTGAAAGGTGTATGTTAATATTGTCATTTTTAAAGTTAGAAGCTTTTAAAAACTTTATAATGCAATCATAATTGATTACATGAAGTTTATGAAAATTTCACCCTGGAGAGAGTAAAATAAAAATAGGGATGACAGTTAGTATAGAAATTCAAAATTTTTGAAGTTAGAACGATGTAACTTTTTTCTTGGCTTTGGATTAATATAACTAGCGACCCGCCCCGGCTTCGCACGGGTGCAGTGAAAAAATGGTTATGGTGGGTTATCCCTAAGAGATAGACATATACCATCGCGGACTTTTTTGTGGATTTTTGTAAATTGTACAATACTGTAGTACATTATTTTGGTCTATCTCGTAGGGTTCAGCCAGCGTTTGCAATATAAGCGCAAAAAAACGTGCTTATTTACGACATCACATTAGAAACCTTTAAATTTATCAGTGTTTCTCTACTATATTATGCATTTATTATACATACAAACCTTCCTTAAGAATCACTCTATCTATTAAAAAAAAACCGCGTCAAAATCCGTTGCGTAGTTTTAAAGATCTAAGCATACATACGGACATACAGCGAAAGCGACTTTGTTTTATACTATGTATTGATTGATATAACATTTCTTTTACAGTTTGTTAAATTAACACCCTTAAAAATGGGTTAAAAAAATTGGGTAAAATAACAATAGGGAATAGGGCATAAAATTTTGTATGGGAATATGAAATACTGCAAAAAGCATAAAAATTTTCTCAATTGTTTGTATTGAGTGCCATCTTAAAAACTCACATAACTCTAAAACGTCGAACAGATTACGCACTCATAAAGAGTAATTAAATTAAATAATAAATAAAATCGTAATTAAACATACATAGCTTGGCGTTTAACCTATTATATAGAAATGGTCCCAGGAATACATAAAATCTGGCCAAGAAAGTATGCTTAATTCCCATATTTTGAGCACAAACAATATCCTTTCGTCTTTTGTTAGTATATTCGGTGCTAAAGGGAAGTGTTGAGTGCTGTTTAAGGACTGTATTCATTATAAATAGTTGTCTCACAGTTAAGACTTTACAATCCTTATATAGGAGGTGCGTGGGAAAAAGAAATGAACGAGACGTGGATACTTTTAACACGGCCCTTTGTGCTCTCTCAACCAATAAAATGTATGTTTTTGCGGTCCCACCCCATGAGGAATGAAACATTATTAATTTTATCGTATATTAAATTAATAATCTTAAATTAAAATGTTTACAATATAGATATATAAAATAAACATAAATAGTATAAAAATACTTAAACCTAGTCATAATCATCCTCTTGCCCATTTCCCTCAGAGTAAATAGAACATTTCCCCTTATCTGGGGTCGGCGCAGTGGATCTTTTTCTTCCATTCCTCTCTATCAGCCGTCATTTCCATGCTTACTCCTTTCATTCTTCACACAATCGATCCATCTTTTATTCGGCCTTCCTCTGCCCGTGTATCCCTCCACTTTCATATTCAACATTCGCTTTGTGGCATGACTTTCATCCCTCCGCATCACATGCCCAAACCAGGCTAATCTACTTCCTCAAATAAAATACTTAAACCTAGTATGCCGCCGTAAGGCCCAAGCAAATCGGTGGTTAGGGCTGCAGCAGAGAAATCTCTGGACAATACGTGACGTGTCGAGAATCATTGCTTGCTTGTATCCGGCCCTTGCTCCATCTGTCAAGCGAGAGCCTCTTAAGATTTTGATCCAGACTCTTCGCTATCAAGTCATTCGCAGACACAATTGTCGGAACAATGACCGTCAAATTAACATCCCACATGGCGGCTACCTCAAATCAAGCCTCAAGTCTAAGTCATGCCAAGTCAAGGTACTTACTGGCTTGTCACTCTCGGTTTTTACGAGGTTCTCGTCATGAGGGAGGGTAATATCGACGATCGTTGCACGGCGTTGGGAGCGGTCGACCACCACGATATCAGGTTTATTGCACGTAATAGTCCTATCCGTGATGATACAGCAATCCCAATAGAACAACGCACGGCCATTTTCAAGAACTGGCGCTGGTGCGTACTTATAGTACGGTGTCTCACTGTCGTGTCGTGCCGTCGTAAAATTAATAAAAATAATACCAAAAGTCACTATTCCACGACAAATTTAGTTATAATTTAGTTTTTGTATATAGAAACTATAATAAATTCAATAAAAACAGTGATCTACATAATGTGAATACTAGAAACAAAAATAAACTTGCCGTTCCAATGTTCAGACTCCATAAAACTAGCTGTTCGTTCTTGGGGAAATGTATCTATCTATGTTTAACAAACTTCCGCAAGGTGTCATTGATTTGCCTTTATATAAATTTAAAAACCATATCAAAAAGACACTCATGAGTAAAGGTTATTATAAAGTAAGTGACTATCTTAATGATCACACTGTTTGGGAATAGGGACACTATTCATAGAGCCATGTTTGGTAACAACATTATTTATAATATTGTATTATTTTATATGTGTATGTAAACATACATACGACTGTAATCGTGTTAGGTGTGATTGTATCTTGTACTATATTGTATTTTTGTATTGTATTATTGTGATTGTTAACATTGAAAAGAGGAGATAAAAAATAGACCTTCAGTTTCTTGCCTGTTCTTCTCGAGAAGGCTCTCCCAATTTCCGAACAGGTGTCGAGTCAATATATTTTTTTCTTTTTTTGTCCTTATTCGTACGTACGGACAAGGTTTTTGTTTTTTTTTATTTAAGCTTTTTTTTTTGTTTTGTTTGTTGACGTCAATAAGTGCCTGTAAAGGTCTATGTTGAATAAATATTATTTTGATTTTGATTTTGATCAAAGTAGCGGGCACAGCTAGATTTATGAATAAAAGCAAAGCTACATTTTAAAATAATCTGTCCCAACACAACCAGTGCGCATGGCCACTGTCGGCTACGTTTCTGTCCCACAGTTTACACACGCCATGCGTGGGCGCAATGTTTGATACTAAACTTCATGATATAACTTTCACGAAAACAAACATCGCTTTCGTACATCCAAAAATATGAGATCCCAAAATGATTTTCAAGGTGTCATCAACAATCAAATAGTGTTTATTATTAAAATAAAAAAAAAATATATAAACTCGGAGTATAGTGCGTATATACCGTGTAATACTGATGTATAAGCTATATTATTATAAAGTTTTGTCAAAACTATTGATGCAACGGAAGTGTCTTAGCGGAACCAGAAACGGAAACAGATGTCAAAAGTAAATTTTAGCAGAAACGGAAACGGATGCAGAAACGGAAGTGTAAATAATATGAAAAAGAAAAACAAATTTTACAGATATAATTCTTTATTTAGTATCAAATACACCAAAACTAGATTCGAAATAGATATATTAGAAATCTACTCCACCTCCATAGTCGAGTGGATAGTACACCGGTTTCAAGGTGTCGCCATCTCTGGGGTCCCGGGTTCGAATCCCGGTGGGGGCAGATGTTTGTGTGATCTGTGATGAGCATTTGTACCTTAGTCATGGTTGTTGATATATATTTCAATAGAAAATATTTATTTATGTGTAATATATGTATGTCTATCCGTTACTCTAGATCCCATAGCACAAGCCTTACAGAGCTTAGTTTGGGCTAGGCTAATTGGTGTAAGTGTAACAAAAATTTATATATTAACTAGCGACCCGCCCCGGCTTCGCACGGGTGCAGTGAAAAAATGGTTATGGTGGGTTATCCCTAAGAGATAGACATATACCATCGCGGACTTTTTTGTGATTTTTGTAAGTTGTACAATACTGTAGTACATTATTTTGGTCTATCTCGTAGGGTTCAGCCAGCGTTTGCAATATAAGCGCAAAAAAACGTGCTTATTTACGACATCACATTAGAAACCTTTAAATTTATCAGTGTTTCTCTACTATATTATGCATAAATTTATTATAATACAAACCTTCCTTAAGAATCACTCTATCTATTAAAAAAAACCGCGTCAAAATCCGTTGCGTAGTTTTAAAGATCTAAGCATACATACGGACATACAGCGAAAGCGACTTTGTTTTATACTATGTATTGATTGATCTGTCCAGCGATACGCACGCGTAACTCTCAGCCGTCTCGGTTGTAAGCTTCCGTTTAAATCTCCGTTATAAAAGTTGCAGAAACGGATATTGAAAAGCGCGCGGAAATAGGAACAAAGATTCGTTGCATCACTAATCAAAATCCATTTTGTAGATTTATAATATTAGTTGGGACTGTGTGAATTGACCAAAATATGACAATAAGTGTCAAGAAAGTAGGAAAAAATTTACCATCTACGTAGACGAGGTCGCGGGACCAGCTAGTGAATAAATAGTGTTTGAAATGAGTCATCGTAAGATCTCGCGTTGAAACAGACGTTAACGAAACTGCAAAGCTGCACGGTGCAACAATATAAATAAAGCAATTCAGTACGCAAATAGTTTTACGGTTTTCAGAATAGAAAATCACGTTTGTTACCGTCGAGCAGTGTAGCAGTTTTGATCAAGTAGTTATTGTAATCTTTTAACAGAATATATTTTTCATTGCTCATACTTTGAAAATAGCTTTGAAAATAGTACTTTGAAAATTGGACTTTCAACGGACAGGTGTCAAATTATTATCTTTTTCTATCTTCTGGCTTGCACGACTTGTGCATTAGCCACAAGGGTAAAAGTTAACGAATGAAATATGTAAGGATCGGAATACATGAGGATTAGGACTAAGGCCAGTAGGTAAATAAGGGTGTATTATAATCCAATATTCTTGTTACAAAAATAATATAGAAATAGCATACATATACACATAAATAGCACATATAACATACTACATTTTGTCGATTAATCACAATGCTGCATGGGATTAATCAACAAAATGTAACAATAGGAATTAAATTAGGTTGGATTATAATGTTATATTATTGTTACATCTGTAGTAAAACTCCGTTATCTGAATTAATACTCGTTTATTCCTTTAACTTAATTGTATTTCGCACAACAGACTTAACACTTACTACACTTTCCTAGAGCACGACCACTCGGCTCCGCTGCCCGATGTCGAATGCCCTTCCTCGCCACTCATTACTAACTCACGGTTCGTATTCTTTCAGTGTTGCCAGTTTGAATAAACAATTTTAAGTACAAATAATGAACCTTACACTCGTCCATCCTGACCTCGTGTATGTCCTCATACACGCAACCAGGAGACGAGCACAAACCTTACACTCGGCAAGGAAGAGCATTCATAACAATAAGAACTATGTACAATTATCATAGTAAAGAGAGAAGAAAAAGAGGAAAAAAAAATCATTTGTTATACATTAGTTAGGTAATGCAGTAATTAATTGAGCAGAAAGTTTCGGTAAATAAACAATATTTTCAAAGTCTCATATTATAACTATGTTTCCTATAAACAATATTTTTTTTTTTTTTAAAATCAAAAATATGTGTAAATTCATATAATAGGCATACATTGAGAACACGAGTAGCATTTTGCAACTCTTTATAACTCTCGTAATTTGCATTAAACACTTTCAACACAAAAATTCAGTAAACTCTCCCAGTTCCTGCTAACCCATCCATTCTAGCAGGGACTACTGGGTAACTCCATAAATTCAATCCTTACTAACCCATCCAATTCTAGTAAGGCATTAAACACTTTCAACACAAAAATTCAGTAAACTCTCCCAGTTCCTGCTAACCCATCCATTCTAGCAGGGACTGCTGGGTAACGCCATAAATTCAATCCTTACTAACCCATCCATTCTAGTAAGGTTAAGTTTAAGGCATAAGTTTATCTGTCGTAAACCCATCCAATTCTTACGACAAAATTAACCCAAACATTTGCGAACCCATCCAATTCTCGCAAACGTATATCAGTTCCTGCTAACCCATCCATTCTAGCAGGGACTGCTGGGTAACGCCATAAATTCAATCCTTACTAACCCATCCATTCTAGTAAGGTTAAGTTTAAGGCATAAGTTTATCTGTCGTAAACCCATCCAATTCTTACGACAAAATTAACCCAAACATTTGCGAACCCATCCAATTCTCGCAAACGTATATCAGTTCCTGCTAACCCATCCAATTCTAGCAGGAGCTGTACCGCAATCAATATTATAAATAACAATTATTATTAACATAAAAAGGGTATTGTTATCCATTCGAAAATTTAACGGTCTCCAGCTGTCATTATCAATTTTTATTTACATAATAATTATAGCAATAATACATAGTTCTTCGTGTACATGTACAACTTGGACCAATTTACAACCTCTCAGAAGAATAAATTATTAATCATCGATTTCAGAAGCAGAATCATTTATAATTTCATCATTTGAATCACTATGAACCTCAAGAGCAGCCAGATGAACCCAGGGCAACATTCGGTCAGCCGCAACGGTCGTTTTGCGTTTCCTTTTGGTACCCGTTAGTCCGTTTACGGACGCCAGCTTATATCGGTCATTTCCTAATACCCTAATAACTCTATACGGACCTATGTATGATGGTAAAAGCTTCGTGCTTTTACCTTCATTACTGAAAGCTACTTTCGTGATTTTTACTAAATCACCTTCCTGGTACGAGCGAGCTGGCCTCCTATTTTTATCGTAGTTTTCCTTCTGTTTTATTTGCTCCTGCTGTATTCTATCCCTAACGTCCTGCCTCATCGTTATAACATTATTATCCTCACATGTGTTACGCCTAATTTCATTAAATTTTGGATTGATTTCTGCATTCATGGAAGTTCCAAACATTACTTCCGCAGGGGTCCTCCCAGTGGTCTTTTGTTTGGTGTTGTTTAAGCCCCACTGTACCGTGTCAATTTTCTCGTCCCATGACTTTTCATCATCATTTAAGTTTAGAGCAGTTAAAGAGGCCAATATTGAACGGTTATATCGCTCAACTTGACCATTAGAGCGTGGGCAAGACACCGCATTCAAAACATGTTTGATGCCCTTACTCAAACAAAATCTTTTAAACGTATCGGATGTGAAGCATGGCCCGCGGTCACTAATGATACGATCAGGGAAATGAACGTGAAGAAACACTCTTCCAGTGCGCGTATGGAATTCTGAGTGTTGTATTTCGTACCGGTTTTACAAAGATAAACTTTGTGAATGCTTCTACAATTACTAATAGGTGAGTATTTCCGCGTTTGGATTTCACGAAGGGACCGAGATGGTCTATGTGGACCGTGTGGAAAGGAACGTCGATCTTTTCTATAGTATGTAAAAGTCCTTCGCGCTCACTCTAAGTACTTTTCTTTGCGTAAGCGCACTGGACGCATGCCTGAACGTACTTTTTTATAAATTTAGACATTTTTGGGAACCAATGTTTTCTTAATTCGATCGACGGTCTTCTCCACACCGAAATGCCCAATGTCGTCGTGGTTGAAACGACTATACTTGCCACCTCGCACCCCTCGGGACAACCCAGCGTAAATTAGTCTCTTCACCGTCAACTATTTTGTATAACTGGTGTTGCGTTTTCCCGACGCCCGTTATTTGCTTATATTATTTAATTATATAATAATATTGCTTACCGGTCCGTAGTTCTGGCTTTGCTTAAACTGTGTTTTGTGTGTACTAATGTGCCCTACCGTATGTGGTTATAAATATATATCATATATTACAATACTTGTAGTATAAAAATAGGAGAACGCGTGGCCGACCACTTTTCCAATCCAATCCCGTCTTCAAGACAATATGCAAATATTAGTCCAATGGTATATTTAAATACACTATGATACACTTCCAAATGTAAATGTAAATGATCAATTATTAATCCGCCGTAAATATAACTCAATAAAAATGCCGTGAAAAAATCCGAAGTGACAGTCAAGTACCGAAAACCGTAATGTCAAAATCATTTTTTTTATTACTTTTTTAAATTTCCTTTTCCGCGGTCCGAAACTCATAAGTCCTAAACAATCCTCCACCCCGAGATGAGCAACCCTCATCTCGCTAGTCTACCGGTAGAGACGGGACAGGGCTGCCACCGCACGGCGCATCACAGAGTCGCCGATCGAGACCTCTGCGAACCGAGGTACACCGTCAGAGCCTGGATAAAGCTTCAAAATGCGTCCTCTACGCCAACGTAGAGGAGAAAGATTTGAATCCTTAATCAGGACAAGATCCCCTACCCGTGCAGGAGCCGTTTTATCTGTCCATTTCAGCCGCTGCTGCAACATGTGCAAATACTCCGAATAAAACCGTTTATTAAAATTTTGTGACATCTGTTGCAGCATTTGAAAGCGAGAAAGTCGACTCAGTGGTACATTCTCAAAGGGATACTCAGGGAGAGCTGCAAGGGGCTGGCCGATGAGGAAATGACCCGGTGTCAAAACCTCCATATCGTTGGGATCCGAAGAGAGTGGGCATAAAGGCCGTGAATTTAAAGTTGCTTCCACTCTGTAAAAGACCGTAGTAAGTTCCTCGAACGTAAGAACCGTTTCCCCAATAACACGTCTCAAATGTGTCTTAGCCACCTTCACGACAGCCTCAAAGATGCCTCCCCAATGAGGACATCCAGGAGGATCAAACTTCCACGTAATGCCCTGAGTAGCCATTGCTTGTCCCAAGTCCGTACTATGTTTCGTTAAAAAATCATGGACCTCCTTAAGATACCTGTCAGCACCCTGATAATTTGTGCCGCAGTCCGACCGTACCAAACTCGGTAACCCCCTCCGTGAAACAAAACGTCCGAACGCCGCGATAAACGCTTCCGTACTAAGCGAAGATACTATTTCTAAATGTACTGCCTTCGTTGACAGACAAACAAATACACATAAATAAACTTTGTAAGTCTTAGAGGTCCGCAAGTGAGAAGCCCTGACAATAAAAGGACCAGCGAAATCCGTACCGACACCGTGAAAAGGTCTGGTGACACTAACCCGATCGCTAGGTAGGTCACCCATCATAGGCTGCATGGTGTTAGCCTTTAACCGATAGCAAGGTATACACTTAAATATAACCGATCGGACGCACCGTCGCGCCGATAGTATCCAAAATTCCCGCTGAAGAATAGCAAGCAGTGCCGTACAACCTGCATGCGAGTTAGTAATGTGCCGATCACTTACTATCAACTGCGTCAAGGGTCCGTCCTTGGGCAGCAAAAGGGGATGCCTAGCCGAATACGGCAGCTTCGAGTTGCGCAGCCGTCCGCCAACACGAAGTAATCCCTCGCCATCAATGAATAAGTTAAGTTTCTGTACGGCACCCTTTAACCGACCCGTCGTCCGTAACGATTTAAGCTCGTCAGAAAACCGTTCCGATTGTACCCGTCGTACCCAAAACATGAGAGCAGCACGCCGTTCGCCTGCCGTCAGAAACAAAGATGTATTTCTTACAACCGGTTTGCGAGTATTCGTTATAAACCGACGCATCCATCCCGTAACGGCCAGTAATTTATTAAGAGAGCTAAACCGCAGTAAAAGAGGGTTTGTGACGATTTCTTTCTCCACAGCCATGACACGCACACAGGGCAGCGGATCCGATCCGATTAAAACCGTAGGGGGCCATGACGACTCCGGTGCCGTCAACCAAGCAGGTCCCCCCCAAAGGTTATGACTCACCAACGAGGAGGCATAACAGCCGCGAGAGGCCACGTCGGCGGGGTTCAACTCGCCGGGTACGTGCCGCCAATTCAGATTCACTGACGAGTTTTGAATTTGCGAAACCCGATTCGCAACAAATGTTTCCAGCCTATGTACCGAGGTCTGGAGCCACGCCAAAACAATTTGGCTGTCAGTCCACGCATAAACGTTGCCTATGTTAATGTGCTTCCCGAGTGTATCACAAACATGATTCAATAACCGAGTAAGTAACGCAGCTCCCGAGAGCTCCAATTTGGGTATGGTTTGGCGGTTGCGTATAGGAGCCACCTTGCTCTTCACCGTGATTAGATGTAACGCTACTGAACCATCTGGCTGTATCGTCCGAAGATATACGACTGCCGCGAAACCCGATTCCGAGGCGTCACAGAAACCGTGAAGTGACGCATGATACTTCCCCGGTGGAAGTATTTTACGAGGTATAACAACCCTTCCGATAGTGGGTAACTGATCAATAAATGCGAGCCAGTCCGTTAAGAGTTCAGTAGGTAGGGTCTCATCCCACTTAAGCTCAGCCAACCATAACCGTTGTAGAAAACATTTAGCCCAAAATATTATAGGAGCGATCCACCCGTTAGGATCATAGATACGAGCAACCGTAGACAGGACTAGCCGCTTAGTCCATATCTTTTCCGTTATTGTTAAAACCCGAAAGGAAAAGATGTCAGGAACCGGTAAATACTGAACACCTAAAACCGATGTTGAACGAGGAGAGTCCGGATTCTCAAATAACAATGGATCTTGAACGTGATCCGCTGGTAGTCCTTCTAAGAGACGTGGACTGTTCGAAATCCATTTCCGTAGTTCATAGCCAGCCGTTGCCAATAACGCTATGAGCTCGTTACGTAAAATTAAAGCCTCCTGTTCCGAAGATCCACCCGTGATAACGTCATCGACAAAAATTTCCGACTCTAAGACGTCCGCCGCACGAGGGAATCGAACGCGTTCCCGTTGAGCGAGTTCCAACAAGCACCGCATAGCCATCCAGGGGCTAGATTTCAAACCGTACGTGTTTGTGTTCAGTTCGTAGACGCGTAATGGGTGAGACGGGTCCTCGCGCCAAAGAATCAGCTGATACCGTCTATCAGCCTCATCAATCACCGTTTGCCGGAACATCATGCGTATATCCGTCGCGAAGACCACCTGGTGTCTACGAAAGGCCGAAATAAGATCCGAAATATCTTTATGTAGTTTAGCACCCGAGTGCAGGATTTGGTTCAATGAAACACCGTTAGAGGAAGGGGCCGACCCGTCAAACACGACCCGTATCTTACCGCTATCCGATTTAAAAACCGCGTGATGTGGTATGAAATAGTGTTCTTCCGATGAGTAGTCCCTCCGTGCCAGGGACATGTGACCTAATTGTACATATTCCCGCATGAACTCAATGTATTTGTCGCGAAACTCTGTATCTCGCTTCATGCGACGTTCCATAGAAAGCAGGCGTTTCTCAGCAGTGAGGTAGGACTGCCCCAGCGGTTTGCGAATGCTCACAAAGGGCAACCGAGTAACGAAACGACCGTTCGGTAACCGATAAACATTTTCGATAAAATGGCGCTCGCATTCTTCGTCGAGCGGGTCCTTCCGTGAAACCGTGGGTACCTCTTCTGTCTCCCAAAAACGCTGTACTAAATCCGAAAGAGAAACGCCCGTAAAAACCGTATCAGAAACCGTATCATATGCTGGGCCCATAATCATATATCCGTAGTGCGATGGTATAGCAACCAAGCCATTATTATTTAAATTTATAGTGCGTCCGGTGCACAATAATTGACCAAGCACATCAGTACCAAGCAACAAATCAATTTTTCCAATATTTAAAAATTTTCTGTCAGCCAAAGACAGGTGAGAAGCCGAGTTCAAAATTTCCGAAGGTAATTCCACCTGTGGATGTTCTCCTAAAATATCATGCAACACTAGTGCTGTAACTGTAATAACAGGTTGAGAGACCGATTCTCCAACAATGTTAAAGGTACATTGACCATAAACATGTGACACGAGCACATCACCTATGCCACGAACCGAAATATTATTATTAAATATGTATAGGCCTAACCGTCTCGCCAAATTAACTGTTATCATGCAACCTTGCGAACCCGTGTCCGCTAGAGCCCGTGCTCTAACATAAAGACCGTTAATATCACAAATCCTTACCGCAACGGTAGGCAATAAAATAGTATTTAAAAAGGTTGCATTTGGCGAGGCGGCGGCGACTACCTATTCTTGAACGTCACTGTGAAATGAAGCATTCACCCGATTAAAAACCTGGGCTGCCGACAGCGCCAGAGGGTTATATGTAGGGGGTCTCGAGCGCCCCAATGGTGCCCGAGTCAGGTGCCAACTGGCATCCGGTGTCCGGTAACCAACCGGATGACCGAAAGATGGCGGCGTGTTCCTCAATCGCGGCCGTTCCGCGAGTGGTGGTGAGAAACCCCTCGCTCTCGCTGCATACGAAGCCGCAGACGCATACTGTTCCGCAGTGACGTCACGGGATTCGTCCGCTTGAATATGCCCTATGCCCGCTGCATAGGGTGCTTGTACCATAGGCCCGGTGCCTCCCCCACCCGTATGTGGAGATGCCTGTGAAGTAGGCCTAAAGCCACCCCCACCCGTATATGGAGGTGTCGCGCGCACGTCCACCCGTCGAGGCGACGCTCGTCCAGAATGAGGAGGTGAAGTCCGTACTTGTCCGCTTTGACCCCCTCCTGAAGGAGAACCAATCCGTCCCGCTGCAGGCCTAACTCCACCATTCCTATTCAGGCATAACATCCCGTGATGTTTGCCGTTACAATGAATACATGGCCGTGCCACTGCACAACTATTAACAAGATGATCCCCTAAACAAAAATAACATAACTTGTGATTTTGCACAAAACGCCTCCGCTGTTGAGGGGAACAATTTATAAAATGTTGGCATTTAGATATAAAATGGCCTATGATGCCACAAAAGGTGCAACCAACCCGCTTGGATTGCAACCTATTATTAATAGTATGGTCCGATGTAGCCATACCTACCCTAGTCCCCCGAGTGGGTGGCCTAATCCTACCCTGACTGAATACAGGTCTTCCCTGACTGGACACAGGCCTCCCAGATGGCCCTGAGGTAGCCGTTGCAGGAGGTGAGCCTACATTGTCAACAATCCGTGCTTCTTCCTCCAAGAAGGTCAAAAGGTCAATAAATTTAGGCAACGGGCTTGCCTCATCTCCGCTTCCATATTTTTGTTCAAATCTTAATTTTAAATCAGAGGGTAACTTATTCAATACAATATGGAGCAACAAGAATGACCACTCCGTTACTGGTAAATTTAATTTCTCCAAACAATTATAGGCCACCTTTAATGGATTTAAAAAATCATCCCTTATAAACATGATATTCCTTAAATAAGGCAAATTTAATATCTTTGCCACATGGGCATCCGCAATTAACCTAATATTTTGATATCTGCCCATCAATAGCGCCCTTGCAGTCTCATAATTGTTATCTGTTATGGTTAAATGTGAAATAACCTGGTGAGCGTCTCCCGATAGACAACTCAACAGATAACTTAATTTTTGTGAGAGTGATATATCCATCCGACAATGTACTAAAGAATCAAAAATGTTAATAAATGACATCCAAGTTTCATACCCACCAGAATACTTGGGCAAATTTAAATCCGGCAATCTAGTATAAATTGAGGCATTACTACTTGACTGACCCTTAACCGTGGGACTACTGGCCAGATCCAGTGTCCTTACCGCCTGAATAATGCTGTCATAATATTCTAAGCATTGCTTGTAGTCTGCCTGAGCTTGAATCAACCTTGCCTGCAAAGTTTCATTGTCTGGATTCATGTCAGCCCTATCATAACACATTTGTAAAGCTTGATCCAGGTCCGCCATGTATCTGTTCGCATTTGAAGCCCGCTCTTTCAAGGCCTCAACCCTGTCTGGTCTACTCACCAGAGAAAATGCGCTTACCAACCATTGCAATATGCGACGAATTTCGTTGTAACCGTCCGACATTTTAATAATTAAAGTAAATACAAAACAAACAGAAAAAAAAAACAATACCTAATATAACCCCAAATTAAATTGAATGTAAACCCGTTTGACACCGATGTCAAATATATTTGTTACGCATATAAGTACAAATCAAAAATTTACAAAATAACAGGTCCGTAACCGAAAAGTAAACCACGCTCTGCTACCAAAAAATGTTGCGTTTTCCCGAACGCCCGTTATTTGCTTATATTATTTAATTATATAATAATATTGCTTACCGGTCCGTAGTTCTGGCTTTGCTTAAACTGTGTTTTGTGTGTACTAATGTGCCCTACCGTATGTGGTTATAAATATATATCATATATTACAATACTTGTAGTATAAAAATAGGAGAACGCGTGGCCGACCACTTTTCCAATCCAATCCCGTCTTCAAGACAATATGCAAATATTAGTCCAATGGTATATTTAAATACACTATGATACACTTCCAAATGTAAATGTAAATGATCAATTATTAATCCGCCGTAAATATAACTCAATAAAAATGCCGTGAAAAAATCCGAAGTGACAGTCAAGTACCGAAACCGTAATGTCAAAATCTTTTTTTTTATTACTTTTTTAAATTTCCTTTTCCGCGGTCCGAAACTCATAAGTCCTAAACAACTGGTTATCTTTGAGGACGTAGTAGTCTTTAATGTACTTTAAACCTCAGCGTCAGTTTTTAGCAAAAGTATATCTCTAATTCTGGACAATTCAGAGTTTCCTAACTGTAAGGCTTCAGAGCCAATCACCATTGCTAATGGACATTACTGTGGGATATTGTTGCAATGCATCGGCAGTTTCACTATCTTGAATGGCATTACGTGACAAAGCATCCACATGGTACATTTTAGAACCAGCTCTATATTCTATTGTACAGTGAAATTCTTGCATTAGCAGCCACCATCGTGTAACTCGCGGTATTATGTCGCGTTTAACAAAAGTACTGCGTAATGCACTACAATCCGTTATTACCTTAAAATTCTGTCCAAGAAGATACACGCGAAACTTTTTGAGAGAACAGATCACCGCCAGGGTTTCTAATTCGTAAGCGTGAAAGTGCTTTTCCTCGGGCGTTGTCTGTCGACTATAGAAAGCGATAGGGCGAAATGTGGCGTCGGTATAGGGCTTCTGGAGTAGAATTCCACCGATGCCTATTTTACTGGCATCAGTGTGAAGTTCTGTCTCCGCATTAGGATCATATATAGCCAATATGGGTCTATGTACTAACCTGTCCTTGAGCTCTTGGAATGCTTTCTCTTGTTCGTCCATCCAGCACCACTGCACATCCTTCTTCAACAACTTGTTGAGAGGATGAGACACTTGTGCAAAATTTCTAATAAACTTGCGGAAATATCCGACAAGACCCAGAAACTGTCGCAATGCGTGCTGGTTGGGCGGACGCGGGAAATTAATGACACAAGTGATTTTCTTGCCACCTGGCCTTATGCCAGCGGCGCTAACTTCATAGCCCAGGTAGTCTACTTTAGTAGTCAAAAATTCACACTTCGATAAGTTTAGGGTCAAATTTGCTTTGTCTAGGAGTTTCAAAACATTTTCAAAACGGCTCAAACATTGTTCCTTATTCTTTCCGTATATTAACAAATCATCTATATAAACAGTGGCTTCTGAATATCGTGCTGATCCTAAAACTTTGTGCATCATCCGCTGGAATACGGCAGGTGAATTAGCAAGGCCGAATGGCATACGATTAAACTCGTACTGTCCATCCGGCGTTACAAAAGCTGTTAAATGTTTGGATGCTTCCGATATAGGTACATGGTAGTAACCAGACGCCAAATCGAGTGTGATAAAGTACGCCTGTCCAGACAAGCGAGCAATCTCGTCCTCAATCACTGGCATCGGGTGTCGTTCCTTAGCGGTTAGTAAATTTAGAAGCCGATAGTCAACACACATTCGGAACTTGCCGTCATTCTTCCTCACTAAAATTATCGGACTCGCATATTCAGACACCGATTCCCTGATGATTCGGCATCCAGCATTTCGCCTACCATGGTGCGAACTTGCTCACGTTCCTTATGCGATAAACGATAAGGGCGATACACGACTGGCTTTTTAGTGTCCAGCTCGATTGACATTTCAGTCACGTTCGTACACCCTAATTCCTTTAATGAAGAAGCAAAACAGTGTTTATATTTACGTAAAATATCTAATATTTTTGCCTATCATGTTCATCCGCGCTATCACCCATACGAACCATCCTGTTATCGATCTCTCGAAGATCGGACGCGGTAACGTTCGAGCCTGGAGAAACGATACGGTTTACTATTCGTTATATGTGTACCCCGACATAATGTGACACCCATACTCAATAGAAGCCTGTAGGAGATAGGGGCGACACTGATTTTTACCATACCACTATTCACTGAGTAAACGCCGCCATAGGTTATGTACTGATTTACAGTACTGCCTATAACCTTGCAACTTATTATTATATTACCATTTATTTTTGGCTCAGTTATACAGTTTATAGTGGCTGGCCCACATAAATTGATAAAGAAGGTTACTATAACTTTAATATTTTGGACGTCCTTTAATTGGGAACCGTAGAAAGGTAATTCGTTGTCAACACTATGGAATTCCAAATACTCAGAAGTCTTATATACGATCACGCTCGTTGCAGTTGTAGCAAAATAAGCCAGGATTGATTGTAACAGTGTGAGGCTTCTTAGAATCTGTATTATTACCATTATATGATCTAGAATTGTGTACAAACCTATTCTTATAACTAGTAGTGCGATCAAGATTAGGGGCGGCTTGTGCTATATCTTTGTTACTAACGAGAAATTGTAACAGTTGGTCAGGGTGCGTACAACGCAGTGCCAGGGCACTGGTTTTTAATGTTCTATCGCTCAAACCATGAATAACGCAATCGACCGCTCGCTTTCCAATTACGTCACACCGGTTTAATAATGCCATCTTCTCATAAAAATAAACTTCGATCGGCTCGTTAAACTTACTTCTACGTTTTAGCATGTCCTCCAGGGTTTGGCCAAAGTTCTGTTCACATGGAAAAGCTGTCATCAGCTTCTCCTGCCATTCCGACCAGTTAAATAAGATAGAGTTCAAGCCCTCATACCAGGTTTTGGCCAATCCTTGGAGTTTTTGCATGGCAAAATGTACAATAGTTTTATCATCCCATCCGTAAACGGCTGCACATTCATTTACTTTCCGTAACCAAATGTCAATTCGTTGATTTTTAGATGATGGGTCGAAATCGAGTAGTATGTTTTTGTGGTTTAAATTATTTGATCCTTGTGCAGCCGTTGATGGCTGAGATGGTTTCATAGAAGTTATAATATCAATTATGTCTCTCGCAGAAAATACTGGACTAGCCGACCGCCTAACAGAACGGAGAACTGGTTCCTCGTTATTATGATCGGGGTGGCGCCGCTGACCACTTTCTTTATCCTTTGTAGAAGGTTGTTGTTTGTGCGAATCTCGTGGAGCTGCACGTACACTGTGTCGTGAACGGTCACGGGGTTCCGCGTAAGAGCTTAAGCGACTTCGCTGTTGATTAATTTCCTGCTCTAACCGTTTAACTCTCTCGCGTTCTCGTTCTAACTCACGCTCCTTATCCTGGATACTCCGACTGCGCTGACTGCGACGAGTAGAGCTGCGGCTCCGGTAACGCGGACGACTGCGGCGGTAGCCCTTCGCCTCACCGCGTAGCCGAATCCGACTTCGTCTGCCTTCGTCGCGTCCGCTGCGTCGCGATGTAGCACGCTCAGGCGTTTGCAGATGACGGTTTACCCAGTTCTCGCTTTGCTCCATTATCTATGACTCACAAACCACGTATGGTTAGTAATAGTTCGGAAAATAAGCAGTAGTAAGTGAGTGATAGGTAAAATGGAAATCGTGAAATATCTCAGAAACTATGCATCGGAGTGCAAAATAAATGAAAATTTCAGCCCCCTTTTAAATACCCCACACTGGTTTCAATCTAACTAATTTTGACCTCTAATGTGACCTTGACCTTCTAAGAGAGAAGAGAAGGAAAAAATGAAGGTCGAAATAAATCGCAATAAATCGCTCGAGAAATATATCATAAAACACTACCAGCAAGGCAATGTCTTGGATTACTATGTACTTATATACCTGCCATATATATCTGCTTATATATTATAGTTTTAATAATCACGAAAAGTATTGATATGCGTAGGTGGGCGTTTTTCAAAAAAAATGTACATACACATAAAGTCAGTGTCCTACTACTTTGGCGATCGATAAACGTTTATTTTGTTGGCTTTTATGACTAAACTTCATTTTAACTAATTGATTAACAAAAAGTTACTTTATGGACAAAAAATAACGAATGAAGATTTAAAAATTCTAAATAAATTCAAAATAAACAATCTTACAGGTCACTTTTTGGAATGTCCTACACCCACCTCTATTAGATAAGACTCGAAAGTTTCGATTTTTCCTATTATCCCAGTATTTATTTCTACTTGTACTAATAGAATATGATCTTATTTTTGAATTGAAACGTTAATGTAGATCAGTTATGGTGCAAAAAGTTTAAATATACCAGATTTTATGTTGTCTGGTGAAATAGTGTATGGCGGAATTTCCCCCTACGTCACCGCATTATTGACTTCTTCTAAAAAAATATTACCAATCCAGTACGTTTTTTTTTCAAAGATAGCAACATTATTACGCACATGGTGGCGGCCATGTTTAATTTCAGACAGCCATTTTGCCAAGAAATCGTAACAGAAGTGGTCGCTTTCGTCTGTGCTAAAAAGTACTCCATCAACGATTCCAATTTTTCCAGGTAAGTTAAGCATATCTTTTTGACTTTATTGTGTATTACGTTTGTTTATTTATTATTAAATAAAATGTTTAGTTAAAATGAACGTAAGTTTCATATTTTAAGTGTAAAATACGTTTTCAAAAATATTGACCTGGTTACGTTACTTCCATTACGCTACAGTCTCATGAATGGAACATAAAAGTGACGTAATGGAATTCTAAAGGTCGTTTACCAGACCAACAGTAATTGTCGAGTATTAATCGAGTAAATTGTTTTATTTCCAAGCATTTATTTTCATCTGTTCTTATCTATTTACATCAGTTCGCGTCCTTTTTACGATAGATTTTTTTTATTGGTCTTTGAAAATCATCGAAAATAATTAAACTAACATGAATTTACCCTAATTCCAAATTTTTTATAATAAAATATCATAATATTCAATCAGGATAGACCCAAGTGGAGACGCATAATATAGGCCAAGACTCAACTTGGGTAGCTGCGCCAACTTAGTTAATATTCAATCAATAAATCTACCTAAATCTAAGAATTTTAATTCTTGCTTTAAAACCTAGATAATGACTTGAGTGTTTATTAATAAGATACCTTATTGAACAAAAAATAGAAAATAAGAGAAAATACTCTTTTTTACCAATGCTCACTTATAAAACAAAAGAGTAGGTAGATACTAAGTATGGATTGATGTTTAAGTACTAATATTTAAAACTATTAAATTATGACTATGGAGTGGACTATTAATAACTATGAAATCAACTCGGAAATCCAGGTAAACTCTGCAGTTAAATACAATTTTAATTAAGGAAAGATGTAGTATAAAATGGATCAGATTATGTTTTTCAGGGTTTCAGATCTATAGTAAAAGTTGTGAAAAATATCAAATCTTTATTATCCTTTCAGCTTAGTAATATTAACTTATTTTAGGCGAAACTTGTATATTTGCAGGTACTTATTTATGCCCATTCCTAGAAATTGAATTATTTATTATTTTTTTTATATTAATTATATATTTAAAAATATTATATTATATATTTTAGGTCCAAATATGCCGTTAACAGCTGCAGAGAAATCCAAAAGGTATCGAGACAAAATAAAAAACGATCCAGAAAAATATGAAACTTTTAAGAAAAAAGAATTGCAAAGACAAAACATATAAAAAAAAACATTAAAGAGCTAACCAAAAAAGAGAAAAAAGAAAAAAGAAGACGTTGGAGGGAACAAAAACTATCGCTTTATCCCTTTCATTGTACCTAGTGCATATGAAAGAGACATAGCAATAGTTTGGATAGTGAGGATAGTATTTAAGGTAAGGCCTTAAATACATCATTACAATAATATTGTAAAACGTTAAAAATTCTCGATGTGGTTGTTGTAAGGTGAAAGAAAAAAATAATATTCACCTATTTATTGTGATTTTTGTGAGTGGCTTATAGGTTCAATTGACTTTACATAATCTTTAAGTTTCTTGTTTTTTATCATTGGCGTGTCAACACTGCCTTAGAGTTCCTAAACGTTACCGATTATTCCCTTTTACGTCACTGTCCTTCTAATATTGTGATTTATTAGCTAAGATTAATAAATATAAGTCAAAGAAATTTTATTTTGTTTTTATATATTATAGTTAACGATTAGTTTTAAATTTGTTATAATTAAACATTCCAAAAAACGTACTTATATTCATCTTTCTAGAACAAATAATTTGTAGTACAAAGTATCCAAAAGTAGCGTAAAAGACTGATTTTGTTTAAAAACTTAATATTTAAATTACCTAAGTGGAGTTATTTTTATTTTTTAAAGACTGATTGTGTTTTGATTTCATAAATAAAGATTTGAAGTAATAAATTTCTTTTTATTTTAATTAAACGTTTATGAAATTAGTGACGTAAAAGAACTTCATAAGTACAGAATTAAAATTCAATTACAATTATTTGCAAAGTCTATTAATATATTATTAGAAATACTTATTTTTATGTAGTTCATAAATAATTAAATAAATTTACATATATTTTTAAACTAAATTTAAGATCTTACTAAAGTGGAAGTCCTATTACGTCACCGACACTTTTTTGAAAAACGCCCAGGTATTTATTATTTTATCATACAACGAAGAAGGAAGAGACAAAAAAAATGGAAGTGTAAAATAAAATAAATGTGGGTATTTGAAAACTGCTATTTCAGGGAAACTAATAGGTTCTTAACCATTTTTAGGTTCACAAAATTACTTTGTTGTACTGTACAACCCACGTGTCATGCTAATCCATTTTTATAACATTCTACCGTACGTTTTCAAATTCAATAAAATAATTTCACTTGAAATTGGCTTAATGCGTAATTATCTTGAAGCCATAAGGAGATGAATAAGAATTATTAAGATTGACCACGAGAGTATAACTTATCTTTGTTATAGCTATTATCAGTGCACACGGAATGACGGTGCCTGCTGCGTATTATTTAATTTCATTCTATAAATTGACATCTCTGAAAATCTATTATAGTTATAATTCCATCTATCTGAATACAATTCAATATTAGTGACAATTTGCATGCCCCAAGAATAGGGTATAATGCTGACGGAACTATTATATGTACACCAAAACCTGAACAATGTAACGCAACATTAAACAAATAAAGTTATTTCATCTTCATAGATAAAATAATGTGAGCATGTACTTACCACTTCTGATTTGTAGTAAAACTCCGTTATCTGAATTAATACTCGTTTATTCCTTTAACTTAATTGTATTTCGCACAACAGACTTAACACTTACTACACTTCCTAGAGCACGACCACTCAGCTCCGCTGCCCGATGTCGAATGCCCTTCCTCGCCACTCATTACTAACTCACGGTTCGTATTCTTCAGTGTTGCCAGTTTGAATAAACAATTTTAAGTACAAATAATGAACCTTACACATCCATACTAATATAATAAATGGGAAAGTAACTCTGTCTGTCTGTCTGTCTGTTCCGCTTTCACGCCAAAACTACTGAACCGATTTAAATGAAATTTGGTACACAGATAGTCTAGAACCTGAGAAAGGACATAGGCTACTTTTTTATTCAAAAAAGGTTGTAAAAGGTTGAAAGCAGAGATAATAGGTTGTATAGAAATATTGTTAAAACTACTGAACTGATTTAAATGAAACTAGGTACACAGATAGTTTAAAACTCGAGAAAGGACATAAGCTACTTTTTTATACAAAATAGGTTGTAAAGGGTTGTAAAAGATTGAAAGAAGGGATGCTAGGTTGCATGGAAATATTGTTAAAACTACTGAACCGATTTAAATTAAATTTGGTACACAGATAGACTAGAGGCTGAGACAGGACAGAGGCTACCTTTTAAAGCAGAAAAGGGCTGTAAAGGGTTGAAAGGAGGGGGTGAAAGGTTGTATGGCAGTATTGTAAAAACCACTGAACCGATTTAAATAAAATTTTATACACATATAGACTAGAGCCTGAGAAAGGATAGACACTACATTTTAAAGCAGAAAAGGGTTGAAAGGAGGGTTGAAAGGTTGTATGGTAGTATTGTTAAAACCACTGAACCGATTTAAATGAAATTTTATGCACAGAAGTCTAGAGCCTGAGAAAGTACAGAAACTACTTTTGAATGCAGAAATAGGTTGTAAAGGGTTGAAAGGAGGGATGAAAGGTTTGGTGTAAAACTATATGTACCTATCCCCCGATTTTTTATCATTCTTTTTTTTTTATTTGCGTCCTTATATAATGATGCAATTTAAAGACGTATTATTATATAACGTCAAAAATGTAAGTAGGTATTTAATGCTTATGTGATTGACTTAGGTATTAATTAGAGTTATTTTGATGTATGTAACACAATAATGTAACACAAAATATGCATCACGCCGCACACAGCGCTGCGCCGTCTCACAGGGGGGGGAGGCGGCGCGGCGTGTGCCGAGCAAGATACGGCGGGCACCGCGCCGACTTTTACCGACGGGAAACACATATCCTTCCTGTGGGAAATTCGAATATAACGCGGGCGAAGCCGCGGGCGGAAAGCTAGTAAATATATAGAAAGCATTATATACATTAAGATTATTCAATCAAAAGTAATGTTACAATAGATGTAGGGCGAGGAATTTTCAAGGATATTATTAAATCTATATATATAAAAGAAAGTCGTGTTAGTTACACCACTTATAACTCTAGAACGGCAGAACAGATTGGCTGAAAATTGGTAGGGAGGTAGCTTAGAGCCAGGAGACGGACATAGGATATCCCGTTCGACAGCGTTCCTGTGTGACTTGACATGAAACGTCAGTCACTATAAAACGTGGTATTACAAAAAAGAATCAGACTTGGAATAACAAAACGCAAATGACAGCTATGTAATTGACGTAAAATGACAGCTATGTAATGACGTATGGATGACAATTTGATATTTGTAAGAAATCAATATTAAAACTATTTCTATTAAATAAATAATTAACAAGTGGATTGAAGTGAAGTGAAGTTTAATTAATAATGCGCGCGCGACCAAGACGATCGAATCTTTCCCGACAAAGCCGTTTTCAACAGAAAAGCGGAAAAATCTTTTTTTACATACAGCGATACAACATGACATTTGAGACATTGACAGGACAACGTCTGTCGGGTCAGCTAGTTGGTTATAAAGAAAGTATCGTTATGTGGACAAGCAGTGTCAAATTATTAAAAAGTAGTTCTATTTTTGTAGTAATGGTTTCCCATGTTGGGTAGGCAAAGGGATACTAGGGCATACAGCTATGTATTTTTATCAATGAAATATGGATGATATGTACTTAAATGAACACTTCGGAGATTATTGGCCGTCTGTTTTTTTTTAATTAAGAAGATAAAGGGAACCAAGATCATACAAAGATATCTTTAATAATTGCCAAACCTCTTCTTGGGATAATATGTCACTTTCACTCCTCGGGTAACAATATACTTTAATGCAAATTATTTGGTTATATATAAATTAAATACGAGAAATAAAAAATAAACGTGCCGTTCCAACGTATATGCTGCAAATCTACAGGCTCTTTTGCAAAGCAATGCTTGGCATTTTACAACTAAGTTCTAGAAAGCGTTACGGATTTGCCATTTCAAATTGCCTGATTTGAATCCGTTGTCAAAAACACTTTTATAAAAAACGGTTATAATATACTGATAAGGATTACTTAAATAATAACAATGCTTGGTTTTAACTTAAATTATTCAATAGTTACGTTGCCAAATTTTTTTACTATAGTAAATTTATCTACTTAATTATAAAGAGAAAAGATTTGTATATTTGTGTGTAACGAATAAACTCAAAAAGTACTGGACCGATTTTAATAATTCTTTTTTCATTAGAAAGCTACATTATCACTGAGTAACATAGGCTATATTTAGTACTAGATTACTAAAGAAATCTTTAGAAATTCTTATTAAAACTTGCCGAAGGAGTAAAAAAATTAGCCATAAAATGTCTTTCATCGCATACGCTGCGAAGAGTATTAATGATAGGACAAAAAAATGTTCGACAATATTATAGAATATATCAATATCTACAAAAACACAGATAAATTTAGAGGTTCGTAATGTGATATTGTAAATAAGCACGTTTTTTGCGCTTACATTGCAAACGATTATACAGAGTGTCCCAAGAAATAGTGTCAAGCGTAAGTCCAGAGTTAGAGCACCTCTTGGAGTACAAGTAGCCCTATTAAGTCCTTCTTTTTTTAAATGATTATGAAAGCAGAGAGTCTAGAGAAGTTTTTACACATACTTAGAAACCATGAATTCGCCTGTTTAGATTTTTAATTTAAAGATGAATTTTTAAGTAATTATTCACTAACATTCAAATTTGACTTTACACTACTGTTTTCTAAATTTCCACTAAAGTTACGAAGCTGATTATTTTGGACATAAAGAAGCACTAAAGGTGATTCAGTAGCAAAAAGAAAAACATTAAAATATGTTCTACTTTTTTTATTTAAAAATTTTAAGTTATTTGGATGAAAATTTTGAAAAAGTCAGAAATAAAATTATTACTCGAAAACTACGAATAATCGCGGAACATACATGATGTTTCGGGACGGGTGATTCGGGTACTCCAACAGGTGCTCTAACTCTGGACTTACGCTCTATTTCTTGGGACACCCTGTATACAACGTTCACAGTTTTTCTGTAGTGTATTTAGGTACCAGCATTGCACTCTTGCGAAGCCGGAGCGGGTCGTTTTGTATAAACAAGCACCGAGTTGAAACTGAGTTTAGTCGGTAGGTCATACTAGTCGGACTGCTCCAGCTGGTATAGAGGCCGACATAGTCACCGTAGCATTTGCCGCTGCGGTGGTATGCCGTATTTCATGCTCCTTGTGAGGACTCCCAGCCTCTCTAATGAGAGATTTTTTTTTGACGTGAATACGTCTTTAAAATTGCATCCATAGGGACGCAAATCAAAAAATCGAATGATAACAAAATCGGGGGATACAGTTTAGTGTTGTAGCTACATATCTATCATCCCCATCCAAATTCCAATTACACCACTGGATAGCTAAAGGATCAAAGAATTTATTACGCCCAGTAAAGACTGTAACACATCGCGCGCGGTGGAGGGGGAGCCCCGCCAATTTGAAGGCCATTTTGCTGCGTACTATTACCCGTTACGAGACGTATTCACGTACAACAAACGGCCGTGTCCATAACACAGCCACACCCCCTTTTTTATTGCCGTACGTGGCAGACGAGCAGCAGCACACCTGATGTGAAGCGTTAACCGCTGCTCATGGACTTAAGCAATTCCAGGAGTGGAAACAGCTAAGCCGCTGCCTACCGTGATGAGAATACTCTCTTTAAGCCTCGTTTGAAGAGGGACATGTCATAGCGCGGGGAAACACCGCAACAGGAAGATCATTCCACAGCTTACATGTCCGTGGAAGAAATGATCGCTGGAAACGCACCCGTACTAGACGGGAACGGATCCAGTTAGAAAGGGTGAAGTCTATTGCGGCGTCAGTGGTACGGTGATAGAATGGTGCCGCTGGTACCAAGTCAAACAAATCCTCGGAGCACTCCCCGTTGAAGAGCCGATAGAACACACAAAGAGCTCCAAAGTCCCTCCGCTGCTCCAGCGACTCCAATTTATCCGTGAGGTTGGGATCATCGACGATTTTCACAGCCCGTCTCTGAAGGGGGTCAAGTGGGTCGAGCTGGTATTTGGAGCGCCTGCCCAGAGATCCGAGCAGCACTCCACGTGTGATTGTGTTTTTTCGGATTGTGATTAAATAAAAACAAATCGTTTGCAAACGAATGTAAACTCATGGTAGCTACAGCGATGACGCAAACTATGCACTACAACTGGTAAATAAATAAACTTGTTTGTAGACAGGGCGCAAATAGAACCATCGATGTGAGAACTTGACCGTGCATTAATATTGTAAATGATTATAAGCGACGCTTGGCCGCGCGCCAGCTTGGCGGCGAGTTCCAGAAAAGATTACGATTTATCGTACATATCATAGGTGTGTAATGTTTGGTTTCGATTCAAATTTAGATATTGGATATTATAGTTTTATTTCATAACATTACAAAAAACTTTAACGTCGTCTCTGTGTCTGACTGCACGCTATTCGTATGTACAGGCGTAGAGTGGAGTTATACAGTTTTTTAACACCTTTGCTCGTAAAGCTGATGTAATTCCACCGGTTTTAAATATGTAAAGCGTTGTTACCAAAGCAAATAGTTAAGTTATAGTCCATACAAATTCCATAACAGTATTATTTGCCATTTTGCGCGCTGTTACAATTCAAATTTCGAACTAATCGCCGCGCGGCGCCAGTCAGTAGAAAAATGGCGGGAAAGCAACAGTGTGCATTCACAGATTGAGTTTATTTAAATGTTTTTTTCTGTTTCCTCGCCAAAGTGTTAAAAAAACGTCGTACGATATACGTGCGTATTGGTTATGATTAGAGATCGGATAATCGGATACATATTTACCTAAAGTTAGTTTAAGACAAAGTATAGAAACGGCTTTTTATTGTTTTATTAAAGTAAAAAAAAATTGTTAAATTATTTAATTGATTATTGTTTTAGTCAAACTAGCTCACTATTTTCGTATAACACTCTTCATGTAATAATACGTACATTCATAAATGGCACGGGGAACTGAAACTAAACTTCACTTCACCGGAGTCTCGGTCTTTTGAAAATAAATACCACGTGCTAATTTAGTAATTTTCAAACAATATCACTACGTTAAATTTGCAGTCCCGTATTTTCCCGGGATTTTTATTTGACAAAATGTATTTTAAAAAGCCGCTTCCATAATTTGTGAGCCAAAAATTAACTTTAGGTAAATATGCATCCGATTTTCCGATCTCTAGTTATAACATGCTCGGCTCAATTACTGAAATTTTGCCTCGCATGTTGTAACCATCATAACGCACTAATATTGTAATGTACTATTTGCTGGGTGTGGCAAAAGATGCGTTTAGAAAAGAACAGCTTTGAGGGGAATGACTGGAATGACGATGAAAGACAAATTACGAGATAGTGTGCTAATGGGAATGTAAATGCAGTGACAAAACTGGAGAAGGAAATGATTGGATGGTTCGGACACGTAGAAAGGAAGGACGAAAATTAATCATCATTTTTTAACATTAAAAAATGAACAGTTTCATGTTTATTATAGGAACTGTATGAACAAATGATTCCCAAAGTGGCCTATATCGACCTGCAATAGTGAGTGAAATATCGATTGCAAGATTGCAGGACATACATCGATGTGAAGTTAATTAAATAATAATATATACTCTTTATTGAACACAAACATTATAAAATTATTAGGAGGTACAAATTTATTTGGTCCAAAGGCGGACTTATCTCTCAAGAGAGATTTCTTCCAACCAACCCTAGATGGTTATGTGAAATATTTTAAAGAACAATTTGCGGGGACAGTATTTATATATAATTGTTTTTAAATTAATATACATACAAACATATTCCCATGCCTCTTTCCTGTGGGCCGCGCCATTTTGTACAATAGGGAATTAATCTCTTTTTTGAAAAGAATCTTAATTTGATCCTTGCGTGTCAGTAAACCATATACAAAAATATAAAAATTTTATACACTCGTTAAGTACTATAAAAATTGCATTAAAATTTAATATTTTCAAATGTCGCGCGTAATTAGACGAAGGCGCCGCACGAGTTGTTACTCTGTAGCGATGACGTCAATACGGCATGTAAATAATAAACAAAGCTCTGTGTTTGACGCTATGTATTATTATATTCATAATTTAAAATGAGTTATTATCTTTATATATAAACAACTAATAAAGGAATAATAATAAAAGAGTAATACTGACATCGATGTTTTAATACTCCGTAACTCGGCAGAACAAAAGTCGGGATTTGCAGCAAAGAATTTTCCGACCATTAATGCATTTATTTTTGGTAAATTCGTACTATCTCCTTTTACAAAACTGCTTTCCATAGTGTGATTCACGTGCGATTTCAATTTAACTTACGTATTTATAACGTTCTCTTACATTAAAAAAGCAACCTACAAACTTCTTTTTTTATTGTTTTGCGGCTTTATACGTACTATGATTCATAATGACATTGACACGCATAAGTTTACAGTACCTTACGACGTCACGACCTGGCGACCTATGTTTCGCTCTTGTTTCACGTATAGATTAAAAAAATGAATACTTTAAAACTAACTTTTATATTATTTTTGTTATTTTATGTACTTAAACATGATGGTTCCGACTATTTAATGCATAAGCTATCATAGTTATATGCTTTTAGATCTTTTCTAATATAGAGGGAAGTACCCTATTGATAATAAAACTATTTATAACATTCACTTTGATTCCTGCCATTACTGTTCTTTCCATGTCAGACTCTTGTAAACAAAGATCCCAGATACAAAAACTCTTTCACCTGCTTTAAGCGTTCGTTTCCAATCATAACCTCACATTTGACATCTTTTTATTTCTTTCATTTACTTGCAACTGTTCATAATTTTGGTTGCAGATAAGTGATGGGCCGGCCATGGTGTTTGCGGACGAGTTTAGGCAAACCCTGGAGAGGTACATCTTTGGGATTTGCCCGCAGACTTTCAGGGTAATTATTAAGATAATATTTACAATTTCATAAACAATATTAGTGTAATAACTTAATAACACAAGAATCTTTACTGATATAACAAATATGTAAGTGCATTAACTTTTTGCTTTATACTTGATCCAGATGCAGTTCATGAAGAGCAAGAATAGCACCGTCTCAACGCCAGCCTGTGACCTTGATCCGGAACATCATGACTTAGCAGCGAGGTACGTTAAAAATAGATTCCGTTTACTCTAGCACAGGAAAGACCACGACACGTTCTCGTGGAATGCAGAAGCGTGGTCGATTAATGGGTAAAACTCTTCCGCTCTCTAGCATCCCTAACGGAAGCATACAGAAGCCTCAAGAGGTTGTAGGCGTTTTTAGAGGACTTAAGATTTTATTTTATTTATTTAAGAGACAAAATATACATAAACGCAATGTCCATGGACACTATAATACTTAAAGCTATGCTAAGTGCTATCTTAATGTCGCTATGGCGTGCATTAATTGTAAGCGAAAAGGAACACAAAACAAAATAGGTATAAGTTCACACTGACGACCTCCATAGTCGAGTGGATGGTACGCCGGTTTCAAGGTGTCGCCATCTCTGAGGTCCCGGGTTCGAATCCCGGTGGGGGCAGATGTTTGTGTGATGAATGCCAGCATTTGTACCTTAGTCATGGTTGTTGATATATATTTGTATAAAAAAATATTATATATGTATAATATATGTATATCTATCCGTTGCCCTAGATCCCATAACACAAGCCTTATAGAGCTTAGTTTGGGCTAGGCTAATTGGTGTAAGTGTAACAAATATATATATATATACATTTGGAAACGTAACTTAAGTAATCCTTAGTATATAATAACAATTTTTCATATGAATATTTTTGACAATGATTTAAATTTACGAGAAAGAAATCGGTAACACTTTGTGGAAATTAACAACATATCCAAAAGTGGTCTGATTCCGCCGAAAACCACGATTTTCTAATTCAGACTTCAGAGTCCCCTAGCGAGAAAATAAGTCGTTAACTTTTTTTGCGACCATTACATTTTTTGATCAGCTCGATCGACAATATATCTAAAATTTTGACCTGGGTCCCGAAAACCACTTTGCCATTTAAACAGTATCGTCTACTTTATGATATTAGCAGATACACAAATTGAGACAGTCCAAACTTTTAACATGCTCGGGCTACATATCGATACAAATATTAATTGGAAAAGCCACATAGAACATATCAAGACTAAACTTTCTAAATTCATTTATGCTTTATATGAAATCAAGACCAGTACAAAAACAAAGACAGCACTAACATCTTATTATGCATATGCATATTCCTGGCTCAAATACGGTATTATGCTATGGGGCAACAGCGTCAATGCCAATCACCTATTTATACTACAAAAGAAATGCATAAGAATAATATACCAAATAGACAATACCGAAAGCTGTAGACCGTACTTTATAAAATACAAAATAATGACATTATCAGCAATATACATACACGAATTAGTTACATTTGTCCATAAAAATATTAATTTAATTAGAAAATTAAAAGACACGCATAACGTAAACACAAGACATAAAAATCGACTATATTTACCTATTTCTAGAATAAAAATGCTAAGTACCAGTCCATACTACATGGCTATAAAACTTTACAATAAATTACCTACTAAGATTAAAAACGAACAGAAATTCTCAATTTTTAATAAAAACCTAAAAAAATATCTAATAAGTAAATGTTTCTATAGCATAGAAGAATACCTAAAGAATACTGACTGTGCATGATCCTAAATAAACGATTTACAGAAACAAAAATAATAACAAAGTAAGTTATACATATCACACTTAAATAATAAATTGCTGAAAACTTGGAATTGTAGGTCATGAATATGGCGCTCTGTAGATACTTATTAAGTAGGTACTTTTAATCAATATTATTATCAATCATTTTAAATTTCTCAATATGCAGTGCCCTTGCAGGGTGTACCCATCTTATGTAACCGTGACAAGCATGATTAATCAATCAATACATAGTATAAAACAAAGTCGCTTTCGCTGTATGTCCGTATGTATGCTTAGATCTTTAAAACTACGCAACGGATTTTGACGCGGTTTTTTTTAATAGATAGAGTGATTCTTAAGGAAGGTTTGTATGTATAATAAATGCATAATATAGTAGAGAAACACTGATAAATTTAAAGGTTTCTAATGTGAGGTCGTAAATAAGCACGTTTTTTTGCGCTTATATTGCAAACGCTGGCTGAACCCTACGAGATAGACCAAAATAATGTACTACAGTATTGTACAACTTACAAAATCACAAAAAAGTCCGCGATGGTATATGTCTATCTCTTAGGGATAACCCACCATAACCATTTTTTCACTGCACCCGTGCGAAGCCGGGGCGGGTCGCTAGTAAATAAATAAATAAATGTCTAATGACTGAATGGTAGAACGGTATCGGCTTTTACTAATAGCGTTCTCCCTCTCAGGGTAGGGGACGACGCGACGCAGCCCTTAGTAGTGCATACGCTCTAACTGGCGAACCGTTTAAACTTTAAGTCTGCAGAAGCTACTTACTGCCCCCTGCTGGACGGCAGCGCAGATGCGCAGTAACGTTAAAGTTTGCGAGCGATCGCGTTGGAAAGGTCTGCGTGCGTGTTTTTAGGGCAGTAGTACAAGGGGCGGTGAGGGCAAATAGTTTGTGTCTCACTTCAAGGGGTTGGGATGTTTAGTAGCGGCTTTGAAGAAGCACTCTGACCATGATTCGAAATGCTGTTGGATAATCGGCAGCGCAGCTACCGTAATAAGGAACGCTATTAACTTTTAGTAAGAATGTATTTTGGATTATTTCAAGTTTGCGGGTGTTGAATATTTTTCCAAATAAACTGTAAGTTTTATAGCAGAATTTAACTTTGCAGGCTGGCAACACTGTCAATAAGAGCGCATACAGCGACGCGCACCGAATGCTCGCGGCTCGGCGTTGCGCTGGCGAACATGCTCGGTGAACTTGCTCGCACTGCCAACAGAGCGGCTATGACGGCTGGTAAGTATTTTATTGAAGTAATTACTTGTTAAAACACTGCTTCCAGTGATAACGTGATTTTTAATCTGTTGTGGCGAAGTAACATAACAGTTTCAAGTAATGCTGAAGGAAACAATTGTTAAATATAGTTTATAGGAGCATACTATAGTAGATACCTATAGGCCTATGATCAGGGCTCTGCGGTGCTTGGCTACCGTATTGCTTATGTTGGCAACATTGTTGTGTCAAGCTATTATATTTGTTATGTTGGCATACATTGTTATGCATTGTTGCGTCATCATAATGCGACTGTGACATCTCAACATTATCAAGCTGTTATATTTGTTATGTTGGCAACCGCTTACGTCATTATAGTGCGACTGGCACATCTCAATATTGTCAGGCTGTTATATTTGTTATGTTGGCAACATTGTTGCGTCATTATAATGCGACTGTGACATCTCAACATTGTCAAGCTGTTATATTTGCTATGTTGGCAACATTGTTACGTCATTATAGTGCGACTGTGACATCTCAATAAAGTCAGGCTGTTATATTTTTCAAATGCGACCCAAAATTATATAAGTGATATTTTTAATATCATAATGTTAGTTCTTTTCTACGCCACGTTAATACAAGCTACCCGAAATATGAATCCTGCGCAGACGCAGTCGGCAGCTCCAGCTAGTATCTCATATAAATCGTCGTAATCGCAGAGGTGGTACAGAAAGTAATAAAATTATTTATAAAATAAAATACAACATTAAATACACACTGAAACACAAAACAGGAACGTAAAATTATTATTTATAATGTAACAGATAAAAGTTTCGTGTCTCTGCTTCAGGTAATAAACTGTTTAATAATCATAAATCGCATCATAGAACCTGTGAACTATTTATTTTAGACGTCATAAGAAATTTGAATGTCTTCGCATTTCTATACAAAATTCGCACGAGAATATTTGAATCAAATATATTTATTTATGAAAAATGTAGATCATGGTTTAATGTTTAAGGTCTTATATTCTGTGTGCGCGTGTGGAAACATAGATTTTTAGCCTGCATTACGTCAAAATATTAGATTATTATAATATACTAGATGAAGCCCGCGACTTCGTCTGCACATATGGTAGATTTTTTCCTACTTACGAATACTATTACGAATTCCTACTTACGTATCTTTATAAATTGTAACCTATATGTTATTCCGATGTATGAGCTTCATTCAAACCCATTCAGTAGTATTTACATGAAATACTAACAAACATTCATCCATACAAACATTCACTTTTATAATAATAGTAGGATAAATGTATATTACACTAGCGGACCCGACAGACTTCGTCCTGTCAAAAAGATTTGTACAGTGGCAGTTTTTTGTTCCTAGTTATTTTATAGATAATGTCGCATAGCAAACCAAATCGCAAAAAAAGTCTAAATGACCTATTACATTTTGTGGCTATTCAAATTTGGAACGTGACATTAAATCCTCCAACGATGTATTCTGTGCTCCAACGCACGCACGCACACTGTTTTGATAGATATGATTGAATTTCAACTATATGTAGCGTTAATAAAGCGCAAATTGACTCTTTGAGTCTGAGTTAGGAACACACCTTCATTGCTTAGACAACAGTGAGTGCTTGCAATATGAACTTTATACAATAACAATAAAGCTCAATTCGACTGTACGTTTTAGTTAGAAAACGTTTGCATGGGAAAATAAAAGGGTTTTTAGGGTATTTCCGATAATTATTCGAATTTTCCTCATTGTAGAAACCCTTCTTGAACTTCAACGAACATTAACAAAAAAGAATTGGCCAAATTGGTCCAGGCGTTGTTGAGTTATGAGCTTACCAACACATTTTGCGATTCATTTTTATATATAAAAGATATAACAATCTTAAATCTGTTTCCAGTCAATCCAGATTATGTTATATAAACCAAATTGTTATTATTAATTATTTTAATTAGTGAACATATGTCACTTAATTTTAAGTAACATTTTTATGTCAATTTAATTTTTAATAATTCCAAACGGGCAATTTATTATTTACTAGTCGTATCCGCGACTTCGTCCGCGTGGAATTTAACAAAAAAGTTGATTAGTTTATTTTTTTTATTTATGCATTTTTATTTAATAAAATTTTGATTTTGACCTTCTTGTAAGTGGACAGATTTCAGTACTGAGGGCCTAGACAAGATGCCTTTCTATTTTCGTAACACATCGCTAAAGTAAAAAATGTATGGTATTGACATAACCGATCGCTTGATTTTTCGAGTGGCGAAGCGATTACGATTATCGAAAGGTATCTTGTCTAGGCCCTCTGTATATCTACTGGCAACACAATTTTTTATCTTGAGGCTGTGGGATTTCCTTCCGCACAATATCTTGAATTAAACGTCAAGTGAAGCGCATGAATTGATGAGGGTCGTTTAATTTCTCCCCAGCAAACAACGAAGCGGTGAAGAAGAGGAAGCTGTCAAAAAGCCAGAAAGCGAAAATCCAGGCCAAGCAGCGGACCGCTCTCGCTGTCAAAAAGAAAGCGGCCGCCGTCGCTGCCGCCGCCGCTGCCAAGATGACGTCTTAATTTTTTTTTTGGGGAAAATTAAACGCAAACGAAACAATATTTTCCCGGCTATTTGTGCCCCCGCAGCATGAACAAGATAATATCATAAAACGTTTATCGCGCAAATCAAGCGCCATCTTGAAATTTATTCTTTGTATTGTGACAGTTCGATCGATTGCGCTATCATATGGAATTTCGGTAATCATGTTACGGGGGCTGGCTGTTTATAATAATTCATGATATAGTGAATGCGGAGAGCGATTTTACGAGCGCGAAACATTAAAAAGAATGTGCTATTGTGTCAAAAACATTGTTTACTTGGTAAATATTTTGATAGTGCGTTAATGCACATATAAACAAAAATTTATAATACAGACTCATTACAAAATGAATGATTACAAATGAGTTTTTAGTTGTTCCAAAATAGGGTACTTCCCTCTATATTAGAAAAGATCTAAAAGCATATAACTATGATAGCTTATGCATTAAATAGTCGGAACCATCATGTTTAAGTACATAAAATAACAAAAATAATATAAAAATTAGTTTCAAAGTATTCACTTTTTTAATCTATACGTCAAACAAGAGCGAAACATAGGCCGCCATGTCGTGACGTCATAAGGTACTGTAAACTTATGCGTGTCAATGTCATTAAATTCAAATTCAAATTCAAAATCATTTATTGAGTCTGGGCTGTTACAAGCACTTGTGAATGTCATTATGAATCATAGTACGTATAAAGCCGCAAAACAATAAAAAAAGAAGTTTGTAGGTTGCTTTTTTAATGTAAGAGAACGTTATAAATACGTAAGTTAAATTGAAATCGCACGTGAATCACACTATGGAAAGCAGTTTTGTAAAAGGAGATAGTACGAATTTACACAAAATAATGCATTAATGGTCGGAAATTTCTTTGCTGCAAATCCCGACTTTTGTTCTGCCGAGTTACGGAGTATTA
The DNA here is from genome assembly GCA_036419045.1 of Scirpophaga incertulas. Classification (NCBI taxonomy): domain Eukaryota; kingdom Metazoa; phylum Arthropoda; class Insecta; order Lepidoptera; family Crambidae; genus Scirpophaga; species Scirpophaga incertulas. The sequence continues at coordinate 1,120,592 of CM071636.1, read as the reverse complement.
AAACATCGATGTCAGTATTACTCTTTTATTAGTTGTTTATATATAAAAGATAATAACTAATTTTTAAATTATGAATATAATAATACATAGCATCAAACAGAGAGCTTTGTTTATTATTTACATGCCGTATTGACGTCATCGCTACAGAGTAACAACTCGTGTGGCGCCTTCGTCAAGTTACGCGCGAAATTTGAAAATATTAAATTTTAATGCAATTTTTATAGTACTTAACGAGTGTATAAAATTTTTATATTTTTAGTATATGGTTTACTGACACGCAAGGATCTAATTAAGATTCTTTTCAAAAAAGAGATTAATTCCCTATTGTTTTTCGTGAGTGTTGAATCCTATTTTACTAAGTATAAATATATTATAATTAAGTATGTTTGGATCAAGGTTACGCTCGTCTAATTTGTACCTCATTACAAAAAATACGCATATGTTGAGTGGTTAGTACCGGTTTTAAGGTGTTGCCATCTCCGAGGACCCGGGTTCGAATCCCGGTGGGGGCAGATGTTGGTGTGTTGAATGCGAGCATTTGCACTTTAATTATAATGGTTAATATACATTTCTATCAAATATATTTATATATGTATGTCTATCCGCTATCGGCGCGGTTTTTAGTGGGTGTACCACACCCCTTCTCTCCTCCGGAGGAGGGATAGTGCGCCTAGAACCAACATCTTTCCCGGAATAGGCATTTCCTCCGCCTCAAAAAATGACATACGGAACAGAAACCTGGCCACTCACAATGGGCCTTATAAGGCGGCTCAAAGTCACCCAGAGGGCAATGGAGAGGGCTATGCTCGGAGTTTCTCTGCGTGATCGAATCAGAAATGATGAAATCCGCAGAAGAACCAGGGTCACCGATATAGCCCGAAGAATTGCGAACCTTAAGTGGCAGTGGGCGGGGCACATTGGTCGCAGGACTGACGGCCGTTGGGGCGGAAAGGTCCTGGAGTGGCAGGCATATGCTGGACACCGCAACGTTGGTAGGCCTCCACAAGGTGGACTGACGATTTGGTGAAGATCGCGGGAAGGCGCTGGACGGTTGCAGCGCAGCTCCGATCTGCGTGGAGATCCTTGGGGAGGCCTATGTCCAACAGTGGGCGTCTATTGGCTGAAATGATGATGTAAAGAAATATTTATTTATCTATCTATTATTGATAGTGAAGTGCCGGGTATCCGTATCTGCGGATATCTGAGGCAGCAGAAAGTTTCGTATCCGTTACTTTTTGGCGGATCTTTTACGGATCTACTTAGCAGTCTTCTTTAAAGAATAATTCATATTCTTGAGGATGTTTTCTTTGTAAATGATTTTTTAAGGAAGTTGAACCTTTATCCTTTATGAGAATACTTTCCATCACAAGTTTTACACTTTGCACATTCATAATTCATTATAACAAAATAATTCCATATTACACTACTAAATTTTGTAGACATTTTTTTTAAAATCATGTACCAATACCAAACACAAGCATTATTTATGCTGCACAGTGTCACATTAAAGTAAAACAAAACAAAAAAAACCCGCCGCGCAATGCAAGTCGAAGATGCAAGTCGATACATGTTTCAACTCAAGATCGCGCGCACCGACACCGATTGTGTAAGAAAGTTAAGATCCGTGTCCGTATCTGCGGATCTTGACACCAAATATCCGTATTCAGATCTGATAGATAGATAGATAGATATACTTTATTCAAACTGACAACACAAACAAAACACACACAAAAGAAAACATTATAAAGTACTAAAATACATTCTGGTAACAAATTGTACATTAAAGAAAGGTTTGAGTTTCAAATGTGTGCTGCAGTTTGAAAAGGACTTGGCTCAGTGCTGGTGCCCCAGTAATAAGGCAACACTGATTTTCAGCCAGATCCCTTAGTTTTGCCTTCATCAGGCAAACCACAAGCAGCCTGAGCGAATAAGACAAAAAAAAATAAAAGCTACTATTGCAAGACATAAATATTAACATATCAAAGTAGGTATACACTTACATATATCTAAATTATACATACACAAATATATATATACTAGCTGTGCCCGCGACTTCGTCCGCGTGGAATAGTTATTTTGCGCACCTCAGCTGTTACCCGATCTTGACAACGCGACATATCCAAATTTGGTACCATAAAAACGGTCATTGTGACTAAACCTTAAAAGATAGACATATGCCGTCGCGGACTTTTTTTTAGATCAGTATAGAGGAATAATTCTTTCATACATATTTTTTGTGTATCTTGAACCGTTTTCGCAGCGCACGCAAAGAAAGCCTTCAAAAATGAATAATTTTCCCCGTTTTTTACACATTTACCGCTCTGTCTTTGCTCCTTGGTCATAGCGTAATGTTATTTATAGCCTTCCTCGATAAATGGACTATCCAACAAAAAAAGAATTATTCAAATCGCACCAGTAGTTTCGGAGATTAGCGCGTTCAAACAAACAAACAAACAAACTCTTCAGCTTTATATATTAGTATAGATATATACATACACATACATACATACATAATTAAATACACTAAGGTTTACAAATATATATATATAAAAAACAGCCCATCTGTAACCGCGGAGCTAGATTTTTGGCGATCCGGCACATCACTAATCGTTGATATGTCCGAAAATTTATGATTTATTGTATGTACTTTCATAAGCTTTTGAATAGAGTATAGAACTTGATGCAGAGTACATGTTTTCCTTGTTCATATTCGTGTACAAGATTATGTATGCATTAAGTATAATTAAGTTTGTTAAAGCATTAAGTATAATGAAGTTTGTTAAACGTACTGTGTTAGACTAAATAGTAATGTTTGTATAGCTTTCATATTTGTATTTTTTAATTTTCTCCACATTTTATATTTCAATGAAGAAGCTATGCTTTAAAGTTATTTATTAATAAAAGTAGCTAAGGTATTAATAAGTAAAATAGTCTAATAATATATGTAAAATGCATCTAGACAAACCTCATACAGGTTTACAGATGCCATCATTTAGATTAAGGAATCTTATGTTATGTCGAAAAAAAAAAAGTGATATATTGTGTTCGGTTCGGAGCAATAGGTACCTATCTGCCAACAAACTGGAACACAGTTTGGCAGATTTACTTGATTGTAAAATTGAGTGCTATTTTGAATAAATGCTTTTTCATATTTTTTTTTCATGTAGCTGTGAAGCTCTTTGTATCCTACTGTTATATGTTTGACATCAATAAGAAAGGTAAATATATTATTATGTTGATTTTCAATAAACTGTATAAAAATATTTTTTTTTATTTTTTTTATTTATTGTTTAATAAAAGGATAACATACAGATCCAGTTATCCAATATTGAAGCGTTTTTGTTATTAGGTATGTAAGTATAAACTGGCCATTTTTTCAACCTCAAATTGGCAAATGGCTTTATTTATATACGTCAACTAGCGGTCCGGTGCGTGCTTTGCTACGTATAAAGTGAAATAATAAAATAAAATAAATTTAACATCAAATTAATTTATTCAGACAAAAAAATACAATCAAATTATCACTGACAATTTGCTTTAATCGAAGCACGTCCAAAATTAAATGATTGCATGAATGATAATATACTTGTACTGGCAACACTGAATTTTTTTCAATTTAACAGCACAACCCCATTACAAAAATTATCCGCTATTTATTGAATTAATTTGTCACTACAAATGTGATAAGTGAAGAACCGTTCGACCGACTCTTTGCAAACTTCATACAAACCATCCACTAAATAGTCCGAACTAAGCCTAAGCATTTGGTTTGGATAAGTGAGCCCGTTCTTGAGTTACAAAATTATAACGGAAAGTGGCATTAATTTTAATAATATACCTACTAGCTGACCCGTGCCCACTTCGTTGGGCATAATATTAATAATCCTTTTTTAGTACAGAGTGCTATGTTTTAATTACTAACTGTAATATTAAAAAATCTACTTTTTGTAACTTAAATATAAAAGTTTGATATATGCTGTCGTGGACTTTTTTTGTAGGCATTTTCAAGCTCCACATCTTTTCTCTAGAACTCAAAAATATATCTTTCATAGTTAAGGCAGCGTTCGTAAGAAACGCTTTCATTCGACCGTTTTCTCTCCGATTCACTTTGCAAAACGGACTACCACGTAAAAGCCTATTTATTTTTCGGTTTTTTATATAGCCTATGACACGCAGCAATAATGTGGCTTTCTATTGGTGAAAGAATTTTTAAAATCGGTTTAGTAGATCCCGAGATTACCCCTTACAATTTAACAAATATACAAACATACAAACACACAAACTTTACTTCTTTATAATATTAGTATAGATATATCGCACTAATAATACAATAGTGTATCAACTCAAAACGTCGTACTTGACATAACACTATAAACACACGCAAAATTTGATTCCTCACGCGTGATCAAGACCGTCGTTCGATTACTGCAAAAACAGAATAAGGATAAATTAAAAAACTTATGTGACAGTTATTCAATTTGCAACTATTACATGAAGTGAGTAACAAGTTTTTTGTTGATTCTGAAAAATGTTCGATTTTGAGTTGATACACTATTGCATTATTAGTGCGATATATTCGCTGGTTTTTACTACAAATAGACACAACTGTTTAATTTTCTTTATTTTATTCAAGTGTAACTTAATACAGTTAACGTTCATTACGAGAAATCTGAATGAATGCGCGTGGTAACCCTAATTTATTAATATGAATGCCAAATGACCACACTCCAACCAAAGTTGCTAGTTTGATAAACAAAATTTTTGGAGTGGCAACACTCTGTATACTCTGAGTAAACGATGTTGATACTTGTTTCTAGTGAAGCTGCTGGATATAGTCTACTTTAGATCAACCAATTATATAACTTGCTTGTTCGTATGCACATTCAAGGTTTTTATTTCTCAATTTGACCTCTTCTTAAATTTCTAAAATATACGTCAAAAATCAATTTTCACAAATTGTTCGTTTCGTTTATCTTTTTCTTGAAATTTGCTTTTTAATTTTGATGTTGGTCAATGAGCATTTTAGTTGAGATTATTTCCTCACTTCTCTAAAATGTTATAGCTATTTTAAGAATTCAAAGTAACGATTGACAAAAAAAATTAAGGACAATAGCTTACTAAAATTTGACGACATCCATATTCAAGTGGATAGTTTCTAGGTGTCGCCATCTTTGACACATGGCGGTTGAATCGCGAAAGCGCACTTCGCCATGTGCCCCGTATGGGCCTAGAGAATTCGGGGGGGTTTTAGTGGGTGAGCCGGTCCTCTATGACCGAAGAGACACGGCCGCGCCTTGCCAGCGCGGTGTCATGGTGCATAAGGTCGTATTTCCCCCCTCAAATAAAAAGGTGTCGCCATCTCCGAGATGCCGGGTTCAAATCCCGGTGGGGGCAGATGTTTGTGGTGAATACGAGCATTTGTACCTTAGTCATGATTGTTAAAATATATATTTCTATGAAAAGTATTTAATATATGTATATGTTTGTCTATCCGTTACCCTAGATCCCATAACACGAGCCTTACAGAGCTTACTTTGGGTTAAGCTAATTGATGTAAGTGTAAGAAATATTTATTATTATTTATTTCATCACCATGGCATCAATTCCTTTATCATTTTGTTTTTATCGATAAAATGTACTATATTGTCATCCGTTTTTGTTTGTGCACTTTAGAATAGCGTCAATATTATATAGTATTGTAGTAATTTTAGGTTGGGAGGGATCGACACATTGCCACCACTGTGTATCCGACCTCGACTCGGCCCAGCACACGCTGGCGGAGTGCCCCGCGTGGGCCTCCGAGCGCCGAGTCTTGGTCGCAGAGATCGGGCGAGATCCGTCTCCGCCGGCATTGATTGCGGCAATGCTGGCGGACGAGGGAGGCTGGAGGGCTGTAGCCTCCTTCTGTGAAGCAGTGATGCTCCAGAAGGAGGCCGCCGAGCGGAGTCGGGAGATGGCCGATCCCGCTCGAAGAGGCGGCGCCGCCGCGGGTCGCCGGCGGGCGCGAGGAAGTCGCGACCGCTACGGCGACCCGGGATGGACCACGCCCCTTCCGTGGCCGGGGGGCGTCGTCGGTGGAGGAGACCGGGGGAGGTAGTGAGCCTCCCCCGTGGAGGGCTCCCCTGTATCGACGGGGGAGCGGAGGCTGGGGGTTCCCGGAAGTAGCTTGATGTTCCCGGGGGCTCCCTACATGCCTGAGGAAGGCCATGCCTGAGGTTTTTAGTGGGTAGGCTTCCCCCTTTTGGGGAGGAGAGCCCCACATAACCGCCGGCTCGCCACAGCCAGGGTATGCAATTTAATGCATTGAATCTTGATTAACTATTCAGAATTTATGAAGGTGGAATAACAATTAACATTATTAGATAGATAGATAAAAAGTTTATTTGTTGCAACACACACATTCATACAAATTACATGGAGTAGGTACAAATTGCAACGAACAGACATTAGAAAATATTAGTAATGTGCGTGTCTGCAGCAGCAATATGGGTCTAGGCTCAGTGTGTGATGCCTGAAGACAAAAGCACCGATTTCCAGCAGTCACCCAGAGGTATTACGCGGGCACCAGAAACTGCGCTCTTCAGACCAGGAATAGTAAGTATAATATATGTATTACAAAGGATTTTGGTTACTTTGCTGATTCCGCGCAGTTGATGATGACTTGTCCAACAAGCAGACAAGGTGTCTCACGAGCGACTGAGTCTGTGGGCGTACTCTTAAAAACGATATTCGATATATCGCGGACTTCGTCGTGTCGTATCCTACTCTTAGTTACTATCGCTTAAAACATTTCAATGAACGATCGAACGAACGACATTAATTTTGACATAAGGAAGCCTCAAATGACAACGATGAATTGAATTTGACAGACGAACATTCGCAAAATAAACGTCAAATTTACGATAATTACAACGACACCTCAAACCGTATCGTATTACTTTTCGCAAATTTGACGTAAATTTTTGTTATACAATGGACTTCCGCAAAATAACACCTGCTACAATAGAGTATAATATATGTGTGTGTTTTTTTTTTTACTATTAAGGGGTTAGGGGGGGATTAGGGGAATTTCAAATAAACACCAAATTATCTACAAAATATTATATTTTCCACGATTCAATGGTAAAACAGAGGAATATTGCCGTTCATACATAAATTCATTTTATCACATTGTTTGGAAGTAAACGTTTGTATTATGATTTCAACAAAAGGATGAAAGTTTCCAACAGAGTACCCACATACATTAGGGGGACCACACATTTTAATATAAAGCGGACACAATCTATTTAGAAAAGGTGAAATTTAACCAATTCATTTTATTCTATTTTCAAAACAATCTAAATTTAATTAAAGGTTTAAAGATAAAGTTTCTTAGGTAAATCGTTATAATAAATAACCTGTTGTTGAACCTAAATAATGTTACAAAAACGATAGACAGAAATTAATTTACCTTAAACGTACACTAAAATTTTTACAAAAGTGGTTTTCAGATAAGACAAAGAACATTGGCCACTTCGTACCTAATGGTGTCTATAAATAAAAAAAAAATAACTATATGACAAAAGATAATTTATGCATGTGGATTCTTACTTATAGAATCGTATAGCTATACGCTAATAGGGAATTAATCTCTTTTTTGAAAAGAATCTTAATTTGATCCTTGCGTGTCAGTAAACCATATACTAAAAATATAAAAATTTTATACACTCGTTAAGTACTATAAAAATTGCATTAAAATTTCATATTTTCAAATTTCGCGCGTAATTAGACGAAGGCGCCGCACGAGTTGTTACTCTGTAGCGATGACGTCAATACGGCATGTAAATAATAAACAAAGCTCTATGTTTGATGCTATGCATTATTATATTCATAATTTAAAAATGAGTTATTATCTTTTATATATAAACAACTAATAAAGGAATAATAATAAAAGAGTAATACTGACATCGATGTTTTAATACTCCGTAACTCGGCAAATCAAAAGTCGAGATTTGCAGCAAAGAATTTTCCGACCATTAATGCATTTATTTTTGGTAAATTCGTACTATCTCCTTTTACAAAACTGCTTTCCATAGTGTGATTCACGTGCGATTTCAATTAACTTACGTATTTATAACGTTCTCTTACATTAAAAAAGCAACCTACAAACTTCTTTTTTTATTGTTTTGCGGCTTTATGCGTACTATGATTCATAATGACATTGACACGCATAAGTTTACAGTACCTTATGATGTCACGACATGGCGGCCTATGTTTCGCTCTTGTTTAACTTATAGATTAAAAAAGTGAATACTTTGAAACTAATTTTTATATTATTTTTGTTATTTTATGCACTTAAGCATGATGATTCCGACTATTTAATGCATAAGCTATCATAGTTATATGCTTTTAGATCTTTTCTAGTATAGAGGGAAGTACCCTATTATATAATTCCGTTGTTATCATATTTTGATTAAAGCTCAAATTTGGCGCAGGAACATTGCTGCTTTAAGCTGGAACCACATTTACATGTCGTGTCGTGATGCTGAGTGTGATCACTAACGTGTTCAATTTCTCTTAGCAATGCAACTTCTTGAGCGCAAAAAGCAAAGAAGATACTGAGTTCACCATATAAACAGAGACAAGAGCAAGGAGAATGTCATCGTCTTGTCAAAGAATTAAACTGACGAAGAGATATATTAAGTTTTGCTGACGTACAATACAAGTTTAATAAGATCCAGAGTCATTCCTGCAAATATAATAAACAAAAATGTCCGCCCGATGTTCACGCCACGAGCTACGCGCCAGTATTGTGGGCGTACTCTTAAAAACGATATTCGATATATCGTGGACTTCGTCGTGTCGTCCTACTCTTAGTTACTATCGTTTAAAACATTTCAACGGACGATCGAAGGAACGATATTAATTTTTACATAAGAAAGCCTCAAATGACAACGATGAATTGAATTTGACAGACTAATGGCCGTTTTCACCAACCTTGTCTTAGCTTAGGTGACTCCTAAGAGACATGCTGTCTCACTCTTTTCAGTTAATATAAAAAGTGACAGCATGTCACTTAGGAGTCACCTAAGCTAAGACAAGGTTGGTGAAAACGGCCATAACATTCGCAAAATAAACGTCAAATTTGCGAAAAGTAATACGATACGGTTTGAGGTGTCGTTGTAATTATCGCAAATTTGACGTAAATTTTGCGAATGTTCGTCTGTCAAATTCAATTCATCGTTGTCATTTGAGGCTTTCTTATGTCAAAGTTGATATCGTTCGTTAGATCGTTCGGTGGAATGCTTTAAACGATAGTAACTAAGAGTAGGATACGACACGACGAAGTCCACGATATATCGAATATCGTTTTTAAGAGAAACACATTCGCTTGTTGTGTCGTCTCCCGTCATAGCCCCCACCGACGCTCTGGCGCAATTGGTGGCGAGCATTCGGCGCCACGTCAGAACGCGTTGTGAACACGACATTATACGCAAATATGTCGCTAACCACATTGAATGTATGATATCGACACGCTTCTGGCGTGTCACGACACCTCACGACACGTAAATATGTTCCGGCGTTATATGATCAAATATCAAATTCAGTGACAGCAGAGACGTGTGCTGGCTCTTTATGAGTGGATATGAATGAAATGAATCGTTAACGTCACACTCGTTTGGAAATCTCTAGATATTTTATTTCATATTATTAGTATTCCATTCTATGTGCATAAAATAAAAAAAAATATAACCGTGTATTACAAAATACTTAGTCCATTATTAAGGAATCTTACCTGAAAAATATAATTTGTTTGCCATAGAGATTTTCGTGTCTATAGAAAGTGGCCATTGTTCTTTGAAAGTCAGAGAAACTCTAAGAAATCTAAACTAAAACCTATTATTTTCAATTAGCATACACTTATATTCACAAACAATATTATTAATACTGCTCGGATTTGGTTTCATGCGGAGTAAACAAGTATGTTTAATTAATAAAAACATAATATTATTTAATGTCTGTGTGTTAATGGAATACATATTAACTTTACTTTTATACACATACAGTTGGGAACATTTTAAGGTATTTTGTTTATACACGAAAACCTTGAGAAATATTTCCAAGGAGTTTTTATTAGTAGTGTTCAAATTTCATATTTAACAATAGGGTAGACGACTACAAATGAATATGGCCGTTTTTATACTATAATTATCTGATTTGAACAATTTATATCTAATGAAAGTATGTCAATATAGAAATTTCAGTTTAATTATTAATTAACATTGTTTTTAGATTTCTGAAAAATGAGCAATTATTATTTACGTAATTCTAATGAAACGAACACATTTCTAACATTCTCACATTAAATGTAACATTCTTTTATATAGAAAGTATACCTATAAACGTACAAATAACAAAGTTATTTTAAAATTTGTTTATACGCTCATACAAATTTGACGAGTTTACTGAGTTATGACGTCACGATTGCAGTGTTTCTAGTATGGAGCGTTTTTGAGCGACCCGCGACAGCGCCGCAAACATGTCGTTGTATCTTCAAAAGTAATAGGTGCAGGTGTACTGTTGGTTCTACAATATTTCTCATTTAAAAGAGTACTCTTATTATATATTGAATTTAAAAAATTGTCGTCTACCCAATGCTACTATTTTAAAAAATGTGACTTCAGGAAGTGTCTCCTTCACATACTATGCCGACCCCCTAAGTCTCGCTAGAGGCGTTTAACGTGTCTGCGGATCGCCCGAATAGAGGCAATAGACCCGTCCCCTATCGTACTGGGACTTATTACACATAAGCATATTGTGTATGCTGAAGACACCGAGACTTGCTGAAGAAGATTGAGCGCGTTTAATGTTAAATTAATTATTAAACATTACATGAAAGGAGATGTCCCATATTGGTTTATAGTAACTAACTCGGGTAAATTTGATATATTTGGATAGAAGGCTCTAAAAGAAAGTAATCGCCGTAAGTCATGTTATTTTCAAGACCCCCGATTTTTAATCATTCGTATTCTAGTATAATAAAAAATGAAATATCTTTAATGCAATAATTACACATTGCTTAAAAAAAATTATCAACAAGCCTTTTAAAAATCTAAATACATACATAATTGCTTTAATGAACCGAATATTTCTAATTTTGAGAAGTTTTTAACTAACAAAATATAGGGACTGCTATGTTACTTAATGTATGTTATCTAGAGCCAGAAAAAAATATTAATAAAAAATCAACTGACAAGTCAGGCACCTGCTGTCAATGTCATAGTTTTGATTTTATGATTATGATCAGACGAGTAAATGTATCTATGATTCAACTCAACGGAAAATATCAAACATAGAGTAAGATACCGGTAGTCACAGATTAATAAAAACATCATTAAGGTGTTGCCATAATGAAATATTTCTTATAAACATGTTTTATTTATTTAAAAATAATTGGGGGTGGTAAAAATATTTCTTTTATTTGTTTCATACTTCATATTTTTTCGGCTTTCAATTTAATGTAGTTTGGAGTTTGTTAGTTAACGCTGATCACAAAAAACCAACCTCCTTGTAATAAGAGGACATCTCCTTTACTGAATAAAAAAACTCAAAAAATTAACATGGTTCCATTTAGTGCTATATACATACATACATACAGCTGATAGATCTTTATATCTATAAAATCACCGTTTTTTTTTTCTAACGATCATCTATATTAGGTAACTTATGGTTGTGTTGTTGCATACGATGTTGACAATAACGCGCTAGTTTTAATTACAAATTGCTCACAGATATAGTTAATTACATTAATAAATCAAGAAAATATATTTCGTGTCACGATTTTGTACTTTATTGGTTGTAAGGGGTCATCCATAAATTACGTCACACGAATTTCGTGATTTTTTGCCCTCCCCCGTCCTTGTCACAGCTAGTCACATTTGTGAGACTCCCCCCCCCCCCTAATGTGACGTCACACAAATTTTGAAATTATTGAATGATAAACGGTTTTATTTTCATATTAAATAAGTATATGGTCATTTCATGATTTTCTTATTATATTTTTCAAAATCACCTACTAAAATCAATTAGAAAAATAATACGTTTCGGGAGTACCCCTATTAATAAAAGAAGATACTATTCTTTTATTTATTTATGAGAGTATACATACTTTACAATAAAAGTTAATATTTACAGCACTTTTCATACTTATAGTAGTAATTTAAAGTTATGTTTTATCAGTTAGCTTATAATAGATTTTGAAATGTGACGTCACGAAATTTAAGATCCCTCCCACCCCTTGTCACACCATGTCACAACTTCGTCAACCCCTCCCTCCCCTAACCGTGTGACGTGATTTATGGATGGCCCCTAACTATGTGAAAACATATTTTCTTGCTTCAGTACAAATTTATTAGTTAATTATATATCTATTGAGATATGAAAAAGATTAATTACTCTATACACCAATTAATTTTAAATACTCGAAGCCAACGTTAGTGCGGAAACGACAAAATTAAATAATAGTAATATATTTTTTAATTATTATCGAAAAATGGTCCTGTTGGTGTCCTGCAAAATAGCCAACCGATGGTCACCACAAATTCTGCTACACAGCCGACACGTATGTCGTAGTATACAGTAAACTTATCTGACTCGGGAGCCGACCTCGTTACTCAAACGATAACCAATAATAAAAATGGATTGTGTCGGGAGTTGGTTATGGTGGAGGAGAAAACCGGAAAAGCTTCATTAACAGAGATTGGAATTAGGTAGTTATTTATGTACTTGGGGAGCGTTCAAGTATTACGTAACGCAACTTTTGAAGATTTTTTACCCCACCCCCCCCTCCCCCTTTGTAACGCACCGTAACGTTTTCTGTAACCCCCCCATCATGTAAACGTTACGTAACACTCTCAAGTGATCATTTTTACCCTACAGTCGCAAAAAGTTATGTTATATTTTTTATCCTTGGTATTAGACCTGAGTCGATCGCGATTGATCAAATCACTGTGATTCGATCGCGTAGCATTTATGAATGATCGAGTCACGACCCACGAAAAGATTCGATCACCGAGATCGACTGGGTCACGGTAACTCGGTCCTGAGTCACGATCATTTATGTCCCTGTGTATTGAAACAAAATGGTTACAATTCATTTTCGTTTTATCCTTGTAAATGTTTACTTACCACATTATGAAAAGTTAATAGTGGTAATCAATAGCAAATCAATCATTAAATTCGCAAAATGACCAATCGTGATGGATTTATATCCATTTACGAAAGTCTAAGCGATACAAAAAAACAATAACAATTCAGTGAGTTTTTCGCAGAATTCAACTATGTATGACAGACGCGTATTTTATTTCATTTATAAAATTTACGTCTAGCAATGAACACTATGAGATATAAAATGTGTGTTAAAAGTTATCTATTTATATATAACATAATCATGTAATAATCGTATAAATCTTAAAATATTTGAGTACCAAATTTTCTCGTAGCCCAACCAAACGAGCGTGACCCAAAACGTACAATAGCCACCCGATCAGAGACCCGAGACCTGTTGAACACCCAACCCGCTACCTCAATCAATCGATCATTTGATCGAATCATTGTGATCGAATCACCAAGCGAATGGGTCGCGATCGACCCGGGTCGCAACAAATGATCGATCGACACAGGCCTACTTGGTATACATAACACTAACTAATACTGACAACGAAACAACATTAAATGACGTACAATACAATCTAGGGATTCCCCGTGAAATATAAACGAAAGATTTGCCAACTTGCGGGAACAAATTTAAAAATGATGACCAGACTAATACAATCGAGGGATTGCCCGTAAAACTAAACGAAAGGGTTGCCAATTTGGGAGTTATAATTCCCTAATTTTTATTAAAAAACTAAAAAAAACTTTTACGTAACGTGTTGTAAGAAAGACCCTCCCGCTTCTGTAACGCATCGTAACGTTTTACAAGACCCCCCCTCCCCCAATTGCGTTACGTAATACTTGAACGCCCCGTGCATTGATATTATGTGACCTTCCCGGGATTTCTAATGACAATCCCGTGGACCAACAATATTACAATATAAATAATTATAAAAACCTCAGAGATATCAGCACACAAAACACAATAGGAAACAAGTGAGCGCATTTGACGAACCGAGGTATGCGAATGAGCTGTGTGCACGATAAACCGATTTATTGCCAATACACAGTTTGAATGCGGTAGAAAGAGACACAAAATCCAGTCCATTCCGTTAAGCGGGGAGTGCTCCGCATTTCCGCTATTGTATTCTTTGTTCTCACAAGCTATGTTGTGCGAACTACAAGTGGAATGTTGCAACTCGGACATCGATCGTCATTTGATGTGAAAGTTTTTAAATCGTGTAAAAGTAAATCTAAAAATCACGGGATTTTTTTTTTGCTCTTTTTAAATCAATCTCGGGATTTGAGGCATATCCATTTTATTCTTCCGCTGTATGAAATCAATGTAAGTACATGAACAACTCTACATAATCCCGACCTTTGCTTATTCAGTAATTCTGCAACTGTTTGTGTAGTTATATTGCTGAGGTCCTATATGATTAGGGTTGCCATCTCTAAAAATACAAAGCCGGACTTAGTGTAATCAGGGTGTCCACAGCTATTGTTCAAAAAAATTCCCTGACTATCCCTGACCAAACGTATTTATACCCATATTTAAAATTAGTCATCATTCACTTGCACTGTTTCCACACTTGGTGAGGTCGGCATTTTTAGGGTTCCCTAGTAAACTAGGAACCCTTATAGTTTCGCCATGGCTGTCTGTCCGTTCGTCCGTCCGCGGATTATCTCAGTGACCGTTAGCACTAGAGTTGAAATTTAGAACAAATATGTATATTAATAAGGCCGACAATGTGCACAAATAAAAAAAATAAATTAAGGGGGATACACGTGATTGAGGGACTGATTTTTTTTCGTCTGTACTCTAACTCTGTGATTTATCGTTGGATAGCTATTAATAGGGGTTTAAATATAAATAGGGGTTTTCTAACATTATTTTATGATAAAATTTATTTTTCCTGAAATAATTGCCCTAAAAGTTAAAAACGAAGTGTCTAACTTTTGAACCATACGTTCAAAAAATATGAAATAATTCTCAATATACAATGTAAACATCAGTGTAAATTACAATGCGTAAGCAGGCATCAATTAAAATAGCTATCTTATTTATTATTATTATTGAAAATTTAGTTATTATTGCGATAATGGCTTAGGTTTTCTATGTCCACCTCGACATGCATTTTACGCACACATAAACAGTATAGCAGGTTATTCCTTATTATTTTTGTGTAATGGTAATAGTAAGTACTATTCATTTCAATTTATAGTTTGATAAATTTTGCAATGACTTGATTTTGTTTTTTACAAAAATATCTATAATTTTCCCTGACTTTCCAGGTAGCCCCTCAATATCCCTGACTTTCCCTGACCACCTCAAGCGTCCCTAACTTTTCCATGACTTTCCCTGACTTTCCAGAATGTGGACACCCTGGTAATAAACCGAAGATTTAGTTGTCAAGACCGGATAAAATCGTTTGTATATTCTATTGATATACTTCATTCGTATTTTTTATAAGATAAAAGGCGTGGGGCATAGCGATTATCCATGCCACTATGTCTATTTATTTCCTATTATTAAAACTAATTTTAAAAAATCAGCACGTATTTTTCTCTTTTAGATTAGCGGTCATTTTTAAACTTCAAAAATCAGTTCATTCTAAAATTCAATTCATAGCGAGGTGTGGACTATTTCCTTTGCTTTGATATGTTTAAAAAATAACAAAAAAAAAAGTATTTATTGATGTTTGTTGTGACGTTTGTTCTAAATAACAAAGTACTATAAAAGAACAATTTTACGCGGTCAAAATTGCAAAACGATAAAATTATTTTTATCATCATTAAATATTATTTACAAAAATTATTTATTGTCAATTGTATTGTGGCCAGGTCAGAAGTACCCGCAATCGTCGAGCATGTATGAGGAATGTTATGAAAGTAGATGAAGCGAAAGAGATATGTAAGGACCGTAGCAAGTGGAAGGACGTAATCTCTGCCTACCCCCGTGGGAAAAAGGCGTGAGTGTATGTATGTATGTATTGTGCAGTCGAGCCATGGGTCAGATAAGTTTGTGACACTGAACTGAATCAACTCATTGTCACTGTTATAAAGAAATTAACACCAATCGGCTAACACTAATAATATTAAATATCTGTACGAATCATGTTATAACATTGAAACCAATGAGTAGTTACTTACTAAAAAGTATCTAAAAATACTGTTGTAACGTGTAATTTGTACATGATATTTTTAATCTATGACTAAAGGCATTTCATATTACATTCCATTCGTTTAGTCAAGTCATAATTTGACGTACAAAAATCCAGCAAATTGTCAATTGATAATCTTTATTTTTGGTGTTTAGTCCTACAAAATAACTTCTAACCTCCCTAACGACATACATAGCTGGGAAAATCATACCGCACCGTTCACATTGCATTGACCGATTTCTCCGACTGACAGATCAAAGTACTCTAAGTCGTTTCATAGATGGCGCTGAGCGTCAAATCAAATTACATAAACACTACCAAAGACAGTTTTTTATAAAATTCCATAGATAATAGATAATATAAAGACAAATCCTTTTAGAATTACTCGTGATTCTCGTTGATGATTAGATAACCTCGTGTAATTCATAATTCTGCTTAATTACGCTAGGCACTTAAAAAGTGATTGCTTTACGAAAAAAAACATGTATTTAAACATTATATCGTGGCACATTAAAACAACTTTCACATCTATACAAATAAATAAAATTGGAGTGTCTGTTTGTAATATTAAAATAACCGCTTTCTACTACATGCATATGAATGTATATACGGTACACACACCAAAATATATATTTTTAAAATTTTTGTCTGTCTGTTTGTTCCGGCTGGACCGATTTGAACGGGACTTTCACTGGCAGATAGCTTATGTAATAAGGGGTAACTTAGATTTTTATTTTAGAAAAATGTCAAAACAAAAAAAAATAATACATTCCACGCGGACGAAGTCGCGGGCACAGCTAGTACTTCATAAGAAAAATGCCATTTGCAATTTATTATGGTCATAAATCCTTCATTAAAATTACTCTTATATTGTGTAACATACAATTTAATGTTTGAGACTACGTTGGAACTTGCAACTCTTACATCGTCATTTCAATAAACATAAAGTTGCATTTATAATGAGCTTGCAGGGATGCCAACACAACCTCAAAGGAAATTCGCAGAAAACGCACTCTAAGCAGTGTTTTGTCATCTTGAATATTCAAGGAACATTTTCAGGCAATAGGTCGCTAAAGGCGGTAACTAAACGAACGGAATATAACAACCTATTTATTTCATATTGCTTCTCACAATCTTAAATTATTTTGCTCCTCAATAATTATTATATCAGAATAATGATTAATATTAATGTGTCATGATTCATTTGTTTTACGCTGTGTAAAAGTGTGTCAATAAATAAATTCCTTTCATGCACATCTATGGGATGCTTGGCAAAAAGGAGTTTGACGCAGTCACGCAAACAATACAAAACTAAAACTAACAAGTTTGGCATAATCATAGGCCCTTAAAGTGGAAAAAGTAAAATGGCAGCATTAGAAATCGTCAGAAATGCAAAATGTCAAACTGACAGAAATTCACAAATTGTGAATAACTGTTTAGTAATAAAAGTCAGTGACTAAGGGAATTAGTCTTTTATAGTCACAATAATAAATGAATTTAAATGTTGGTATTCGGTTCATGCCATGTTAAGCATACCCATATAGAGATTTTTATATCCCAACTAATCCCAACTAATATTATAAATGCGAAAGTGTGTTTGTTTGTTTGTTTATTTGTTTGTTTGTTTGTTTGTTTGTTACCTCTTCACGCTTAAACTACTGGACCGATTTCAAAAATTCTTTCACCTTTGGAAAGCTACATTCTCCCCGAGTAACATAGGCTACTTTTTATCCCGGAAAAATCGACAGATCCCACGGGATGCGCAATAAAGGCTTCGCTCAAAAACTACTGCACAGATTTTTATGCGGTTTTCATCAATAGATAGAGTGATTCTTGAGGAGTTTTGCGGCATTTTTTATCTCGGAAAAACGGATAGTCCCACGAGAAGCGCGATAAAATCTTCGCACCATAAACCGACTTCCGCGTATATGTAGCCGTGGGCAAAAGCTATGACCCTTAACCCTCTATACACCCAATCCCGAAATCCACGCGGGCGAAGCCGCGGGCAGAAAGCTAGTTTTTATATAATGCGTAAAATATGACCGCTTTTTCGACCAAACTCGTTATTGCCAACCCGTGTTCGTAGATAAAACATATATCTCTAGTACAAACTCAGGATTGTATGTTACATAATTTTTTTATTTAAAATTAATATAAGTATAAGCGTAATGAGGAAAATAAAAAAAAATACATAATACACAAAAAATTGTATAAAAGTGCCCAATGCCCAATAATTTCGCCTTCGATTGTTTGTTTCTTCGGATTCTTTTTATTTAAATGTACCAATCTGACAGCTGAGTACAATGACCAGCTGTCACTGCACAATGGCCAGCTGTCACTGCACAATGACCAGTTGTCACTGCACAATAGCCAGCTGTTACTGCACAGTGGCCAGCTGTCACTGCACAATGACCAGCTGTACTTAAACTTGGTTCTAGCTGTCATTTCAGTACATCTAAATGAAAGTTGCACTTTAAAAATTTTGGAATCCATTAGTGATTTCACTAACTAGATAGAGACTAAAACAAGAATGAGGCGTCAGTTCAACATTGTAACATCGCTATGGAAATCGAACTGTCAAAATAACAACAAAATGGCCGAGCTCGGATAAAAAGAGATCCTCACTGCTTCCCTCTCACACAGAAGGCACAGATTAATAAGACTAAAGCTATAATAGTAATAAATGCACTGATCTCATACGAATATACACATAGCTGTGATGAACACCATTACACAATCATAAATTATTACAAAAATACTACACTATTCATAATTAAATACTACTGGCCTTATAAACTACTTTGTTCAATCAATTTATTCAGTATAGCAACACCGAGTAGAAGGCGCGATCCAGTCTTTGAGTACTTAAAACTGGAATGCATGTCAACCGAACGTCTTAAACTAGTATAATACATAATGAGGTATTTTATATTACTCACGCTTACAAATTTAATTGTGTCGGTTAAGTGCCAATATATCAGTAAACTGACGAGTGACAATAAGTATTTACTGACGATACATAATTAGAAAAGAATTGAAATGGCAACACAATAATTATTTATGTCACTATCAAGCAATGAGTGCTCGTTGGCAACAAATGTTAAAATTGCTATTTATATGCAGTGGCATATGATACTGTTTCCATGAAGAATAAAGCATTAATATTTACTAAGCTTAATTACTGTGAACCGTAACATAAAGCTAATTATTCTTACAAGTTGTTTCGTAATGATCATTACGAAACGGCACAACTGTTTCATTGTAACACAATTGATTTGTTTAGCAACCAACATTTAAAATGACATGTAGGAATAAACTTTTGTTTTGTTCAAAGTATTGAATAAATATAAATTGAATCGTGAGTAGAAATTTTATTGTTCTGACAAATTCAATCAACGATCTATTTAAAACGATTAACGGCCGTTTTCAATAACCTATCTAAGATCAAAGATAATTGCTATCTCCGATTAGCAGTAAGCTATTATCTATCTGTAGTCTGCGTTTCACAATCAAAGATACGAGCTATCTATCTTTGTCTAACTAAGGATAGCTTTATGCCCTCTCGTTTATCCAAGCGCCGTAGAACGTTTTGTTCGTTGCTAACCATAAAGCTTTAGTACGTTTAAAACATATGTACAATTTATTGATGTATTTTATATTTAAATATTACGTTTTAAAAATGCATACAATGTTACTATAATTGAAAAAAAAAAATCTTAGATCGTCATTTTCACTTTATTTGCTGGTGTTCTTTATAAAAATCATAGAACGAAACGTTTATAAATGACAAGTGATGTCATTCGAACATTACTGACAGATAATTTGTTGCCGCCAATTTGTGTGTATTACATGTTTTTGATATAAAATATAAGCAAAAGTGGAAAAAATGAGTTCTGTAAGTATCTGGATTTACGATACTTTTGTAATTCGTTCAAGGTTATAATAGACTGCTTTTCTTTCAGTCAACGAAGCAGCACCTATGACTAAAGATGAGACAATGCATCAGTACGACTCATTGCAGCGATTCGAAATCGGTATCACCGTCACTGTCTTCATCACACTCTATTATCATATTCATTAATTCCATTCACTATCATCACTACTGTAGTTCTCCATTATGTAATTTAAGTTATAATGTTATTATAGTTAATTTTTTCGAAGCCTATCTGTGTTTTAATCCACCGATATTGACAGATAGCCAAATGTCGTCACTAGAGATAGCTCCGCCTATCGGAGAGTAAGTTGAAACTTTTTTGAAATGCAGTTACGTTAGATTTGTATGAGCGTCCCTATCTCTAGTAAGCTATCCGTCCTCCCTCCGAATGGATAGGTAACTTCGGTAGGCGACGCTATCCATCAGTAGGTTATTGAAACGCAAGTTAGGGCATAAGGATAGATTTTACTATCTTTAGTAGCAAAAACAAAGGATAGATAGGTTATTGAAAACGGTCGTTAGACAATGACAACGCACACTTTTATATATATAATAGCTCTCTTATTTGAAAATATTATCTAGATATTTATATATAAAATGTATATGTCGTTATTATTATTAATCAGATTCACGGTGATCTTTAATTTAAAACAATTATCAGAATTTCATCAGCCGACTACTGTTCACTGCTTGGACATAGGCCTCCCTCGAAGATCTGTAGAACGATCAGTCTGTGCTGCTAGTGTCCAGCCCTCCAATCTTCACCAAATCACCTGTCTTACCACAGTTGGTGTAAGAGGACAAACACTACAGTTCCCAGTATATACCTATTCGAGAACCTTTTAATATCACATAAGGGAGCGTTCAAGTATTACGTAACGTAATTTGGGGGGGGGGGGTCCCGTTAAACGTTACGAAGCGTTACAGGGGCGGGAGGGGTCTGTTTTACAAAACGTTACGGCACATAAAAAATTTGGGATATAAATCTCCCAAATTGGCAACCCTTTTCGTTTACGTTTTACGAGCAATCCCTCTATTGTATTAGTCTGGTCGGCATTTTTAATTTGTTCCCGTAAGTTGGCAAATCTTTCGTTTATATTTCACGGGGACTCCCTATATTGTATTGTACGTCATTTAATGTTGTTTTCGTTCTCAGTATTCGTTAGTGTTTAGTACCAAGGATAAAAATTATAACATGACTTTAGGGTAAAAATGATTACTTGAGTGTTGTTACGTAACTTTTACAGGGGGGAGGGGGGGGTAAAAAATCTTAAAAATTGCGTTATGTAATACTTGAACGCTCCCTAACGTACCCAAATTTTTTAGGTTAAATAGCGCTATCCTTGGCAAGGACCAAGGTTAATTGCGCAAAGAAACACTGACTACTGCCCTCCCCATTAGCTTTATAAGGCCAATTTGCAAGCAGCCCGTTCGGTGTAATATGTCAAGACATTCATTTTGAGGCACTGCGGTGCGAAAGGCAACTGGGCTGAGAAAATGCTGAGTAACTTGTCTAACGCCGACCAATCGAGTTAATAAATCAATACCAAAGATAAATTATACAGAATCAATTAATCAGAATGAAAATTCCTTCTAAATAACAATGCATTTTAAATAATTCAGAAAATTGTTATCAGTCAACACCATTATTAGTTTATTTTCATCTAAACATGCATTAAAACATTAGATACAATAAAAAAAAATTAAAAACATGATTTAAACATATTAAGTACTTGTCTTAGTCCGTTAAAATAGATTCGAATCAGATTAATACCATATTACTTTATAAATAAAGTCGAAATTGATCACACAATACTATTTTTATTATATTTGTAAGGACAACAAACAGTTGTGAAAAACAAATACAATTGTGAAGTTAAAAATATTGATAAATACAGATTTAAAATTCTCTTAAAGATTCGACCATTCACAAAAATAAATAATTTTAAAAATTGTGACCAAAATTTTAGTCATGTCAACACGCAACACCTAAAGGCCATGAAAGCTACCATTTCGAACGAGATTAAAACGAAGTAAAAATTAAATGGACGTATTAAAGAACATGATCTTACACCTTACATACATACATAAAACTACGTACAACATCTAAAGGCGAGCTTATAATCTACTCATAAGAAGTCCTACTATCATACAAATGTTGCCGCATTATTACTACGATAAACTACCGACTGCGCAGTGTTACCAGCTTGGCGCGTCGAAAAACTACCAAAGTGGGTGAAAATGTTACTTGCCAATGTTTAGCTGTTCGGCATTTGGTCTCCCCACGTGCAGTACCAGTTGTAATTATACATGGCGGCGTAAGGGTGTTTCCTTTTCTTGTGGAGACGCAAAGACTCCTCAGAAGCGTACCAGTACTGGGGGTATTTGTCGAAAGGGTACTTAACAGACTCCTTGACGTATGGTTCCGATGGATCGGCTGAAATTGAAAAGTAAACATAGAAAATGTTAATATCGGTCCAAGATCATACACAGTATTAAAATGAAGTGACATTGGATATAAAAAAAAGTAAATTTTGATTTTGATTTATTTTAATAACTCTTATATAGATATATAAATTCTCGTTACCATACACCTCAGAAACGGTTTGACTGATTTTTACACATACACTTACAAATACTGACTTATTCCACACTAACGTTTTCCTTAATTATTTAATAACCAAGAGAGCAAACTACAAATTTTTACGCAGACGTCAGTAGACATTAAACTAAGTAATAACGTAGTAGAATAAGTAGTTTTGAAGCGAAGAAAATTAGTTGCTATATTTATTTATTTTGTATTAGTTACTAGCGACGCGCCCCGGCTTCGCACGGATGCAATGCTTATCTACTCTGCATTTTAAATTTGTAACATCTTCGGAAATATTCATTAAAATTAAATCCTGTAGAAAGCATATTGATCCATAATAAATGCACAATTTATTTAAGGTACTTTATTGGATAAGGATTAATGCTGCATTGTTTAAAATCACTTCGTAAATAACCATTTTTTAGTAAAGGATAAAAATGGTTATGGTGGGTAAAAGTGGGTAAATAAGTTTATCTCTTAGGGATACCTAAGAGATAAACTTATACCATCGCGCACTTTTTTGTTGAACTTTTTAAAGTGGACAATACTATAGTATATTATTTTGGTCTATCTCTACTAGATAGAGGTTCAGCCCGCGTTTTTGCAATATAAGCGCAAAAAAACGTGCTCATTTACGACATCATATTAGAAACCTATACATTTATCAGTGTTTCTCTACTGTATTGTGCATGTATTATACATATAAACCTTCCTTAAGAATCACTCTATCTATTAAAAAAACCGCATCAAAATCCGTTGCGTAGTTTTAAAGATCTAAGCATACATAGGGACAGACAGACGACGGATAACGACTTTGTTTTATACTATGTGGTGATAAGAGAATATATATCAATAAACACCTTAGTTGTTGCAAAGTTGCTGTGTTCTGGCAGTACCTACCGTCAGTTATACTGACGTGAAACAACACAATTTCAAATACGCCACATTGTCTAACCGAATTATTAGCAACATCATTTCAAGATATCGCACTGGATAAAAATGTAACGGTGCAGCATTCCGTTCCCACGTAGTAATTGTTACCTTGCTCTTTTTAAACGTCAACAGTAGTCCGCCATCAACATTTTTTATTCGCGACTAGTACCGTTTCACTATTTTAATTTCGCTTTGTCAATGGAACCTGTATCTATACAGCCAGATCTACACGTTACTTTTTATTTTAAACACTCGAACGCGTGATGAGTAGGTTGGAGTACTTGAACGATCTTGAAATAGGGTCTCATGTCCACAGGATGCGTTCAAAAATTCAAATTGCTGATTAATTTTGATTGCGTTCAAAAATGTTGAAATCCCAGATTCCGGCTACTTAAGTAGCAGCCCTCGTATATAGGGACAGACAGACGGGGAGAGACAGCGGATAGCGACTTTGCTTTATACTATGTAGTGATAATGTACCAAATTCTGACGTATAAAAACAGCAGGTACTATTGACATTTTATTAAAGTTTAAAATATTCAAATTCTGAAATTAAATTGTAACACAAAACTTGCACTTTACGTTTAAAAAGTAATGCAAAAATACACATTTTCTATGACGCTTTAATTCAAAACGTTATATACTTTTTAATATAAGCGTAAAAACAATTTTACAGTTTAGGGACCTATTAGAAATATTTGCAAAGAGAAGTTAGGACCAGGCCATTCGACCAAGTGGAGACGACTGGTATGATCATTGAACACTATTTTGCATATATCAACAACGTAGTATATTAAGTACCATGATATATATTATACTCACGCGGAGGCAAACAGTACGGGCAGAATATCCTATGTCTCCTGCCCTCGTGGGTTTCCAGATGCTTCTTGTGATGTTTGCGGCGCGTGGAGACGTGCGGGCAGCACGGGCACGGGATGGCCAGCTCGCGCGGCACGCTGCCGTGGCGCTCCGCCGCGTGCGTCACCAGCGTCGACACCACGCGGTAGCCCTGCGGGGCGAACATTGCCGACCTTATGACCTTGTCATTACGACACACAGTTAGACCACACAATGTGCAGACAGAGCTCGCGCGGCACGCTGCCGTGGCGCTCCGCCGCGTGCGTCACCAGCGTCGACACCACGCGGTAGCCCTGCGGGGCGAACATTGCCGACCTTATGACCTTGTCATTACGACACACAGTTAGACCACACAATGTGCAGACAGAGCTCGCGCGGCACGCTGCCGTGGCGCTCCGCCGCGTGCGTCACCAGCGTCGACACCACGCGGTAGCCCTGCGGGGCGAACATTGCCGACCTTATGACCTTGTCATTACGACACACAGTTAGACCACACAATGTGCAGACAGAGCTCGCGCGGCACGCTGCCGTGGCGCTCCGCCGCGTGCGTCACCAGCGTCGACACCACGCGGTAGCCCTGCGGGGCGAACATAGCCGACCTTATGACCTTGTCATTACGACACACAGTTAGACCACACAATGTGCAGACAGAGCTCGCGCGGCACGCTGCCGTGGCGCTCCGCCGCGTGCGTCACCAGCGTCGACACCACGCGGTAGCCCTGCGGGGCGAACATAGCCGACCTTATGACCTTGTCATTACGACACACAGTTAGACCACACAATGTGCAGACAGAGCTCGCGCGGCACGCTGCCGTGGCGCTCCGCGCGTGCGTCACCAGCGTCGACACCACGCGGTAACGCGCGAGCCTGCGGGGCGAACATTGCCGACCTTATGACCTTGTCATTACGACACACAGTTAGACCACACAATGTGTAGACAGAGCTCGCGCGGCACGCTGCCGTGGCGCTCCGCCGCGTGCGTCACCAGCGTCGACACCACGCGGTAGCCCTGCGGGGCGAACATTGCCGACCTTATGACCTTGTCATTACGACACACACAGTTAGACCACACAATGTGCAGACAGAGCTCGCGCGGCACGCTGCCGTGGCGCTCCGCCGCGTGCGTCACCAGCGTCGACACCACGCGGTAGCCCTGCGGGGCGAACATTGCCGACCTTATGACCTTGTCATTACGACACACAGCTAGACCACACAATGTGCAGACAGAGCTCGCGCGGCACGCTGCCGTGGCGCTCCGCCGCGTGCGTCACCAGCGTCGACACCACGCGGTAGCCCTGCGGGGCGAACATTGCCGACCTTATGACCTTGTCATTACGACACACAGTTAGACCACACAATGTGTAGACAGAGCTCGCGCGGCACGCTGCCGTGGCGCTCCGCTGCGTGCGTCCAGCGTCGACACCACGCGGTAGCCCTGCGGGGCGAACATTGCCGACCTTATGACCTTGTCATTACGACACACAGTTAGACCACACAATGTGTAGACAGAGCTCGCGCGGCACGCTGCCGTGGCGCTCCGCCGCGTGCGTCACCAGCGTCGATACCACGCGGTAGCCCTGCGGGGCGAACATTGCCGACCTTATGACCTTGTCATTACGACACACAGTTAGACCACACAATGTGCAGACAGAGCTCGCGCGGCACAGTGCCGTGGCGCTCCGCCGCGTGCGTCACCAGCGTCGACACCACGCGGTAGCCCTGCGGGGCGAACATTGCCGACCTTATGACCTTGTCATTACGACACACAGCTAGACCACACAATGTGCAGACAGAGCTCGCGCGGCACGCTGCCGTGGCGCTCCGCCGCGTGCGTCACCAGCGTCGACACCACGCGGTAGCCCTGCGGGGCGAACATTGCCGACCTTATGACCTTGTCATTACGACACACAGTTAGACCACACAATGTGTAGACAGAGCTCGCGCGGCACGCTGCCGTGGCGCTCCGCCGCGTGCGTCACCAGCGTCGACACCACGCGGTAGCCCTGCGGGGCGAACATTGCCGACCTTATGACCTTGTCATTACGACACACAGTTAGACCACACAATGTGTAGACAGAGCTCGCGCGGCACGCTGCCGTGGCGCTCCGCTGCGTGCGTCCAGCGTCGACACCACGCGGTAGCCCTGCGGGGCGAACATTGCCGACCTTATGACCTTGTCATTACGACACACAGTTAGACCACACAATGTGTAGACAGAGCTCGCGCGGCACGCTGCCGTGGCGCTCCGCCGCGTGCGTCACCAGCGTCGACACCACGCGGTAGCCCTGCGGGGCGAACATTGCCGACCTTATGACCTTGTCATTACGACACACAGTTAGACCACACAATGTGTAGACAGAGCTCGCGCGGCACGCTGCCGTGGCGCTCCGCCGCGTGCGTCACCAGCGTCGACACCACGCGGTAGCCCTGCGGGGCGAACATTGCCGACCTTATGACCTTGTCATTACGACACACAGTTAGACCACACAATGTGTAGACAGAGCTCGCGCGGCACGCTGCCGTGGCGCTCCGCCGCGTGCGTCACCAGCGTCGACACCACGCGGTAGCCCTGCGGGGCGAACATTGCCGACCTTACGACCTTGTCATTACGACACACAGTTAGACCACACAATGTGTAGACAGAGCTCGCGCGGCACGCTGCCGTGGCGCTCCGCCGCGTGCGTCACCAGCGTCGACACCACGCGGTAGCCCTGCGGGGCGAACATTGCCGACCTTACGACCTTGTCATTACGACACACAGTTAGACCACACAATGTGTAGACAGAGCTCGCGCGGCACGCTGCCGTGGCGCTCCGCCGCGTGCGTCACCAGCGTCGACACCACGCGGTAGGAGGGGAATTTTAGTGTTTTGTGTTTGTAACAATAATGAAGTAGTCATAGAACTTTGTTCCATAATTCTCCCATTAATATTCTAAGTGTTCCAAAATGTTTTCTTGCAGAACTGGGTACAACCAATGTTTTTCTTATATCTTATTAAATACTACTACAACAGTGGGATCTGTCCAGTGTCATTGTCCAGTGTTCACAAAGACTGATCAGATAAAGCATATTGATTGGAGCTAGCTGGTTGTCTTCCGTTTAAGCAAGCGGTCCTTCTAAATGAGCACGGGCCTTTTAGTAGCAAGTACTCCAACTTAACCTTATAAAACCAATTGCCCATGGTTAACAATAAATTCAAATAACATTCATGATAATGAAGGTACAATATGGTTGAAAAAAGAAGTACATTCTCACCTTAAAACAGTGCTCACATCTGAACGGGAAGCTCTTCCACTTGGGATTCTTTTTGCGGCTAAAGATCATCTTGTAGGGCTCTGAAGGGAACCAATCGTCCGGATCGAGAAGAAGCTCCACCAACTCTGTGCCTGATGAACCAGGAATGTAAAGATTATCAAATTGATTTATAATAATTTGGTGCATAATCATGTCTCAATGCATTTTGTCAGTATATTTGTAAAGAGACTGAAATACGGGGCCTTTAGAAGAGCCTGGGACTTAGCTATAGGTTTAGAGCTGCTTACGATGTATCAGCACTTAGAGAGTTGGATTCAGGGTGGTGATCCCCGACTCCACTCTCTACCGAGATGATCTAATTCTGAGATAACCACCTTTGTTACATACATATGATTAAAATAAATGAATAATGATATATATAAAACAATATTAAATTTTATATTATCAATCAAAACAAAGTTAGTGTTAATTTGAAAAAGGTTAAAATGTGCTTGTTTTATTGGCGGTATGTTAATAATATTTTTAGATTTTAACAATTAATTTCTTAACATTTCCTTTGTAATTTCCAAAATGTAGCCCACATGTCTGTTTGTTTATTATACTATTTAACTTATGGAAGATAAAAAATGTATTTCATTATTTTACTTTTTAAAACAAACTTACAAATAGTGAGATTCTTGTCAAACATATGCTGATCATTAAAACATGTAAACAAATGAGATGAGAGAAACCTGATATAACAAAGATACAGCAAGGGGCAGCAAGTCAGTTTTTGTAACCGAGAACATATAATAATGTTTGATAGGAGACTCTCTCTTTGATAGAGAAAAATATTTGAATGCATGTTTGAAATATTTTTAGGCTTAACACTGTGGACTGTAGCAATTTTTTGTAATTGTTATATACCCCTTGTTTACTATTTAATTGTTTATACTACCTTCCGGAACTTTAATTGGCTCTTGGTAAGGCACGAGCCGAGGTAATGCTGACATGCCAGGTGTGTGGTTTGGCGATACACTAAGGGTGGTATTTGAAGCCGCCAATAAGCTTGTAAGGATTGTGTTCTGGGCCTGAAAAGGGAAATTTGCTTATAAAATATTTATCACTGTTTAATTGACATCCAGACAATTGTATTTTAAAAAATCATTTACTTTGTTAGGCAAAATAAAACTAATCAAACTTGAAAAATGTAATTCAATAATTTTCAAGTTACAAAATACAAGTCGATAAAATAATTAGTACAAGTGGATCAAATAATAAGAAACACAATGTGACAAACAGGACCCCATATTTGACCATACTAATCCTGTCTACCAACTACTTTGTGAAATGGACCTAATCCATTGAAAGTACTTTTATTTTTGTGAAAGCTAAATGTGTTTATATAAGCATTTGTTAAAAACCTATTTGTTTTTTAAATGTTTTCTGCATTGAATGTCAACAAAAACACCATGTACAATACACATAATTAGTTTTGTACACAAGCTAGGTTAAAAACAATCTAACAGCACACGCACTTGCATGTAAATAATATACATTTAACAGTCTATGAAATATAGAAAGACCATGAAGATTAATTCCTTTCATTAAGAAATAACAATACTACTATGTCTAAATTACCTGTAATAAAGCTGCATTCGATATATTTGTTAAGCTCATAGATAAATCTGTCTTAGGTTTCCTTTTGTAGCCTTTTGGTGGTCCTCTTTTCTTGGCAATCTCTCCATTTTTCTTATATCGAACAACTTCACCGGAGTCTGTCCTACTTGGTGTCTGAACAGGTGTTATTGTTAGCTTTGCAGGTAAAGAATATCGTGTATGTAAATTTTTCACTATGCTGTTAGCATTTTTTACAAGAGAAGTATTTAAAGCTAATGGGTTTGCCAAGTTTAATGGATTATTAACAAACTGTGGTAACGATGTTGATGGGGATGTGGGGAATATTGATAGAGACTTTGGTGTGTTGAATGTTGGTATTTGGTACACTTTCAGGTTTAGCGAAGAGTTATTGTATGAGGTTTTAAGTCTTTTTGCACTAGGCTCTTCATCACTTGATTCTGACCGGTTGACACCTCCCAAAGGATCCTCATCATTAACAAATGAATCTGTGTGCGGATTCTCCGTTTCTTGGACACAAAACATCTGTGAAAAACGTATTTGCATTAAATAAAACACTTTTTCTTGCTTTAGTAATGTTAATGTTACAATGTTAATACTGATACTTGCATCATAATATGTAAAAGATCAAAATAACTATTAGTAGTTTTTAAGTTGAATTAACAAATAAAACATAAGATAGCAACGTATTTGTATATTTAAAATTGCCTATCATCATTTGTCTAACCTTTTTCGCCAATTAACTTTTCTTATAACACTTGAAATTACAATTCATTACTATGAATATTTACTGTTATAAAAATGAAGTAATTCGATTAATTAATAAATAGGTATGTAATTAAGTAAATGTTGACGAATGAGTGTAACTTTCATTCATAAAAATCATTGATTTAAATTGACGCGTTAATGTAAGAACCAAACATAACTTACGATTTGATATTGAAATGTTGAAACTCAATTTAAAACATTGAATCACATAGACTAATTTCATCAAAAACGTAAATGAACTCACAAAATGGCGTATTTTATACTTTATAGAATGAAACAATGAGACCGATCTCATAAATAACTGCACATGCCACTAAAAGTTACGCTTACGACGATTGATCTAATTATGACACGAAATTACTCATTGTATTGAATGAAGAACCAACCTTTTTCTATAAAGAACGACAATATATAGTTTAAAACATTAATAACCAACGCGTTCGTAGTTTTTAAATGAAAAATCTATTGTTCAAAATCCGAAATAAATTCGAAACAGAATAAAAGGTTATGCACGGTTTAATAATAACAAGTTCCTCGACCGTCCATTCAACGAAAAGCGGTACCTCTCCGTGGTAGTAATAGTACAACCACACCTTATGATCTGGTTAAATCTATTCGATTAGAAACTCTAAAATTAACACAACAAGGTTTATTATATGAATACAATACAAGTGCATTTTATGCGTGGAGTAATGAGTCGTTTTGGCGTAGCGTCGTCGTCTATTTGACATTTTAGCGAGGGTTGCAATAATGAAAATATATGTTTTAGAAACAAAGCAAAATCAAAAAAAAAATTACGTTCAGAGGGTTCATTAAAACAGAACCTAAAATCATTCCATTATTTTAAGACGTACTGCATAAAAGATCCCTTATATCATATGAGATATCGCGATACTAAGATAATAGTCAAAAAACCATCTTGTAAGAATAAGGGATAAAGATAATTATTTATTTAGTATTAGCTGGTGCCCGCAACTTTGTCTGCGCAAAATTAATATTTCAAATAACTTATATTAGCATGGCGTATATATTTATATATTATAGGCTATGTGTTATTCTGATGTATAAGCTATATTAATGTAAAGTTTCATAAAATCCATTCAGTAGTTTTTATGTGAAAGAGCTTACGCGGATGAAAAAGCTACTTTTTTGGTAATTTTTTCACACCTTGGGTTACATTATGGGAGTTTTTGTTTTTTGAAAACTTAATATAGCCTATTGCCGGAGATATTGTAGCTGTTATGCTATTATGTGATAGCTTCCCAACAGTGTAAGAATTTTTAAATAAATCAAATAGTTTTGGAGCCTATTCAATGCAAACAAAAGAACAAATCTTTCTTCTTAGTATTAGTAGTGTTGATAATAATGCTAGAATTTATATATTTCATTATCAATATGTTGTATTTTATTATTTTTGTCAAAGAATCAGTAAAAATTATCAATTTATCCTTTAATTCATTTATATACTTATGTGATATATTTGCTTTTTTAAACATATTGACAGTAGCGTGGACGAGTTGAGTTGAGTCTTAGATAAAGGATAAATAGATAAGCTATGGAAGCCATTAAAAATGAGTAAAAGAGATAAATCTATACACATTATTCAAGGAAAGAAAAAGACAGCATCTGGATCTCTTTACTCTGTTACCGTATACTGTTTCAATTGAAGTGGGGGTTGTTTATCACCGACGCACCGGTGATAAATAAATAGTAAAAAAAATTTGCAATCGTGTATTATAAAGCACTTTTCAGTTATTTTATCATTTTAGAGTGTTATTTATAACATAATATTCACTTAAATCATGGTGCACTGCTGTGTTTTAGGTTGTAAAAGTGATAGCGCCAGAAAACAGGAAAATATTACATTTCACCGGTAAGTTGCAAATTGTGTCGAAATTATTCTCTGATCTTTTATTATTTGTAGTGATAATATATTATATTGAGATGTTTTACACTCTGAATATCTTTTTATTACAAATTGTCCTCAAATAAATGTTTTTTAAGATAATTGTTGTGGTTACTATAACCCCTCTAAATTAGGTTTATCGTTAATAAATGAATTACACATACAAGTAACGTGCATAACAATTGTTCGGTTTATAATAATACCAGTCACTAATGAAAGATATTTCCTTGATTTGTTGGTAACTGACTGTTGTGTAGTAAATTAAGTCAAGGTACTTTAGTTTCACGATAAACAAACATTTATGAAATTTGTGCATTTCTGTTGTTTTGATTTGGAAATTTCACAAATTGTTTTTTCGTACAGCTTTCCTCAGGAAACAAATTTAAGATGCAGTTGGGTTAGGGCTACTAGTCGACTAAATTGGCAGCCAACAAAAGAAACTCGAATATACTCTAGACATTTTGAAGAAAAGTGGTTAAGAAAAACTAAAAATATACCTTTTTAATGGCTGGTGCAACACCCACACTTTTTATACAGGTTAGCTTATCAAACTTTTATTCTTTTAAACGTTTGTAGAGGGATTAGAGAGGTTTTAACATTGATCTTAGTACAACTTTATTGATATAAAGCTTTTTATAGATTTCAGACGAACCGCAATGTGCATATTCTGAAAAATTTCTGCCATCATGTTCTGGGAACACTAACACAACAATGGACAGGTTAATTACAACAGGCACCCAAACCCAAACAACACAATGCCAGGATGAAAATATATTATCTCTGCCGAACTATTTATCGAACCGCTCATCCCATCATTTTTACTCATTCAGCTATTGGACTGCTCAATTATTTTTAGAACTGACATTATATGATAAAATAACTAATAGATTTTTCATTACTGGCCATGTTTTACTGTCGCAATAATTAATCAACCGCCATTAAATTAAATAACTGTTCAATATGTTTTATTTAACTGAAATAACATCTCGAATATTTATATAACAGCTAAAAAAATAATAAATAATCACCTTATCTTAATAAGTGAAAAAAGTTTGCCGCATTGTATTTATACCGTAACTAGCCGTGCCCGCGACTTCGTCCGCGTGGAATGTAATAAAAAAAAATAGGTTTTTTTTTCTAAAATAAAAGTAGCCTAAGTTACTCCTTATTACATAAGCTATCATATATACCAGTGAAAGTCCCGTCTAAATCGCTCCAGCCGTTCCAGAGATTAGCCGGAACAAACAGACAGACAAAACTTTTAAAAATATGTATTTTGGTATGTGTACTGTATATACATTCATATGAATGTAGTAGAAAGCGGTTATTTTAATATTACAAACACACTCCAATTTTATTTATTTGTATAGATAGAAGTCTCTGTATAAAATGTAAATACTTACCGTATATTATATTTTTTTATTTTATTTGCCAAACAAAGTTCACAGATCTTTTCAATATACACAATTCAAACTTAAATTAGACCTTACATCTAATGACGAACTTTCATTAATGTTACTGTAAGGAACTTATACATTTCAAATGTCTGTAATGTGTGTTCAAATAGAAGTTTCTTTAGTTACTATCGTCAAATCAACTCTTAAATAAAAAACATTATTAAGATATTAAATTTGTTAAAATAATCTAATAAAATAATCAACAGTCACTCGAATCGTAAAAATGGGGTAAATCATAAATATACGTTGGTATTACCATGGACGCAATGTACTCATGATGTACCCTATGTCTATCTCTTTCGGGTATACGCGCATGTCTTATCTATTTATCCTTTATCTAAGAGTTGAGTAGTGGTTTTTTTCTTCCCACTAGGGAAAGGCAAAGGCTCTGTGCCATACAGCTAGGTCTTAAAAAACGACCAGTTGAGTAAGTACCCTGTTTACAAACCAGGGAATCCAAGTCCGAATCCTGGTAGGTTCCATTAGTATTATTCCATTAATTCGGACAACCAACAAATGTTACATTACAAATCTTAAAATTAAAAGCTACTCTATTCATTCTAATTGCAGGTTGCCACAGTCCATACATCTAATATATATAAATCTCATGTCACAATGTTTGTGCTCAATGAACTCCTAAACTACTTAACCGATTATAATAAAATTCGCACACCATGTGCAGTTCGATCCAACTTGAGAGATAGGATAGTTTAATCATCATCATCATCATCATCATCAATTTTAAAAATTCTTTCACCAATAGAAAGCCACATTATTGCGGAGTGTCATCATCATCATCATCATCATCATCATCATCATCAGCGGACGGCGCGCGATGGCTTCGGGTTTAATTCAGTTCGCTTTCGTGCTCGCTTCGGGGATTATTAATTAGAGATGAAACGGATAGTGATTTGGCCGGATACCGGATACCGGATATTCGGCTAACTACGAGGCCGGAGCGCCGGATATCCGGCCACCGGATATTCGGCCGCTTATCGCGTTTCATATATGTGTGTGTATGTGCATAATAATCCGTTACTAATATTATAAATTCAGTCTGTTTGTCTGCTACTCTCTCACGCCTAAACTAAAGAACTGATTTTGCTGAAATTTGATACAGAGATAGATTAGACAACGAGAAACAATATAGATAGGCTTAAAAACTTTTGTATTCCCACAGAAAAGCGCGCGATATAGACGAGTTTAGGGCGTAAAGCACTCAGCGCGAACGGTATCGCGGGAAACATCTAGTATTCGGTATTCGGCCGGATAGTGCCCTACTATCCGGTATCCGGCCGGATAGTGAAAATAGGCCGGATAGGCCGGATACCGGATAGTTACCGGATATCCGTTTCATCACTATTATTAATATTATGCCCAACGAAGTGGGCGCGGGTCAGCTAGTTTATCTATAAATTATTTAATAAATATTCAAATAGATGAAAAATATCCAGACTTTTCGGTGTGTTTAGACATCGAAGAAATAAAAAATAACACTAAAAATAAGGTAAAACTTCACGACACAGCTATAGCTTCATCCATTACGCATTGACATGTGTATTTAAATAGGTGGAAGAAGAGCCCACGAAACTTACTTTGAGCCACGAAACGATGATTTTAAGTTCCGTTTGAAAGTATCTACTGTCCGGATTGTAGTTGCGGTTATCTCACTTCACAGGCGAGTTCAAGCACAGCGGGATAGCAATAAATTTCATGAATGTCTATTTTGACGACGTCAAGACAAACAAACAAAACAAAGCTTGAAAAAAACAAAAACCTTGTCCGTACGTACGAATAAGGAGAAAAAATTTGTCTCTACACCATATATATATATACACAATATAATATATAATAATACAAAGATACAATCATACCTAATACGATTACAGTCATATGTATGTTTACATACACATATAAAAATAATACAATATTATAAATAATGTTGTTGCCAAACATGGCTCTATGAATAGTGTCCCTATTCCCAAATAGTGTGATCATTTAGATAGTCACTTACTTTATAATTTTACCTTTACTCATGAGTGTCTTTTTGATATGGATTTTAAATTTATATAAAGGCAAATCAATGACACTTTGCGGAAGCTTGTTAAACATACATCTATATTTCCCCAAGAACGAACAGCTAGTTTTATGGAGTCTGAACATTGGAACGGCAAGTTTATTTTTGTTTCTAGTATTCACATTATGTAGATCACTGTTTTTCATTGAATTTATTATAGTTTCTATATACAAAAACTAAATTATCATATATATATTGACT
This sequence comes from Scirpophaga incertulas, assembly GCA_036419045.1. Classification (NCBI taxonomy): domain Eukaryota; kingdom Metazoa; phylum Arthropoda; class Insecta; order Lepidoptera; family Crambidae; genus Scirpophaga; species Scirpophaga incertulas. Next base: position 1,084,698 of record CM071636.1, on the reverse strand, counting down.
AGCTAAAGTTAAAATATTAATTTCTTCGAACAATTTTTTTAGGGATTCTCTAGCCCGTAAACAGTAAATAACACGAATCGCTCTTTTTTGTAAAAGGAAAATACTCTCAATGTTAGCCGCTGATCCCCATAGCAGCAGTCCATAGGACATAACACTATGAAAGTAGCTGAAATAAAAAATTCTTGCCGTTTCAACATTAGTTAAAAGTCTAATCTTTTTTACTGCGTACGCCGCTGAATTAAGTTTGATTGCCAAAGTTTCAATATGTGGATCCCACTGCAGTCGTGAATCTAACGTAATGCCTAAGAATTTAGTATTATTTACCAAGTCAATGACATCACCATTCATATTTAAACGAGTATCAACCTGCCTTACATTGGGCAAAGAGAATTTGATATATTTTGTTTTCTTAGAATTTAAAGAGAAATTATTAGTTGTGAACCAATAGAGAACTCTTGAGAGAGAATACAGAACTCTATTTACATCGCCATAACATTCCTTTTGTCTATCAACTTTGAATAGTAAAGAAGTATCATCTGCAAACAATACTGTCTCACACAATTCTGTAATGTAGTAAGGAAGGTTATATATATTAGAAACAGTAGAAGACCCAATATTGATCCCTGGGGTACCCCCATCGTTAAAGGCGAGCTAGCAGATTCTGATCTATTGATAACGACTTTCTGCAATCTGTCTGATAAATAAGATTTTAAAAGTCTAACAGCTCCATCCGAGACACCATAATGTCTAAGTTAACTTAAAAGCGTTTCATGACTCACACAGTCAAACGCTTTGGAAAGGTCGCAAAACACTCCAATTATATCCCGCTTGCCCTCCCATGCGTCAAAAACATGTTTCATAAGTGCAGTTCCGGCGTCGGTAGTGTATCTAAATCTTCTTCTAATCTGTGTATCTTTGGTAAAGCCGAATTGGCTTTCATGCATGAGTCTGTTTGTTCTCAAGTGACCTAGCTTGCTACATATTATTGATCTGTGAAGTGACCTATTAGTTGATTGTCAATAACTATCTCGAAGATTTTGCTGAAAGTAGGTAATATGGATATAGGTCTGAAATTTGAAACCATACCGTATATACCATACCGTGCCATAGTGATTATGACAGACTCCAGACCGATCGAGGCAGCTCAACTATCATGCAGCTCAACCGACCATATTCAGTATAAGTCACTCTCCTAATGACCCCCGTGGCTTGTAGTGACAGCGATATTTCTCAGTAGAGGGCGCATTGTATTGCAAGTTTGAGCGTAGAGCGACAGCAATAGATGTTATAAATTGTTATTTTTTCAATAGTCGCAGCCTTGATGTTTCTTTAAAAAAAAAAAAGTATGATTGTAATCTATTTCCGATTAGCGATGCTCATCATATTATTTTTTATTAGACGCTGCAGTTAGCACACTACACACAAATCCACCACATGCACATTTTTACTTACCGTTGCCGTTTTTTAATGTACTATTTGATGAAACCTATGATAAAAATGTTTTACTAATAAGAACAACGTAATCAGAGATAACCATTTTAATTCGAAAACTTAAACTTATTTCCAACATTTTTACAACTGATTTTTATCAAAAAGGAAATAAATACTAACGACTAGATGACAACACTGTACACGGACCAAGCTCAGAAAATAATAGAAAATAGTTACTTAATTAAATAATATTTATCACATAAACTTGGTCGTCAGAATGTTGGCACATGGCTTTCATGAATATCAACTATCTTCCAAATTGTAAAGTATAAAATCGAGATATACCTTTTTTCGATACCAATCAGCCTCCTAATAATGTAACTCTGTCATTGTCGAATTTGATTACAACTGAAAACTTGGAACAAAATCTTCACAAAGCAGCAACTATCTGTCACTTTGAATCAAGTTTGACAGCACAGAGTTACATAATTAGCCTACAGACTACACAAAAAAGGAAACGTTATGGCTGCACCCAACAGTCTTTTGGCCTTATATTTCAGAAGAGAGTCAACTGCCAACATTCTGATCTTAAATAACTTGTCAAATATTTACATCTTACAAACTCAATAAGATTTGGCTTCAAACGTAATATTTTTTACTGGTCACACTGATTTGGTTTATAGAACTGTTTTAATACATTTGCGTTAATAATAGCTATTGAATTTTAACATTTCGATATTAACTCTGCAGCCATTTCTAACGCAAAACAGGGCCCCTAGACAAAGTATCATTCGCGTTCGATTCATTGTAAAAATCATTTCAATATCAAACAAAAATGTATTAAAATGATTCCAAATTGCGGAATCATTCCCTTATATACATTTTGTTCAAACGAAACTAACTTGTAGTCACTAACTTGTAGTCACGAATGTAACTTTGGCTACTGGCACAGCATATTATGCCTCCTAATAAAAAAAAATATCCCGTTAAAGATCAATTTGCCAAAAACTTAAATTATTTTCCTAAAAATATAATTAAGTAACATAATTGTGACGACTTATTACTATTATTATTGCTATCGCTTAATCAGTGCATCACAAGAATAAACACTAAATATTATACATAAATAAATTATACTTCGTAATTAAAAAAAACAACACGAACTGGCTGCATTATTTTGGTATTGAATTACATCAAAGAGGACACAGATTTAGTGATAATAAAGTCACAGTAAGAAAAAGATATGTCTAAGAAGTATTGATTCCACGAAGAGAGGCTACTTAATGACCGCACTCAAAAGTTAATGTACAACAATAAAGAGCGTGCAATGTACACCAAATTATTTAAGATTTTGAGTCGTGTTCTTAGTAGCCAACCTCTATTTGATATGTATGAATCGCAACAAACGAAAATTGAGCAAGAAGGAATGGATAGCGTTAAGAAACTACAAATGTAGTCGATACATTCGACTTACCACGAACTTACGCTTTACGCTACATTAAGATACAACTCGATCGTCTATAATAAGATAAAGCATTGTATATTAAAGCTTTTCTGATATTCTATTGTCGAAATCACGGAATGATCCGCAAATGATTTTCCGTGGTGACTCGATTTTTTTAACATTGGCAACACTGCGCGGTAGCTTCTCTCTACCGGATTGCTTCGTTAAAGAATCGATCTTTTTCCCTTGAAAATCATAAGGGATCATTTTTAGGAACTCCTCATCGAATTATCCGAGTTGTAGAGGCAATTGTTTAATTAATCATCCCTTGTTTAAATCATAATAGGTCTTTGATTGTGTAATTGTCGTTTTATTCTCTCGTATTTATATAACTTTTCAAATTTAAGCGAAATGGAAAACATTCATTTATTAATGCATCAATTTTTAAAATTAAGATGCGAATTTCGTTTATCGTTAGGCCTCAGATTTGGGTTAATTAAAACTAAAAGAAAAAAGTGGCTACTGTTTTTTTCATCAGAATTTTATACATTATTCAGTATAAGCTTGTGACAACTAATTTTCTTAAATTCTCTGAAATATCCATACAAAACGGCAATTTCACACCAGGAATAATATTTTGTACAGTGTTGTTATCATAGATTTGTCTTAATTAGAAATTATTTTTAATCTACATTGAACGCATGAGCTCGGTCGACCTGGATTTTGCCAATTGCCCCTGGAACTCGGATTATGTTTCCACTTAATTGGGAATAGTATTCATTGAAAAAATTACTATGATTGATATGAATATAATTATTAAATGCACTATATCACGGACGTATGAATTCGATTTCAGCCTATTCATCATATATTGTATATTTATGTATAATTATAATAATAGGATACTATCTGTCTATAGGCATTTTACACTTATGATAGATATAAATTAATTTTAATGGTCGATATTCTCATGGAGGTATAAAGAGGTTATGTAATTTCATATATACAATCTATTTAACATCAACTAGTATATATTAAAAAGTTCATCAATTATATATTTTTAAACAGATAACTGAATCGTACATATTCGATTTGTCCATAACTGTCTATACGTCCATGGAAAATACACAAAACTTACAGTCAAAAGGAATATTATGTCAAAAATTGTAATTATCTGTCAAATATGGACACCAAAACGTCATCAGAACTGTTTGATTCTATCTAACCCATCATATAGGCCCAGAACAGAATGTAAAGGTACCAAAGAAATTCCCATGTTAAGGTAGTCTGACCTGTTAATGAAGCATAGAAGAAACTCAACGAAACTGATGTATTTCGGTTGCAGTTTATTAGTTGAATCGGAACATATCATCTGTCTTCGTTAGACATTGGTTTCAAAGCTACATGTTACCATGTATCATTCTACGAGTATGGTTACTGGCAATAGTGGTAATGTTGACAAAAATATATCCAACGGACCAGTAAAAGTTGTGTCGGTGAATTTGCAACCAATACGTGAACACTACCAATCATATATCTTAACTCTATATCTAGCACAACTACAGATTATGTACACAGTAGATAACATAGCCTCGCACAAACAAACTGACCATTATCAATAGAAATAAATATCCAATTTATGGTAATTGGCTGTACTTCAGAGAAGACTTGAGTGTAACAGTTAACTTCAGTGTAACTGTAGTGTAACTTTTAACTAGATTATGTTATAAAGTCTGCTACTTAGTCAGTTGAAATTAGTTATTACAGTATATATTGTTACAGTCACCACGATCATATGTTATATAACCTACATAATACGTCAATGATTAAATAATTATGATTAATTAAATAAATATAAGTTAATCACCGATAAGTTTAACTCAATAAATACATATACAATTTTTTTTTTAAATCACACTCAATTGCGGACTAAATCTCTGCTATCCGCCTATGTGGCATGTCTTTTACATAAAAAGAAAGTCAGCTTAAAACATTTTTAACTCTTCTAAACTCCCTTTAGTTCGTTTGCTAGTCCTGCCTATTTCAAAGTATGTTAAATATGCCTCGATAATCCCATTTTAAATTCTCTAAATCAATATATTAAATCAATCAATTATATATTAAGCATCCGATCATATCTGTCAACAATAACATCAATCACACGTTTCGATAACACGTTTGGCTCTTTGTCACACATCATGACTTGTATGTACGAATGACATCTTTGATTTGTGCCCTGCACAGCGGACACTGGCCACCACCTTTCCCTCTCCATTGTTGGACAGCACACCGATAACACATACACATATGTCCACACATATACAAAACACTGTCTATAGGGTTCTCGTAGCAGATCGTGCACTCTGTGCCTGTCAGGTTGCCTTCACCGATCATTGAGTAGATCGGTTGATGAGGTTGTCTGCTCGTCGAAGGGCAGCTCTGAAGCCTTTCCAGTCTTAGGTTCTCATGACCGTTGGGCAATTGCACTTGTTCGTTGCATGAGTTCTGAGAGCTGGAACTACATTGTGCGTCAGTCCTCAGTCTTGGTTGTTGATACGTTGGCTGCGGCATGGGGTTGCAAGGGGCTTGGTTGGACACTGACTGGAGACCGGCCAGGCATAGCTGAGATGATGACTGGATCGGCTGCAAGGATGCAAAATGATTTTAGTTATTTTTATATTCACTGTAACTAAGGAATACTGTTTTGTCATTATACACATATAAATCAAGGGTTCTCTTCCCAGATTGTCGAATCAACATTCCACATGGTGGGTACATCGTGTGCCAAGTCAAGGTACTAGCTCGCTCACGAGAATCTCGTCATGAGGCATTCCTCATGGTAGTGATATCATCAAGCACTGCTTGGCTTTGGGAACGATCGACCACCACAATATCAGGCTTATTCCAAACAATAGTCCTAACCGTAATATTATTTGTACAATAAATAAAAAAATATATATATACGTATGCAGCGGGAAGCGAGCCAAGGCCGAAGTTAGGTTGTAAAGAGAGGGCTACTGGCCGATACTTGCCATGTCGAGAACTAGTGTTTTCTGTATCTTTTTGTAATTATTATTATAGTTGAGAGTTAGCAAAGAATCCAGCTCACCTCAATATAGTGCGCGCTGGCCAAGGTGAGTCCTTGTTGGTGGTTGTGGTTGTGGTTAGGTACACTCTGGGCAGCGGGTTGTGGTGGCAGGCTCACCACCAGCACGGTGCCGCCAGCGCCAGCCGCCGCGCCAGCCAGCACGCGCAGCTGCTGCTGTTGCTGCTGATGCTGCTGCTGCTGCTGCTGCGGAGGCGGAGGTGGTGGTGACGCCTGCGCCTGCGACGTCAGCATCCTCACTTTCTGCGTAGCCCCATATATATCCACGAACGCCCACAACCTCAGTGTGTGGTCCACGTGCATAACCGTCACAGGACTCGATCCGTTCCTGCTGACCCTCACCTCCCCGTCCATCGTCAGAGTCACCGCCAACTCGTCGCCCCTTCCCAACCCATTGGCCGCGTCCCTACGCACGACCCAGTACTCGGGACGGTCCAGCAACAATTCCGCGTCCGCTGGCAGATCGCAAGGCCTCAGGGTGGCCGGATCGCAAGAAGTCAGTCCGATGGTCAAGCTTCCGGCGTACGCGGTCTCCGTCGCAAGTATTTGGACGACGATCGTCTGCCCTGGACGCATCGGACGGGCGGTGAACACGTAACCTTGACAGAACTCCGCTTCTACCCTCGCTGCAACGCCCCTATCGTTGACGAACTGCACGTTTCTCCCTTTCGTTCTGTGCAGACTCAGGGGAACTAGAGGGTTTGCGTATCTCGGAGGAGGAAGAGGTTCTTCTACGCTTAAAGATCTCATTCCGCTCACTAGCCTATCTTCCTCCGGAGCGGGATTAGGTCTTCTAATTTGATTTGGAGCGCGTGGATCCGCGAACTGAACCGCTGTGCAGTTGCCGTATATGTCTACTAAAGCCCAGAGCGGATTTCTTGTGTCTACGCCTGTGAAGAATAGTCCTTTATCCTCTCCATTGATACCGAAGTGCACGTCTCCTGTAGAATTTACGTAATAGTGAAGTATGTTGTCCTTTTCGCAGAATCTCTCGCCAAGGGCTTTGGCCCAGTTTCCGGGCTTGTTGGTGAGGTCTGGGCAGGCGTACTTTGGCAGTGAGTGCGCAAGGGTCGCGGGGTCGTGGCTGGTGAAACCGAAGCGAATGACTCCACTCCAGCTGTTCGATATCTCCACGAAGCGAAGGCACACCTGGAGCAAGAGAATGATGCTTGTATCAGTTGTCATGTTACGTAGCATTTAAGATGTGTGTTTTGGATTTTAGACGATAATTTTGACAATTATCACCCGAGACTAAACAATACTTGGGATCACTTCAAATTTTTAGAATAAAATGAGCCCGAAAGACCGGATATGCAATTTCATCAAACCGAATCGGAAGTTTATACATGAAAATATAACAGAAGGATAGATAGATATAACTTATAACGTTATTATGATATTACAGATTCCATCTTAACAAGTAAGACGCAGCTCTCCACATATAAAGAAAATAGAAGGCCGCATACATTGGACTTAACTAGTCAACAGTTACGGAAGGGAGGACATAGGAAAACGAGAATGACCTTAAAATGTGTAAACTGTCACGCAAAGAATTAACTGCTGTGGGAAATAAAAAACTAGGTTGTACTTAAAAGGACACACATTAATGGTATACAAACAGTATGAACAATAAAACACATTAAAGACAATTTGAATTATGGTAAGTAAATAAACATTTTTACTTATTTTTAGTTATTCGCAAACATTGATGAAATCACGAGGGCCGAATGCGTGAAACATGTGGCAACGTTGCAACGAGGGTTGTACACGTGAAAAGCTCACCTTTTCGTTGACCCTGACGGGCCGGGCGCTGAACGCCACCCCCTTGCAGAAGGACTCGACGCGGCGCGCCACCGACCCGTCGCGGGAGACCATCACGTTCTCGCCGTGCACGCTGTGGAAGCCCAGGGGCGGCAGGTTGTTGGGGGTGCCGCCGGTGCACGACGTACGCGGCGCTGGAACAAGCGGAGACCATACATGAGATTTGAGATTTGACAATACAGGATTTGACATTTGAAGTTTTTAAGCCGAAAATCTGTTTTGCGCTCGCTAGTAGATATTATGTAGTTAGTGTGTTGCAACGTGGTGGCAACGCGACAATAACATACCTAAAAATGAATCGCAAAATGTGTTGGTAAGCTCATAACTCAACAACGCCTGGACCAATTTGGCCAATTCTTTTTTGTTAATGTTCGTTGAAGTTCAAGGAGGGGTTTTACAATGAGGAAAATTCGAATAATTATCGGAAATACCCTAAAAACAGCCCTTTTATTTTCCCATGCAAACGTTTTCTAACTAAAACGTACAGTCGAATTGAGCTTTATTGTTATTGTATAAAGTTCATATTGCAAGCACTCACTGTTGTCTAAGCAATGAAGGTGTGTTCTTAACATCAAAGAGTCAATTTGCGCTTTATTAACGCTACATATAGTTGAAATTCAATCATATCTATCAAAACAGTGTGCGTGCGTGCGTTGGAGCACAGAATACATCGTTGGAGGATTTAATGTCACGTTCCAAAATTGAATAGCCACAAAATGGTACTTTTTTTGCGATTTGGTTGACTATGCGACATTATCTATAAAATAATTAGGAACAAAAAACTGCCACTGTACAAATCTTTTTGACAGGACGAAGTCTGTCGGGGCCGCTAGTACTTCATAAAACCACGAGTACCTACCAACACAAAATAAAACACAATTTCTCAGTATTTATATACACAACTAGCTATCTAAAGTTAACCAAGAATGCTCCCCTATACATCCACATCTCCCCCATGCGAGCGACCCTCCAAGATAGCTGCACCACCTGCGTGGCAGATGCAACGAGACGGCAGCTTGCGCGTGCGCACCTCACGCCGATATCGACCTTCTGCTGACATGTTTAAGACCTATTCTCCGTAGCGAGGCTGCGTCAAAGAAGCATTGAATTCTCCGTGCAAATGCGCAGATGTAACACGGCAATAGATTACAGTGTTTCGCTCTTATGTACCTGAATATTGTTCTTGGTATATAGAAAAAAGGAAATATATATTTTTTGTTTATACTTACCACCTGTCATTAAATGGATAAAACATTGCTAATTTTTGGCTCTAAATTCATAATTGTATCGGGTAAAATAGGAGTACAAAAGTGTTGAAATATATTGTCAATGTGCAACAAAAAAGAGGCAAAGGAATTTTACTTCAATATCAATAACCAACCATTGAAAACAACATAAAAAAACAACTCCATTCATAGTCACGGTCTAGTCAGCTAACCCTCCGTAAGGGTAGTCCGCCATTATAGGCACACGTGCACACGCTTCCTACTTCCAAATTTGAAAAACACAAAACGGAAGTTGACGTGTTAATTGATTGACAGCGTTCGCGCGTCAGCCGCCAGTAAATTGGCGCGCTTTCGCCATCCTTATTGTCTATGGTAGAAGGTTTGATGTTAAAATATCGACTTCAAATTGTGAAAAAACCCCTAAATTGAGGTTAAGGGCTCGAGTGATACTTCGCAATATCGTTTAATTACATGTAGCCGCGTCAATTGTAACAATTCTTTGAAAAACAAGATAAAACAAAATGTAAAGAAATTTAGTCTAATAAATTAATTGAAAATATAAATTAATACATTTAATTTGTTTCATTATCACACTAGATTAAACGAACAAACACATGATTACTACAGATTACACTGAAAACCAGGAAACCACACGAAACCTACATACTGCTGTTATATAATATTATACTTGACAATATTTCTTCTAATCGTGCAGATAATTTGAGGATAATATTTTAACGATAATATACCGCAATAACAATAGCTTTATATAACAGCCAGGTGGTCCGCCAAGGGCGGAGGGTGGCAGCCATATTGAATCGAGGGTTCTCACATCCGCCGGAAGATGAGACCGAATAAGAGTTTTTCATTAAATTTCACCACTCACATATCGGATATATGATTAAAAAAAACAAACCGGAAGTAGACAATGCAATAAGCGATTGCGCTCTTTGTCTCACTTCGATAACATTAAATCCTCTAAAAACTCAGTATTATTTGATACTCTTCACCTAAACTATTGGGACTAAACTGTCTATTGAAAAATATCCGTTCAAATAAGCAACTGTAAAACTGCAAATAAAAACTATTTTACGATGCAACTATAATTTTACGGTTTTCCGTTTACTTATGCTATTCGACATTGCTTCATCATAAATTTCATGATTTTAGATCAAAAGCAAATACTGTACAAGTTTCGATTCCTTTGCAAGTGTTAAAGAAGTGATGCAGTATAAACGAAGATACGACCTAAAAGGTCGTATCTTTTAATTGGATCGATTTAAAAAAGTGATTTTTCATTAATACAATAGATTTGATAATAATTTCATACTTCGTGCTAAACCATTTCACGACCGAACTTGCCCGGGAATAGGCAAAATCAGCGGGACCTTGCCATACACTATTACACCCAAAGTTGGAAAGAGGGAGAGCTTAACCAAATTACGCGACCCTCGCCCAATATTTGCCGCAGATTAATTCCACATTATCATTAATAGACGACACGTGTACTTCGCAGTGCTCCGACGAATATTTGCATTGCGATGACATTTGGATAGCTGTGACAATATTTGCTTTTAAACACCCAAGATAAGTGGGTAACATTTCAACGGTGACTAACTTTTGTACAAAGTTTATCGTAGTCAAGATATCGTACGTAGTCTGGAACAGCTATCCCTAAGATGTGGTCAAAGCTTAGGCTGAGTTTAGCGGTTTGGAGTCGAAATCACCGTGTCTCTTGGTTGGGGCGGTATCCATGAAGATTCTTAGCCTCTCCTTTTCAGAGGGAAAAAAAATTAAAAGTCGTCATCAATTATATACTGCATCAAATCAATCATATTACTATCGAGGTGACGGCCCCGTGGCTATAGCTGAAAATCAGCGATTTTTGCTCTTGTGCAAATATTGGTGCTGAGCTATGGACCTTTTTGTGCTGCACACATTAACATCAATTGTTCTGTATGGCGGACATGTCTGAATTTGTTTATTTTTATCTTTTTTTAACTAACCATAATTATTGTGTGCATGTCTGTAGATAAGTATATAGAGCCTAAATGGTCCCGTACAGTGCGGTTCCAGAGGAATTTCCTCCCGCGTACATTTCGTTTGTGGAATGAGCTCCCTGCCGAGGTTTTCCCGGAGGGCTACAGTATGGGGTTCTTCAAAAGGGGAGTAAATAGGTTTTTGAAGAGTCGGCAACGCGCGAGTGACACCCCTGGTGTTGCAAGTGTCCATAGGCTACGGTAACCGCTCACCATCAGGCGGGCCGTAGGCCTGTTTGCCACCATCGTGGTATAAAAAAAGTAAAATATCTATCTATATCATCAGGTAAAAATTATACTATAGACCTTCCCCATATCTCCCCATTTAAATTACTAGGACTCTTGAAAGAGGTACATACATGCTCCTTGTAAATGTATTGCGTAAATCCAGGAATTTTCCTCACAAAATAAGCTGTGGAATTAATTGTCGTTTGCGGTATTTCCGAACCGATTCGATTATCAAACCTTCAAAAAACGAACGTATTCTCAATTTAAAGTCGGGCACGTATATTGACTCCTCTGGTGTTAGATGTGTCTATGGGCGGCAGTAATCGCTTACTATCAAATCTATTTGCTCGTTTGCCTATATACAACATAAAAAAATATTAGGACTTCGAGAGATTTTTTTCTCCGAGGACAGTACGACTCGACGACGTAAAAGTAAGAGTATTAATGTCGAAACCCGACAGTCACCATAGCCAATGCGCGCAATAAAAGCGTGCGTTATCTAGATCAGTTTTGACGTCAAACGTCTATAGTTAGTCTAGGCGCTGCACCAGGAAGCTGGACGGTGACGTGCGGGATGACATTTGGACGCCTGCGCAAATCGGAGGCTCGACTATTTGCTCTTGTTGTTGATGCATGTTTATTCGTGGATGTAATGAACCTACAGTTTATCAAACCAAAGAGTTTCTTAAACATATAAATCATCACAAAAGACGTTTTGTAAAGAGTTTTTAAACAATTCTAATTAAAATTTAAAAAAGTTCTTGCTCGAATGACATTTAATAGTTTTTGAAAATACATTTGTTTTTGTTGACATTTTCCGTACGTCGACCAATTGGCGTTACTTTGTAATAAACGAGGCTAAATATATATTGACTGGGTGATTTAATTAAACGGATAAATAAAACTATTTACTAGTCGATGTTTATTAAATAAGACGATTGATTCGTGAACGAGCGCAACAACCAACAAAACTCATTCGAACATCACTAAGTTCAATGACCGTTAGGTGCCGATGGACAGATCGCCCTACTGTAAATCTAAATTCAAAACAAAAAACGCGCGTTCAAACAAACCACTGAATAGAACACCCCACAGTAATTATCGGATTTCATAGTTTGAAAAAGGAACAGGATGCGTTGCCAGTGTTGCCACCAGCCAGCCGTCGCTATCGGTGCGGATCTCCGCCGCTCGCCTATTGGCGGTCAAACATCTTTTGTTTATGGTTGGCCGGGTTAGACAAAGATGCGCTTCCGACATGTTTAGTCAATATTGATACATATGTAATTAATATATTTATGGTAAATCATATGTCCTTTTATACGTCATTACAGGATTAAGGAATTCACAAACACCTTTGAATCACTTCGCAGATGTATACAAGTCTGAACTTTTAAAATCGATATATCGATTTCTGCGTCCTGCTCAAACTTATACATAGAGCGAAGTACAAAATAATAGGTTTAATTTTAAGAGTTAAAAGTTTCCTCGTTATGTTCTCCTTCATCGTACGAGGGTGAAATAAAGGGAAAACAGGAAATTAAAAAACGACGTAACTGAAACTGCACAAATTCCAGTACCCATTAAAAAGTCATAAAAAATATTGAAAAGTCTATTTTCCCGATGGAATACACACAGTATCTCCGCAGTAAAAGCAAGTGCAGACTTCGAAAGCGTGGGGTGGACTCCCCCAGTCGCCAACACCGCATTTCATTACATTAATCCCCTTGAGGTATTCAACTTAATTTTGTAGGAACTGACAGATGCGTAGGTGTCAAGGGGTGCTGTTCCAAGTTTCATACACGAGCATTTAAATTATTACATAATTTTATCCATTCAATAATCAATATGAATTTATATGACACCTATCCCTGTATTATAAAATGAATATTAACGTTTATATTCCACGAAATGGAGAAGTGTGTCGTGACAAGTCAGAATCGTGTCGGCCTCATACATTTATTATGTCTAGAATCAGAATGAAACAATCATTTTAACACAGACACGAGACACATTACAAACACTAGAATAGATTAAAAACAAAAAGTCGGAACAACAAACTGTTATGCAATATAATGTTTTGTTTCACGATTTTTGGCAAAGCAATTGGCCAATTCCGCATAATTTCAGGCACTGAATAAAAGTCGACGCTAGCTTTCAATTGGCATCTTATTTTTTATTCTATTTGACAACCGAAGAGCTGACAAGGGGTATACTCACAAATACAGAATATAATATAATATGATTATACATGAATTCAATAAATTTATATTCGACAACTAATATACTGTTACTAAACTCCAGCCGCTAAGAGAATGCGTTTCTGACAGGTGCTGTCATTTCCTTACGTCCATAGAATAAGGTTCATATTTGTATAATACTACTACACATAGGCTACAATTTATAAAGATACTAGCTTTTGCCCGCGACTTCGTTCGCGTGGACTTCAGGTTCGTCCCGTCTAGTCTAGTACTAAGTAAGAAATACGGTAACTAAGCACTGCAGAGCCCTAATCATAGGCCTATAGGTAGCTACTGCAGTATGCTCCTATAAACTACATTTAACGATCTTTTTCCTTTTGTGGGTTATTCCTAAGAGATAAACATATACCATCACGGACTTTTTTGTAGACCTTTTTAAGTTGTACAATACTGTAGTAAATTGTTTGGATCTATCTTGTAGGATTCAGTCAGCGTTTGCAATGTAAGCGCAAAAAATGTGCTTTTTTTACGACCTCATAGAAACCTCAAAAATTGTAGCCTATGTGTTATTCTGATGTATAAGCTATATTGTGGTAAAGTTTCATTCAAATCCATTCAGTAGTTTTTACGTGAAAGAGTAACAAACATCCATACTTACAAACTTTCGCCTTTATAATAGTAAATAGGATACGCCACGCTAATATAAGCTACTCGTAATAGCAATGAATACTCGAATTAGTATATCGCGTCTAATATAAAAATATATTCTTGGCACTCTACGGTTCCCTTTTGTTCACGTTTATTAAAACTTAACTACAATACCTTTCAACACGCGTTCATAAGCGCGTGCGCTGGAAATCAAATCAAAGTTGATGTAGAACAGACATTTATTAATAACTTGGATGTATGGGCACATGCCTCGTGCCTATGTTAACATTAAGAAGATCGTTGATCACAATAGTTATTAAACCATAAATACACGGTTACCCTCAGAAAATGGGAAACATATTGCCAAACTTTTATGTAGTGGGCTGACTACGAATCTCCATTGCTGTCAACATTCGAGTGAAACTGAAAAAGATTAAATGTGCACAATTCTATAGACAAGATAGAGTAGCAAAAATCTGTCACAATGTCATCGTTTTACAAATAAATAATGACGCTAACATTGCGAGGACTCTACCAATAAAATTATAACTGTATTTTATGCATGTTCCCATTTGAATTTCGTTGTTCTAACTATACTTTTAATAGACCTATTTTCTAAAAAAAATACTAAACACAATTCATGTATAAAAAATCCTATGTATTTATATTGAAAAAAAAAAATAAAAAGGATGAACGTATAAAAGAAACGAATGAATATTAAAAAGATCGTCTACCCTCGAAATGAGGGTAGCACGGAGGGAACACTTTTAATAAATAAGCATAAGATTAGCTGGGGCCTTGTAATAGACCCGGACCCCTCCCGTGGGCTTAGAATATAGGCCAGATGTCGCTATGTAGGTTATTTCACGCCATATTAATGAAAATCGAATTACCCAGTCGCCATCTTGGATTGACATTAATATTTCTGATATTAAGTTGATAGTGTGTTCGGTGTGAAGTGAGCGGCTTCGCATATAAACTTTTTTATTAAAATATTGTTAATTGATTTGTTAATATATAGTTATCGCACTAATAATGATTCTACGCCAAACTTCGATCATATATTTCTGTAGATACACAGTTACCGTCTAAAAAGTGGCACCGGCGAAACAAGGCACAAACAGTAAATGTGCCTTGTTTCGCTCTCATTCATTCGGTGGCCGCGCGCGATTGATAACGTCAGCGATGCCGAAATGCGTAGTTTATATTTGTAAAAATGACACACGTAAAGTGCAAAGAAGGATGGAATGTCATACTTCCAATAAGTATATCTTTATCTTAATTTATTAGCGCATTTTTTATGAGTAAAACACTTTTATTCATATTATGTATTAGTAAAATATCAATTTAAAACGCTTGCGTACCATGCCACGATGCGTAACGCATCGCATCTATCTCTTTCTGTCTCGAGTGGCTCACTCATAGGAAAAAATAGCATAGAGCTAATGTTTCAAAAAAAGGTCAGTGGAATGATGGAGTCGCCTATACCATTTTTGTGATTTTCTTTTTTTTTTGTTTGGTTGTATTTGGCAAGAATAAAAAAAGTGTTAAATAGCATTTACGTAAAAAGCAATTTGAATACAAATCAAAATAAAGCTACTAACCACTAAGAATTTTTAGGTTATTTAATCTTCATGTTTTAATTGATCCCGTTAGATAAAAACAAGCTAATGTTCCTTATAATATCTAGGGTTAATAAGAAATTATTTAACATATGTCTCATTAATAAACGTTACATTTTGTAGTGGGCCTATTCTCCATACAAGAAAAATTATCCCCTTTAAAAAGTTTCCGTACTGTTAAGATATGTGTAAAAAAAAACTAAGCATCTCCACTGCTGTCTATGTTCAAGTAGGATGCGATAAGACGCGAGCACAATATTCGGAGTCAAATGGAACGTAGGAGCATTATTATATGAAATGAATTTGTGCTTAATTGCAACGGACTAAGGGCTTATTATCCAATATATTTGTTTTCAAATATGTCTTGTTCATTTCTGATTTCACGGCATCATTATATCATCGAAACCAGAAGATAATATGTAACGACCTTAACAAGGATTTATTTTCATACTTCATTACGTTACTTAAGATTTAAATTGGCTTAAATTATATGACACTTTAGAACTTTTTTCAAAATTGGTACTATAATATACATCTATTCTTCTATGTATAGACGCGGGGTCGATATTTTGTTTGATTTTCTATGGAATTGTGTATCTACAGAAATATATGATCGAAGACGCCAAATATGAATGTATGTTTTTGTGTCATATGTTGACAAACAAGCATATATTATGCCGACCTCCATAGTCGAGTGGATAGTACACCGGTTTCAAGGTGTCGCCATCTCTGAGGTCCCGGGTTCGAGTCCCGGTGGGGGCAGATGTTTGTGTGATGAATGCGAGCATTTGTACCTTAGTCATGGTTGTTGATATATATTTCAATAAAAATTATTTATATATGTATAATATATGTATGTCTATCCGTTACCCTAGATCCCATAGCACAAGCCTTACAGAGCTTAGTTTGGGCTAGGCTAATTGGTGTAAGTGTAACAAAAAAAAAAAAAGAAAAAAAAAATACTAACTAGTGATGTGCCGGATATCCGTATCGATTGAGGCGGAAGAAAGATTCGTATCCGTTTTCGTTACTTTTTTGCGGATCTTTTACGGATCTATTAAGCAGAGTCTTCTTTAAAGAATAATTCATATTCTTGAGGATGTTTTGAATCGAGAGACACATTGCACATTCATCATTTATTATCACAAAATAATTCCATGTTGCACTGCTAAACTTCTTTGTAGACATTTTTTTTTAAATCATGTACCAATACCAAACACAAACGTTGTCTATGCTGCCCAGTGTCACATTAAAGTAAAACAAAACAAAAGAAAGACACGCCGCGCTATTTTTTTTTTTTTTTTTTATGTGATAGGGGGCAAACGAGCAGACGGATCACCCGATGGTAAGCAATTACCGTCGCCCATGAACGCCCGCAACACCAGAGGAGTCACAAGCGCGTTGCCGGCCTTTGCGTTGGCTATGGAAGTCGAAACATGTTTCAACTCAAGATCGCGCGCACCGACACCGATTGTGTAAGAAAGTTAAGATCCGTATCCGTATCTGCGGATCTTGACACCAAATATCCTTATTCAGATCTGTATCCGCGGATACAGGCGATACAGATACCTTTCAAGGCGAAAACACAGCGAACGCTGCTATTTTACGGCTGAAATAAGTGAGAACAGAGGTACCCAAAAGACGATTCTGGTATATCATCTCCCTTTCAAAATCAAAATTAATTTTATTCTAAAATGACTTTATAGAAAGCTCTTTTGAATCGTCCAATGTTTTTTTCCTACCACCTTTTTTTAGCTGATAACAAGAATGGGCGCAAGACACTTATTAGTTTTGTCAAAAGTAATAACAACATCAATACATAGTATAAAACAAAGTCGCTTTCGCTGTATGTCCGTATGTATGCTTAGATCTTTAAAACTACGCAACGGATTTTGACGCGGTTTTTTTTTAATAGATAGAGTGATTCTTAAGGAAGGTTTGTATGTATAATAAATGCATAATATAGAGAAACACTGATAAATTTAAAGGTTTCTAATGTGATGTCGGAAATAAGCACGTTTTTTTGCGCTTATATTGCAAACGCTGGCTGAACCCTACGAGATAGACCAAAATAATGTACTACAGTATTGTACAACTTACAAAAATCCACAAAAAAGTCCGCGCTGGTATATGTCTATCTCTTAGGGATAACCCACCATAACCATTTTTTCACTGCACCCGTGCGAAGCCGGGGCGGGTCGCTAGTTTACAATAAATTATGTCGTTTTCATCACATGACACTGGCTAAATGCTCTAAGCGAAGCCATGAAAGATGAAAAAAAAAAATTATGTCGTTATTATACAATGTTGTACATATGTGTTTACAATTTATACTGGAAAACTAATATATACAATTTAGAATGTATCCTCAAATCAACACCAAACATTGGCATCATTTAAATAATCATTGACTTTGCAATAGCCCTTACTCGTTAGCGTCTTTTGACGTGAGACGTCTTTAAAATCGCGCCGAAACATACGGGTACCAGGTTTAAAAAGTGGACCGTAACGAAAAGGTCTATATCATCGTACCTTAATAATTAAAAAACTATTAGTCTTAGAAACAAAAATATGGTGTGAATATTTCACTTATATAGTCAGCTCGCTGTTGTGACATTGAGTTTTTTATTAAAATACTTAAAACACCGTCAATCTTGTTTTTTTTTTCAATCTTTTACTTTAAAAGCAATTCCCTAACATAGACGTTTCACGTTAAAGCCAACGGCCGTGTGCCGCAGCACAGCCCCACCCGATTTTTAACATGTACCTTGAACTTATGAAAAGGCAATTCAGCTACACTATGTGGAATCTTTGGAAAAACACTAACAATAAAACAACGATAATTTGACTATCACCTTTTATAGAAAAGATTTAGCTTATTTCAACGCCAATAGAATGAAAAACGAACAAACGGAACGTTCCAAATTCAATCGTGTAACCAAAGACACGATTGCTAGTGGTACATTTTTAATCTGTGCCACTAATTTCCCGCCAGAGGTCCAGGCGTCGATTAAATTCAACGTGGTCACGTCACGGCAGGAACGGTCGTGGACCCGTGTTCCGGAACCGTGACTGAGTTAGGGCTGCCAACGTAACGATATAAACAACGTCTGACTCCGACTGGACCGTAAATTTCACGCTGGAGAGGCTAATGTGAATGAATGACCAGACATTTAGACTTTAGTTGTTAAAATTATTATTATATTGCCTCCTTTTCTAATATCCAATACCTTATGTGTGAGTAAATAAAGATTATTATTATAGATTATAATGTAATATAATAGGTAAAAACTCATTGGAAATTCGCCTCTGTTTTAGTGAATTCTAGACAAATGATGAGAGACTTCTAGTACGGACGATCTAGCTACAACATTGTATTAGCTTTCTTAAATATTAAATATAACTATTGAAAAACTTGTTAATTTGTTTTTAAATACAGGATATTTTTTGTTATATATATTTACTTATAAAAATTTAAATTAAAAGCTCTATGATCTCATCGATACCTACTGTTACTACGAGACCAATAGTATATACTATAAATATTAATACTATACATATAGATATTAATAAATAATAGTCCGAAAAAAAACAAAAAGATCTCGAAAAAAAAATATTAATACTAGTATATGTGTTTATATATTCAATATGTAATTCTGTATATTACATGTTCATGGACCCAAAACTATTACACACGGAAAGAAATATTAAAAACAAATAAGAAATACAAAACTGCTCTCGCAGGTCTGTAGGAAGAAATTTCGTGGGTGAAATAAGAAGTACCTTTATACATTTTGTATGTAATCTTGTGTCTGTTTAAATAGATAAATAAATATAATATTTGTTTAACTGCGTATAGTTACACTTAATGTTTATAATTTAACTGTTTAATTCAATTTAAAATTACTACTTCTTATAAAATATAATGGACGCTTATTTGTTAAATGATATTACTTGTTTGTTGTTATAAAAGTAATGTATTTATAATCGATTCATTTGCACACTGTCTCACAGCAGAATATGAGGATCATAATAATATAAAATCATATCATTATAAATATAATTATAAATTTACAGTAACACTAATTACAATTTAAGAGCGATGTCTATTCAACTGGCAACCTTAATCCATAATAAACTTACAGTAACATTGATTTGGCGTGAACGTTTTTTGTAAAACAAAATTCAATTATGAATTTAGATTCGGTTTGCAACGCCACAGTTCACGTTTAGACGCAGACATTAAATAAATCTTTTATAATTATAATGGCCTACGGTGGTGAAGCTTAATGAAATAATGTAGTTCTGTGTGACACAGATCACCTTCACGAGTAAAGTTCACATCTAGTAAACAATATAAGTTTTATTCACGTATGCGTTTGATCTCTTGACCTTTCACGACATACCACTACGCAAAGTTAATAATCGCAAAAAAATAGGCAGTACGCTTTACGATTCCCTTTGTTTGCTCTATAAGCGTATGCGTGCACTCCGATACCAACATTAAAAATATTATGTATTTTGAAATTAGAATACAGAAAACGAGCGGACATAACTCACACGATACATTTAAATAAAGTCAATTGTCTTACGTGATAATAACACTCACCAAAGCGTGATCTCCGAAACGCGAAAGAAGCATTGTTGTTTCTCATTACGCCTTTTGTCTTAATTATCATGTACGCGCACGATGGATTATCCGAATCAGTCATTTAAATGATTCTCATTAAGACAGTATGAGGCGTTTGTTTTGGTGGTACTCGCTTCACAGACTAAGCGGCGGGATCTTGCCTTTTTGTCAGGATAAATATAGGCATTGGCGACAAAGAGGACGCAACTGTCTCGAGACAAAGGCTTTGTGGGGGGACTTTCGGATTAGTCACTCGAGTTTCGTTGGACAGTTGACGCCAAATCAAGCGTTACATTTACACTGTGCAATTCGCTGCTATACTGAACGACAAAAGAGCTGTGTAAATGTTGAACCGTATAACTTTTGTGGCGTCCATTGTACTTGGAGTGTTAATCGTTAGCACACAATCATTTTTGCGTGGATTCGTGAATTATTGTCGCTCGACAGAAGTAGCGAAGGTAAAATACGATATTGTAATTTTTCGTGACTTTTAATCGACACCGTTTGTCACAAGTTTGAGCCTAAACTGTGGTGCTTATTGGTTGCAGATTCGTTGCGAATATCACAGTATTATATGTAAATGTATGTAACTTACAATTTTTCATAAGAATTTTAATGGCATTGGATACGAGTCCTTTTAGCCCAACTTACAATATTTCACCACTATTCCTAAAGTATTAACAGTACAGTTTACAGTGCAATGGATAATTTATAAGGTCCTGCATAGATTAGATAGAGGCTTTTGATTTCTTCTGAAGCACACATACTTTGATATGTTTTGACGTACAATAACGTTAAGTAACAACGCTTGTATGTATAAGAAATACAATTTAAGAACACAAAGAGCTTAAAAAGCCTCTTTAGACCTATTCGGAATTTGGGGCAACCTTGTATAGAAAATCTGAATGAATGACTTTATGATCAACGATTTATTCGATTAAGCGGCGCATAGACAATCGACGCGCGGAAGTAAAGCCACATTTACTTCCGGTAAAAAAATATATTTTAGGCTACCCGCCTCCACCGCGACTCACAACCCCGACCGCAGAGACCGTATCAATTTTGGCCGGTGTTCATTACAGGCGAGACTTTTACAGTTGGATATTTACCACTCAGTTTCTGACGCACGTAAGACTTATATTGTTTGGATGTTATTGGTAGTAGACATAATTTAATTTGAATTATCATCACAGCCTACACATACCTACCGACCTAGGGGCACAAGCCTTTTTTTTCGAGAGGAAATGCGCCTTATGCAATTTCTATGAAACATACATACATATATGTCACGCCTTGTTCCCAATGGGGTAGGCAGAGGCCACCTCTCTCCACTTGCTACGACCCTGGCACACTTCTCTTGCTTCCTCCACTTTCATGAGCGTCTTCATGCATCTCGTCGGTTGCGAGTACTCTTGACCCGGCCTTTCTTTAGGACATCTTCGATTTGATCGAGATATGTCCGCCTAGGTCGACCTGCACCGATTCATCCCATCATTCTTACCTTCTGTATCTCTTTCGTTAATCTTCTTATACAAATATAGCTTATACACGAGAATTTAAATTTTATAAAGATATTGTGTGAATTGTCCAAAATATGACGCTACTAATATTTTTAACGCTATAAGTTTGTAAGTATGGATGACTGTTTGTTAACTGTTTCACGTAACAAATACTGAAACTTTATAATAATTTAGCTATAGATGTCCTGCGAAGCCGAAGTCGCGGGCATAAGCTAGTAATGTATATTGCAAGATAACTTTTGGTGGGTCGGATAGTATAACTACAATAATAAGCCCCCAAGTTCACTACAAACTAACAACTCTTGCGATCGTACGCTTCAAGAACACACTGGATGCATCTTTTTACATTCAGCTATCGTATGCTATTTGCTTGTGACAGCTCTTAATGTAATCTAAATAAGGTCGATTATCGATCGGCCGAGGGTGGTCGTCAAACCGTGACGTGCTAAAAAAGCAGTGCGCGTGTCAGACGAGTGCGCACGCGTCACGCACCTGTGAATCCTGGCGCCTTATTTTGAACCATTCGTATTATGTCGAGTGCACGGCGAGTTATGCGCTTTATTCTTATTCTATTTATTGTATCGCTTCGGATAAAAATCAAAATAGCATTGCAATAAAAATACAAGATCATTGTTTTTACTGTCAATAAAACAGAATTTGAAAGAAAACAAACACAGACGGCGCACGACGAACGCACGACGCCCAACGAATGATGCAAAAATAGAGCCTCAGAGAACACGCGCGAAAGAAACAGCTGGCGAGTGAGAGAGAACGCTATAATTGCATAAGGACTAGCGCATCAACTTTCCCGAGAAGTTAAAACTAAAATTGAGCAATTGTAACACAATAGTTTGAATTAAATCTAGTATTTTCCTGCTTACGCTAAACTAGGCTGACGAAAGAGGTTATGACGTTTGCTGTCAACTGCACAAGATGGCGGAATTCCGACACAGACATTGAAATAAACTAAGAGTTTACTTCATAATTTCTTCTCCATGTTTTTGTTGTTGTTGTTGTCGAATTATACGTAACATGACGTGGTATGTTACAGACAATTGAGTATTACAAGTGTTTTTATTCTATCATATCATGTGGACAAAAGAAAGAAACAAAGAAAATCTTTTAATCACGGTGACACATATAAAAAGCTACTCAGCTAAAAAAGCTAAAGCTTAATATCTACTCAGTATAATGTAGACACACTATATTATACTATATATCAGCTGAGGATTATTGTATAAATAACGGTGCCCACGATCACTTCTTTCTTTTCCCGTCAACACCGCCAACTGCGAGCCTATCTCAAGGCAACACTAGTCACTACCGGCAGAGGATACGTAGACCGCGACATGTCCTTAGCGACCCCCCTAACCAACTCACGCAGGAACTTCTAGACCTGCAAGCGGCGGCGTCTGAGCCGTCGCTCCCCCTTGTCACCCCCTAATCGGCAGCCTTCTGCTTAGCCACGTGTAGGTTCCCGTCAATACAGGCCGGTCCCACTTTGGAGATTCGTGCCTTCTTCTAGCGCTTATGCCCTCACCATGGGGCAGCGCTAACCGTGCCTCTCCTGAGGTGCGGCTCCCTCGTCAATAAAGCCAGTAGGGTCAATAGGACCAAAGGCTAGGCTGAGTTTAGTAGTCGGTAGGCCTGAGTGGTCGAGCCGCCTCGACAGCACCAGGAGTCCGACATAATCAACGCATCCCTGCTTGCCTGTTGCGTTGGTATCCATGATGGATTCTCAGCCTCCTCTCTTGAGGGGAAAAAAAACACTTCTTTTGAAGATACAGTTACGAAGATACATTTTGTGTTTTGATTGCGCAAAATAGTAGACTCTCGCCACGTATGAAAAAAAAAGAACGCAACAACACAAACCACGGATCAAAATAGACTAGAAACAAATGTCGTGTCACTATGATCCTTGTACAAATCTCAAAGTCAGTCTACCGTTACGAAAGCATTCCAAATACAAAACCACAAACAGACCGCGCGGCCCCACGGCCAAATCCCCGTGGGCCGCGCCATGTGCGCTGCGACAGTTTCGTCGGAATTAGCGCGTTCTCTGTGGCTAGGGTTGCCACAATTGTGTCGCTAATGCTAGACAAATAGTTTTAAGCTACAGTAGAACTGCTGTATGAAAAACTAAGTTAAAAAGAAGCAATTGATTTTAATTAAAGTATGTTGTACAGAATTTTAACGCGCATAAAATAAAATTTATTTCAACATACTTTATTTATATTTCAAACCAATACCATGCACACTATAAGAGTTATCGAAGATTTTCTAAGCGACACCAAGCTTTTGCTTGACATTTTATATTTTGACCTAGATTTTACTTTGATACGAATATACGATATTGTTTATTTACTTGTGATAAAGGGGACAAGTAAAAATTCGGAAGAAGATAGTTTTCAAACTAACAACGACAATATTTCTTCTCTTCCAAACATAGTTTGAAACGATTTTATTGATTAGTTATAATATTTTAAAACCCTCGAGTATTAGCGTTCTAGAAAGATAATGTGACAAACTCATTGGAAGTTCGCCTCTTTCGTTTTCCACGACGAGTGTGTCAGATTTCAAATAAAGAACTCGCTGCGTTTGTTGTAGCGAGTTATAGGCATAAGTGATATGAAGGAGACCTCTGGTACGGACGACCTAGTAACAATATTGTATAGATGTTCTGTTTATATTTAAAGCATTTCCCCGCGATCCCGGAGCATCCAGAGTGTTACAGTACCGACCCAGATTAACAATTGAAATAGTCTTATTCTAAAAAAGTTTAATGGATGAAAACGGAATCACGCGAATAAATATTTTCATAAGAAATACATAGGCTTTTGCTTCGTACCTACACTGTGAGTAATAAATTGAATTCTTGGAAATGTCAACTCGGGTCGCGAGCGCGCACTTTCGTCTTAAATTTAGCGTGTACCGTAAGGGGTGTACGGCAGCCCTATCGATGACATACTCCCCCGCGCATAGACAATCTTTATTTTAAGGAGCCATTGTCGCGTGCGTGGGGAGGGTCCGACTGTTATTTGCAGAGCGACGACGTTATTTATAAAGCCAAATTCGAAGGGCGCCATCGATTAGTTAGTAAATAGATACACTTTGAATGTCACCGAATCCTTTGAAGGCTAACACGCTTATAATAAAGTGTATGAAATGAAGTATCTATTATACGTGCTTTTTTTAAGGGTACTAAGTTATTATTTGCAGTGAATGGGTAATAACTGTCTAACTTTATGGAGATAAGACAAATCTTTTACGACATCAACCAGAACGTAATAACAACTATTTATTTATATAGTTAAACTTTATGTATAATGGAGTACAATGGCGGACTTAATGCCTTGAGCATTTTCTACCAGTCAACCTTTAAGTGATGCAGATATATAAAGAGGTAGATTTACAAAGGACATTAAAAACAGACAGTAAAACATACACAGAAGATACTTATATATAAATTTAAAAATATCCTAATACATAAATATAACATATATAATACACTACCACATATTAGCCTAATATCACATTTTATAACCTAAGACTTCCCTCAAAGAAAAGTTTGCGCAATTTATTTTTAAGCCTTTTTTTATAGCGGCAGCAAACGAGCAAACGGATCACCTGATGGTAAGCGATGACCGTTGCCCATGGACACCCGCTACACCAGAGGAGTCTCAGATGCGTTGCCGACCTTTTAAAAACGAATAAGGGAGGAAGGGGCGGGGTTGGGCCTCCGGTACCCTCACTCACTCGGCGAAACACAGCGCAAGCGCTATTTTACGCTGGTTTTCTGTGAGGCCGTGGTATAACTCCGGTCGAGCCGGCCCAATCCGTGCCGAAGCATGGCTCTCCCACGGCAAAAACGGCTAAGCCTGCTTGGGGAGTTCCTCACTTCTTGAGGGAGTGCATTCCACAATAAGATGGACCGAACAAAAAAGGAAGAGTGTAGCGCATCAGAATGGCGAGAGGGGCATTTTAGGAGAGCATTAGAGGCAGAACGAACCATGTGTTTGATTGCACGAGTGTCGATTGCGAAAGTAAACGCACGCGCGGCGGTATCCGGCGGAGAAGCCATCCTGTGGATTACAGCAAATCTCTGCCCATTGTGCAATATCATCAACACAAACCGTGAATACAATTTGTTTAATAACAAAACACACAGTCCTCAGATACGTTACTCTCTTCTACGTTACGCCTGAGGACGGCCATCGCTGAGGTTTTTAGGCTGAGGCCTTCCCCTTCTGGGAAGGAAAACCCCACATAACCGCCGGGGTAGGTAATTCAATGCATTTTCTTCAGCGGAACGAAAAAAAAGGTTAATAAAGATGTAAAGTAAAAATATAGGGAGAAAAATAACCCTTGCTGGTTTTTTCCAGTAAAAAGTCAACCGCAAACAAGTGAATGGCGTAACATTTAGACGTGCAAAAGTGATTGACAAAATCCTATTCTAAAAATAAATGACTGATTTAAATTTTATTATTTTACGTTGTCGACGCAACGCCTATTGAGCCAAAGCGCATAGACAACAAAATTAGTCGGTCCAAACTTAGCTCGTTAACACCGTGTGGTACACGCACAATCTCAAACGCCAGTGTGACACGCCCATCAAAGACCTCGACTCCGATCTCTATCGAGCTCGTGAGCGGATCATTAAAGAAAATGACGTAACAATATTTTGGGCGAAATGTTATTAATCAGGCGACGGCGAGTTCCCTCGATCTAGGAGGCCGTGGGAACGCACCGCATGTGTGTAAACAGATAAACCTCCGAGCCAAGAAGCGAGCACTTTCACCTCTAACGCCCGACCATAAAGCTCAGAATGCACTTTGCAAGTGTTGCCACTCTAACGGTATTCGCCGACAATTAACATTTTTCCACACATTTATCTCCGCGATACGGGTGGTCGATAAATGTGTCATAATTAAATTAGGCGACGGGAATTCGGATAGTGTCATAGTTAAAACATGAAACGATCTACCGATATGGTCCGTAATGTCTCCCACGTAAGTTTTCAAAGCAAGATCACGAATGAAAGAAGTTTGTCCATAACAGTTGAAAAGATACCAAACAAGACGATAAACACGAGAGATTCAAGGGTTCTTATTAGGTCATCTACTTGTCACAACAGAATGGAGTGCGCTTGTGTTAGTCGATTGATTGACAATAGTAAACAAACTCAATGACTCGTTAAATAAAGATGAAATTCGACTATAACTGTTGATCGATCGATTCATTTGACAACCGTTCGGATGACGACGAAACAAATCAATAACAAGAAAGAAGTCCTGTTTCTGATTTCGCAGGAACAAAAACAAGAATACACACATAAAGTCATGATTCGCGATGCTTCAGTATTAAGTAATAGATATTTTAGTGGTCATGATGGTATCATTGATCTGATCAGACCTCAAACAAACCACTCACTGAACAATTAGGCCAGCAATTGCTCAAATAAAAATGCGTTTTAATTCCAAGGACACGTGTTAGCTATAATCTACTCTACACGTTAAGAAATAAAGTTTTATTTGTCATTTTTCAAACAGGCTTCGATCTATTCCCACGACTGTTGGCCAGTTTATACGCGCCAGTACTAGAGCTGGTTTTTTAGATGCAATATAACCTAGTGCCTCGATTAAAGGCTTTGTTATTTAGGACTATATAAGGTAAACTAGATATACTTGCTACGCATTTTTTAATATGTGTTCTACAAATGAGCTCCTGTCACGAGGACGGTTCGAAAGAAAATTTAAATTGGAATTGAATTTAAATGTAATTTCCTGTTTAAATTTAGAATTTCCGTCGAGTCTTTTTACTTTCTATGAAACTTGTCTATGACTATGGCAAAGTTTAATTTTGCTGCTTAAATCGTTTGCAAATGAGAAAATTGAAATACTAATTTTAAATTTTAGAAATTACTAGCGACCCTGCCTGCATTTCAAATGTGTAATATCTTCGGAAATATTCACTTAAATTACATGCTGTAAAAAGCATATTGATCTTATAATAAATGCACAATTTATATAAGGTTAATTGGATAAGGATTAATGCTGTATTTTTTAAAATCACTTCGTAAATAATCATTTTTTAGTAAAGGATAAAAAATGGTGGGTTATTAAGAGATAGACATATACCATCGCGGACATTTTTGTTGCACTTTTTAAGGTGGACAATACTGTAGTACATTATTTTGGTCTATCTCGTAGGGTTCAGCCAGCGTTTTGCAATATAAGCGCAAAAAACGTGCTTATTTACGAAATCACATTAGAAACCTCTAAATTTATCAGTGTTTCTCTACTATATTGTGCATGTATTATATATACAAACCTTCCTTAAGAATCACTCTATCTATTAAAAAAACCGCATCAAAATCCGTTGCGTAGTTTTAAAGATCTAAGCATACATAGGGACAGACAGACGACGGAGACGACGGACTTTGTTTTATACTATGTGGTGATAAGAGAATGTATATCAATAAACACCTTAGTTGTTGCAAAGTTGCTGTGTTCTGGCAGTACCTACCGTCAGTTATATTGACGTAAAACAACACAATTTCAAATACGCCACATTGTCTAACCGAATTATTAGCAACATCATTTCAAGATATCGCACTGGATAAAAATGTAACGGTGCAGCATCCCGTTCCCACGTAGTAATTGTTACCTTGCTCTTTTTAAACGTCAACAGTAGTCCGCCATTAACATTTTTTATTCGCGACTAGTACCGTTTCACTATTTTAATTTCGCTTTGTCAATGGAACCTGTATCCATACAGCCAGATCTACGCGTTACTTTTTATTTTATACACTCGAACGCGTGATGGGTAGGTGGGAGTACTTGAACGATCTTGAAATAGGGTCTCATGTCCACAGGATGAGAGCTTTGTTTTTTTTTTATAATCGACGGCGTGGGAAGCGTCCGCATGCAGCCTAAGCTTTTTACTCGTGACTATAATGATACTGTTATTAGTGGGCCTCTTTGAATGGTAAGCGAACGGTGGATCGTTTAAAAGAACAAACAAAAGATATTGTGCATGCGAGATTATCTTGACATTTGTTACGATGGAAATAATACCATACTCATTTTAGAAATTACACCCTTTATATATGTCATAAATCCTAATCTGCTGTAACGTTAGCTTATTGCAAATACTCATTGATCAATATAAATACAATTACACGAAGCAATTCCATGTAGGTAATTCTATAGATACAAGCCTTACTTCCTTGCCTAAAACTGAATATCTGTACTGTGATTTCGGCGGTCTTTCCAGTCCTGTACCCATGTCTTTAGATGGCG
Source organism: Scirpophaga incertulas (assembly GCA_036419045.1). Classification (NCBI taxonomy): domain Eukaryota; kingdom Metazoa; phylum Arthropoda; class Insecta; order Lepidoptera; family Crambidae; genus Scirpophaga; species Scirpophaga incertulas. Next base: position 1,055,484 of record CM071636.1, on the reverse strand, counting down.
CTATACTTCCTACCTGCTCAGATTTCAAGTACCTCGGTTCCCTCATTCAGGACGACGGCGAAATAGACAGAGCTGTGCAGCATAGGATTAACGCAGGGTGGATGAAATGGCGACAGGTCACAGCTACAACGTGCGATCTCCGAATGCCAATAAGGCTGAAGGGGAAAATTTACAAATCGATCATGCGACCTGTCGTCATGTATGGAAGTGAATGCTGGAGAATAGATTGCATACAAATGAAATGAGAATGTTACGATGGATGTGTGGTGTGACAAGGATGGATAAGATAAGGAATGAGTACATAAGAGGAAGCCTGAAAGTAGCGCCAGTGGTAGAAAAAGTGAGAGGAAGTAGATTAGCATGGTTTGGACATGTCATGCGGAGGGATGAAAATCATGTCACAAAGCGAATGTTGAATATGAAAGTGGAAGGATACACGGGCAGAGGAAGGCCGAATAAAAGATGGATCGATTGTGTGAAGAATGATATAAGAATGAAAAGAGTAAGCATGGAAATGACGGCTGATAGAGAGGAATGGAAGGAAAAGATCTACTGCGCCGACCCCAGATAATGGGAAATGGGCAAGAGGATGATGAAGCCTTACTTCCTTATAATATATATGAGAAAGCAACACTTTTAAATAAATTAGGTACGCAAATAGTCTGATCAAGGATATAGGATGCTAGTTTTTAATGCAAAAAAGGGCTCTGTAAGGGATCAAAAGTTTGGAGTCATTTTACAACTGATTCTTAAGCTGGATGGTGATGATGATTTTTATCTCAAAGTTGTTATAAGTTTTTATTAGAAAAACTATTGAATCCAATTTGATGAAAATTGATATAGCTATAGATATAGCTACCTGTAGGACAGAAAATTGATACAACCGGAAATAAATTGTTTTCTACGGCAAAATCTGATATAATGATTTCAATGCAATTTGGGGTTAGTTGGAAGATCATATGATATTTTTTACCGCGAGATAACATATATATCCGTTTGGAAAAACACATAAAACTCGGACGGAAAGTTAGTTGTTGAATATAATACAAAAAATCATAGTAATTTGCATTTTTTGTTTTCTCATTTTTCACATGAAAATAAAGAGTTTTGACGACTTAGATGAGCTCCGTAGTCGAGAGGTTGGTATACCGGTCTTAAGGTGTCGCCGTCTCTGAGGTCCCGGGTTCGAGTCCCGGTGGGGGCAGATATTTGTGTGATGAATGCGAGCATTTGTACCCTAGTCATGGTTGCTATAATATATGTATGTCTATCCGTTACCCTAGATCCCATAACACAAGTCTTACAGAGCTTACTTTGGACTAGGCTAATTGGAGTTACTTTGCAAGACATGGAATTCTTACCCTGCCTTGTATGTATTTATTGGAATTGTGTAAATTTGTCCGCAAACACCCAGACTTTTACACCAGGCGAGACGACACCATAAAGAGACCTCTTAGACATAGAAACAAATTAATGTTACCACAATCCCTAATGAAACACCACTCTTCCAGCCCATTGGTCATGTCCATAAAAATTTTCAATAAGTTACCCGACTCGTTAAAAAATATCAGTGATGACAAACATTTTATAAATGATTTAAAAAAATTACTCACTGAGAAGTGCTATTATAAAATATCTGAATATTTAGAAGACAAAAATATTGAATATCAAAACAATAAATAAAATTGAAACTAAATCATCTCAAAATACAAATTTTATCTGAAATCTAAAATCAATAAATAAATAATAATAATAATATAAGAATAATCATTTGAAAATATTACATAAATAATAGAATAAATAATTAATATAATACTTAATATTAAATTAATAATGAGAATAAAACATTTGTTCTTTCCAATATTGCTGTGCCCGACAGGGTCCATAGAGATGCTCATTTATTTATATTAACATGTTTATACCGATGGATTGCAATAAAGTATTGAGTATTGAGTAAGTGTAAGATTTTTTTTTTACATTAAGCCGACGGTAGACATTAACAAAAATATAAGCGAAATTGTTGTATGTACAGACGGATTCCTTTGACTATTAGCGTCTTGCACATTACACAAGCTCAGTAAATAATCCAACGTATAAATTACCTAATCTGAAGCGCTCACTTGTACTGTATATAAGCTCCGTTTTGTGCGAGCCTAATAAATTCAGATCCCTTTCAAATTCCCAAGAGACATGGCTGATCTATATACACAGATTCACTTACGCAATTGCGTTAAAGATTTATTCGATTAAACCAACGACAAAGAGGAAACGAAATTCGGAAAACAAAAACGAATCTGTACTTCCGTTTAAATATAGTTCCATAGACAATTGACATTTATATGACGTTTGTACAATTTTATAAAGCAAAGGCAGCAGACAGCATGCAGTCAAAACAATGACACATAAGACAGAGTGTTCAAAAAGCACTGGCACTTTCTCCACCGGTTTTCTAATAAAAATCGAACTATCGATGGTTACTACTGAAGTATCGAATGACAAATCGATGCATCGGAATCGGAAAGGTGAGGTTCCCACGGTCCGTGAGAATGGACGAGCCGGCGAGCGCGGGAGCAGGACAGAAGGTACTTGTTGCAGTGCCGAGCGAGACAGGGATAGTGTCGAAATATGCGTAAGAGCACAACGGTACGACGGAGGAAGACGTGAAGTCTTTAGGTAAGATGAGAACTTCTGTTGATACATTTTTTTAAACCAAATAATGAGATTGACCTGTATATTAATTAACTAACCATACATAATCCTTTTAACTTAATTACTTTCACACGAGACAAAATTGGGTATTTACTTACATCTTATTTTTATCGACTAATTTAAATAATTTCAATGTCAAAACTATATGAACTATTATTTGGAATATGTAAGATTCTGCCAGTGCATGATAAGGTAAAATATTTATTGGCATTGGATCAGTATAATTGTGCAGATTATAAAACTAAAAAAGCTGATGTACATGGATTAAAGAAACTCAGTGCGGACTAAATATATAGAACCGAGAGCCTGTAACTATTACGGCAAGAGGACACGGAAGTATTTGACACCACGTATTTTTAATTTACTCTTCCCGGAAGAAGAATGTACAAGTAAAAACGTGTTTAAAAAGAAACTAAAATCGTGGTTGTTGAATGATTTCTTGTCACCTTATAGATAATCTTTATAGGAGTGAGTACAATTTTTTTATAAGTGTGTCAGTGTAGTGTATTTTAAAAATGTATATTTAAACTCGTAACGATGGTTTAATATGACTGTACAAGAGATTAATGCATGTTTAGAGATAGCTAGGTAATTAGGTACTAATTAACAGAGTGTATTTTTTTGTTTCGCCATTAAACTGTTTTTGCAGTTTGGCGATACGTTGTAAAATTGTATGTTCATGTATAAAAATAAAAATATAATAATAACAATAATATCAAAATAAATACGTCCGCTAAATAAATTAATTGCCAAACCTTGTAATTGAACCAATTTATGTAACATAATTCCAATAAAACGTAGACATTTTAAACTTTCTTGAATTAAATTTATTTTATATGGCAATGGCAATTTTGTTTATACCGTCATTCAAATTAGAAGAATTTACCAAATCGTGACATCACAATGCAGTGCACTTCTATACCATAGAGCGTTTTGGAGCGAGCCACGACAGACACAAACATGGCGCTGTATCTTCGAAAGAAATAATCGCAGACACGCTGTTACTTGTACAATATTTCTCAGTTAACGGTGTAATTTTTTATATATATGTATAATAAAAAAAATCTATGCATTAAAATGAACATAACCAGACAATTAGTTTATTTCTTACATATTACAAAGAAGAGAAATAAAATTCTCAATAGTTCCAGTTTCTCCCAAACCGATTCCCCGTATCTATTTTCCCAACGTATTCAATAGCCAAAGTTTACTTAAATAATCTATACTAATATTATAAAGAGGAAAGATTTGTTTGTTTGTTTGTAATGAATAGGCTCCGAAACTACTGGACCGATTTCAAAAATTCTTTCACCTTTGGAAAGCTACATTATCCCCGAGTAACATAGGCTACTTTTTATCCCGGAAAAATTGACAGAACCCACGGATGTGCAATAAAGGCTTCGCTCAAAAACTACTGCACAATCTGTTCATGCGTTTTCATCAATAGATAGGGTGATTCTTGAGCAAGGCTTTACGGTATTTTTTATCTCGGAAAAAACGGATAATCCCACGGAAGCGCGATAAAACCTTCGCGTTATAAACCGACATCCGCGCATATGTAACCGTGGGCAAAAGCTATGACCCTTGACCCTCTATAGACCATTGTTGACGTCAATAAGTGCCTGTAAAGGTCTATGTTGAATAAAAATTATTTTAATTTTGATTTTTGACCCAATCCCGAAATCCACGCAGGCGAAGCCGCGGGCAGAAAGCTAGTACATTATAAAATCCTTTCGCCAGTATTATGAGCCCGTGGGGGTTGCGCAGACGCAGATATTGATATTTTTCAGTTTTTTGAATTAATCTGGACCTTGCGTGGCAAATGTAACACGTGTTACACGTGACGTGTATCGGCCGAAGATGACAAAATATTATTATCTATCGAGTGCTGTCAAAAAAAAAGCAACCTGTCAATTGACCAATCCAGCGGAAACAGCACAGGTGAACGACACAAATCATTAATATTCAGCTAACATTCTGAACATCCCGGAAACGTAACACCTTGCAAATGATCTGCGGCCAATTCGCGAGTCACGAAAACACCACAGAGCACGGCACATATTGGACTCTAACTGAACGGCGTAGAGTTTAAACTGAAATCTTAGTTCAGTCAACACCTTAGGTTCCCACGAAACATTTGACTGGTAAAGTTTTCCGCGCCCCATTCACATTTCGGCGAAAGGATTGTAAGCATCTGTGGTACAGATGTCGTCAACAAAAGGCCGCATCCATTGTCTACGTCGCTTTGGAAACAGATGCGTTAAGTGTTGTAATTGGGAGTCAACAAAAAATCTGCAATAAACCAAAATACAGAGAATTCTACGCGGAGAAAAGTATCCCACGATTCAAGACAAAAAAAAAAAACATAGCTCGCTTACGGATAACCGAAGTCGAAATGCCTTCACATTTTCAAATAGATCGTGAAATTACAATCAAGGCTTTATCTCCTTACACTACTGTTTAAATTTGTTTTAGGGGCCATCCATAAATTACGTCACACGATTAGGGGAGGGAGGGGGTTGACGAAGTATGATATTGTGTGACAAGGGGGGAGGGATCTTAAATTTCGTGACGTCACATTTCAAAATCTATAAGCTAACTGTTAAAACACAAACTTTAAATTATTACTATTAGTATGAAAAGTGCTGTAAATATTAACTTTTATTGTAAAGTCTGTATACTCTCATAAATAAATAAAGGAATAGTATCTTCTTCTATCTATTAATAGGGGTACTCCCGAAACGTACCATTTTTCTAATTGATTATAGTAGGTGATTGTGAAAAATATAATAAGAAAATCATGAAATGACCATATACTTATTTAATATAAGTAATCGTTTTTTGTTTTGTTAATTGATTTGATGTTAATTTTATTAAAATGAAAATAAAACTGATTTCGAAACCATAATTTCTAGATGTAAATTTTCAAAATTTGTGACGTCACACTAGGGGGGGGGGTCTTACAAATGTGACTAGCTGTGACAAGGACGGGGGAGGGGCAAAAAATCACGAAATTCGTGTGACGTAATTTATGGATGACCCCTTAGGTTAATAAGTAAATGTAAAGATCTATGTTGAATATAGATTAATTTGATTTGAACACCAATAACCGTATTCCCGACGATATTCTTTAGCCGTCATTTACTTTTGAGAGCGCGCGTAGCTTCTCAGTAGCAACCGAACTTCGTTAGAATACGACAATCCGTGTTCCTTTCGTCACGTAGACACCCTCGCCGTCTCGGACACGCTAGGCCGTAGATCATTACTTGTTAGCCGCTCGTGATTCGAATGTAATGTGATTGTGCGGCGCGCGCGCAGATGCTAATGCGACCATCCATTATGACGTTTGCAGGAATTACGTGCATTAGCTCAATTATCAGAGGACTAAACGTGACTTTGTGTTTAACGTGTAGTTATTGACAATGACAATTCATTATTTATTATCAGAAAATTTTCATTATTTTCTGCCCTTAACCTAATGATATGATAATCCTTCCTAAAGTACATACATATCCATCAACGTATAAATAAACCAAATAATATGATCTGTTTTACTTTCTAAAAATGTTTGGCAAAATCTACTCACTATACTGTTAAATGCCCGTCAAGGGTAACTGTTCTGACTCACTGCGTGCAACAATACCTTGTAATAATAATAATAATAACTATTGCGTGCAATTAACCTGATATCGTGGTGGTCGACCGCTCCCAACGCCGTGCAATGCTCGTCGATATTACCATCCCTCATGACGAGAACCTCGTAAAAGCCGAGAAGGAAAAAGCCAGTAAGTACCTTGACTTGGCATACGAGGTAACCGCCATGTGGGATGTTGATTCGACAATCATTGTTCCGATAGTTGTGTCTGCGAATGGCTTGATAGCAAAGAGTCTCGATCAACATCTTAAGAGGCTCTCGCTTGACGGATGGATCAAGGGTCGGATACAAAAAGCAGTGATTCTCGACACGGCACGTATTGTCCGGAGATTTCCCTGTCTGCAGCCTTAACCACCGGTTTGTTTGGGCCTTGCCTCGCTCCGGCGGCATACTAGGTTTAAGTTTTTTATAGTATTTATATTTATTTTATATATCTATACTGTAAAAAACTTAAATTTAAGATTATTAATTAAATATATGAATAATAATAATACTCTTTATTGCACACAAAATAAATACAAGAAATAAAGTAAACAAACAAAGACAATTATGAGCGAACGGCGGCCTTATTGCTAAAAGCAATCTCTTCCAGGCAACCTTAGGTAAGAGAAAAACGAAAACAAACTAGGAATTTTGGGAATAGGTGCAATTATTGTGAAAGTAAATAAAGTAAAATTACGTTAAGAATTTAAGGACAGGAAATGGATACGGACGAACAAATTGTAACAGTTATGCAATAAAATGTCCTTATTATGTTTCTCTATAATACTCGGCATTTTCCATCCACACTTTATTAGATCTTCTTCTAAGTTATTTAGGTCCATAATCATTTTCGTTACTCTTCTAATAAGTCCCACCCCCATCACATGCTCATATCGCGCTATCATTACATAAATTCCCTATCACTGATACCTTATGTACTTCACTGTACCTTCTGTTACTGTAATACAGATATCCTCATAAACAATAATATAACTATGATACCAAAGAGGATAGTATACACTAAACATTAGATAACACCACATGAGAGTAAACAAGTGTATGTAGGTACTTATCTTAATATATATATTTCTTGTGTGCGTGTGTATGTGACTGAACTCCTCCTAAACGACTGGACCAATTTTGATGAAATTTTTTGTGTGTATCCAGGGGGCTTGAGAATGGTTTAGATTCACAATAACATCATATAGATATTGTTTTTCAGCTAAATTATTTATTTAAAAACATTTGAGACAACGTGAGACAACGTGACATTTGAGACATTTGACAGGACAACGTCTGTTGGGCCAGCTAGTATCATGTAAACTTAAATTAATGGCTGTATACATTGGAGTCGAGCGTGGACCAAGAGGTTGCTGTTCAAAATCCATCGTTATGTGGACGAAATACATACAGTATTCGGTTGGCTGGACAACGTTGGCGCACACTACCAGCAAGACGCCAAGTACTGCTCTTAATATCACAACGCGCATTGTGTGCAGCCGGCCTAATGAATTATGACGACCTTCGCCACTTGTGCGTATCTACCTTAAAACAAACTCTCACTAGTTCTGGTGACCTTGACATCCTGTCATCCGATACACTTCCGTCGACAATAGCACACTATAAACGACCTATTCATTATTGAATCGTCCCATTTAAAAATATAGCACACCAATAAGAGGAGATTCCTATAATCGCTACGTAGCTTGGACAACCTAACGGCAGCATCCATTGAAGATTGAGCGTGCAACGTAATTAACTATTTATCTTTTTTGCTCGTGGGAAACTGTGGACCTGTGAGGCACTGGAACTAGCCAGAATATAAATTTGACTTAAGCATCCCACAGTAAGAGTTGCTGCGGCAACGACTGTTTCCAGGAAATAGGCTACGTTTTACTACAACTACTCCTACAATGCTGGCTTCTTTACGTATATTTTAATAATGTATATCGTATTATAAGAATTAAGGAAATAATAGATAAAGAGCCTGGTGTAATCAATCGATTACTTATTATAAAACACTAGCGGACCCGACAGACTTCGTCCTGTCAAAAAGATTTGTAAAGTGGCCTGTTTTTTGATCCTACTTATTTTATAGATAATTAAATGTAAAAAAAGTAGTTATAGTGACGTAACTACTATAGTTAGACATATGGTCTCGCGACGTTTTTTGTAGATATTGATATATTCTATAATATTGTGGAACATTTTTTTGTCCTATCATTAATACTCTTCGCAGCGTATGCGATGAAAGACATTTTATGGCTATTTTTTTTTACACCTTCGGTTGGTTTTAATAAGAATTTCTAAAGATTTCTATAGAAATCTAGTACTAATATAGCATAACGTCGTTCATATTGCAATTTGTTCTATGTCAAAAATTGGTATTTTTTTATTATTATTGAGGTATGCTTAGATAATAATTCTAAATAGCCGAAAGACGAACGCAATAGTTATGAAACGTTAGTTAAAAATATTTTAGTGTTATAATAGATTTTTTTTTCAGTACACAGTTTTTTTACTCTCCTAAACTTAACTTGTCATTCTGACATAGAACAAATTTGCAATATGAACGACGATATGTTACTCATTGATAATGTAACTTTCTAATGAAAAAAGAATTATCAAAATCGGTCCAGTACTTTTTGAGTTTATTCCTTACATACAAAAAAAAAACAAATCTTTCCTCTTTATAATATTAGTGTAGATATCTAAAATTGTATAAAACTTACTCCTGTCACATAAAAAAAAATAGTATTTCATTTTGCACTTAAACAAAAACCTCACAGTATTAGCAAGCATCGTGAAGTCAGCCACAGACGCCGCCATTCTGCGCGTCAAAACGAACGCGCTGTCATCAATTTCGAAATCGGAACGGCCTTTGTCTATGGTGTTACGCTGCGCGGTAACAACGTACGTTTCTCAATTCTGGAACGGTAACTCGTTACGTACTTACTCGGTTACCTGCCCACATAGGGCGCGCATCACTCTCACGACCTCTGACCTCGCGCTCTCAAACCAATAGACGCGGCCTGATATACACTATCCTACTGAGCTGAGCACTATTTATTATGTCATTACTTCCATATTAGTTCTATGTTTTATCTCTCTTTATCACGTACTATACGTCTATCTGAAGAAAGATGGTTAAAACACGCAACTATATAGACTAAAGCCCGCTGGATAGATGACCTGGTAAAAACAGCAGTAAAGGAATGGAGAAAAAAACCGGCCAAGTGAGAGTCGGGCTCGCGCACGTAGGGATCCGTACCACTATACATCTAATTAAATGTTTTTCTTAATTCTTTATTATATTTGAGTTGATTGAATGAAAGGTATAATGCGGTTTACGATTTATAACGTCGGTATTAAAAAAATCTAATTATTAGATCTCGTTTAAACCAATTTTCGGTGGAAGTTTGCATGGTTAATGTACATATATAATTTATACATTTAACATTCCCTTATTTTCGAAATTTCCGGGGGGGGGGGAGGGGGGCACACATTTTTCCACTTTGTAAGCGTCTCTCGCGCAAATTATCCAGTTTAGAAAAAAAAAATATTAGAAACCTCAATATAATTTTTTAAGACCTATCCATAGATAACCCTAACGTATTGGTTTGATGAAAAAAAAAATGTAGGTTTCAGTTCACCGAATACATCTACTTACCAAGTTTCCAAAAATCAAATTTGAGGAAATACCATTTGATTAATATGAACCCACCGCCATGTTGAAATATTGCTAAGAGGAGAGAGACGGGCTGATGACAAGCTCCGAGATAAAAGTAAGGTTCACACGCTTTTTAACAACTCAGGAAGTGATCATATTGTCTATGATTCAAATCATGGTGACAAACTTATGTAAGACGATGATATGATAGATGTCGGACAAAAAAAAACATTTAATGTAACCTTACAAAGCAGCGATGAAAGAATACGATGAAATAGAAAGCTCTAACATCGAACAAAGCAACCCAACATATGGTAGCTATTCGTACATGCCATAAACAAATTCATTGAAATTTGGAAATGACTCAACTTCGCATTATGTTGGCACTAATGATCGTAAATGCGAATTGAAAGGTTGGTATTGTTCGAAGAATTGCGTTTAATGGACTCGTAGGTGCTATACCAAGATGCGTCATCACCACAGCACTCGGTATCCCACGATTGTTTGACCTTAAGTGGCCCGATGACTTAATGTGATCAATGCTATACAAAGCATGCATTCGAATAGGTATATCAGTTATAATTAAAGTTCTATTACAATCGACAGATAGCGTCTAAAGGAGATAATTTTTTTAGGCCCACTAGAAAGCGGCAATGTTTATTGATATTACTGAACTCTAAAATAGCAATTTATTATTAAAAGCAATTGCACGATATTATGAGTAAAAATGAAACGGGAATAATAAAATCAATTAATTAAACTTAGTAATGACTTTTGACATTTGAGGTAAAGGAACTAACGTTATTTTAAATCAAAATGAAAGATGATTTAATATATATATATAAATAAATATAATAATAGATAAAGAATAGTGAATTATTTCTTTATTATTTTATTTAAAAGTATTGAATTCTCAATAATTATTTTAATACTATTTTAGATTATTTTAACTATTAGTTCGTCAGTCCAGTATCCTCGTGAAACGGAACGCGTCATCATTTTTAACAGCGACAGCGACATTGTCATCCAATTGACGTCGGTTTGTTTTCAACCGAATTCTGTGTTTACGTTTCCAACGGCTTGATTTCGTTTTCTTTCTCGTATCCAGTATTTAGAATGCAAAAAAAATAATACGATTTCGGGCGTTTGGTAGTGGCAAAGATTGTATTTTTCAAGAATAAAAGTGTTAAATAGCATTTACGTAAAAAACAATTTGAATACAAATCAAAATAAAGCTACTAACTACTAAGAATTTTTAGGTTATTTAATCTTCATATTGATTCATATGATTTCTCAATATTCCCGTTAGATAAAAACAAGCTAGTGTTCCTTATAATATCTAGGGTTAATAAGAAATTATTTAACGTATGTCTCATTAATAAACGTTACATTTTGTAGTGGGCCTATTCTCCATACAAGAAAAAATTATCTCCTTTGAATTTGAAATCACTGGTATAAAAAGTATTTTAATTCTTTTAATGTTATCGTAAAGCAAAGGGAACAAACGCCCTACAGATTTTTTTATATTAAGATAATATCTTTTAAATTTGGTATGAGATTACTTCTTTTCATTCGTGACTTCACGTTTCGCAACCGGGAAGTAACGTAATCAAAGTTGAAAAAATGCTTTCCAAACTAATTTCGCGTAAATCATAATCCCATTAGAAGTATAAAAAGGTTGTCCTACATTAATTAACGACGCGAAACGTTCACAGCATCTAAGCGTTCCATTACACAGAGTTCCCACGATCATTAGCGCTGGTTGCCGTTGAGGCATCCCCGAAAAATTTGGCATTGGTGACGGTCAAATACTTCGGAGATCTTTTCGGCTCATTCGAACCAACTCGACCAAATATACAGTATTAATTAGTCGTTCCCAGATTCTGATGAGCAGAAACATTTGAAGAGTACCTGGATATCACCTCACAGTGAAATGGATTAGGAGTTTATTGGAGATCTTTTTGAATAGCTTAACTAATCAGCTGATGGTAAGTGGTTAAAGTAGACAGCAAGTAGAAGTACATACGGCAGCCTATAGTACAAAACTGCGAAATCTCCACCAGAACGCGAGTCCCCCACGAGGAATCGTCCTAGTCGCCATACACCTATAAATAGGGATACGTCTTTCGAGAAGGCAACTCTGAGGTCCCGGGTTCGAGTCCCGGTGAGGGCAGATATTTGCGTGATGAATGCGAGAATTTGTACCTTAGCAAATCTCAACTACATCACCACCTATTACAAGAGAGAGATGTCACAAAATCATTGACACCTGACCCCCGAATTGTCGTCCGACCACAGGCGATAACAGTTCAACATCAGCTGAGCTGTATACGAAAAATAATAGTACTATTCGTTTTCTAATTATACTTATAGCTATAAGAACGAATTTGTATTGATGATCTTACTCAAAGCAAAGCAAGCAAGCATATTATGTACTCTCCTCGCATACATAAAATGTATTCATAGATCTCTGGCAAAAAATAAAAACCTTTCAGCCGTTTCGGCATTAAATCGCGTCGCAAGAACATCAAGTTTCTTTGTCAAACGGACACGATCTCTTCCATTGAATTTTCAAAAACAGAACACCATAGATGCCATACTTTTGAACACGTTCGATATTCGAAAAGCAACGAATTCCTTTGACTATTTTATTCGAAACGGCGCGGCGCTACCAAACGTATTCCAGGTTCAAATTGTATACAGGGAGGCACATTATTTTATATCAACGACTTTCTGTAGGGATCCCTGCAAAAAAACAGGAACACGGTCGTTACGCAGCATCAGCTGTTGCGTCACCGAGAAAAAAGTATTGAACGATAAGATTTTCAAAGGACTCGTACTTCGTGGCAATAAAAGATCAGCTGTCATGCGAGACGCTAACTTCTTGTCTCTATCTAACGTAGGTGGCTTATTGACTGTCCTTCACTAACAGCCCGCGGTCAAATTTAAACCAGCTGGTGTGTGAAAAAAACGCAGACGGACTGTTGTATGCGCAGATGTCATATACGGACCCCGTACTGTTAAAATCAAATATAAGATATATTCTCATCCTTAGCCACACGTCTTGCTCCAACTTCCCTATGTGTATATAAGTTAGAAAAGGACGCGGCGCGACAACTATAACGATATATAGAACTACTGCATTCAGAGTACAGGGCCAGGAGTAATGTATAGCCTTGATATTAGAAGATACATATTATAATATTTAATTATTCTGGCATCTGATAGTTAATATATAATCTGTACAGTGATTTGTCTAACATTTATATACATTATTAAAGTTTTAAAAATTTTCTTACATTCTTAAAATTAATTCTGAATTCGTTCTTAAAAATTTCCTACTTTCTTAAGTGTAAGAAATATTTATTTATTTATATTCATAGTATGACAAAAGCAATAAATAATATATTCAGCCTGTTAAAGAAAATAAAAAAAATAACACGAAAACTCCTTTTAATTTTACCAAAACGTACTTTTAGTTCAATTACTCTTCTTACAAAAGTTTATTTGAAGCTTTACAAAAAGTCCTCATTTTCATAATTACACGAATTTTTTTTAATGTAATCCAGCGATAACATTATCACGAACACAAATGTCTATCTTTCGTCTCTATCCAACCTTCGTATGTTGTCGTGCCGTCTCTTTCCTTATCAACAGCTGTTTCGCAACGCGCGAACGAGACCACGGAGGCGTGCGCGCGCGCATTACCAAGGTTGGCGATAACAGAGTTTCTGAATAAATTTTTAGGCGATTTTAGGCGAGGCGACCTTTAGGTTTTGTTATCAATTTCATTTTAAACCGGAAAATAGGCATTAAAGAAGATTGGCAAGTCTGGTACCCATTACATTGTTAAATGTACGATTCTGACATTTTGATATTTTGTAAACGGTAACGGGTTACCTATTTTTTTTTAACTGAGAAAAATCTATAACTTTTGTAAATAAAGAAAAATTTAAGTTACAATTTCAGGGAATATTGATAACAAAACGTATTTATGTACCAAGTAATATTAAAACGCAATATGCATAAGAAAAATAACTATTTCATTCGTTACAGATATATCGATTATAGATTGATACATATTCTGATAATTGATTAATGACAGTTAGAGTACTGATAATATCACTAGAATTTATGAATGTAATATTACCTAGCTGAGTCCTATTTTTAGATATAAATGAAAAAATCTGTCACCATTATGTCAACCGGCAAAGACAAGTTAACGTCACAGATTAGTATACTATGTTAACGTACGTAGTGTCTACTACTTAGTCTGTGGTCACATGCAATATACCGCCCACCGCTCTGGAGGGCGGGCGCTTCAGTTTAAAGCCGATAAGGTCCCTGGCCTTCTGCCCGACCAAAGGCTGTAGAGTTAGTTGGCTAGCCTTCTGCTAGAGTCCAACATAAACCGCTGTAGACCGGGCACGGGTGGAATTCGGTGTAAGGTCGTCCGAGCACCAGGGGGTATTAAGACGACTGCAATCGTACCCCTTATGAGGTTTCACTAACATCCCAACGTGGAAGAAAATAACCAATCCACACTGGGCCAACGTGATTGACTGAGGCCTAATCTCCCTAATCTAGTTAGGGCAGGCTCGTTCTCCTCGGTGGATATATCTTACAAAAACTCAATATTACAAATCAATAATACGAAAACTCGACAGTGCCAACCCTGGCGACAATAGTCGCAGTCAGCTGCGCGAAACGTTTTTTGAGAAATTATTCCAAACAGCTGGTCCTTTGTGACAAGTCCTACGTAAGATGTACACGCGAATATGCACTTTAAGGACATGAAAAAAAAGCAGATGTTTTAAATAATAATAGTATAAAACTTAAAATGTGTTCCTTTTATTCGAACTACATTTATAATGTATTTTTATAACAATTTTAATTTTCATATAAGTACCTTTATTAGATAAAAATTACTCAAACTAGATAAATATACAACAAAAACAAGCATATTGAATCAGTCATTATAAATAAAAAAATATACATATTAGCAAGTACCGAGCTAATTGGTCGAAAGGCGGACTTATCTCTCAGAGAGATTTCTTCCAGCCAACCCTAGACGGTTTTGTGAAATTTTAAAAGAAAAATTTGCGGGGGTTGGGGTGTTGTTGATTTTGTTGTCCTTAATTAGCTCAAAATTTTGATGTACCTATATAAACATTGTGTTTTAATGATTAAAACGCAGTGGGGGTGCTAACTTAATTCCCAGTTAGCACCCCCACTGAAAATTTCGAATATCTCGAACTAGGGGGTGGTCGGAATTTTTTTTCTTGCAGTCCTATATTGTCCTTAATTAGTTCGAAATTTTTGTTTCTTTGTTCTTGAAATCTTTGTTTATAACCATAAACAAAATCGCTTTCTCTGTCCCTATATTCCTATGTATGTTTAAATCTTTAAAACTACGCAATGGATTTCGATGCGGTTTTTTTAATAGATAGAGTGATTGAAGAGGAAGGTTTATATGTATAATAACTAGAGATCGGATAATCGGATGCATATTTACCTAAAGTTAGTTTAAGACAAAGTATGGAAACGGCTTTTTATTGTTTTGTTAAATAAAAATCCCGGGATTGCGGAATTGGATAGCCGGATGTTTATTTATTTACCTAATTTAGTTTTTGACAAAGTATGGAACTGTCTTTTTATTTTATTTCCATAAATAAAAATCCCGGAATTCCGGTACTGTAGAACATTTTGGTAATGCAAAACTAGTCGGTAATAGGAGATACTAGACCATACTTACGCCCGGGCACCATTTCTGTTTTTTTATTCAATTATTTAATTGATTATTGTTTTAGTCAAACTAGCTCACTACTTTCGTATAACACTCTTTGTGTAATAAATCGTACATTCATAAATCGCACGGGGAACTGAAACTAAGCTTCATGTAAATACGTACGCATAGTTGTATAAATGAACCCGGAGTCTCGGTATTTTGAAAATAAATACCACGTGCTAATTTAGTAATTTTCAAACAATATCACTACGTTAAATTTGCAGTCCCGTATTTTCCCGGGATTTTTATTTAACAAAATGTATTTTAAAAAGCCGCTTCCATAATTTGTGAGCCAAAAATTAACTTTAGGTAAATATGCATCCGATTATCCGTTCTCTAATAATAACATTTTTTTTTTTTTTTTATAGGATAGGCAGCAAACGAGCAAACGGATCACCTGATGGTAAGCGATAACCGTTGCCCATGGACACCCGCAACACCAGAGATGTCACATTAACATCCATTAAATAGTGGAGAAATACTGTTATTTTTGAGGTCTCTTAATGTGATGTCGTAAATGATTAAATTTTTTTCGCTTGCAAACGACTATATATTCACAGTTTTTCTGTAGCGTATTTAATAGCAGCAATGCATCCGTGCGAAGCCGGGGCGGGTCGCTAGTAATATTTTGCAAACAAAGGAAAGAATTTTTTTTATGGGATTTAATTAAAAGAAACTACCCACGTAGCCACACCAACCCACGCCAGATGTGTGCCGAAATTATGGGAAGTGGCTGATTGTGGAACGGAAGTCACTATTCTTCAGCAAAGAACCAGATGTTAGGGGACGCGGAAAGATCCAGATGGCGCTATTGTCTTTGCAATTGTTTCAGATGGCCAGTAATGGACGTCTTTTGTATACAACAGAAAAGGTCTTGTAACCTTTTTTTATTAGAGAGATATTGTAAAATCGTAGCCGAGTAGTACACCGATTTCAAATGTCGCCATTACTTAAGTTCCGGGTTCGAGTCCCGGTGTGGCAAATGTTTAATAACGACGAATGTTTGACGACCTCCATAGTCGAGTGGATAGTACACCGGTTTCAAGGTGTCGCCATCTCTGAGGTCCCGGGTTCGAGTCCCGGTGGGGGCAGATGTTTGTGTGATGAATGCCAGCATTTGTACCTTAGTCATGGTTGTTGATATATATTTCAATAAAAATTATTTATATATGTATAATATATGTATGTCTATCCGTTACCCTAGATCCCATAGCACAAGCCTTACAGAGCTTAGTTTGGGCTAGGCTAATTGGTGTAAGTGTAACAAATATTTATATTTATTTATTTATATTTTGTTAAAAGAAAATACATTA
The DNA here is from genome assembly GCA_036419045.1 of Scirpophaga incertulas. Lineage (NCBI taxonomy): Eukaryota > Metazoa > Arthropoda > Insecta > Lepidoptera > Crambidae > Scirpophaga > Scirpophaga incertulas. Next base: position 1,038,367 of record CM071636.1, on the reverse strand, counting down.
AAATAAAAATTATTATTTTTAATTAGTTATTTATATTAGTGTGAGCATTGCGCTTGAGTATCTTCCGCTAGATAAGTAAATTAAGGTATGTAGTGTTTCCTACTTAAAACAAGCATGTATTAAGTAGGAAAATGCCGACTCACATAAATATGTCGAACCAAAACACGAATGCAGCTGTTCAACACATTTCTTTAAATTCGGATATTTCTCACAGGAAACCAATGCCCAGAAATCAAGACCCGAGGATCACCTTGCTTTTAGAAATATGTCGCAGCGCAGAGTAATAATTGCATAGAGTATAATAGTTTATACAGGAACCGAATATTCGGTTCGGTAAGAGCTGAACCGAATGTTCGGCCGAATATTCGTATTCGGCAAAGTCCGTATTCGGTCCATCTCTAATTGCCACCAATCTTAGATTGAAGATAGCTTATTAACGGCCGTTTTCAATAACCTATCTATCCTTTGTTTTTGCTACTAAAGATAGTAAAATCTATCCTTATGCCCTAACTTGCGTTTCAATAACCTACTGATGGATAGCATCGCCTACCGAAGTTACCTATCTATCGTCGGGAGGACGGATAGCTCACTAGAGATAGGGACGCTCATACAAATCTGACGTAACTGCATTTCAAAAAAGTTTCAACTTACTCTCCGATAGGCGGAGCTATCTCTAGCGACGACATTTGGCTATCTGTCAATATCGGTGGATTAAAACACAGATAGGCTTCGAAAAAATTAACTATAATAACATTATAACTTAAATTACAAAAGTATCGTAAATCCAGATACTTACAGAACTCATTTTTTCCACTTTTGCTTATATTTTATATCAAAAACATGTAATACACACAAATTGGCGGCAACAAATTATCTGTCAGTAATGTTCGAATGACATCACTTGTCATTTATAAACGTTTCGTTCTATGATTTTTATAAAGAACACCAGAAAATAAAGTGAAAATGACGATCTAAGATTTTTTTCTTCAATTATAGTATCATTGTATGCACTTTTTACAACATATTTAAATATAAAATACATCAATAAATTGTACATATGTTTTAAACGTACTAAAGCTTTATGGTTAGCAACGAACAAAACGTTCTACAGGGCTTGGATAGACGAGAGGGCATAAAGCTATCCTTAGTTAGACAAAGATAGATAGCTCGTATCTTTGATTGTGAAACGCAGACTACAGATAGATAACAGCTTACTGCTAATCGGAGATAGCAATTTATCTTTGATCTTAGATAGGTTATTGAAAACGGCCGTAAGAGCGTTAACCTACAAATCGATCTGATCAAAAGGTTGCATAAATATTAAGGATAGATATTAAGGCAAGGTGCGAGCGACAGCTGCGAACGAAAAACTAGACTGATACAGAGGGGCAGATGGCACGAGTCCGGTGCACTCAGTTTCAAAATGGCGTAAAATAAATCCCTAGATATTATAAATGCGAAAGTTTCTAAGTATGGATGGATTTTAATGAAACTTGACAACAATACAGAATAACATATAAATTACGATTTAAAAATATACTAACAACCCGCCCCAGTCTAGCACGGGTGCAACACGCAGGTTCCAATGTTCAGACTCCATAAAACTAGCTGTTCGTTCTTGGGGAAATGTATATCTATGTTCAACAAACTTCCGCAAAGTGTCATTGATTTGCCTTTATATAAATTTAAAATCCATATCAAAAAGACACTCATGAGTAAAGGTTATTATATAGTAAGTGACTATGTAAATGATCACAGTATTTGGGAATAGGGACACTATTCATAGAGCCACGTTTGGTAACAACATTATTTATAATATTGTATTATTTTTATATGTGTATGTAAACATACATACGCCTGTAATCGTATTAGGTATGATTGTATCTTATACTATATTGTATTTTTATATTATATTATTATAATTATTAACATTGTAAAGAGGAGATAAAAAATAGACCTTCAGAGTTTCTTGCCTGTTCTTCTCGAGAAGGCTCTCCCAATTTCCGAACAGGTGTCGAGTCAATTTTTTTATTTATTTCTTTTTTTTCCCTATTCGTACGTACGGACAAGGTTTTTGTTTTTTTTTAAGCTTTGTTTTTTTTTTTGTTTTGTCTGTTGACGTCAATAAGTGCATGTAAAGGTCTATGTTGAATAAAGATTATTTTGATTTTGATTAATTTTGACAAATACGAAATACGCTACTGAAGAACTATGAACGTTGTATGTAATGAATTACAGTTTAATAAACTAAAAAAAACGCTTTTAAAATTGATTGAATTGAAAAATTAAAAATAAAACTGCAGTAATCAAACGGATAAATTGATATTATTGACCAATACACGTGGAGTGCTTGTGATCGTCCCGCAATTTTTAAATCTGTAATATCTTCGAAGTTTTTCATTCAATTCGTATGCTGTAAAGGGCTATATAGATCTATAAAACAACTATGTGTTTTAACATATTTAATTGGTTAACGATTAATGCTGTATTGGTTAAAATCGCTTCGAAAATTAGCCATTATGGGCTGTGCCGGGGCACACGGCCGTTGGTTTAAGCGTCTATGTTAGGGAATCGCTTTTAAAGTAAAAGATTGAACTAAAAACAAGATTGACGGTGTTTTAAGTATTTTAATAAAAAACTCAATGTCACAACAGCGAGCTGACTATATAAGTGAAATATTCACACCACATTTTTGTTTCTAAGACTAATAGTTTTTTAATTATTAAGGTACGATGATATAGGCCTTTTCGTTACGGTCCACTTTTTAAACCTGGTACCCGTATGTTTCTACGCGGAGTTTTCTGCAGACCTTTTTAATGTGTACAATACTTAGTACATACATACATACACTCACGCCTTTTTCCCACGGGGGTAGGCAGAGATTATGTCTTTCCACTTGCTACGGTCTTTACATATCTCTTTCGCTTCATCTACTTTCATAACATTCCTCATACATGCTCGACGATTGCGGGTACTTCTGACCTGGCCTTTTTTGAGGACACTTTCGATTTGTTCGAAATATGTTCGCCTAGGTCTTCCTCGTCCCGTATCTCCACTCACTCCAGCTTTATAAATCATTTTAATACTTAGTACCTACATTATTTTGATAAATCTCGTAGGGTTTGCGATGTAAGCGGAAAAAATGTAATAATTAACGACATCACATTAGAAACCACAAAAATAACAGTATTTCTCCACTATTTAATGGATGTACATACCTACAATGGATACATGTAAACCTTCCTCTTCAATCACTCTATATATTTAAGGATTTAAGCATACATAGGAATATAGGAACAGAGAAAGAGACTTTGCTTTATACTGTGTAGTAATAGTGATTAGTTGGTGCCCCCGGCTTCGTCTGCGGCACTTATCGTCATAATATTATTAGATATATTTTTTTGAGGTAACCTGCATAACTCCTGAGGAAATTCGAAGGTAGGTAGTCGACCAATCCGCACTGAGCCAACGTGGTTGACAAAGACCAAATCGCCTAATTTTATAATCTATACTAATATTATAAAGAAGTAAAGTTTGTGTGTTTGTATATTTGTTAAATTGTAAGGGGTAATCTCGGGATCTACTGAACCGATTTTTAAAATTCTTTCACAAATAGAAAGCCACATTATTGCCGAGTGTCATAGGTTATATAAAAACCGAAAAACAAAAAGGCTTTTACGGGGTAGTCCGTTTTGCAAGTGAATCGGAGAAAAAACGGCCGAATGAAAGCGTTTCTTACGAACGCTGCTTTAACTATGAAAGATATAGTTTTGAGTTCTAGAGAAAAGATGCGGAGCTTGAAAATGCCTACAAAAAAGTCAACAACAGCATATGTCTAACTTTTATATTTAAATTACAAAAAGTAGGTTATTTAATATTACAGTTAGAAATTAATGCATAACACTCTGTACTAAAAAAGGATTATTAATATTATGCCCAACGAAGTGGGCACGGGTCAGCTAGTGGGATTATAAATAAACCCTATTAAAAAATTACAAATATTTTAAATCATGATAAAAATAATTGTTCACTATCCCCTATATTTGAATCTCTTTTTTATAATTCCCTGGTAGCTTGAAAGAGTCTGCTGTCAAACAAAAAGGCCGCCTGTTGCACATCAATACATAGTATAAAACAAAGTCGCTTTCGCTGTATGTCCGTATGTATGCTTAGATCTTTAAAACTACGCAACGGATTTTGACGCGGTTTTTTTTAATAGATAGAGTGATTCTTAAGGAAGGTTTGTATGTATAATAAATGCATAATATAGTAGAGAAACACTGATAAATTTAAAGGTTTCTAATGTGATGTCGCAAATAAGCACGTTTTTTTGCGCTTATATTGCAAACGCTGGCTGAACCCTACGAGATAGACCAAAATAATGTACTACAGTATTGTACAACTTACAAAAATCCACAAAAAAGTCCGCGATGGTATATGTCTATCTCTTAGGGATAACCCACCATAACCATTTTTTCACTGCACCCGTGCGAAGCCGGGGCGGGTCGCTAGTTTGTTATATTTTATTTTTATGTTAAATTATGTTATCGCTTTTCGACAACAAAATTACAACTAATACAAGCAAAATTCAACGATCACAGACTAACAATCATACGCGTTTAATTTCACAATACGATTAGTAAAATTACTATTGTGAGTTCTATCACCGCGACCGTTACAAAAAAATATATATAAAACACTTATTACTGACTCGAGCCTTCCGTTGTGAAATATGTCCAAACAAACGAAATTATTGTATCACTCGTGCAACACACATACAGACAGACACAAATAACGACGCACGTTACACTTTCTCACGGTAAACAGGGACCGTTACAAAACACAAAAAAACAAATACAAAACTACCCTTACCTAATCCGATTTTTCGTTTGATCTTCTTTAACACTTTCATTTTCGACCCCTTCTTGTCCTTGACCGGGGTGATTTCCTGCTCCAGGGCCATGGGAGGCAGCACCAGGGTTTGGGGAGGCATCTGACCGTGTCCCGAAGCCCTGGGACAGGCAGGGCAATGGCACGGGCCTCGCATCTGCCTCACGTTCACGCAACCACTTATTCCCATCATTTAGACGAATTAACTTATTACTTTCAAGTTCTAGAAACGTTTTATCATATCGTCCACACGCGAACGGAATTAAAAACACACACACAGTACTGAACCCGCGAGGACGTCCGCACGCTACGGTGTCTACCGGCGGAGTGAGGAACACGGCCGCGAGTCCGACCAACATACGCCGGCAGCCTTACTGTCTACGCGTCCCTTTCGCTCGTACCGCGCGCGAGTGAGACGGGGCATTGTTATTGGGGCCGGGGTGGGAGAATTTTTATTTTCATTTAGGTGAGCAGATGCGAAGACACAGGGATGTTGCAGACTAATTTTAGCTCCACTTAGAGGGGCGGTGTAATTCCTTCTAAGCTACACGTTTTATTTGGAATTTATTAATGGGACAAATTGAAACACTGGCATATAAAAATAAATAAATATCTCATTCACTCACACCATATAGCTAGCCCAAAGTAAGCTCTGTAAGGCTTGTGTTATGGGATCTAGGGCAACGGATAGACATACATATATTAATATTTTTTATAGAAATATATAACAACCATGAATAAGGCACAAATGCTCGCATTCATTACACAAACATCTACCACCACCGGAACTCGAACCCGGGACATGACGACACCTACTAACCACCCGGCTATAAAGATCGAATTAAGAATTCAGCATCCATTTAATTTAATGATTCTGTTTTAAATAAATAATTTTTTTAACCGGACATATAATCCATACTAATATAAATGGAAAAGTGTGTCCGTCTGTTTCTTCGTCTTTCACGGCAAAATGGAGCGACGAATTGACGTGTTTTTACGTGGAGATAGTTGAAGGGATGAAGAGTAACATAGACTACTTTTTATCCCGGAAAAATCGACAGATCCCACGGGATGCGCAATAAAGGCTTCGCTCAAAAACTTCATGCGGTTTTCATCAATAGGTAGAGTGATTCTTGAGCAAGGTTTTGCGGTATTTTTCATCTCGGAAAAACGGATAGTCCCACTGGAAGCGCGATAAAACCTTCGCGCCATAAACCGTCTTCCGCGCATATGTAGCCGTGGGCAAAACCTATAACCCTTAACCCTCTATAGACCCAATCCCGAAATCCACGCAGTTATATTTCATATCTTTATTGCGCTGATAAATAAATGTTATTGTGTTATTTTACGATTTTAAAAAGAGCAGAAAAATATTACGCCGTCATTGTTTCTTGCCTGTTCTTATCTGAAAGGCGCTCCCTATTTCTTAATAGGTGGTTCTTTTTCTTATACATATATATCAGAGGACAGTGATATGTAATCTTTGACGTCAACAAGAGCCTGTAAAGGCCTATGACGCTTGGCCTTGGCCTATGCTTGCCTTGATATTCTCGCCTAAGCACAAGGTACAATATTTTCACAGGTCCTGTACTTACTGTCCAAGCAGCGACGCCCTGATTACAGGCTTCTGTTCGTGACAGACCAACTGTTCAATGATTCAATTCTCATTTAAAATGCACAATTTATTTATTGCATTAAGATATATCATCATTACATAGTATAAAACAAAGTCACTTCCCGGTGTCTGTATGTATGTAGCTATGTATGCTTAAATCTTTAAAACTACGCAACGGATTTTAATGCGGTTTTCTTTAATATATAGGTATATTCAAGAGGAAGGTTTATATTTATAAAATATGCACAATGTAGTAGTGGAACACTGACGATTTATGAGATTTCTAATGTTATGTCGTAAATCAACTCACTTTTTTACAAGCTTTTATTTAGTTTCACCTGTCCCGTTGTCTGTCGTTCTGTAATCAAATCTTGCAACTTAAATTTGATCCACTTCCCGGTTTCCGATTGAGCTGAAATTTGGTATACACGTTTAGTTCGGATGACAATGCATGATTAACTGTGTGACGTCATTCTAAATGCAACATGGCGGCGTATCCAATATGGCGGACCAATTATTTTTAATGCACTCCTACAATATGGGTATCAAATAAAAGGGCTTGCCAAGAATAACTAGAAAAAAATAATTATTAAAGAGAGAAAAAAAAGAATTGCGTCACTCTTAATCCAATACGGCGGAACACCAAAAATGGCGGATAATTTTCTTTTATTCGTTCTACAATATGGGTATCAAATGAAAGGGCTTGTTCTCAGCAAGCCTGTAGAGGTACTAAAAAGTTAAAAATAAAATTAAAGAAAAAGAAACCTTATTTCAAGTTCATTTTATAAACAAATAATAAAAGCTTGTTTTTAAAAAGGTTTTTTTGCGCTTATATTGCAAACGCTGGCCAAACCCTACGAGATTGGTCAAAATGATGTACTACAGTATTGTACAACTTGCAAAAGTCCACAAAAAAGTCCGCGATGGTATATGTCTATCTCTTAGGGATAACCCACCATAACATTTTTTCATTGCACCCGTGCGAAGCCGGGGCGGGTCGCTAGTATACGAGTATATATATAATATTGTAAAAGCGAAAGTTTGTATGTATGGATGCATGTTTGTTACTCTATCACGTAAAAACTACTGTATGGATTTTAGTAAAACTTTACAATAATATAGGTTATATATCACAATAACACATAGACTATAATTTATAAAGATACTGTGTCAATTGTCCAAAGTACGGCGAAAAATGTCAAGTAATGCTGAAGGAAACAATCGGTAAATATAGTTTATAGGAGCATACTGCCGTAGATACCTATAGGTAGCAATGTGCCGAGTACGGTTTGACTCGAGTCAGACTCGATTCCTGCTTTGGACTCGCCTACTCGAATACCAATTTATTTTGATACAGTACGCCGCACTCGATTCTGGTACTCGAGTCAGGAAGAATCGGTTCGTACTCGCTAACTTGATTCTATTTATACGAGTCCTACTGAGTCTACAGTCGGGTCAATTTAATAGGCCACATTTGACATTTCATTAAAATTCCTCAACTAACCTTGTAATGGCGGACATAAAATATTCAATATTTTTTTAGTTTGGAAATGCACAAATGACCGTTGTTACAATGTTGCGTTCAGTGAAGTCTATACGTAAGTGATGTCCCTCAATAAATCGAATGAATGCAATGATTACTTGTGAAAGCATTATTCACCATGAATTAATAGTCAGTCAGTTTGACCATGAATTAATAGTATGATTGTATCTTATACTATATTGTATTATATTATTGTAATTATTTACATTGTAAAGAGGAGATAAAAAATATACCTTCAGAGTTTCTTGCCTATTCTTCTCGAGAAGGCTCTCCCAATTTCCGAACAGGTGTCGAGTCAATTTTTTATTTTTTTCTTTTTTTTCCTTATTCGTTTCTTCGACAAGGTTTTGTTTTCTTTTTTTAAGCTTTGTTTTTTTGTTTTGTCTGTTGACGTCAATAAGTGCCTGTAAAGGTCTATGTTGAATAAAGATTAATTTGATTTTGATTTTGATTTTTTTTTGAGTCAAATTTTTATTAAAATAAAACATGTTATTCTTTTGTTTTATAATAAAAAAACAATAATAACTTCTTTAACAGAGAAATAATATATTAATACAGTACCTATAAAAAAGAGTGTATTCACATTTAAAAGGCCGCCAACACATCTGTTGTTGCGGGCAGCGATAATCACTTACCATCAAGTAATCCATTTGCTCGTTTGCCTATTAAAATTAAAAAAAAAGTACTTTTCCATAATAACTGTATTCGATTCACATATGTTTGAAGTAAATATCGATTTTTTCACCATAATCGGAGTGTTTAAGCAGGTCACCTCACTATGAACAAATGTCAAATGTGGCCTATTAAATTGGCCCGACTTGTAGTATTCGAGTTTGGTTACCTCGCTTGCCTTGCTCTATGTCTTGATTCAATGTTTATTATCTTTTAATAAACATTACAGTATTATTATTTTTGTGTCGTTTATATATACTTTATTGCCATAATTAGTTACAACAGAGTAAAAAAAATGTGGTTCACAAAGGTGGACTTATCTCTATTAGAGATTTCTTCCAGCCAACCTGTGAGTGTCTACGGAATGTTACTTATAGAGTAACGTCAAAGCAACCAAAACTGTTATTCATAATACATACACCATATATATATATACCATGAATATACATACAATACAATAAGTAAACATATATATATATATACATACACATATATACATACATGTAATGCTATAAATAAATATATACGTAAGATGATGATGACAATGTGACATTTATGACGAGTTGCCAACTAGCGCCTGAAAATATTGCTTCAGGCTACGTTTAAATGCATGAACGGACTGGCTCTGTTGAACTATAGAAGGCAGATGGTTCCACATTTGGGCAGCACGAAAGCTAAATGAGTTGAGCAGGAAGTTTGTGTTGCACTTAGGCAATTCAAGTGTGTCCGAATAGCATGGGCGTAGAGAACGTGAGGAGGGAGGCAGCATATGAAACCGAGATCGAAGGTATTGTGGGGAATTAGGGTATTTTAGGATTTTAAATAATGTGGTCAAAATGTGGATATTACGACGCTCCCGGACCAGAGGCCATTTCAGCTTGTCGCGATAGTGAGAAATATGATCATATTTACGTAGCCCAAAAATAAATCTGATGGCCAAATTTTGCAGTCGCTCCAGCTTGTCAAGTAATTCTTCGTTTAAATCTAAAAAACAAACATCAGCATAGTCTAAAATAGGAAGCAGAAGAGCTTGCGCAAGCATAATTTTAGTGGGAAAGGGTAAAAAGTATTGGAGTCGCTTGAGAGAATGAATTGTGAAGTGCATACGCTTACTCAATGCATTAATTTGTGGTCTCCAAGACATATTACAGTCCATTATTAGACCCAGGTTTTTTACTGCGTCACTTAGATTAATGATTACCCCGTCGTTGTGCTTTAACTTAACCTACACGCTGTTTTGAAGCTAACTCCTTTCTATTTTTCCTTTTTGTTCTAAAATCGGACTCTAGTTCTAGACTGGACTAGAATTTCCAGACTCGAATTTCTTGACTCGAGTCTAGAAATATTCGAATACCAAACATAGAATTCGAGTACTGGAATCGAATCAAAGAATCGAGTCCTGATTCGAATACCGTATAAATTGACTCGAATCGACTCAATCCACCAAAACGGCGACTCGGCACATCACTAAATATATTATAACAACCATGACTAAGGTACAAATGTTCGCATTCATCACGCAAATACCTGCCCCCACCGGGACTCGAACCCGGGACCTCAGAGATGGCGACACCTTGAAACCGGTATACCAACCACTCGGCTCCAGAGGTCGTTTCGTTTAAATATCATGAAGTTTGCGTAAGCATTACAAAAACCGCCTTAAAAAGCCGTCTTAACATCAACAAGTTAAAGTCTGAAATGCAGTGTGCACAATTTCATTCCTAAATCACCCCGCGCAAAATCTAAGCGGATACTCATTAAAATACTATTAATCAGATATTTTAAATCTACTTACGATCATTGATTTTACACCTCAAGGTTGAATCTGTATCAGGCTGTATCAATTTCTCCCTTTGTCATTGAAACGACGCTTCCAATTTACAATTTGAATTCAAATTCGAATATACCTACACAGATTAGAATTTAAAACGATTTGTTTTACGAATTTCATAGTAATAAAAATAATCTTTATCAACATATATTATATATAATAGCATTTATTGACATCAGACAAATATAGCATTAAAATATACAAAGACCAGGCTGTATCAATTTCTCCCTTTGTCATTGTAACGACGCTTCCAATTTACAATTTGAATTCAAATTCGAAATTCGAATATACACAGGTGAGAATTTAAAACGTTTTGTTTTACGAATTTCATAGTAATGAAAATAATCTTTATCAACATATGTATATGTCACCGGAAAATAACAAGACTCGTAAGTTGATCAATTTTCTAGGTAGTTAATCAACTCTCGGAAAATAATAAACGGCAGTTGAAATGTACTATTTAACGCATTGAATTTTAGCTAATTCATCAACTTACGGTACCTGGCCGTAATTTAGTAATTAACTATATTGCTACAAGTAAAATCATCCACAAATGGACCAATCGTTGCCCAGTGTACTATTTGACGGTACACTATTATCCGTCATTTAATACACTTTTCTATGATTGGTCGACAGCATTCATTATAAGCATTTAGCAAGTGTTTATTCATAGAGTTACAAACACTTAGACATGTTGTTTTAATATTTATATTTTCGATATAGGAATATTAAAGATCGTCTATGCTAGACGAACTTATCAACAATGTATTTCCAAAAAATATTTCTAACTATAAAAATAATGAAGGGTTGAGTGAGCGGGAAATTTTAGCGGCTGCAATGGCCACCAACTATCCAATTGAAGTTTCAAACTCTTTAGACGTGCCTGACTTACCACTGCACAATTTACGCCTAAAGGTTGGTTCCGTAGTAATCATGCTTCAAATCATAAACCAACCAAAACTGTGCAACGGTACGCGTTTGGTGGTTAGGAAATTAATGAACAATGTAATTTACGCTACGATAATAATAGAAAAATTCAAAGGTGAGGAAGTTCTCATTCCGAGGATACCGATGATCCCAACCGATATGCCGTTTGAATTGAAAGGACTGCAATTTCCGATACGTTTACCTAAAGTTTTAGCAAGATTGTATTCTTCTATCATTTGAATAACATTTTGGATTTTTTCAGTGTCCACTGAGTTTTTTTATTTTCTGTACTTAGCCCACTGTAGTACTTTTGTAACTCTGCATCAAAGTGTTCACGATCAACAAAACTAGTATTGCTCAAAAATTGTTCGTTTATTTCTACCACTACAGACTCCATTTCACTAACAACGCGTTATAATAAGAATTATTATCAAACAAAACAACAATTGTTAATTTTACTACTGTAAATAAAGAAAAACATGTACGGACTAGATAGATTTGTTTACGTTGAAGCCGGTAATGGCGGCGGCCGGGTGGCGGGGAGCGGTATGAAAGCACTTGAGTCTTTTCACCAATCAACGTACACCTTGCCTTTGTCGGATGATTTAACGGCAAGACGCCGTAAGTTAATCTATTTACTAAAATTCAATGCGTTAAATAGTACATTTCAAATGCCGTTTATTATTTTCCGAGAGTTGATTAACTACCTAGAAAATTGATCAACTTACGAGTCTTGTTATTTTCCGGTGACATATATATATAAAATAAAAAAATAGTATTTATAGACATCAAACAAATACAGAGGTTATGTCGGACTCCACACGACCAGCCACGTGACCTACCGACTAAACTCAGCCTGGCCTAGGTTCTAAGAACCATATAGGCAAATCGTGAGGGATGACGAAAAAAATTAACGAAGTAAAAAAAATATTATACTACATTTTTATAGAATTTTGGAAGTTGTAGGATAAAGCATAAATAACGCATTATAAAGCAATATATAGAGACATACATTAATTATAAAAGTACCTATGAAGTAAAAAAATAATTATATACTAGCATCCGCCCGCGGCTTCGCCCGCGTGAAATTAGTTTTTGTCAATCGTGAGGGCCTAGACAAGATGCCTTTCTATTTTCGTAATCGCATCGCTAATATAAAATATGTATGGTATTGACATAGCCGATCGCTCGACTTTTCGAGTGATTAAGTCAATACCATACATTTTTTATGTTAGCGATGCGATTACGATTATCGAAAGGTATCTTGTCTAGGCCCTCTGGTCCCTTATGTCTAAGAGACCCTTACAGGGGCCAGCCTCACGTTGTGAACAAAAATATTATTTGTTTCTTATGACGTGATATTTGACGAACTTGCATACTAACTTTCAACCCTTATTTCACCCCCAAGCTGGTCGAAATTTAAAAAATGCTAAAACAAATGTTTAATGATTACTTATCAAGTGCTTAAATATAAAGTTTCATGGTTTTATCTTTATTGAGGATCGATAGCAAATTGGAGAGCAAAAAGAAACAAGCTGACTTTCACCAATTATATTTGACATGAAAAATATATATGACATAAAAAAAGAAGGAGAGAAAACATAGAGCAGATATAATAAAGTATAAAAACTTAGAGCTAATCTTATAAAAAAACATTGAGTTAATAATGATAAAAACTATTCGTAACAATCTTTTGAAATAAAAAGAAATCCCATGCAAACTTTCAACCTCTATTTCAACCCCTTCATTCCTTTTTTTTTCAATATAAAAAGTAGCCTATGTTCTGTTTCAGGATCTAAAGATTGTCTGTACCAAATTTCATCAAAATCGGTTGCGAGGTTTAAGCGGGAAAGCGTAACAGACAGACAGAGTTACTTTTCGCATTTATAATATTAGTTGGGATATATATATGGTAACGGACCGGCCACATAACTCGAAGATTGGACGGTCGATGGGGCAGAAAGGTTCTTGAGTGGAGACCACGTACCACCAAGCGCAGTGTGGGACGGCCACCTACCAGATGGACCGACGACCTAGTGAAAATCGCTGGGTCTCGTTGGATGCAGGTAGCAATGGACCGGTGGCGCTGGAAATCGACTGGAGAGGCCTATGTCCAGCAGTGGACGGCGATAGGCTGAGATGATGATGATATACATATTATATACGAGGTCTTTGAACCCGAAATTCCATTGACAGATGTCGCGCAGAAATTAAAGAGGCGTGCAAAAAACGCGCCGCCACGCGCGCAGGCTCCGCGCAAGGTGCGCCCGCGCATCTGTCCTCGCGGGCGCATGCGCATGCGCTTTCTAGCCGACCTTTGCACATTTCTGATTAAAAGGAGAACGCTGACACGTGTCTAATGAAAATAAGTAAAAAAAAATATTTTTTTGCTTGTCGTTTAAAGTATTCTAGTAGTATATAAGTAAGTAAATCTTGCGACAAGCTTTTATATGTAGAAGTTTATTTTGTTCTTTTTAGCGCATTTAATAAACATTTTTTTTTACTTTTAATTTATTTTCCGACTAAAAAACCTACCTTTCATTTTGATAGCTTAGATATTTAGTATTGTAAAATGACATTATTTCTTGAATATTTCTTAACGCACTGTATAAAGAAAATCCCCATGAACGTATCTCAAAAAAAAAAAAAGATGTGACGTATAAAAAAAAAACATATAGATAGTCTGTGGTTTTTTGGAGTTATTGTGAAGATTGAAAACGAAAATAAATGTAAAGTTACAATTTCAACATCTGTTTGTTTGTTGATTATAAGTGTCACCTGCTCATCGATTAAATCTGTCTGAGGCGTAAAATAAAAGCTCAAACCCAAGCCCTAGGGCTGGGAAATTACTTTTAAAGTTGAGCAGCGGTGAGTTAAGCTGTGAAGGTGCAGCAAGGTGCAGTTTGGAGAAGTGAGATTGAGTAGGGAGGCTCATTCTCTTTCAATTAGATACCCATACTGTAGGGGTGCATTGTAAATAATTAGTCCGCCATCTTGGGAAATTCCGCCATATTGGATTAAGAGTGACGTCACGTTATTTATCGAGGTGTTCTTTGCAAGCCCTTTCATATTGTAGGGGTGCATTAAAAATAATTGATCCGCCATCTTGGTAATGCCGCCATGTTGGATTTAGAATGACGTTACACACATAACCATGCATTGTCATCCGACTTACACGTGCATGCCAAATTTCAGCTCAATCGAAGACCGGGAAGTGGGTCAAATTAAGATTCCAAGTTTTTTTTACATAGTTACAAGTGAAACTAATATAAAAGCTTGTAAAAATATCTCACAATCGCCACAGTCTTGTATTAATTTACCCTTCCATCGAAGCCGTAATTCAACCGTCCTTAGCGCGAAGGCTCAGGCCGAGTTTAGTCGGTTTAATAAGTTCACATTATAATTTCATTATGTTATTTGCTATAGTCAAAATATTTGGCAACGTACCTATTGAGTCATCAAAATTGAATCGAAGTATTGTTATTTATTAAAAATAATAATAATATTATTATTCCCTCAAGGCAGCTTGTTGCGAGCTGTCGGTGAGTTGCGTCACCGAGGGTACCGATGTACTTCAGGAGGGCGTATGCCACTCGCCTCTGTCTTGCCCTAACCAGCCGGACAGAGTGAAGTCGCAAGAGCAGATGCTCGAAGGGTGGAAGTGTAATAATGCCATAACGCCGACGGCGTCTCGAGCGCTGTCGCAGACACACCTCTCTACACCCTTAGCCGTCCACACCAATGTTGCTCTCTTCGCACCAATATTGGTCTGCTTTTTTGGGGGCCCATTTAGTGAGCGGCGAGTCACCACCTGCCATATTTAAAATCAATTAGGAAGCTTTGAGAAGGCAGGTGACCGGAGTCTCTTCCATAGTCTGGTTCTCATTACCACCGACATCGAAATGCAATAGTCCACAGGCTTTTTGACCACTACTGACAATAGTGTCTGTGCATCTAACTGGCTGTAGTCTTTAGCTGCATTTTTCATGATGCAGATAGAGATTGGACCCAGTTGGTACACTCCACGCACGCGTTCATTAAATTTCGCTTAAATGGCCTGGACGCATTGGATCTGTATCGCCTTATAAAGGACCGTGTTTTATAAAACCACGTGACATAAGCGGCAATAATAATATTAATCAAAATTATTACGATTCTAAAGAATAAAAATTAAATTTCTATAAATCAAATATTGATGTGGTTTAAGGGTTCAGGGTACAATAGACGACTACAACTGATTGTGGCCGTTTTTATACTATAATTATCTGATTTGAGCAATTTATATCTAATGAAAGTATGTCCATATAGAAATTTCAGTTTAATTATTAATTTATATTGTTTTTAAATTTCTAAAAAATGAGCACTTATTATTTACGTAATTCTAATGAAACGAACACATTTCTAGCATTCTCACATTAAATGTAACATTTTTTTATATAGACAGTATACGTATAAACGTACAAATAACAAAGTTATTTTAAAATTTGTTTATACGCTCATACAAAATAGGCGTTTTTACTTAGTTATGACGTCACGATTGCAATGTTTTTAGTATGGAGCGTGTTTGAGCGACCCGCGACAGCGCCGCAAACATGTCGATGTATCTTCAAAAGTAATAGGTGCAGGTGTACTGTTGGTTCTACAATATTTCTCACTTAAAAGAAAGTACTCTTATTATATATAGAATTTAGAAAATTGTCGTCTACCCAATTGATCTACATTTAGGGAGATTTTAGTGAGCTTATTAAAACCACCCAACGTGCATTAATCTTTAACTTAATTGACCAATTACAAGTGTCGTTGGGGTCAACAAGGCCCTTCCTGCAGATGGTAGATGATTCACGGAAATAAGCATGAAATAGTGCTCTCTCTGTAGCAAGAAACCCGACGGCATCTTTGCACATAAGTACTGGTAAAGTCTTCAGCGTATCTTTCTCCGAGAAGCTGCCGAGCGCCACGCAGAGTTTCGTAAATATCCTTATATCCTCCTTCACCTTATCAGCAGTGGGTGGAATTATGTAGTTATTTATGTACTTCCACTGATTTCATACAGCGAAAGAATAAAATAGATATGCCTCAAATGCCGAGATTAATTTTAAAGAACAGAATAAATCCCGTGATATTTTAAATAAATTTTTACTTTAAATTTACTGTTACACAACTATCAGGAATATAGTAGAAAAAAATTCTTTCTACACTAATGAAGAGGAGGAGGTGTACAAATTTGCTAACCTCACCTCATTTGACTTACGGCCGTTTTCAATAACCTATCTAAGATCAAAGATAAATTGCTATCTCCGATTAGCAGTAAGCTGTTATCTATCTGTAGTCTGCGTTTCACAATCAAAGATACGAGCTATCTATCTTTGTCTAACTAAGGATAGCTTTATGCCCTCTCGTCTATCCAAGCCCTGTAGAACGTTTTGTTCGTTGCTAACCATAAAGCTTTAGTACGTTTAAAACATATGTACAATTTATTGATGTATTTTATATTTAAATATTATGTTGTAAAAAGTGCATACAATGATACTATAATTGAAGAAAAAATCTTAGATCGTCATTTTCACTTTATTTGCTGGTGTTCTTTATAAAAATCATAGAACGAAACGTTTATAAATGACAAGTGATGTCATTCGAACATTACTGACAGATAATTTGTTGCCGCCAATTTGTGTGTATTACATGTTTTTGATATAAAATATAAGCAAAAGTGGAAAAAATGGGTTCTGTAAGTATCTGGATTTACGATACTTTTGTAATTTAAGTTATAATGTTATTATAGTTAATTTTTTCGAAGCCTATCTGTGTTTTAATCCACCGATATTGACAGATAGCCAAATGTCGTCACTAGAGATAGCTCCGCCTATCGGAGAGAAGTTGAAACTTTTTTGAAATGCAGTTACGTCAGATTTGTAAGCTATCCGTCCTCCCGACGATGGATAGGTAACTTCGGTAGGCGACGCTATCCATCAGTAGTAGGGTTCATTCCCGGGAGTTCTCGAGTCGAGAATTCCGGGATTTCTTTGGGCTTTGATCCCGGGAAATTAAGCTCCAGAAAAGTCGAGAATTCGAGAAATCATATTGGAGTCTATAAAATTGTGAAACAAAACTACTTATGTGCGTTTGCTGTTTGTTCACACGCGCGGCAGCGGCGAGGTTTAAATTTATAATAATTTTTAGTAAAAAAGTTTAAGATTTAACGTGTTTGGTCTTAAAATGGTTCATCATCTCCCATATATATATTCTTGACAAATATTTTTTTTTAATTCTCATATAAAATAATGTCAATAAAGTCATCTATAGGTGTAGAGTATTTTTTTTGTATGAATCCGCGTGTAATCTTCATTTTAATTTTAATCTATCTGCAAATTATATGGAAACGGAGGCCTAACTCTGACTAATTGGCTGTGGAAAGTAATTAAGTGATCCGAAAAATTTGTTATCTTTCTCAGAATAGAATGAGAGACTGACATATTACATTTTCCGTGTTATACCAAACTGCTAAAACGGCGAAAGGTACCTAAATCTTTTAAAATTGCAGCTCGTTCCAGATAACGTTAAATGTAGAGGTACATAACAAACTCTTAGGAAAAATGCTTATTATACTTATAGATTACATTAATATATTGCCAAGTAGCTTGACTATAGTAAATATGTGTTGAACTTGTTTAAATTTGTTAAGAAACTTGGGTTCAGACTTTATCTGAGGCCGAATTCTTGACTACTATAAAAATACAGGGAGAAAATAAAATAGCCTTTGTTGGTTCTTGTGAACCAATGGCATAGCATTTTTGATTGAACGTCAAAAAGTGATTGTAAAAATCCTATTTGTTGAATTAATAATAGGTGCAACAATATGTCTGTTTTACGTAATTTATATGTTATGTAAAACAGACTGATCGATCAAATTATGTAAACTGATGTAGAGGAATGCTCCTAAAAATTATTATAAGTTAGAATAAAATCTTTTTTGTTTTTTTAAAGAAAAGTGAAGCTAACTTAGTTAAAACTGTATATAACAGTTTTATCTAAGTTAGCTTTACTTTTATTTGAGAGAAATCCGCTGAATTTGATGATTAATCACATTATTGAAAACGAAAAATTATGAGAAAATGTACTCAAATGTAAATTTCTCGACAACCCGAGAAGACCCGAGAAATTAGCCTCGAGAATTCTCGAGACCCGAGAAATTAAAAAGCTCGAGAAATCATGAACCCTAATCAGTAGGTTATTGAAACGCAAGTTAGGGCATAAGGATAGATTTTAGTATCTTTAGTAGCAAAAACAAAGGATAGATAGGTTATTGAAAACGGCCGTTAGAGCGATCTTTTTCAATGTTCAAATGGATTTTAGACGTTCGGAGAAATTCATTGAAGCCAGAAAATATAGAAAAACTATATATGTATTTTAATTCTCACAATAGTTATACTGTAATGTCGGAAGCGAACACTTCAAATCTTACTGGTAAGGGGGCGTTCAAGTATTACGTAACGCAATTTGGGGGGGGGGGGTTGGTCTCGGTAAAATGTTACGATGCGTTATAGGGACAGGAGCGGGACTTTCTTACAACACCGTATGTAACATTGTTTCTTTTTTATAACAAATTGGCAACCCTTTTCGTTTACGTTTCACGGGGAATCCCTCGATTGTATTAGTATGGTTGTCATTTTTAATTTTTTCACGCAAGTTGTTTAACGTTACGGTGCGTTACACGGGGGGGGGGGGGGGGGGTCAAACATCTTCAACAATTGCGTTACGTAATACTTGAACGCTCCCTAATGAATCGGACAAGTAATTAGTAATTTTATTTTATTTCTCTATACTAATATTATAAAGAGGAAAGATTTGTTTGTTTGTTTGTTTGTAATGAATAGGCTCCGAAACTACTGGACCGATTTCAAAAATTCTTTCACCTTTTGAAAGCTACATTAACCCGGAGTAACATAGGCTACTTTTTATCCCGGAAAAATCGACAGATCCCACGGGATGCGCAATAAAGGTTTCGTCCAAAAACTACTGCATAGATTTTCATGCGGTTTTCATCAATAGATGGAGTGATTCTTGAGCAAGGCTTTGCGGTATTTTTTATCGCAGAAAAACATATAGTCCCACGGGAAACGCGATAAAACCTTCGCGCCATATACCGACTTCCACGCATATGTAGCCGTGGGCAAAAGCTATAACCCTCTATAGACCCAATCCCGAAACCCACGCAGGCGAAGCCGCGGGCAGAAAGCTAGTCACCAATAAATAAAATGTACAAGTAATTATAAATGTAAACAGTGACGTTTTGGTGGGTTGATACCTGAACTAGGAAGGATCCTGTGTCTCAGGTTATCAACCCTCCACCCCATAAATGGTAGTTAATCTAAATAACATATAACACGCAAGAATTAATTGGATATTTTTCACTGTGAGGGTAGTTAGACACATCTCATTCAGTCATGCTCATGCTCATGTCATGCAAGGAAAATAATTTTGATGGGAAAGGCTAGAAGCAAAAGTATTCGCTGTATTTATAAAAAAGGCGAAATATACTCGTACGTATGAGAATTTGCTTGAGACATCATCATTTGTATTGTGAATTAATGTAAACTAATGAAAATTGTATGTTAATTATCTTTGTTCTATTTGTCTATCTTTGAGGTTTTTATGATTGTGTACTAGCTTTTGCCCGCGACTTCGTTCGCGTGGACTTCAGGTTTGTCCCGTCTAGTCTAGTAATAAGTAAGAAATACGGTAACTAAGCACTGCCGAGCCTAATCATAGGCCTATAGGTAGCTACTGCAGTATGCTCCTATAAACTACATTTAACGATCTTTTTCCTTTTGTGGGTTATTCCTAAGAGATAAACATATACCATCACGGACTTTTTTGTAGACCTTTTTAAAGTTGTACAATACTGTAGTAAATTGTTTTGATCTATCTTGTAGGATTCAGTCAGCGTTTGCAATGTAAGCGCAAAAAAATGTGTTTTTTTTTACGAGCTCACATTAGAAACCTCAAAAATTGTAGCCTATGAGTTATTCTGATGTATAAGCTATATTGTGGTAAAGTTTCATTCAAATCCATTCAGTAGTTTTTACGTGAAAGAGTAACAAACATCCATACATCCATACTTACAAACTTTCGCCTTTATAATAGTAGTAGGATTTGTAATATTGTTGGCCACACGGGATTGTCCATTAGAAATCCCGGGAAGGTCCACATTAATATCAACATTTCCATGCAAGTACATAAATAACTACCTAATTCCGATCTCTACTTATCACAGGCGAATAAATATATGTTATCCTTGAGGTAGCTCTTATGTCGTTCGTAATAGAGGTGGTTTCAAATCTACAGTCTAACGTGTACGGTGAAATTTGGAAATCGACGAAGTGCTTCACCCCTTCTCCTGAGGTCGCCGTCACGATTTACCTTCATGGTTCTTACTGCTTTGGAATAAGGCTGAGTGTAGTCGGTATGACAGACCGGTCGCCGTGTGTGTGCTAGTAGTTCCTAGTAGACGGGCAGAAAGCTAGTTGCAAATAAAACTGTTCGCAACTGTTGTTCATTGAATTATGTCTAGACGTAAAAAGTAAAAAAATCCTTTTTTAAAAACAAGCTTTTATTAAATGCGCTAAAAAGAACAAAATAAACTTTTAATACATATAAAAGCTTGTCGCGAGATATACTTACTTATAGAATATTTTTAACGACAAGCTTTTATATGTATTAAAAGTTTATTTTGTTCTTTTTAGCGCATTTAATAAAAGCTTGTTTTTATAAAAGGATTTTTTTACTTTTAATTTATTTTCCGACTAAAAAACCAAGCTTAGTAACCCTTTCATTTGATACCCATATTGTAGCGGTGCATTATAAATAATTGGTTCGCCATCTTGGGAAAGTCCGCCATATTGGATTAAGAGTGACGTCACATTATTTACCGAGGTGTTCTTTTCAAGCCCTTTTATTTGATACCCATATTGTAGGAGTGCATTAAAAATAATTGGTCCGCCATATTGGATACGCCGCCATGTTGGATTTAGAATGACGTCACACAGTTAATCATACATTGTCATCCGAACTAAACGTGTATACCAAATTTCAGCTCAATCGGAAACCGGGAAGTGGATCAAATTTAAGTTGCAAGATTTGACTACAGAACGACAGACAACGGGACAGGTGAAAGTAAATAAAAGCTCGTAAAAATTACGTTATGCTATTGAATTACAAGTCTGCAAAAATGGAGAATTCTCTGATGGTTTAAAGAGGTATAAAAAATTTACGAAGGACGACTGACCAAAGAAATTTATAAGGCCAAATATGAATGAGCCAGTTAATAGGGGACGACCTAGAGACGAACATACTTGGACCAAACAGGTGATATACAGAAGGAAGGTCAGGTCAAGAGTATCCGTAACCGACGAGCGTGCATGATGGTATTAACGAAAGTCGATGCAGCTAAGTGTGTTTGGATCGTGGCAAGTGGAAAACTGTGATTTCTGCCCACCCCCATGGGATAGAAGTCAAACTCGAATCATTTTGAGAAACACTTCAAAAGTGGTAAAAAATATATGATGTATACTCTATTTCATTTAACTTGACGAATAAAGTAAACAAATATGGCCGGCAATATGTCATTGACATCAGTTAGGGATGGGAAACTTCGACCGAATGAACGTTCGACTTTTGAATGAATGATATTAGAAGGTTTTTCTTATTATATTGTAAGTACTTAATGGAGTTTTCACTTATTAACATGGTGGATTTATAATTGTACTTTATCTATAAAACACATACTCTCAACATTGGTTAAATGTGATTCAAATTCTTTTAAGCAAAGTAACATAAGAATTATCGCAATCAGAATAATTTATAGTGTAGGTTTGTTTTACTTTACATTCCAAATTAAATTAACTACTCAGCAAAAGAAAGGCCTCATTTAAGAGCTAAGATTTTATTATATTTTTTTAATTAGGAGATGTGGTGAAATTAAAAATATCTAAAAATATTAATAATTTATTCCAATAAATCGGTTGTTTTCGCTGCTGCTTGGGTCACCCGAAACTTGGATGAGTAAAATTATCCTTGTTTCCACTTTGTAAAAGTTTCCTTTGATTATTATATAAACCCTGATAATTAGGCAACTAAATTGGTAACTGTGTAATTTATGTGTCAACTCATCATCGCATGTATATCCTGACAAATGAATAGAATCTAAGAAAAATAAACTTTACTTACCCTGACTAAACAGAAAATTGCAGTATATCTGCAGTATAACAATCACAGAGAAGAGCGGATTCCAAAAAACGTAGCTATGAGTCGTCAGTCCAAGAAATACAATTATCCAAATGACGAAAAAAACACAAATCCAGAGGAGAGCCAATTCGTTAGAAAATAAGATACACAAGAGAGCACCCGTAACGTACGACATCAAGCGAAGCGACGAGACGAATAGCACAAAGCAGGAAAAAGCCTGTGTTACCATTTTCAGTTTCACTAAAATTAATTCCAATTAAATTTAAAAAAAAGTTCTGATAAAGTTCGAACTTAAAATTAGACTTAAATATTTCATACGGTTAACGTTTATTGAAATTCATAAAAGAGAGTCATCGGCATTTGAAAGTGAAAATAGTATATACGAATATTTAAAAAACACTTGAATCTTGGATGAATGAGCTGAATGTTTTTGCCTTCTCAGAATTACAAAAATGTCACCTCCTACAGGTCAATCAGTCACCTTTTCTCTTCACTATTTTTTTTTATTCTTCTGTGTTTTATTATCTGTGCTATTTGACGTTTCAAAATTCTGGTTTTAATGAATTTATTGAATTAACATCTGTAAATTGTGTTGTTATTCGATAAAATACATAAGCATTAGTGTTTTATACAGTGAATATATCTTTTAATTCAAGTCATCAATGTGTAATATACTTGTAAAATGGATTTTTCCGTAACGGTGAGGTTTGTTTACCTTTCTCGTCAAGTTAAATGAAATAGAGTATACATACATACATGCCAACTTCCACCAAAAATTGATTTGAACGAGATGTAGTAAGCAGTTTTTTTTTAAATACGACATAAATCGTAAATGTTAGTCGCTGCTGCTATGCAAAGCAATGTTAGTTGAAGGGTTCTCCTTCATGGGCGAGTCCGACTCACAGTTGGCCGGTTTTTAATAGTATTCCCGTCAAAATAAATACGGCTCTTATAACACTGGACGTTATCCTGACAATATCAGCCCTAACACCAATTATGGGGGAAATACCTTATTCATTCTTATTCTCTCTCTCTCTCTCTCTCTTTCTTTTCACAGCGACAGAGGTGCTGCATCAGGAAGGCCACGCGAAGCCGGTGTACAGCGTGGCCTTTCAAAGTGATGGATCGCTAGCAGTCACTGGGTGAGTGGGAGAGAGTGCGAGGAAGTGGTACAAAGTAGAGGTGCGCAAAATAGTTCACTGAAGTGTAAAGAATGATATACTTCAACTGGACTAGATGAAGTATATCACTCATTTAGTTCACTTAGTTCTTCTAGTTCACACGGCTCAGTACTTCAGTAGTCCATTTGAGTCACCTTATCGCTTAGTACATTCACGTCACTTCATTCGTATAGTCCAATTAGTCCATCTTGATCGTAGTTCTTTTAAGTAGGTATGAGACGTTATGTCAATTTGACTGCATAACTAAACACATGTATGATACATAATGCAGGAATAATTAAAAGTTACTAAAAACTATTGAAATATTTACACTATTTTTCAGATATTACATACGAATTTAGATTAGTATACACTCGTATATATTATGCACATGCAGACTAGAACTTAAGCAAAAAATATGAAATTATTCATAAACAAATTATTCCTTCAACTAATTATTCAAGTAAAACTAAACATAATGTTTGCGCTATAAGACATGAAATCGTGTGCAGGTAGACTCCGACCGGCCGGTGATTCTAGTTCCTGTATTCCACAAACAAATCACCGAACCATTACTTTTAACCAATAGAATTGCACAGATTGTTAGATGACGTGATATTCTAGCGTTCGGATTGGATAAGCGGCATGGTTCGGTTCATTTTGTTAGTGGAATTGACCCACAGGATGCCAAGCCGATCAACTGTCTCGCTTTCGCACGCAATGTTTGTAATCTATCCGTTCGCTTTACTCTCCTTCAGTCAAAGAAGTGTTTTGGGAACTAATGAACTAAATGAACTACTGAACTAGTTGGGACCAGAATGAATGAGTGAAGGAGATATAATTGCGAAGTGGACTAGTCCAATTGAAGCATTCATTCACGAACGACTCAACTCTAATACAAAGAGTAACGTGTACTATAAAGTATCGTAAAAAGTGGAACAACTGTGATGTCTGCCTACCTACCTAATGTATTACTTACTGATCAGTAGATAGATTGTATGTCTCGTGATTAAATTATTGAATTAAATTGAGACGGGTTCAAGAAAAATAGAATTTGTGAATGGGCATTTATGACCTTATGTCATCACGACTCATATTACCGCTAGAATCATTTCAATAACAACTGCTACCGCACGTTTCGTCGTCGGCGACCGACACCGGAAGTGCCACGTGGCATGGGGCACGCGCCATGTTTATTTCATATCTATCAAACTTTTTTTTTCTAGAATCTATTGCAGATTGTCTATGGCCGACAAGAAAAAAACGCGGCACCTTTCTTCACTTGAACACGTCAGCTGCACTCGTTGTTCTTAATTCAAATCTAAATAAAACTCATATCGGTCTGTAACTGACGTTAAAGGTGCAAATTTTTGAGTTATGTTGCCTTTTTAAAAACAATCCTTACCACTACTACATAAGCTACATTATCGCTAAGTCGACAATTGTTGTACACATACTGCGGTCAACCAGTATAACCTTTATGTTGAGTGCAATAGGATGCAATTTTGTTAGTCTAAGCATTTTGTTCAGCCGCAGAGTCCTTAAAAGAGCAGTACAGGGTTGTCATAAGAGATATCACACTTTATTCAATTACATAATTTATTTATTTATTTACCTCTAGCCGAGAAATTATTATTACTTTTATTTATATATATTACTAGCTGTGCTAGCGACTTCGTCCGCGTGGAATAGTTATTTTGAGCATCATATTTATTTTTGCAAACAACCACCTCAGCTGTATCCGATCTTGACAACGCGACATATCCAAATTTGATTACCATAAAAACGATTCTGGTGAGTTAATATTAAAAGATAGACATATACTGTCGCGGACATTTTTTTAGATCATTTTAAGAGGAATAATTTTTCCATACATATTTTTTTGATATCTAGAACCGTTTTCGCAGCGCACGCAACGGAAGCCCTCAAAGATGAATAATTTTCCCCGTTTTTTCCACATTTTCCATTATTTCTTCGCTCCTATTAGTCGTAATGTGATGTTATGTAGCCTAAAGTCCTCTCGATAAATGATTATTCAATAAAAAAAGAAGTTTTCAATTCGAACCAGTAGTTCCAGAGATTAGCGCGTTCAAACAAACAAACAAACTCTTCAGCTTTATAATCTAATATATATAAATCTCATGTCACAATGTTTGTGCTCAATGAACTCCTAAACTACTTAACCGATTATAATAAAATTCGCACACCATGTGCAGTTCGATCCAACTTGAGAGATAGGATAGTTTAAATCTCAAGAGTGTCATCATCATCATCATCATCATCATCAATTTTAAAAATTCTTTCACCAATAGAAAGCCACATTATTGCGGAGTGTCATCATCATCATCATCATCATCAGCGGACGGCGCGCGATGGCTTCGGGTTTAATTCAGTTCGCTTTCGTGCTCGCTTCGGGGATTATTAATATTATGCCCAACGAAGTGGGCGCGGGTCAGCTAGTCTAATATATATAAATCTCATGTCACAATGTTTGTGCTCAATGAACTCCTAAACTACTTAACCGATTATAATAAAATTCGCACACCATGTGCAGTTCGATCCAACTTGAGAGATAGGATAGTTTAAATCTGAGTGTCATCATCATCATCATCATCATCATCAATTTTAAAAATTCTTTCACAATAGAAAGCCACATTATTGCGGAGTGTCATCATCATCATCATCATCATCAGCGGACGGCGCGCGATGGCTTCGGGTTTAATTCAGTTCGCTTTCGTGCTCGCTTCGGGGATTATTAATATTATGCCCAACGAAGTGGGCGCGGGTCAGCTAGTATTAGTATAGATATACTTTTATTTATTATTATGGATAATTACTTTTGACGATAAAGCCACATGTTTGCTCTTAACTACGCTGTGACTAAATTAACGACTCCGTAGCCGAGTGGTTGGTATACCGGTTTCAAAGTGTCGCCATCTCTGAGGTCCTGAGTTCGAGTCCCGGCGGGGGCAGAAATTTGCGTGATGAATACGAGCATTTGCACCTTAGTCATGGTTGTTAAAATACAAAGAACTTAAAATTATACAAACTTAACAATTACACAAAACAAACTAAATTGTGTGCGCTGCAGAAGTGCAAAAGGGTCGTAGCTCAGTGACTGAAATTTACTCACATCAGGATGTGAGCAAAGCACTGGTATTCTGCTACCACCCGAGGGTTTCTTAGCAGGAAATTACAAGGTCTTATAGTGACTTAAATCATTTTGCGCGTCCATAAGCAAGCGTATTTGCGTATACAAGTATAATAGCACACACACACACACACACACACACACACACACACACACATACGTGCACGCACACAAGTAGAATATATAATTATTTTAATACTATCACAACAGTAAAAGATCGAGCGAAAAATGTGAGTCCGCCGTTCAAATGACGAAATCCGCTACCGAATACCCCTTTGGAATACCTAATCGTTGTTTTTGTAAAAGAAATAATTTAATATGTTTTTTGAAAGAAAATTTAGATGTCAACTGTCTTAAAGGAGGAGGTATATTATTCCAACATTTGGCAGCTAGATAAGGGAAACTGCCAGTGAAAGCCACAGTTTTATGAGGATGACTTCCTAAAAGATATCTACAGGTTCTGGTACCATATCTATAATGAAAAGAAGATGTTTTGATTTTCGAAAAGAGATATGAAACTCCTTCCTTGGATGTCATTTCATTAAGGTGATGACATTTATAATTGAAAGACGTAAGGATCGTAAATAGGTAAATCAAATGGACGGAAAACCACTGCCAGTGCCAAAACCGCTGGGATTTTGTTTATTATTGTAAAGAATTTCTTAACAAATTTATTGTTAAGTGCTAGCACAGCTCATTAACTTTGAAGTAAGGCCACTTTTGTGTATGTATTAGACCAAATAAAATCGTAAAACAGCAAGATTTAATAAACTCCTTAAAATACGAGAAATAAAATTTTAAAATAGCTCTCATTCATAGGGGTGAGGGATGCGACCCCCATTTGTATAGGTTTTTGTCGATAAAACTTAACATTCAACACGTTGGTAAAGTATCGGAAGTCCGATCCCTAACACACTGTATATGTATAATATATGTATGTCTATCCGTTACCCTAGATGCCATACCACAAGCCTTATAGAGTTTACTTTGGGCTAGGCTAATTGGTGTAAGTGTTAGAAATATTTATTTATTTCACAACATGGCGAATTGGCCTAATTTGTATGAGTGTATAAACAAAATTGGCAATAACTTTATTATTTCTATTTTCTATTTTGGTTTATGTTATGTCTCTAGTAAATATTATATGTTAGGATTAATGTATTTTACATATTAGATTAAATATTTATTAAAATAATGCATATAAACGTAGCTTAGTTTTAGTCCTATATTATTGTATTTTTTCTTTGGCTGTGTACATAGTTTGGGTTACATCCCAGCTCTTTTCTATTTTATTAAGTTTGTATTGTTTCTTCCTAGGATGTAAGCTGTTTTTGTACCTTTAATAAATAAATAAATAAATAAATTTGTAAAATGAATAATTCTCATAGAAAAAAACTTCACATTTAATGTCAGAAAGCTTAAAAAGTTTAATAAATTAAAAACAAACTAAAAAAGAAAACTTATAAGTTCTAGGTTTAGAAATCAATTATTTAAAAAATAAACATCAATCACAAGACCATAGTTACTTAAATTAGACAACTACATAACATTAATAGTTCACAAAGAATAAGATCGCATCGCCAACCCTGGAGCGGTGCGCGTGCGCAGCGTGCGTTAGAAAGGTGAAACATTTTTTTCATCAGCGCCATAATTGTGAGTTTCGATAATTCATAGCAGAAAGGGCAATGGCGAATCTAATAATAGTATTGGCACGCAGAGCGTTTATCGTTCTAATGAGAGGGATGACTCCACTGGGTAGCTTACAGACCAGGAATAATTGGTTTTATTTGTATTTTATATTCTATAGTACCCCTATAGCGACCTATGTTCTGGAAACGTATTTTTGAATCATTAAGACGTGAATTTGGAATTCGAATACGAATGCAAATCGTGCGCGAAATTATTTTCTACTGCTTATAATTTCACAATTTCATAGATTTTACCACTCGAATTCAGTGTTGTCATTAAAAACAAATTCTTAATTAAATTCCGTTACGCGCACAAAAATTCAAAATCACAACAACAAAAAACCGGCGATGACCCACACGTGAAACGGATCACTGTCAAGGCCACTTCAGCGTTGGATATTCTACTAATAGAAATCAAAAACGAGTAGGTTGAACCACTCATTGCACAACGCGCGAAATGAAAGTTCAGAAATAGTGAATTCGGTAATACATACATACATATATGTCACGCCTTGTTCCCAATGGGGTAGGCAGAGACCACCTCTCTCCACTTGCTACGATCCTGGCACACTTCTCTTGCTTCCTCCACTTTCATGAGCGTCTTCATGCATGCTCGTCGGTTGCGAGTACTCTTGACCCGGCCTTTCTTTAGGACATCTTCGATTTGATCGAGATATGTCCGCCTAGGTCGACCTGCACCGATTCGTCCTATCATTCTTACCTTGTGTATCTCTTTCGTTAATCTTCCTTCATTCATTATTTCAACATGGCCGAACCATCTAAGCATCCCTTTCTCTATCTTTGTCACTACATCTTCAACTACGCCGCATCGCTCCCTTATCACACTGTTCCTGACTTTGTCCTTCAGATTCACTCCAATTATACTTTCGGTAATTCGTATACGAATCTCACGATTTCGAATGGGAATTGGTTTTCTATTGTTTCAAACATTCGTGTCCTGTATCAATAAATATGCGTGATATAAGCGACAATAATTAATAAAGTCGAATAAATTGTCGATTTTGGTTAATACAAATTCTTCGCCTTTGTTGAGTCGATTTGGGTGCTCGCGAGTATTCAATTATTTGAATATATTTATATTTTGATGTGGTTATCCACATTAAAAGTAATACATTTTTAAAACTACAAGCAAATCAGCTGTAAACATCCAGATGCCTATACCTCGAGTTAATAACTGCATTATATTTTTTTTCCGCTAACAGCGATTATAATATCAATGGCGTAACGGGAAGCCAGATGCGTGACGCGGCGCACGCGCCGGAAGCAGTCGCCGTTCGCCATTTCGGGAGGCGACGCCATTTGCAAACAATTGTTTATAGCAGAGGTTACCAAACTTTTTTGTGTCGACCCCCTACTTACGTGTACCTGATATTGAATGCCTACATCTTACAAAATTTTATGAACATTTATAATATATTTTTTTTACCTCATAGGTAAAAAAAAATAGGTTTACTTTTATAAATAACTAGCGGACCCGACAGACTTCGTCCTGTCAAAAAGATTTGTACAGTGGCAGTTTTTTGTTCCTAATTATTTTATAGAGGATGTCGCATAGCCAACCAAATCGCAAAAAAAGTCTAAATGACCTATAACATTTTGTGGCTATTCAATTTTGGAAGGTGACATTAAATCCTCCAACGATGTATTCTGTGCTCCAACGCACGCACGCACACTGTTTTGATAGATATGATTGAATTTCAACTATATGTAGCGTTAATAAAGCGCAAATTGACTCTTTGATGTTAGGAACACAGCTTCATTGCTTAGACAACAGTGAGTGCTTGCAATATGAACTTTATACAATAACAATAAAGCTCAATTCAACTGTATGTTTTAGTTAGAAAACGTTTGTATGGGAAAATAAAAGGGCTGTTTTTAGGGTATTTCCGATAATTATTCGAATTTTCCTCATTGTAAAAACCCTCCTTGAACTTCAACGAACATTAACAAAAAAGAATTGGCCAAATTGGTCCAGGCGTTGTTGAGTTATGAGCTTACACACAACATAACACATTTTGCGATTCATTTTTCTATATAAGATTTATGTAGTATTTTAAAAGATAACTTAGGACTTGTGGCCTATAAGAGATGCACTAACTAATAATAAAAAAAAAGAATTTGGTAAAAAAAACACCCATTATTATTAAACATTGCAAAGTTATACTAAATATCTGCCTGCGGGAATTAAACCCGTGACTTGTTGCGTAGAAGCATATCACTCGCTGCGCCAAACGAGTCAATTGATCAAGTTGAGAAGACTCATATAATTGGGTAGACGACAATTTTTTAAATTCTATATATAATAAGAGTACTCTTTTAAGTGAGAAATATTGTAGAACCAACAGTACATCTGCGCCTATTACTTTTGAAGATACATCGCCATGTTTGCGGCTGTCGCGGCTCGCTCGAAAACGCTCCATACTAAAAACACTGCAATCGTGACGTCATAACTCAGTAAACTCGCCTAATTTGTATGAGCGTATTAACAAATATTAAAATAACTTTGTTATTTGTACGTTTATAGGCATACTTTCTAAATAAAAAAATGTTAGATTTAATGTGAGAATGCTAGAAATGTGTTCCGTTTCATTTGAATTACGTAAATATAATTGCTCATTTTTTAGAAATCTAAAAACATTATAAATTAATAATTAAACTGAAATTTCTATATTAACATACTTTCATTAGATATAAATTGCTCAAATCAGATAATTATAGTATAAAAACGGCCATAATCAGTTGTAGTCGTCTACCCTATTGTCATTTTTCTATTGTCGAAATCATTTTTTTTTTTTACTTTTATATGTATGTTTTTTTATTTTATTTTTTTTATATACTAGGCGCGGCAGATGACCTCCTCCCGCCTGATGTTAAGCGGTGAGAGGCCCAAATGAGATGACAGATAGGATAGTGACTTTACTCCACTCTCCTACCTGCCCTATCCCTGCCGGCCCAAAAGATGCCTTTTCACGCCTCTTTTGAAGGAACCCATGTTTCCAAGTGCGGGAAGTACGGCAGAAGAAGGAATCTTGGAATTTCTTAGTGCGGTGTGGAATGGGGGACGTAGTGTACGGA
This sequence comes from Scirpophaga incertulas, assembly GCA_036419045.1. NCBI lineage: Eukaryota > Metazoa > Arthropoda > Insecta > Lepidoptera > Crambidae > Scirpophaga > Scirpophaga incertulas. Next base: position 1,006,550 of record CM071636.1, on the reverse strand, counting down.
TGGCTCCGAAGACCCTTACGTGTGTTTCTATAAACGAAAGGAGAGGGAGGGATAAGGCTAAAGAGTTCTTCAGAGCATTCCCCATGAAACATCCGATAGAAGGCGCTAAGAGAGGCGACTAACTAATTATGCAAGACCGTCATGTTACGTATCGCTAGATAGAGGCTACTCTGGGCATATGTATGACAAGCATTAATAAAATATTACATGAACATTTTTTCGTAAAAAAAAAATTGTTGGCTTTGGATACCGCACAACTTAACTCAGCATCAAAAAGAAGCTCGCGTCGAATGGTGCATTAATATGTTAAAAAAATTTAACGGAGGTGACTCAAAATCTGTTTATAACATCTACACAGGTGATGAATCTTGGATCTATGCGTACGATCCCGAAACTAAGTAACAATCTACAGTTTGGGTGTTTCAAAATGAGCCGAACCCTACGAAAGTGACTCGTGCAAATAGCACTTTAAAGCAAATGGTGGCCTGCTTTTTTGGTATTAATGGTCATGTGGCTACAATACCACTGGAGAATCGTAAAACGGTCAATTCGGAGTGGTACACGACCATTTGTTTGCCGGAAGTATTTGAAGAAATACGTAAAAACAACAAGCGACGCAGAATCATTCTACACCACGACAATGCCAGCTGTCACACATCACGCGAAACAAATACATTTTTGGAGGGTCAAAAAATAGAATTGATGGGTCATCCACCGTATAGCCCAGACTTGGCACCTAATCATTTCTATTTATTCCCAAATGTAAAGAATAAATTACGTGGTCAACGATTTTCGACCCGTGAAGATGCCGTCGACGACGCGTTCAAACAGTATATACGTTTCAGAGATGCCGCAATCAGAGTGGAAAAAATGCTATAAAAATTGGTTTCAACGTATGCAAAAGTGTATCGATCGTCGCGGAGAATACTTTGAAAAACAATAAACCCATATTTAGCCATATACGTTTGTTTAATTTTTCTATTCCGGATACATAAGTAGCAGCCCTCGTATGCTTAGATCTTTAAAAAAACTACGCAACGGATTTTGAAGTGGTTTTAAATTTTTTAGTAAAGGATAAAAAATGGTAAGGATAACCCACCATCCCTAAGAGATAGACATATACCATCGCGGACTTTTTTGTTGAACCATTTAAGGTGGACAATACTGTAGTACATTATTTTGGTCTATCTCGTAGGGTCCAGTCAGCGTTATTGATAAGCGCAAAACAACGTGCTTATTTACGAAATCACATTACAAACCTCCATATTTATCAGTGTTTCTCTACTATGCTATGCGTGTATTATACATATAAATCTTCCTAAAGAATCATCACTCCATCTATTAAAAAGTCGCATCAAAATCCGTTGTCGTCTTTAAAACTGCGTAAAGATTTAAGCATACTACATAGGGACAGAGATAGAGACTTTTTTATATTATGTAGTGATGAGTGTGTTAAATGAATGTTTTAGAAAGAAATTCGCGAATATTTTTTCACTGGTATACTAGCCTTGGTTCAAAATGGATATATGTAAAGAACTATTTCTAGTTTCTCCATGACCGTATTAAAGACGCCAAAGCTGCCTCTTCATAAAAAAACCACCTAACCTAACAAATTGAGTGACTTCAAAGAATTGTGGTTACATGAATGCCTTTTATGCACACATGATGCATTGTTCTCTGCGATCTTGCACGAGTACATAATTGCCTTTATAAAAAATACAAGATACATTCTCACCCTTACTACCTTTGAAGTATGGTTAAAATTCGCGCACAGCTCGAGCCAGCTGACGATCAGCTGTTGATAGTAACCTGACATTTCTGTTTTTTTTTGCACAATGCACGTGCGCCTTGCCAAAAAGTTTTCAATGCGAAATAGCCTGTTCTGCAATTGTGCAAATAAGATCTTTACGCATTCGTGAATAAGATTTAAATTTCCGTTTGCAACTTTCAAACGCATTGTACAATTATATTGTTCTTTCTTACTACAGCAATAAATTTGAAAATCAACTAGTTTTTTTTAAATTGCACAAATATTTTACAACGTAACGAAATTGTTTCACCTACCTGTGCGAATAGATCACACCGACAATGAATTGAATCAGCTGAGTTTGACAATAAATTTGAATAGACCATATGATTTAGGGTCCTCGATCAGCTGAGAGTAAAGGAGCATTTCTTATTTTCCCATGGTTCGGTTGGAGTCTTAAGACACGTGAAAGGATGTCCCGTTTTTTTTATCGGATCTTTCTATTTTCTGTTACGTTGGGTAAAGTTATTTGTTGAATTAATGTATTTATTTATTTCTTTGCCACCATCTACACTTATAATAAATCTGTACCAAGGTCAATTCTCTACATGAAATGTATTTCTAAAATAATTATCAGGGGGTGATTAGTGATCGATACTGATGCAAAAATGCAATCAGTAAAATCTGTCTGTCTGTATAACCGTTATAGAAACAAAAACTACTCGACGGATTTTAACGAAACTTGGTACAATTATTTTTCATACTCCTGAGCTGGTTATAGTATACTTTTCATCACGCTACAATCAATAGGATCAGAGCAGTGAAGGGAACGTTGGGAAAACGGGAGAAGTGACTCCATTTTTAAGCTTCATTCGCGTGTGCAACCTAACGGTTAAAGCTACATGGAAATCATGTATGACGGAAATATTCTCCTTAAAATTATATAAAAAATATCCCAAGACAGCATATGTCTGTATTTTATGGTTGACTCGCAATAACACGTGTTACTCCCTATAGGTTAGCAGTTCGAAGCTTTCTGATTATATTTGTCTACTCTTACGTTTATAACACTCTCAATCATTAAAAATGCCACCTAAAATTACGATTCCACGTGGACAAAGTCGTGGGCACAGCTAGTATAACATATAACCGATTCGTGTAGACCAGTGCCAAGAACAAGAGAAGAGAAGCTTGTATTCGAGTAATTTTATTTATTTATTTAAACTTTATTGCACAACAAAAACTGGGTACAATTGGCGGACTTAATGCAACAAGGCATTCTCTACCAGTCAACCGAATGGCTAGTAGTTCCAAGTGTAAGTGGCGCAGATACATATAATAACTTACAATAAGGTCATCATTCATTCATTCATCATCATTTCATCATTATTAAAAACCTTTACGCTTAATGTATCTAGATCCTTTTGCTGCAAAATAAAAAAAAAACTACAAATGCAAACTTTAGACAAGAAAATCAGAGACGGTAAGCTTATAGAGCAGAGGTTCCCAATCTATTTTGTGTCGTAGACCCTTTGTAATGTTTTTAGGTTTTGGGTAGATCCCCTACTTACCTGATAACGAATGCCTACATCTTTTTTTTTTTTTTTGTTCCCTGAGGAAAATGCATTAAATTGCATACCCCGGCTGTGGCGAGCCGGCGGTAATGTGGGGCTCTCCTCCCCAGAAGGAGAAGGCCTACCCACTACAGGCATGTAGGGAGCCCCCGGAACATCACGCTTCTTCCGGGAACCCCCAGCCTCCGCTCCCCCGTCGACACAGGGGAGCCCTCCTCGGGGGAGGCTTACTACCTCCCCCGGTCTCCTCCACCGACGACGCCCCCCGCCACGGAAGGGGCGTGGTCCATCCGGGGTCGCCGAATGCCTACATCCCACAACTTACAAAATTAAAGCTAAGGGCAGTGATGTTGATATTTATAGAGAATACTACTTACACTACCGCTTGTGAATACTAGCTAGACCCACACCTTTTACTGTTATGCTATTTTGTTATTATTAATATACTAATTGCAGGGGCCGAAACAAATTTACGGTCCAAAAAATCCGATTCTGCTGACCCAAATTTTTAAAATAACTGACATTATCTGACCATTTGCACAGATTTTTCTTTTGTATATTTCCATGTTTGGTACTTGATGTACTGGGTAAACTGGATTGGTCAACGTTGGGTCGGACACTTGCAAGATGCAATTGAGAAACTGACAACTTTATTTTACATTTCTCTTTATGTTTTTGAATCGATGCATGTCGCTCAAGAGCTTCGTAACTATATCACAACATAATAGAGCATCCTAGGCGGTTGCCCTCAAACCATCACTGGGCACTTAATGATCGAAGCAATGTGCACACTTAGGCGTACATTATGTTCACACTAAAAGAAAACGACAGCTAGTCAATTATTTTTCCCGAATGTCGCTTGGCGTTCCCGGGGGCTCCATACATGCCTGAGGAAGGCCATCCCTCAAGTTTTTAATGGGTAGGCCTCCCCCTTCTGGGAAGGGAAGCCCCACATAACCGCCGGCTCGCCACAGCCGGGGTATGCAATTTAATGCATTTTCCCCAGGGGAACAAAAAGAAATAGCTTGTCAATGATTCATAAAAATATAAACCAGTTCGTCAAAAAATCTGTCAAAACTGACCATTTTCCAAAAAACCTGACTTTAATTGACCAATGCCCAAAAATCTGATAGTCTGATTTATCTGACTAGTTTCGGACCCTGTAATTGTTATATTCTATCTTGTATTTATTTTATTACTTATAAACAAGTAGAAGTGTTACACCTTTCACAGATCTGCAATGAATAGTGTAGTTAAAAATTACTGTGTCATTTTAACCAAATACTGCTAAAACCCATTTTCAAACAAAGGAAACAAAACAGCTGTTGCGTATCGTCGCCGCCATCTTGGTTTTTCTTTTTTCTCCGCACGGTAATTGTAACAAAGAAATGCTAACTGTACACGCTCGGTTTTTTCACGCGAACAGGCAAAGGGCACGCCCTGACGCACCTGCCAGGTTGAATATCAACTAGGCCAGATGCCCAACTGGTATTAAAAATTATAAATACACGTACGTACGTAGTATTTAGAAAGAGCGAAACGGATGATAACTATTGGACAAAAAGTGAGCCAATTGACCTACTGGGTTGAAACTGGACAGCACAATTAAAGTTCTAATTACGAGATAATTAACTACATTTAGCACAAAGACAACAAGTGTTGCCACATGCCAATAATAATAATGGCCATCCTTTGCCTTTGCAGTGGTATACTCATGAAACACCTATTTTAGCCTTTACAACTAGCAATTGTCGTGATTTTTCTAAAAAAAAAATGAATTTTCATTAGAGCTACAAGCAAGACATTACATAACAGAACGGTAAATATAAATATGTATTGACCAATATTACATTATAATTCGTAGTATTGACGTTACATAAATCTATACTACAAATAAATAAAATTGGAGTGTCTGTTTGTAATATTACAATAACCGCTTTCTACTACATGCATATGAATGTATATACAGTAGATATACCAAAATACATATTTTTAACATTTTTGTCTGTCTGTCTGTCAGTCTGTTTGTTCCGGAACTGCTAATCTCTGGAACGGCTGGACCGATTTGCACGGGACTTTCACTGGCAGATAGCTTATGTAATAAGGAGTAACTTTTAGAAAACTAACAAAAAAAAAACAATTTTTTTTTATTACATTCCACGCGGACGAAGTCGCGGGCACAGCTAGTATATAAATAAAATTGCAGTGTCGTCTGTCTGTCTGTTTGTTTGTTCCGGCTAATCTCCAAAATGTTTGGACCGACTTTTACGGGATTTTTATTGACAGGTAGCTAATGTAATAAGCAGTAACTTAGGCTACTTTTATTTTAGTAAAATAAAGTAATGTTGCAATGTCCAAGTACTGTCCAGTACAGCTAAACAAGCAAATTAAACTATTTGTTAAATTCCACGCGGGCGAAGTCGCATGTACAGCTAGTAAGAAATAATTTTATTTTAAGAATCGGATGATTCGAAGGGCTCTAGGTCAACCCTGCCATGTACCAATTTGTTTATTGTTTTTTTGAATTTCATATGTACATTAAGCTGATGCTACTACGGTGAAGGAAAACATCGTGAGGGACTGTACTGATGAGGCAACAATTCAATGCTATATGTAGTCAACCAATCTGCATCGCAGCGTAACTTACCTATTAATTAGTAATTAGGACCCTAAATCCCATAATAAGTAAGTATTTATTTATATGTCATTGTCTTCAAATCACCTTTTTACCTGTCACTATTTAACATTAGCTCATAACGTGAAAAAAATAGGGTTAGGACGCCATTACACTGCATTACACAGGCGAAATTCATATCATGCTGTTCTCGTCGGCAATCTGTCGCGGCGCGTGCCTATTGCCAACATATGCAATGTTTTTTTTATACATTGCATGCAAAGGTGATCAAATAGCAGGCAGGCAGGATCAAAGGCAGCCATTGCAAAATTAAAACATTTTGTATAACATTTGGTAGAGATACAGAATCAACTATTTGTTTATCTTTATATGTTTGTGCTCCATGCATTATTAAGTCTATATAAACCCATTAAAATGTGTTAGTTACTATCTATTCGAATGCTAGAAAAAAAAAATCATCATCAATATTTATTTATTATAATTAGTGCTTGGAATAGGTTGTTTAAATTTATGTACTTGCAGAAAGAAAGTCAATGTAAGCATAACATGGATAAACCTAAAATCAGCATGATTTGTTTTGTTTAGATGGTTCGGCCATGTTGAAAGAATGAATGAAGGATGATTAACGAAAGAGATACACAAGGTAGGAATGATAGGACGAATCGGTGCAGGTCGACCTAGGTGGACATATCTCGATCAAATCGAAGATGTCCTAAAGAAATGCCGGGTCAAGAGTACTCGTAACCGACGAGCATGCATGAAAACGCTCATGAAAGTGGAGGAAGCAAGAGAAGTGTGCCAGGATCGTAGCAAGTGGAGAGACTTATTATTACAACAATAAGCTAAGAGATGAAATACTATTTTGAAAGTTCAATATAATATTTTTACAATCTCTGAAAATAGTATGTTCCCAGGCATATCCATACTATTGATGTCACAAAATTAAACTACCTATTCCGAGCAATAATTATAATATAATTTTCAAAAGAATTGGTGGTGCTCTGGTTTCACCACTGGTCTTATCAGATATAATCAGGAGACGGTGAAGAAAAACTACATATACACTTGTGAATAAACTCAAAAAACGTATGTGAAATCGACCAATCTGCACTGGGCCAGTTTATTTAATGGAGATGTAATATTTAAATATATTGGTCCTAGGTAGGTAATGCATGTGGCTCACATGATCATCTAAAATGTAACACTTTTTTTTCACTGATTTTAAGTACTATTAAAGACACTTTTTTATTCATATTGATTAAAATCACTTTTACAATTGTATCTTGCATTGGTTATGTTTACGTCGAATTGTTACTTTGACATTGACAGTTCTATAGTGTGGGCCGCTTATCATGATCCTAACACCATTATCTATGGGCAAATTAGGCAACCAAATCTAGCCAAGCGTCGTCTACAAAGATAGGTTCTTTATTAATAATACTGAAACATCACTCCGGAATTCATAGATTAAAAACAGTGTCGTAGATTAATAACTGCCCACAGATTATATACCGGATACTAATTAACAACAAATTATTTGCACTGCCGATTACAAAAATATCGTTTAGGATTAAACTTAAATTTAGGAAGATCAATTCTTCCTTTCCTTTATTTGTGGCGGATCGACATAGTTTCCACACCATCCTAGTCCCATTTAATAACAAACATCACATACTATACATCGTCTATATAGTCTGTGCCTCATCGGTGGTAAGCAATCTGTAATGGTATACTAATCTGTGACTTGGAGATCTGAAATCTGGGAATTGGAATCGATCTATTGTAAAAATCTCACGCATATTTCGTGATATAAAAATCGTATAAAAGTTACTGAAAGTGGTGTCAGGATCACAAATAAAAATCAGGAGTATTTTATTTCCCATAAAATTATCCATATCTTTTGGAACATAACTTAACCTAGTTGCCACCGGCACTTAGGAAAAATAATAAACTAAAATATTTACATATTGAAAGCCCGATAAAAAGGTCAGTACATAATAGTTGCATTTATCTCTTTAATTCTTTAATCTCTTTAATTTCAATTTGTTCCCAATAGTAATGATTTGCACAAATAATTATTGATATTTGTTTTGAGCGGGTAGGCTTAACCACCCATACAAAATCATGCTGAAATTAGCTGCTCAGCTGCTAATCTCATGTATTTGAGGTAATTGGTGTTTGTATTTAATCATAAATGTAAATTCTGGTTCTTTTAAAATGTAAATAATTTGATGAATGTTCAATAGATCATGTTTGATATTTTTTCTTTGTAACCTAGTTGTCAGATTTAATTGTATGAAGAACAATAATGTATATGGGTTCCTTCTGAACCGCATAGACCACCCACAGTGAGTCCATGACTATGATAATGTAGCATTTTATGATATGTAACAGGGCAAAAAGGTACCGGGAGGTTGTTATCCCGGCCCTACAAATTTATGTAAGGAAAATATACAAAACACAATATCCTTGGAGAAAATTATATAAACCTTAAGGAGAATAACTGCAATCTATTAAAAGAAGAGTGTCTGGACCCAGTCTCAAGGAAGGTATTCAGTACTAACCACCGGGGGATGGGAATTTAGCATTAGAATACATGTTATCTCTTAGATTTTAGAATTACCATAATAAATAGTTTCAATACCCTGATCAACTATTGTTGTTAAATATCCTTGCCGAGATTGATCAAACAGCACCAGAACCAACCTGCCCTTTTGTGTCTACTCATTAAAATTTGTTATTTTATTGTAAGTACATAATAAAGTTATTTATTTTAATTGGTAATTTTTAATTTAGTTGTTGCAAAAAAATATACATTTATAGTGTTAAAGTTTTAAATATACCTTTATAGTGTTAAAGTTGATAATTAAATCAGTCACTTTGTTATTTTGTATTATTTGTGTTTCCTTTATAAATCTAGTTGGTGAGTAAGAGTATTATTACATTACAAAAATATGCACTTTATTGTAATATGTGCCAGTCATGAGAACGTACACGTATTGTGGATAAACAATCCTTGAGATAATCATCTCAAGGGTGCTGAGTAAGCTAGAAATACGCACGCACCATATTAGTATATAAGCCTTAGTTTTAGTTAAATAAATCAGTTATTATAATGGAAACCCTAATAGACGATATCAGACTATAACCTGAGTCTCATTATGATAATTTAGTTTTAGTTTAGTACTATAGATAATTTAGTTTATGTGTCTTGATATGAAAATATGAGCTACGGAAACCAATGCACAAAATATGGTCACATTTCCCTGATAAGTGTTTTGGGTCTTAAACAGACCAGTAAAGTGGTAAAACAAAACAAGAAAATGTTTTACTTAGGATTTGAATTTGGATCTTCTAGTTGTAATTGACGTCCTAACCTAAGACATGAACCTGACACATGTCAAAATTTCCCATTTCGACTCAAATATTTCGTTCTGAGGCCATTGTTGATACCAGGTAATAGGATAGCAGAATCAATAAACATGTTTTTCATACTAGATACATAAAAAATATGATTGAATCATGAGGAGATAAAAAAAAATGGGCATAAATAATAGCAAGTAAGTCTCAACCACATTAATTTTAATGCTCATCTGTATCTGATAAGACTATCCTGTATGATATGTAAAAACTACAAACTGTGACCAATTTATATAGCTTTTAAATAAAAATGCTATTCTGTAATTATTGAATTTTTTGAAGTATTTTTTGGTTATAATGCTGTTTTATTATATCTGTTCAATAAACTAAATATTTTTTTAAGTAATTTATGCCTAATCGTAAAATATACATCTTAATATAATAAAATTAACATGACAATGTGGTTATATATACAGCAAATTGGATATTTGTAGTAATTTTATACATTAACAAACCAAGAAAATTAGAAATTAAAGGCCTTTGTACTAATATCATATATAAAATATAAGTGTTTGACTTCAAAAAGTAATAAATTTCTATTTTTTTCTGGTAAAAATATGTTATTAACTCTTCTGAAAAACTAGTGTTATTTTTTTTTATTAGGTAACATATTTTAATGTCTGTTTAATGTTTTTTTTTAAATATCTAATATATATAATATTTTCCTGTTCAGTGTACATTTGGGTCAAGTATTGGGTCATTTAAAGGTAAGTTAGGTAGGGCAAAAGGTAGTTAATATTATTTAATCAAATGCTAGTGTGTACATTAAGTAACCTAGTTAAGATCTTATTACTAAATCGAGTGTATCTTACCTTTGAACAATTTGAAGAGAAAGAAATATAAAAATGAATATCAATAACTGCATGTAAGATGAAATATAAATAGGGTTATTTGTATTTCCTATCAATTTATGTGTTTTTCTAAAAGTAACAGTGTATAATATGGTTATAGAGACATTTTTGTATGAAAACTAAACACTTACCAGGCATAGCACTACCGGTCTGCCCCATGGTTTCAACGAACTCCGCAAGGATTATAACTTCAACAGCATTTAAGTGTTTACAAAACACTGTTAACCTTATTGCTGATCCATATAAGTCTTGTCACACACGGGAAATTGAACTATGAACTCGCGATGTCATAATTAAAGTAAATAATTAGCTAAATATTCTAAAATACAACTAACCATATCTGATAAGATTCTTAATGGAATCTTATAAGAACTGTTTGATTGGTCAATGAATTACTTACTAGAAGTGTTGTTAATGCATAAAAATGATTACATTTTATTAAATAGCGTTATTTGTTTTATAACAATTAATTCACTACACGACCGTGCCACAATTTGTTGGAGTTTGACAGTTCTAAAGAATCTGTCAAAAAATGAACATGGTCCGTTTTGCATCTCCAGTCTTCGAAAATTCCAGTTGTTGACTATAAACAACACACCGGACCGGGTGATCTGCGTATCTTTTTTTATGTCTTTCTTTATCTTTTCTTTAAATTATATGTATGCGGTATGAACCAGCTAGACATAATCCTACTTTCTTACGTCATGCATAATTAGTAATACATAAAAGATTATATAAGTATATCTAATAGATGTTTATGATTTTTATTAACTGGCCTGCTTATAAAAAAATATTTGAATGATTTTATGCTTCCATGTCCAGTTTCTGTCTTCCCAGTGTTTCACAATTAATTTCAAAAACCAAATCACTAACAATAAAAAAAAATCATAAATAATTGGCTTTTTATCATTCAAACTCATTTTAATATATGTCTTTGTGAATATCCGCCTTCGCCGGAATGCTCATATTCTCTCTTTCTTATTTACAATCCTTTTTAACCCTGCCACCCCATCTTACCTTAAAAATCATTTCATATTTCTTCATGACACCCACTCCCGAGCTCTTAGGTCTGAGGCGAATCTGATTCTAAGTGATCCGAAGCACCACACTAATTTCAAACACCGATCGTTTGCGATCCAAGCAGCGTGCTTATGGAATGACTTACCTATTTCTCTCAGGCGTGCGAAGTCTCTCAACGCATTTAAAAATGGTTTACATGACTACTATCTGTCACTGTAGGTGTATTGGAATTCGTGTATGTAGGTATATGCAAGGCTATGTGTCTGTGTGTGCAATATGTGTTTGTATTGTGAGATTTATTGATTTTCTTTTGTTTTGTACTGTATCATAGATTGTTTTGTAGCATTTAAGAATGTGTATCCTGTGTTTATGTGTTGTACATTGTCAATTATTCAAATTCTTGGCTTCAATAACATTTTCCATCCTAAGGTTGCCTGGAAGAAATCGCCCTTCGCGATAAGGCCACCCATTGTACAAATAATAGAATGTATTTGAAATTTATTATGTGTGATATAAATTTAATGTACAATAAAGAATATATCTATCTATCTATCTATCTATCCCGACCTGTGCTTATGGTTGAGATCAAGCTTTTGCGGACAGCTTTACACGACTTCACGATCACCCAACCATTCAGACCTCAAATCTTAGAACCTTATTTTCCCCTCAGTAGAGCAATAGAGAAAGACTGATAATCCTCATAAGGGGCACAAATGATCATGATTGCGACATACAACGCTCCCCCGAGCAGAACTAGGGATTTGGATGCTAGAGCCAAATTAACTCGATATTGAAGACATCCCAGACGCTATGATTAGTATGGCTCTCCGACAATTTAAGAATAATAAGATGACTGGTGGTGATGCAGTTACTGCCAAGGTTGTGAAGGTGGACGGACTACCAATCCCAAAAGCCTTGCAGAAGCTCTTCAAATATGTTATTCTCGAAATTAAAGCACCTAAAGCATAGCATAGGAGCTTAGCGTCGGTGACTATTTAAAAAGGTGGATAGAACCTAGCTTAAAATCTTCTACTACAGATCCTTCACGCTTCTGAGTTATGTTTATAACGTTTTTTCGAGAGTCATAATGAATGTCTCACACGCAGGTTTGAGGATATTTAACATCCTGAACTAGATAGATATCTTAAAGGTTATAATACCATAAACCACATACGTTGCGGGAGGTTACACTGAATGCTTAATGTTTAAGAAAGCCTTTAATGTAAAAAAGACCTGTCTCTCCATAAATGTCACATGGGATATTTATATATCCCAGTGCACAATCATTAAGAAAACAACGCCACAATGTCAGATTCAGAACAAGAGATCGATATATTACACAATCTATGCAACTCAAACGAAAGACAAAAACTAAACCTCTTAATACTTGACAAATTGAGATAAATAAACTAAAAAAGGGATCTAAGGAATAATTTTTAACTTTAAATCCAATGTATAAATATTGTAAATTACGGGAGGAATCAAGATATAAAGAAATAAAAATGTTATATCGGCAGGGCTGTATGCGTTTGGATTTCTTTGCCTTTGGTATTATAGTTATAATTATAAACAAAAATAATGTCAATCTTTCGCGTTTGAATAATAACGGGTCGGGTTGCTATACTAATAATCTGTGCAAAGAGTATTAAAAAGTGAGTACATAACGTGCGGAAGTTTTTGAAAACAAGTTGAATAGCAAATAAATAATATTTAGTACATATGTATTTTATTATATGCTAACTGACATAATGGGTGATAAGAAAAAGAAATTATTAGCATATAAAGAAAGTATTCTGAAGGAAATTGACTACTATCAAATAAGAATTGATGAAGTGAGACGCCAGGGAAAGAAGTCTATCATTTATGATACAGATAGGTAATTATACCTAAGTACTTCCTTTTTATTAGTTATACTGCTATTTCAAACACTAGGAAACTAAAGCATGTAAACAATACATTTGCAAGCAAATATTGAAGAAACATATCGAAGTTATGATCGGTTGCAGAGAGTGACTATTAGGTTTATATAATATTGCTTAATTGTATAATGTATTTGTTGATTAATTCAATTTTCAAATTAAATATAATGATAATTACTTATTAAAAAAGTAATGTTTAGATAAATGAGAATATAATTTAGTGATTCTGACAGGGCTTTTGGAATCTGGTATAATACTAGCCAGGACAAACCTGCTTGGTTTGACTGCCTTTCTGCCTCACAAGAAAGGATTTTAGTTTCTGTAATGCAACTGTGTTCTAAGCATATTATAAATAACCAGTTGTATCATCTGGTTGGTGTAAAAGTCGTGATTGAAAGTGGGCGTGGAATTATGAGCTATTAGAAATACTCTGTGTGGGAATGGATGCAGTGAATGGAGGTATTAATTCTTACTAGTGCCATTATGAATTAAATCTATATTTTTTTTATACTTTAGTTTGATTGTATTCTTGAAAATAATAGATTAATAACAATTATGGAACATAGAAGTTATTATTTTGATCACTTTGTTATTGAGTTTTACTGCAATATAAGTAAAGTCTATTTTCTTAGAGTAATGCTGATATTTATAATTTTTAGCTCGGATTCAGAGGCTGAACTGTTTCCATTCAACATTGATGATAGTCCATCGACTGCACAGCTGAAGGAGGAACATCAGATGCTGAAAACATGTCTTCAGGCAACAGAGGAACTCACTAGTTTACAGATATTAGAATCTGAAGTTAACATTCTCAAAGAGGTGCCTGAGTTTCAAGGGTAAATCATTTGTAATAATATCTCAGAATATGTCTCACCTGTAGCAAACATTCGTAGTTGATCTGTCTGACTTAAAAGTGCATTGCTGCACCTGGTAAGATGTTTCTCAGGACACTGTAAGATAAAAAAAAAACTAAGATAACTCTAGCTTACGAAACATTGCATTTGTTACTTAATATTTAAAGGAAGAAAATTCTAATGTAAAACATCAATTTATCCCATATTACACTTTATTGTCATGAATTTGTTGATTTGTTAACAATGAAAGCTGTGATGGATGGATCTGTACTAGGCATATATCAATATAGATATTTTAAGCCTAGTTTAGTTAATAATGTTGTTGTATCATAACTTAGCAAGAGATAATTAATAGATACATACAAGAATGCATCCTCTAGCGAGGATATTACTTATCTATTTAAATGACGTTCTCTATAGAATATCTTTTCTTAACAGTCGTTTTTGGTGACTGCGTGTGATTAGATTTGTTGCAAGTATGTGTGGGTAATTTTTCCAGTCTGTTGTGGTATTTTTTGTTAAAGCTTGGATCAAAAATCGAAATCAAAATTAACTTTATTCTAGTATGATTTTATAGAAAGCTCTTTTGAATCGTAGACGAAGACATATTTTTAGAAGATTGGGGGCAAGAAACTTATCAGCTTTATAAAAAGTAATAATAACAACATTTACAATAAATTATGTCATAATTCTCTCTCTCTCTCTATCTACAGTATTAATTTTAAATCAATTATGTATTTCTGAATTTCTAATAAACCAGGGAATGTTTGCTATTGTCCTATATATTGTGTTTTAAAAAAAAATATTGCATTCTTTCGTCTGCTTGCTGTTCTTGCAAAGAATGCAATATTGCAACGTTTGTGTCACATGCACTGAAAATTTCACTCAGTTGTTAGGTAAGATAAATTTAAAGACAAGTGAAGAAGAACAACTATGGTACATGTTCTACCCACACTATGGTCCACGTTCTACCCACACTATGGTCACATACAATGATTCAGGTGGCCAGTGACTTTTTGAAAGGCAAATGTTCTCAAGACCATTGTATCTGCAAATTTAAATCATTATGATATCTACCAGCAGCTAATAACAATAGCTTAAAAAATCGATTTATTAATAACATTTTAAAGTGCATCTAATTTGATAACCATAAATTTGTTTCTAATGTCCAGGGTGTCTCCGGTGGAGGATGGGATTTGGCGTGAGGTAACAGCGGAATGCCGTGTGGATTTGGTCCCGTTTACGATCTCATTCTTTGTGCATCAACCGGTAAGTTTCTTATTAAAATGTGTTATACTAATTGATGTTAGAAAAATAGACATTCGAAATAATAATACACTAAAACAGTGGGCTAAGTCAAACTACTTTGCAAAGCATACTAAAGATCCAATTTGAAGAATAAATTATTTGTATGTTGAAAATTACAAGTTGGAGACTTTCCGGAATGAAAAATGCTAATAAAACACGATGATTGCACACACAGAGTGCTGGAACTACTGCAACTGAGAAAATTACTTAGAAGGCTCTGGTGACGTGAGCGTCACTTGAGCGGCGTCAAGGTCATGCATTCCATGCATCCAAGTGTATTATTTTTTTAGATATCTGTGACTCCACCGTATAACAAGATATAATTCATATTCCAGACACGAAAATTCTCATCCCCATGGTACCGGGGGTTGCAGGTGGTATCGAAGAAGGCAGCCCACGAGGCCGAACTGAAAAAGTCCATCCTGCCTAATGTTTGGAAGCCAAGCGACGCAGTTGAAGTAAGGATATTACTTTGGAAACTATATGGGAATTAACTTAAAATTTATGTTTTACGATGTTGTTATTAAATGTAGTTGTTAAGTCGAACAACTACCCTTTTTATTGACAACGCCAATCAACTACGTCTTTTATATAAATTTAAAATCCATATCAAAAAGACACTCATGAGTAAAGGTTATTATAAAGTAAGTGACTATCTAAATGATCACACTATTTGGGAATAGGGACACTATTCATAGAGCCATGTTTGGTAACAACATTATTTATAATATTGTATTATTTTTATATGTGTATGTAAACATATATACGACTGTAAGGTATGATTGTATCTTATACATTGAAAAGAGGAGATAAAAAATAGACCTTCAGAGTTTCTTGCTTGTTCTTCTCGAGAAGGCTCTGCCAATTTCCGAACAGGTGTAGAGTTTTTATTAGCTTTTCTTTCTTTTTGTTTTGTTTGTTTTGACGTCAATAAGTGCCTGTAAAGGTCTATGTTGAATAACGATTATTTTGATTTTGCTTTAGTATATACAAGAACATAATTACATTGCAGGTCCTTAAGAGTTACTCAGCAGCGCACAGGTCTCGCCGCACGACGCTTGCTCGGCTCGCTGAAAAATACGCAGCATCTCTCCACATGGAGCCTATGGTATGACTGTGGAGGAGCTCCCTACCGAGGTTTTCCCGGAGGGGTGTATGGATTTTACAAAACAGGGGTGAATGGGATTTTAAAGGGTCGGCAACGCGCGAGTGACACCCCTGGAGTTCACCAGCTTCGCTCACCATCAGGCGAGCCGTAGACTTGTTGCTAGCGATGTGCCGAGTACGGTTTGACTCGAGTCAGACTCGATTCTTGCTTTGGACTCGCCTACTCGAATACCAATTTATTTTGATTCGAGTACGCCGTACTCTATTCCGGCACTCGAGTCAGGAAGGATCGGTTCGTACTCGCTAACGTGATTCTATTTATACGAGTCCTACTGACTCGAGTCTAGTATTCGAGTTTGGTTAACTCGCTTGTACTCGCAAACTGTTTACTCCTATGCTCTATCTTTTAATAAAATGACAGTATTATTATCTTTGTGTCATTGTGCTTAACATAACCTACACGCTGTTTGATGCTGACTCCTTTCTATTTTTCCTTTTTGTTCTAAAATCGGACTCTAGTTCTGGATTGGACTAGAATTTCTAGACTCGAGTCTAGGAATCTGACTCGCGTCTAGAAATATTTCTTTTTTATTATTTACAGAATTCGAGTACTGGGCTCGAATCAGGGAATCGAGTCCTGATTCGAATACCGTATAAACTGACTCGAAACGACTCGATCCACCAAAACGGCAACTCGGCACATCACTACTTGTTGCCACCATCGTGGGATAAAAAAATTGATGTCATTTAATAATGTGCCGGTAAAACATAAAATGTCAACGTAACAGTAGAATTCAGCGCCATCTGTTGAACAATCGTGAGAACTACGCGATGACTCACGTGCTTAGTTCCGAGGACATAGCACAACTTTCTTTTTTATAAAAGTTGCCAGACAATTTACAGATTACTTCTTCTTCTTCATGTGCCATCTCCATTCCGAAGGTCGGCGACCATATGTCTGTAGCTCGTTCTGTTACATGCCATGCGGATAATATCTTCTGTGCTACCAGCATTAAACCAATCCCTCAAATTCTTAGCCCAAGATGTTCTTCTTCTGCCACGACCTCGTTTCCCTTCAATCTTGCCTTCAATAATTACTCTTAACAATTTATATTTATGATTTCTATATATATGCCCAAAATATTGTCCTTTTCTCTTTTTAATGCTTACTACAATTTCGAGGTTTTTATTCATTAATTTTAATACACTTTCATTACTTATTTTGTCCCTCCATTTAATTTTAAGCATCCTGCGATAGATCCACATTTCAAAAGCTGTCAGTTTGTCAGTCAATTTTTGCTTTAAGGTCCAGCTTTCAGAACCGTACATCAGTATCGGTAGGATGTAGCATTTCACCAGTCGCCACCTCAATCCTAAGTTAATTTTCCTATTAGTGAACAGTTTCTTCATACTGTTAAAGTTACTTCGGGCTATTTCTATTCTGGTCTTAATCTCCTGTTCTGGTTCCCATGTCTCGTTAAACCAGCAACCAAGATACTTATACTTTTTTACTCTTTCTACAATATTAAGTCCCAATTTTAAAGGTGCACTGGGTGTACAATTTTTGCTAACAATCAAAAATTTTGTCTTGTTGCAGTTTATTTTAATTCCAAATTCCAAAAGTGTATTACTTAATTTATCTAGCATTATTTGAAGGTCATCGAGACTTTCAGCTAAAAGAACGGTGTCATCGGCATAACGTATGTTCTGTATGAGTTTGCCATTTACTCGGATTCCTAGGTTAAGATTGTTGAAAGCTTCCTTGAAAATCATTTCTGAATAGAGGTTGAATAAACAGGGTGAGAGAATACACCCCTGTCTAACACCTTTTTCTATATTAACTTCTTTTGTTAAAACGTTATTAAATTTAATTTTTGCTTTTTGCTTCCAATACAGTTTTTCTATAAATTTTATATCTTTCCCATCTAAACCAATTAATTTTAAAATATTTATTAATTTATCGTGTTTAACATTATCAAAAGCTTTTTCAAAGTCTATAAAGCAAATGTATACGTCCCTTTGAACATCCAAACATCTTTGAACTAAAATTGAAATTGCAGTTAATGCATCTCTTGTGCCTAGTCCAGACCTAAAGCCAAACTGAGTCTCACTTATATTTTCTTCAATTTTCTTATATATTCTACCCTGTAATATTTTCAGAAATATCTTCAAAAAGTGGCTTATAACACTGATCATTCTAAATTCATCGCAAGTTTTAGCGTTGGCTTTTTTCGGTAGAGGCGTGAATATTGAGAGGAGCCAGTCATCCGGTAGCACTTCGTCAAAATCATAAAATTTATTAAACAGTAAAAGCACTTCATTTAAACTAATTTCATTTAACAATTTAAGAACGTCCACCACTATACCATCGGGCCCCATTGCCTTCCTGGTCTTCATGTGTTTTAAGGCATTTATAAGTTCAGATTTAATTATGGGAGGTCCATCCATATTGTCTTCTTGTGTCCATACCATCTCTTGTCGTTCATCGCTAAATAAATCCTGAACGTATTCTTCCCACCTCTCACACGCTTCTTTTTCATCAACTATTATTACATTATTTTTGTTTTTTAAAGTACTTGTTACATGTGTTCTATTTTTATTTGTGAATTCTTTCACCTTTTTATGCAAATTAAAAGTGTCATGTTTTCGATGCAATTCTTCTATTTCAGCACATTTGTCTTTGAGCCATTGTTCCTTTGCAATTTTGATTTTAAAGTTTATTGTTTTATCTATATATTTGTATTTATCTATGTCTGTATGCTTGTATTGACGACGCTGCTCCATCAATTGTATTATCTCATCTGTCATCCATTCGTTACGCTTCCCTTGACTGTTTTTCGTCACTAAGTATTGCATAGTTATTTCTTTTACTTTAGATGCGAGTGATTCATATGTAGTTTTTGCATCATTTTCATTTGCACAGAATGAAGTAATACAGTTGTTGAGCTTTACACTGATGGACTGTTTAATGGATTTATCTTTAAGGAGTTCTAGGTTTATTCTAGGTTGTTTATTATGCTTCAATTTAATTTTCTTTAATTTAATCTTAATTTTTGCGATGAGAGGGTTATGGTCAGATTTTATATCCGCCCCCGGAAATGTTTTTACATTTATAATAGAGTTTTTGAATCTTTCATTTATCATGATATAATCAATTTGATTCCTAACGATTTTGGACGGCTTATCAGCCGGTGAACGCCATGTATATAATCGCCTGGGCGGATGCTGAAACCATGTGTTGGCAATGACTAATCTTTTCTCTTCGCAAAACTCTATAAGCCTTTCCCCTCTTTCATTCCTGGTACCCAATCCAAATTTCCCAACTATATCCTCAACTTCGCCTTCTCCTACCTTTGCATTTAAATCCCCCATTACTATGACAATTTCCTGTGATTTTACTGATTTCAATACTTCATTCACTCCTTCGTAAAATTGTTCAATCTCCTGATCATCACTCTCAGCTGTTGGTGCATATAGTTGAAGAATGTTTAAATTAAATGGATGCGCGTTTAATTTGATCATCATACATCTATTTGAAAAATGGATAACATTTGATACATACTTATTCAGTTCATTCTCTATTAAAAAACCGACACCGTGATAGTTAGATTTGACATGTGCTGGATTCCCCGTATAGTATAGTGTGAACCGTTCTTTGCAAATATTACCGCTATCTGTTAATTTAATTTCACTTAATCCTAATATATTAATTTTCAATCTTGTGGCTTCAGCCATAACATTTTCTAATTTACCTGGTTTGTTTAGACCTCTAACGTTCCATGTACTTATCTTCAAATGTTCTTCTTTCCTCTTGACTATCTTCATACTGCTCGGATTTGTATCTTCACCAGTAGTCAATTTAACATTGTTGAGCCTGGCAGCTCCACAACGCCGAGTGCTAGTCGGTCCACATGGCTTACCACTGCTACTTTTATTTGACATGTCATATGGTATACTAAGGGCATTATTATTACAGTGGGGCCCCAATTTCCTTCTGTATCAGTCATTTCTGGAGGTATTTAGACTCCAAGGTTGCTGTAGCCTCATCCAACTGGTTGTCCAGTGGGGGAATGGTTATACCGCCATTAACTCGGTCGTCAGAGCCCTGTTTGTTTTCTAGCAGGGAGCACCACGGAAGCACATTGTCCTCCGTCGCCATCCGGCGCGTGCAGGTAGGGTTGACATTTGGGACGAATAGTTGGTGTTTTCGTTCTCCCCTTTACTCCCCAACGGCGGCCTACTACAGATTACTTGGAAAGAGTTTACTGGCGTTTTTCTTTGTACTGGCAACTTTAGCAATCTGTAAATGTCAAACTTGGTAATCTTGATCATCTCTCACTGATTATTCAATATATTACAGATATGATGATATTTTTTTTTTTACTAAAACGTTATTAAATATTAGGGACTTCGCAGACAGATATTTTTATTAAAAATATTTTTTTTTCTTTGTTTGTATTAAGTGAATAGAATATTAATTAAAAATTTATTGATGTGTACAAAGCTTTATTCATTTATTTTGCAATTCTATTAAGTATTATTTATTACCTATTAAATTTAACATCAAAAAATTAAAGATATTTTATTAAGTTTCTTAATTAAAGTACCACAGTGTCAGGCCCCTTTTATGGGTCTGCGCTCCTGAAGGGGCGGCCGTCCTCATGATTAGCTTAAATAGTTCTTAGAACTTAGGCATAGGGTTGACTTTAGTTCATACCATATTGTTACTAAATAAACAAATTATTTTCTTTAACAGTTTCAGTATATTTAAATTCAGTTAATGTTTCGTGACATGAATGTAATTTTAATCAGATCAAGCACATTTATTTATATTTGAACACAAATAATAATCAGAAAAAATGCAGATATTTTTTAAGAAAATGAAATTCCACAGATTATAATAGTTATTCAAATTAATTCACGTCGCAGATATTGTTTCGCGAATTAAATATATTACTAGCTGTGCCCGTGATTTCGTCCGCGTGGAATAGTTATTTTGAGAATCATATTTATTTTTGCAAACAACCACCTCAGCTGTTACCCGATTTTGAGAACGCGACATATCCAAATTTGATTACCATAAAAACGATTCTAGTGAGTTAATCTTAAAAGATAGACATATACTGTCGCGGAAAGTTTTTTAGATCATTAGAGGAATAATTCTTTCATACATATTTTTTTGGTATATAGAACCGTTTTTGCAGCGCACGCAACGGAAGCCCTCAAAGATGAATATGTTTCCCCGTTTCCATTTTCCATAATTTCTTCGCTCCTATTAGTCGCAGCGTGATGTTATGTAGCCTGAAGCCTTCCTCGATAAATGGGCTATTCAATAAAAAAATAATTTTTCAATTCGAACCAGGAGTTCCAGAGATTAGCGCGTTCAAACAAACAAACTCTTCAGCTTTATAATATTAATATAGATTAGCATGAAAAATCATCAATCGAACCATACTCTCGCAAACGCACTGACGAGCTATTAAAGCTTAACAGGAGTAACTTGAGCGTGATGGTTAGGGCTTTGACCGGCCACTGCAAGTTGAATAGACACCTTCACAACATGAAACTTAAGGACACTGACACATGCAGAGTCTGCGAACAAGAGCGTGAAACACCAATACACCTCTTGTGCTACTGTGAACCGCTGATTCACAAAAGAAATAGACACCCAGATGAAATAAAAACAATCCGAACTGGGAACATCCTATCTTTCTTGGTCAGTGCCCAGTTAAGGGAGCTACTGTAGGGCCTTTTTTTTTTTTGTACCCCTGAGGAAAATGCGTTAAATTGCATACCCCGGCTGTGGCGAGCCGGCGGTTATGTGGGGCTCTCCTCCCCAGAAGGGGGCGGCCTACCCACTAAAAATCTCAGGGATGGCCTTCCTCAGGCATGTAGGGAGCCCCCGGGAACATCAAGCTACTTCCGGGAACCCCCAGCCTTCGCTCCCCTTCCTAGAGGGGAGCCCTCCTCGGGGGAGGCTACACTACCTCCCCCGGTTTCCTCCACCGACGACGCCCCCCGGCCACGGAAGGGGCGTGGTCCATCCCGGGTCGCCGTAACGGTCGCGACTTAGCTACTGTAGGGCCTACATAGAACCTACATAGAACCTACATAGGAGGCTGGTCACAATAGATTTTAATAGGTCGCAGTGATGCATATCAGCCCCGACTTACACGAATAACAGAAAAAGTTTACCCGATTTCTGTGTTTCAAGTTTAAAATCCCGTATACAGATTATCCCGAACGCATCACCAGATTCCATCTAGTTAAATTGGAGACTCGCAGGAAGATAAGTGACATACGGTTCCTTTTAAAAATAGCTCAGTCCAAGATCGACTGCCCTGCGCTTTTATCCAATGTACTGATAAATGTCCCACCTCGTTATTCTTGCCCCAGAAATATCCTTCATGTTCCGCATGCACGTACACTATATCGTAGGAACTCCTACTTCGTTAGAGTATTTAAGCAATTTAATAGTATGTGCAAGAACGACCCTGAGAACTTAGACTTGTTTTGTACTAACTTGTTTTGTACTAACAGTAAAGTATCGACTTTAAGTATATGATATAAATGATGCCCGAATGATACAAATTTAGTTTTATAATTATATATATTAGGTTTCATAAGTAAATATGTTTGAATTATATTTTAACACAATTTATAATCTAGCTGTGGAGACTTGTAATTGGTCTTTGTCAACTGTTTGTATAATATATTACTTTCATAAGATACTGTAATGGCCGTTTTCACCAACCTTGTCTTAGCTTAGGTGACTCCTAAGTGACATGCTGTCACTTTTTATATTAACTGAAAAGAGTGAGACAGCATGTCTCTTAGGAGTCGCCTAAGCTAAGACAAAGTTGGTGAAAACGGCCATAAGTCCCCCAAATAAAATAAAAATCGGTTGGGGCTGTGCTGGGGCACACGGCCGTTGGCTTTAACGTGAAACGTCTATGTTAGGGAATCGCTTTTAAAGTAAAAGATTGAAATAAAAAAAACAAGATTGACGGTGTTTTAAGTACTTTAATATAAAACTCAATATCACAATAGCGAGCTGACTATATAAATGAAATATTCACACCACATTTTTGTTTCTAAGACTAATAGTTTTTTAATTATTAAGGTACGATGATATAGACCTTTTCGTTACGGTCCACTTTTTAAACCTGGTACCCGTATGTTTCGGCGCGATTTTAGAGACGTTTCACGTCAAAATAAAATAATAATAGCATGAAAAATAGATCTCCATTTGATTTCTCATTCGTGTCTCCGTGTGTTTAGTCAGATGGCGGTTACTTGCTGAAATGCGCCGAGCTCCTGCAAGTGGTGTGGACTCTCCAGAACAAGTGGTCTCCGGTGGCGCCCTTCCACCACCGCCTGAAGTTCGACCTCGAGTACATGGGTTCGTGTTTCAACCCACTAATAACTTCACTCACATTACAGGGAACGCTCCGGGGAATCGATCGGATTGATCGGATTAACCTGCCTCCAGTTACCGCTTTCGTTCCAAGCGACACAGTTTATTAGTTTTGACTACTATATGATTCTAGGGCCTTGAATAAACGAAGAAAACACGTTGTTGCTAACATTCCCAGAACCTATTCTGTATTTGCTAGAAGACAATTGAATGCTCGTTCAGCAGTCTTATACAATCTTAACAAAGATCTAGATATATATGGCAAAGAGTGCAGGAAAATAGTACAGAAGTGGATAGAATCTAAAGACTACCTAGAGCTCGAGAGATTGTTAGTCTAGACAAGCTATTTATCATTATTATCAACAAATGTGTTATTATGTTTGGTTATGTTCGACGTTTATTATTAATTTAATTTTACGTTGTGAAATTTATCATTAAGACTGTAATTATGAAGAGCGGAGTCTCCTAACACAGGTCCATAAAACTTAAAAGGAGGCTCCCGCCACATTTGTAGCTAATTCTAAGAATTTAAAGAAAATAAACTTTTTGTATTTTTTTGTAAAGCTATAAAAATCTGCTATTTTAAAGAATAATGTGATATTTTTTTATAGGATAGAGCAGCAAACGAGCAAACGTATCACCAGAAATTGTACTCTTAAAAACTATGTTCGATAATATCGTGTCATATCCTACTCTTAGTTACTATCGTTTAAAATATTTCAACGGACGATCGAACGACGTTTATTTTGCGAATGTTCGTCTGTCAAATTCAATTCATCGTTGCCATTTGAGGCTTTCTTATGTCAAAAATAAAAGCGTTCGTTCGATCGTTCGGTGGAATGCTTTAAACGATAGTAACTAAGAGTAGGATACGACACGACGAAGTCCACGATATATCGAATATCGTTTTTAAGAGTACGCTCCCTGATGGCGATAGCAGCTGCCCATGGAACACCAGAGGAGTCACTCGCGCAATATTCGTCTCAACACTTTCTTGGAGGTTGGGGGAACCGTTCAGGGTAGTTTTAACCCGTTTCAGTTGGCCCATGCGCCGTCCGTTACAACGGACGGGTCGGGTAAATGATTACTTTTTTCCCGAGGGCTACAGTATGGGGTTCTTCAAAAGGGGAATAAATAGGTTTTTAAAGGGTCGGTAACGTGCGAGTGACACCCCTGGTGTTGCCAGTGCCCATAGGCTACGATACCCGCTCATTGTTAGACTGTTTAAAACAAATTTATCAACAAATTGTTACTACAATATTAAAAATTACTTTTACGCACGCTCGTTGGTTCCGGGTACTCTGGACTTTGCCTTCCTTCAGGATGAGATATTCTTATTAAACTATAATTTTTTCTTTTCGCAGACGAATCCTACATAAAAATCATAACACAAACTCACAGTCAGCTCTCAGATCCAGCTATAGAAACGGACGAGCGTACGTTTTTACTGTCAAAGATTATAGCCACTTGCCTCGAGGCGCAAGGACCTACGCAGGAGCTTTACGAAAGCATGTCTTCTGATCCCGAATCGGCAAGAAACATAAGGAACAGACGCACGACACTAGACCAGGAACCAGAAGCGCCTGCAGTTAAAGGTAGAAGAAAGGACAGTGAGGTTATGGCTCCACCGAAATCGTTGCCGAAGAGAGCTAAACCTAAACCTAAAGAGAATACGGTAGAGAACCGCAAAGCACGTCGAGATACCGAGGAAGGTGCAGTTAATGCTAAAAAGAGTAGGAACAATGATGATTCTGTGAGGGTTAGTGATGATCGAGATAGTGGTAGTGTAGATGACAGACCTAATGACAAAGCTGTCAATAATAAAGAAAATACAGGCAAAAAGCATGTTGATAAAGTGAAGGAAGGCGTTAATAAAATTAGTGAAAAGCAATCAGCAAAAAAACTAATCGATAAAAACAAAGCGACTAACATCAACAATTTGCTACAAAACGATCTTAATAATGATGGGAAAACCAAAAACTTGAATACTAATAAATCTAATAAAAATAAAGAAAATACACAAAAGATAGTTAAAGAGAACAGTGATTTAAAAACAGGTGCTAATGTAAAACAGGGGAATAAACAGAAAACAGTTGCGAAGAGCAATGAAAATAAAAAATCAGTTAAAGAAAATACTGATCAGGAGAAAAAGATAAATAAAGAGAAAGATTCTAACGCAAAAGTTAAATCGGTTGGTCCTATATCTAAAAAGAGTAAACCTAATACAGGTGTAAACGCCAATGATAACGTTGATATTGTTAGAATTAATGATAGGAAAAAAACTATCAATAGGGTACAGGACAAAAATAATATAAATACCGAACAAATAAATGTTGCTGCTAGCTCAACGAAAGTCAAAGAAGATGGTGCCAAACAAACGAATAGTACTACTAAGAAAAATAATAGGGAAAATATTAATCGAGTGACCGATGTTACAAACTCAAAGAAAACTACAACTGAAAAAACTGTAGGTGTGGATGTAGATAGTTCAAAGAAAAGCGAATATGTCGTACAATCAATAAATGCTAAGAAAAATACCGTTGATAAGGCTAAGCAAACTAATATTGTTACTAATTCCAAGAGCAATAATGGTGAAAATCTAGTAGCTACGCAAAATAAAAATACTGGCAACACCAAGAAAAACGCTGTAAATACTAAACAAGGTAATAATGTTGCCAATAACATCCATGCACTGAATAAAGCATCGAACAAGGTATCAAAAGAAAACGCTGTAAATAAAGCTAAGAAAATTGATAGCTCTGAACACACAGTAGAAAAAGTAACACAATTTAGTAGCGGTGCAGTGAAAAGAAAAACCAATTTAGTCGATAGAGTGGACAAAGAAAATGATGCCGTTGTAACAAAAAAACATAAACTTGCAAAACCTGAGAACGTCAAGAAACTCCAAGATAAAGATAAACCTATGACAACAAGTAAAAATAACAACCAATTGAATGTTGCTAAAAAAATCACACCAATCAAACCCAAACCCGTTGCAGGAACAACGAGTGCTGATAAAGCTTCAAAGTTGCCAGTCAAGAAAATAACGTCTGCTGTTAATTTGACGAGTAAACATTTGAACAGTAATCCTAGTAAGTATACTTGACATAAAGATATCAGTACAGCGCACGTAAGTGTCGCAGACGTAGTTCCATCAGACTTAGATGTATGATCATTTCATGATTTTTATATTATATTTTTCAAAATCAAGTACTATAATCAAATTTTCAAATTCATCATTTAAACACGAGAAATAAAAATAAACTTGTCGTTCCAACATACAGGCTTCAAAAAACTAGAGGTTCGTACTTAGGGAAATGTGTAACTTTTTATAACACACTTCCAGAAAATATTACTGCTTTACCGTTTCATAAATTTAAAGCACATATTAAAAATACTCAAATAAAAAAGGGGTTATTACAAGGTTAATGATTTCTTGAATGATAAAAATGCTTGGATGTAATTTTTACGCTATTTAATTTCCTGAATGATTAAACATGCTTGGGTGTAAAGGACATTGTTAAATTTTGGCCTAAAACCCAAGTTAATATAAATTATAATATAATTTTCATTTATTTTTATATTATTTGAAACATATTTTAGTATTCCACGGACACTTCAAATAAATAAATTCCAAATAAAAAGTTGGGTCACAATTATTGATGCCGTATAAAATGTTTTCCGTCAGCCAGTGCTGCCAGTTTCGGAAGTTTTCGCGATTTCGGTAAATACGGATCGAATTGAGAACCTCCTCCTTTTTGAAGTCGGTTATTAAAATTAGTTGATAACACTTTATTCATTTAAATACCTAAATTGACTAGCTAGAAAAAAACTAGTATTATATATTTTTTAAGCGAAATCGCGAATTTCTATCTTGGCATTCGAGTATTATAGTTTTCGTAATTGGCAGCACTGGTGTACTTCATACCTTATCTGCCTCCGTTTCATTCAATTTTTGATTGCTTTGCGACTATCGTTTCTTTTGTGATTTTCTATGCATTTCATGGTTTTATTCTAACAACTTTGGCTTGATGACGGATTCCGATTACATTGCGTACTTGGTAGACTCGGCTGTGTGTAAAGGACTGGATTTTGTAAAATGATAATTGTCAAAGAATTATCTTAAACTTGACTAGGTACTATCTCTTTTCCTAGTATCTATTAGAGTAGTCCTTTCCTAGTTCTAGAAGAGAACATATATAGCTGTACATAGTATTGTTAATATTCTACTCTGATATTTTACGCAAGGTTGGTTATTTTTTATTTATAACCTCAAAATATTAACTTTTTTCGTAATTATTTTAGTTTCCTGAAGTGTCCGTTCGTGAAAACTTATTTCATAGGATTCCATATAATTTTAAGAGTTTATATAAGTCACTTTCGATTCGAACGGTTCTTAGGCAGAAGATGTATGGAGCCAGAACAATGTCCTTTTGCGATATATTAATGATTCTAAAATAAATAATATTTTTGTTTTATACCGGACATATACATATCAGATTTGTTTAATGACTCTATATGACTCTTGTGACGGAAATATATATTTGTTAGTTGTTTTAACTTGTATCGGAGGTTGGGCTCAGACTGTGTATCTGAAGCCGGCTTCCAACTGACGACTCTGTAATGATACAGGGAGAAAAAAAAATTGCCGTTGCTGGTTTTCTTGCTGGTTCTTTCCAGTACAAGGTCTCCCGCTTAGACTTGTGAACCAATGGCGTAGCATCTTTGACATTCAAAAGTGATTGTAAAATCCTATTTTAAGAATAAATTTATGATTTGATTTGAATTAGAAAAATAGTACCTTTCGGGAGTACCCTTATCAATGAATAAAATAAAACACTATTCATTTATTTATTTATGAGAGTATGTATACAGACTTTACAATAAAAAATAATATTTACTGCATTTTTCATACTAATAGTAATAATTTAAAGTTTGTGTTTTAACAGTTATAATATATTTTGAAATGTGACGTCATGAAATTTAAGACCCCTCCCACCCCCTTGTCACACAATGTCACACTTCGTCAACTCCCTCCCACCCGCTTACCGTGTGACGTAATTTATGGATGGCCCCATTAGGTGTACCGCGCCTCTTGTAGCGCATATGCTCTCTTTGTGGGGCAGCGCTGATTGCGTCCAGGAGACGAATTTTCGAAACAATAGAAAACCAGTTCGTATTCGAAATCGTGAGATTCGTATACGAATTACCGAATTCACTATTTCTGAACTTTCATTTCGTGCGTTTTGCAACGAGTGGTTCAACCCACTCGTTTTTGTTTTCTACTAGTAGAATATCCAACGCTGAAGTGACATTGACAGTGATTCGTGCGGCGATAACTCGGCGGTTTTTTGATTTGTTGTTGTGTATTTTGAATTTTTGTGCGTGAAACGGAATTTAATTAAGAATTCGTTTTTATACAACACTGAATTCGAGTGATTCAAAAATCTAAAAAATTGTAAGCAGTAGAAAACAATTTCGCGCACGATTTGTATTCGTATTCGAATTCCAAATTCACGTCTAATGATTGAATTTGTATATAAGAGAATGAATGTAATATAGAGAGAATGAGTATATAAGAGGAAGTTTGAAAGTAGCGCCAGTGACTGAGAAGGTAAGGAGCAGTAGGTTAGCATGGTTTGGGCATGTAATGAGGAGGGATGAAATATATAACAAGAAGAATGATGGATATGAATATTGATGGACCTAGGATGAGAGGTAGACCAAGAAAGCGATGGATTGAATGTGTGAATTCTGATATGAGAGTAAAGGAAGTCGATGTTGAGCTGACGAGTGACAGAGGAGAATGGAAGAGGAAAACATGTTGTGCCGACCCTACTTGAGGTGGGAAAAGGGCAGGAAGAAGAAGAAGAAGTCTAATGATTCAAAAATACGTCTCCTGAGGTGCGTCTCCCTGGTCACGTCGAGCCACAGGGTCGTTAGGACCGACGGCTCAGTCTGAGTTCAGTCTCTCATTCTCATCCTCTCCAGATGGAAAAGAAAAATAAAGTACAAAACAATTTGAAATATTTCTAATTTTGTAATGGTTATCGCTTTGTAAAATATATTTTTTTTTTTGCAGAGAATCCACAATTGACTTTGAAACCTGCGTCTACCAGTCAGAAAACCAAAGCGACAAATATTCCCCGTGAGTACATGGTTACCAAAAAAATGATGGTATATGCATCGCTTATATTTTTTAGTTCCAAGATGCTAGTTATGCAAATCCCAACTAATATTATAAATGCGAAAGTAACTCTGTCTGTCTGTCTGTTACGCTTTCCCGCTGAAACCTCGCAACCGATTTTGATGAAATTTGTTACAGGCAATCTTTAGACACTGAGACAGAACATAGGCTACTTTTTATTTCGAAAAAAAGGGAAGGGGTTGAATGAAATCCCATACAAAGTTTGTATGGGATTTCTTAATTTTATAGATAAAATTACGAAACTTTATATTTAAGCACTTGATAAGAAATCATTAAACATTTGTTCTAGCATTTTTGAAATTTCCACCAGCTAGGGTGAATAAGGTTTGAAAGTTAGTATGCAAGTTCGTCAAATATCACATCGTAAGAAACAAAAAATCGTTTGTACTAGCATTTTGACATTTTTACCGTGTGGGGGTGAAATAGGGGTTGAATTGAAGATAAGACCATGAATCTTGGTACCTTGACATAAGGGACTAGGATTGACAAAAAACTAATTTCACGCGGGCGAAGCCGCGGGCGGAAGCTAGTAATGTTTTTTTTCTACGAGCCACCGTTTTTAAAATATAACGATTCAAAAAGTTGTAATCGTCATAATATGCACACGTTTCCTCGCCACCTATGAGGTAGTGTACTAAGCGCGTTTTTACAACTTTTTGAATCGTTATATCTAGAGATCGGATAATCGGATGCATATTTACCTAAAGTTAATTTTTGGCTCACAAATTATGGAAGCGGCTTTTTAAAATACATTTTGTTAAATAAAAATCCCGGGAAAATACGGGACTGAAAATTTAACGTAGTGATATTGTTTGAAAATTACTAAATTAGCACGTGGTATTTATTTTCAAAAGACCGAGACTCCGGATTCATTTATACAACTATGCATACGTATTTACCAAAATGTTCTACAGTACCGGAATTCCGGGATTTTTATTTATGGAAATAAAATAAAAAGACAGTTCCATACTTTGTCAAAAACTAAATTAGGTAAATAAATAAACATCCGGCTATCCAATTCCGCAATCCCGGGATTTTTATTTAACAAAACAATAAAAAGTCGTTTCCATACTTTGTCCTAAACTAACTTTAGGTAAATATGCATCCGATTATCCGATCTCTAGTTATATCTCAAAATCGATGGCTCGTAGAAAAAAAGTATTAATTAATTTTTGTAGATCTAATTTTTTTACCTTTGACCTTGAATAAATTTTTTTTCCTTACAGGGGAATGTTTGTTTGTTTATTTTTAATGATATTTCAAACAATCTTACCGATTTTCAGCTTGGTGGGAATTTATGTAACTTACCCTTATTTTTTGGTCTAATTTGGCCGAGCTATTGAGCTATCGACATACCAGACAAATCTCTGTGATTTACGGTGTGTCTTTTTTATTGTTAATTGTATACATATATTGCTTAAATAAATTTAAAAAAAAGCTAGGCTAATTGGTGTGAGTGTAAGGAATATTTATTTATATATTATTACCGAACGAAACAAATTATACAGAAAGTAGTTGAGAGAAAGTAAAAAGTCTTCACTTTCAGTTGTTAGTATGATAAAATGAGTTAATATTTGCGACACGACTTTGTTTGTACATTTCAACAATTGATTAACGGACAATTTATTCTTTTCAGGACTTATGAAGTAACCTGCGCCGAAGATAGTAATGAAATAAAATCAGTTTTCAATAAATACATTTTTTTTTATTCTAATGTAATTTTGCAAAGAATTATACTTCAAGTACTGGTCGGCTAATGTTTGAGGTTTAAAGAAAGCAACATTGACATTATATTCTACCGATAGACAAGAACACTAAAGGAAAAAGTGTGTTCAAATACTGGTGAATGTTAGAACTATAATCAGCTAGATCGCTAAATCTATGTGACCTCGTCTGACCATAGAAAAAAGACAACTGCTGGATCGCTTGTCGAAGTATAGATTTCGTTCAACTAAAACGTCGTAACCGCCGCTTACTTATGACATTTCGCCGAGCGCAGTGAAGCTTGACGTTAAAGCGCTTTGTATCAAAGAGTTTTCACCGCAGAAGCGATACCAAATTTAATAAGCACATTGTATCTCATACACTTATTATGTTTTATAATAGAAGGAATGGCAATATAAAAGAAAACAATATATTAGGACTTTATTTAATTATTACTGCTATATAAATTTGTACTAAATAATAAAAAATTACGAACTAAACTTTTTATAATCACCCGTCCATACATATATTAACCTAAAGTCGCCGCGTACGCTTAGGAATGGAGGAACATCTGTATGGCTTTACTCTATGATTTTAGCAAGCACGTGCCAGCGCGGCGTCAATAAATACAAAATATTGTTTACGTTGTATAATTATAATATTATTATCCTTATTTCCACTTAAACAACTAGATATTTTATTCACTTAAATTTTCAATAATAATTTTTGTTCAGGTTTACTATTTAATCGCTGTTTTAATTTGTTTATTGTCGGCCTATGAGCGATGCACACTGCGCGAATGGCGCCGACTCACTGAGCGAGGTGCAGAGTGTACCCTGCACTTCACTGGAACGTAGTGAGTGTTCGGGCGGGCGAATCTAGTACGTAGTACATATATATCGATGGAAAGCAATAATTAAGAAGCTAATATGTTTATTTCTGTTTTAATGTTATTCGTTTTTCATTTTACTTATTGTTATAAACACGTCGCCCTATTTTTGGGATTTTTATCCTGTGTCGTCGGTGCAGTCACTATTTTAACATAAGAATTTCATATGCAGATAACCAGAAAGACATTTTAGAAAGTCGTATAAAATATAAATTGAACCCCCAATTTGTTGCATAGAATCCGCTCACTCGACCGCTGCCCCAAATTTGTCATAGTAAAATGAAACGAAACATCCTAAGTAAATAAGATTTTTATTATGTTTAAAAAAGTATAAAAATTAACACATCTCTCAGATATAATAAATAACATATAGTAATTTGATTTTCGTTGGAGCAAACTGACCTTGTATGAGGTGTAGGTAGGTTCGTTTTTTTTTTAGAATTGATGGCGTCGCCCCCATAGGATTTCGCCAAGTTGGAGTATTTGGATACTATTTTTTTTAAACGTGACCGTGTCAATTGTGTATTCGGGCCGTGAAACTACAAGTGGATAAAAAAAAGATAAAGGAAATATTGTACACTGCTCGATGTCTCTTATTAAAAATTACATAAAAATTAGAAACTTACAAACGCAATTACGTTTATTAAATGAAATTTACAGTTTTTTTTAAACATTTATTAACACAATAAATGTGCTATACGCATATGGAAAGTTTCAATGGGGCAGCCAAGGGCCTTACCAACCTTAATCATTGCAGCTACAAGAAATTGGTCTTAGGAGACTATCCATAATTTTTCAAAAAAAATTCATTCCCATTCACAGATTTAAAAAAAATGTACGGTTAGCAAGGAAATTGCATTTTTCAGAAAAACTTTTTTTGATGCCATTCGATTCAATTTTGTACGCTGATCAAAATATTCTATGGGATCAATACAAAGACCAAGGCCAATTTCTTGTAGCTGCAATGATAAAGCTAATATAGCACACCCTGTATATAGACAGACAAATATAAAGACAGTTAATTAGTGCTAAAAATAGAAACAAGAACGTAACTACATTTTGGCCGAAACTACATTTTCACCTGAAACTGGAACCAAACCCGAAATTTCGGTCGGCCACAAATCAAAATGAATCTTATATCACGCAAAATCCAAAACAGAATATAGTGCCACAAATACGTAATCAAGCTTCAGTTAAAACGCAGTCTTGAACGGATAATTTCTGTGCGTGTCGCCGGTGCTGGAACAAGAATAATTCATTAATTAAAATCATTGGTTAATTAGACTAGAGCAGCGACTGATCAAGAGTTCTGACCGCCTTAAGCTAAATTGTAAGAGCGCGCCCCCGCCAGGTGTGTTACGTTCGGCCTAAAAAGAACCGATTGGAGTCAAGTCAGGATTTGCTTTACGCACGTTTTAAATTTCAAAAACTTCCCGATCCTCGCGCCATAGGCTGCAGCCTAATTAGCCTAAGGGTTAATCAGACATTGGACTAGAGGGAGAACCAGGGTCGTCTGTTTGGGGAGCTCCCTCTTTTTTTTTGTTCCCCTGAGGAAAATGCATTAAATTGCATACCCCGGCTGTGGCGAGCCGGCGGTTATGTGGGGCTCTCCTCCCCAGAAGGGGGAGGCCTACCCACTAAAAACCTCGGGGATGGCCTTCCTCAGGCATGTAGGGAGCCCTCGGGAACATCAAGCCACTTCCGGGAACCCCCAGCCTCCGCTCCCCTTCCTAGAGGGGAGCCCTCCTCGGGGGAGGCTACACTACCTCCCCCGGTTTCCTCCACCGACGACGCCCCCCGGCCACGGAAGGGGCGTGGTCCATCGCGGGTCGCCGTAGCGGTCGCGACTTCTTCGCGACCGCCGGCGACCCGCGGCGGCGCCGCGGCTGTGCTACCGAGCCCGGCGCCACCTTCTTCAAGCGGGATCGGCCATCTCCCGACCCCGCTCGGCGGCCTCCTTCTGGAGCATCACTGCTTCACAGAAGGAGGCCACAGCCCTCGAACCTCCCTCGTCCACCAGCATTGCCGCAATCAATGCCGGCGGAGACAGATCTCGCCCGATCTCTGCGACCAAGACTCGGCGCTCGGAGGCCCACGCGGGGCACTCCGCCAGCGTGTGCTGTGCCGAGTCAAGGTCGGATGCGCAGTGGTGGCAATATGTCGATCCCTCCCGTCCTATTCGACACAGATACTCACGGAAGCAGCCAAGCTCCTCCTTCCCGTGGAGCCAAGCTCCTCCTTCCCGTGGAGCCAAGCTTCGAGGTGCGGGAGTACGGCACCGACGGCCCGCTGGCGCGCGCAGATCCGTAATTGGAGCTGCGCACGCCAGGCCGCCACAATCCGTCGGCGCCACTCCCGCTTAGGCACTTCGTGCGCGGGTTCCAGGGCGCTCCCCCCATCGCTTGGGGAGCTCCCTCTTACCTTCTTCCAGTGCTTTGCTCACATCCTGTTGTGAGCAATTCTAATCACTGAGCTACGACCCTTTTACACTTCTACAGCACACACAGCTCTTGGTTTGTACTGGGTTTTTTGTTTTAAGAAAATGTTATTTTAGTTTCTTAGTGTTCCTTTATTTGTGTGTGATGAAGATGTTTCGTAATTAAAATTTTTATCTATCTTCCTATTCTTGCCGCAAAACAACAGCTTTGTGTTCCCGCTGTGTGTTTGTTCACCGTAGGAGGGTTAGATAAACGTTCTTATGAAATTCGAAAATCTATAAGCACACTAGCTGGCCCAACAGACGTTGTCCTGTCAAATGTCTCAAATGTCACGTTGTCTCACGTTGTCTCAAATGTTTTTAAATAAATAATTTAGCTGAAAAACAATATCTATATGACCGTATTGTGAATCTAAACCATTCTCAAGCCCCATGGAATACACACAAAAAATTTCATCAAAATTGGTCCAGTCGTTTAGGAGGAGTTCAGTCACATACACACGCACACAAGAAATACCTATATATATTAAGATTAGCGACCTCTAGAATCGGATATACGAAACCACAGCGCCTCCGATGCTCCCGTGTTTACTTTGGGCTCTTCGATCATATATTTCTGTAGATACACAATTCCATAGAAAATCAAACAAAATATCGACCCCGCGTCTATACATAGAAGAATAGATGTATATTATAGTAGCAATTTTGAAAAAAGTTCTAAAGTGTCATATAATTTAAGCCAATTGATATCTTAAGTAACGTAATGAAGTATGAAAATAAATCCTTGTTAAGGTCGTTACATATTATCCTTCTGGTTTCGATGATATAATGATGCCGTGAAATCAGAAATGAACAATACATATTTGAAAACAAATACAGTGTGTCCCTGGATAAAGTGCGATCCCGAAAGGGGATGAAACTAGACCATGAATCATTGACTAGAAAAATATAAAAAAAATTATAAAAAATTATTGTAGGATTTATTGGTATTTTAAGATTTTCATGTTTTATTAGGAACTCTATGTACAAAAGTATTGATTTCTTCCAAAATAATGGGTCTATTTCTTTGAAATAAAAAAAAAACAGTATGCCTAATACCTGGCGATGACCATGAAATAATAAATAGTCCGCAAAAAAGTAACTATCTTGGGTAAAAAATGTATTTTAGTAAAAAAAATTTTTTTTTTTTAATTAAATTATTAAAAAACTCCAAATTACTAAAAAAATGTGCCCTATAACTATGTAATTTTATAGCTTACTTTTATTCTTTACCATTTTAGCTTCCAAATAAAAAAAAAACAATGTTCTAACTAAAAAAACACGCTATCTACGAACTTTTAAAGTGGAGCCTAATCGTGTTACCGTGCAGGTAGAGACCGCTTTTCCACAGAGGACGGACCATTATTTTGGAAGAAATCAATACTTTTGTACATAGAGTCCTTAATGAAACATGAAAATCTTAAAATACCAATAAATCCTACAATAATTTTTTATATTTTTTTTTTATATTTTTCTAGTCAATGATTCATGGTCTAGTTTCATCCCCTTTCGGGATTGCACTTTATCCAGGGACACACTGTATATTGGATAATAAGCCCTTAGTCCGTTGCAATTAAGCACAAATTCAATTGATATAATAATGCTCCTACGTTCCATTTGACTCCGAATATTGTGCTCGCGTCTTATCGCATCCTACTTGAACATAGACAGCAGTGGAGATGCTTAGTTTTTTTTTTACACTTATCTTAACAGTACGGAAACTTTTTAAATTTTAAACATAAACCAAGAAGTATGTAGAATTAGGTGCTAAGGAAAGTACAGACTTTATTAAGACAGGGTTTCTCAACTTTTATTTTGCCGAGCCTTACAAACAAAGAAAGCGGAAAACTAAAAAAAAAAGTAAGAAAATCACAAAAAATGGTATAGGCGACTCCATCATTCCACTGACCTTTTTCTGAAACATTAGCTCTGTGCTATTTTTTCCTATGAGTGAGCCACTCGAGACAGAAAGAGATAGATGCGATGCGTTACGCATCGTGCCATGGTACGCAAGCGTTTTAAATTGATATTTTAGTAATACATAATATGAATAAAAGTGTTTTACTCATAAAAAATGCGCTAATAAATTAAGATAAAGATATACTTATTGGAAGTATGACATTCCATCCTTCTTTTGCACTTTACGTGTGTCATTTTTACAAGTATAAACTAGGCATTTCGGCATCGCTGACGTTATCAATCGCGCGCGGCCACCGAATGAATGAGAGCGAAACAAGGCACATTTACTGTTTGTGCCTTGTTTCGCCGTGTATCTACAGAAATATATGATCGAAGTTTGGGCTAGATGGATTAGGGTGTTTAGAAAAAAAAAATATGTTAATGTCGTTTATTTATAACTTCAATGGACCTCTGTGGTCGAGTGGTTGGTATACCGGTTTCAAGGTCGCCATTTCTGAGGTCCCGGGTTCGA
This sequence comes from Scirpophaga incertulas, assembly GCA_036419045.1. Classification (NCBI taxonomy): domain Eukaryota; kingdom Metazoa; phylum Arthropoda; class Insecta; order Lepidoptera; family Crambidae; genus Scirpophaga; species Scirpophaga incertulas. Next base: position 968,990 of record CM071636.1, on the reverse strand, counting down.
GTCCCGGTCGGCGCAGATGTTTGCGTGATGAATGCGATCATTTGTAACTTAGTTATGGTTATTATATTTCTACCAAATTTATTTATATATCACTACATTACTAAAACAAAGTCGCTATCCGCTGTCTGTCTGTCCCTATGTATGCTTAGATCTTTAAAACTACGTAACAGATTTTGATGCGGTTTTTAATAGATAGAGTGATTCTTAAAGAAGGTTTATATGTATAATACATCCATAATATAGTAGAAAAACACTGATTTAGAGGTTTCTAATGTGATGTCATAAATAAGTACGTTTTTTTGCACTTATTTTGCAAAAACGCTGGCTGCACCCTACGAGATAGACCAAAATAATGTACTACAGTATTGCGATGTGCCGAGTATGGTTTGACTCGAGTCAGACTCGATTCCTGCTTTGGACTTTGGAATCGGTTCGTACTCGCCAACTTGATTCACGAGTCCTACTGACTCGAGTCAATTATTCGAGTTTGGTTAACTCGCTTGTGCTCGCAAACTGTTTACATAAGCTCCTATGCTCTGTCTTGATTCAATCTTTCAATAAAAGTTACAGTATTATTATTATTGTGTCATTGTGCTTAACCTAACCTACACGCTGTTTGAAGCTAATTCCTTTCTATTTTTCCTTTTTGTTCTAAAATCGGACTCTTGTTCTGGTCTGACAAAAATAAACTTGCCGTTCCAATGTTCAGACTCCATAAAACTAGCTGTTCGTTCTTGGGAATTGTATATCTATGTTTAACAAGCTTCCGCAAAGTGTCATTGATTTACCTTTATATAAATTTAAAATCCATATCAAAAATACACTCATGAGTAAAGGTTATTATAAAGTAAGTGACTATCTAAATGATCACAGTATTTGGGAATAGGGACACTATTCATAGAGCCATGTTTGGTAACATTATTTATAATATTGTATTATTTTATATGTGTATGTAAACATATATACGACTGTAATCGTATTAGGTATGATTGTATCTTATACTATATTGTATTTTTATATTATATTATTATAATTATTAACATTGAAAAGAGGAGATAAAAAATAGACCTTCAGAGTTTCTTGCCTGTTCTTCTCGAGAAGGCTCTCCCAATTTCCGAACAGGTGTCGAGTCAATATATATTTTTCTTTTTTTTTCCTTATTCGTACGTACGGACAAGGTTTTTGTTTTTTTTTTATTATTTAAGCTTTTTTTTTGTTTTGTTTGTTGACGTCAATAAGTGCCTGTAAAGGTCTATGTTGAATAAATATTATTTTGATTTGATTTTGATTTGATTTGACTGGACTAAAATTTCCACACTAGAATTTGTAGACTCGAGTTTAGGAATCGGACTCGAGTCTAGAAATATTCAAATACCAAACATAGAATTCGAGTACTGGGCCCGAATCAGGAAATCGAGTCCTGATTCGAATACCATATAAACTAACTCGAATCGACTCGATCCACCAAAACGGCGACTCGGCACATCGCTACTACAGTATTGTCCACCTTAAAAAGTTGAACAAAAACTCCGCGATGGTATATGTCTATCTCTTAGGGATACCATAACCATTTTTTCATTGCACCCGTGCGAAGCCGGGGCGGGTCGCTAGTGTATAATATACGTATGTCTATCCGGTGCCCTAGATCCCATAACACAAGCCTTACAGAGCTTACTTTGGGCTAGGCTAATTGGCGTTGGGGGTTCCCGGAAGTAGCTTGGTGTTCCCGGGAGCTCCCTACATGCCTGAGGAAGGCCATCCCTGAGGTTTTTAGTGGGTAGGCCCCCCCCATCTGGGGAGGAGAGCCCCACATAACCGCCGGCTCGCCACAGCCGGGGTATGCAACTTAATGCATTTTCCTCAGGGGGAACAAAAAAAAAAGAAAAAACTATTACTAAGATAATAAAGCTATTGGTTCACAAGCCTACGTACTGAAGAAAACGAGCAAGGGTTATTTTTTTCTCTGTATTTTTACAGTCGCCAATTAGAAGCTGGCCTCAGATAAATAGTCTGAACCCAACTTCCTTTACAAGTTTAAACAAATTCACGTTATATCTATGAAAGCTGTAGTTTCATTGTGTTATTTGCTATAGTCAAAATTTTTGGCGACGTAACTATTGTGTTATTAAAAATAAACCCGAGCATTGTTATCGTTTAAGTAATCCTTAACAGTACCATAACCTTTTTTCGTAAGAGAATTTTTTACATATAATAGGCTTGTTGCCTAAATTTCAGTAGTTAGATACTAATATACCTTGATGCCTATTCTATACAAAATAATTATTATTTTTGAAAAAAAATGCTTATTTATAAGAATAATTTTGCATTTAATTAAATATTTGACATTAGTCATCAAAAACGCTCATGACTGTCATGGCGTCTTGAAGGACGTCACGACGTGCAAAACACAGCTGTTTTAGTATCGGAATATTCGGTATTGTGAAGTTATTTTAATAAAAAATGGATTCATCGTATTACAAGTACTGCATAGTGTCCCAGTGTACAAGCACAAGTATAAAAGCACCAAAAAAATTATTTATATACGTGCCAAACAATGAGCAGATACGTAAAAAGTGGCTGACACTCGCGAGAAGGAATGATGCCCATCTTTTTCGCACTTCCACAAGACACTTGGGAATGACATTTTGACTTTGACGTTTCGCACGGCGTGACGTAACACTTTTTAATTGGTGTTTGCTGTCACGTGACTTATGGCTTATTTTGTGCAATTTTATTTTATAAAAATATAAATAATCAAAAGTCTGTCGGTCTCCGTTTTACAAGGTGCATATTACACGTATCGAGCGTGTGCAAAAGAAGTTTTTGAGGATAATGCATTATAGGTATGATTTTGGTCGTTCTTTATCATCTTATGAGGATAGACTCGGAAGATTTGGGCTTCTTTCTTTGGAGACGCCGTAAGCGTGTTGATCTTATACACTTGTACAAAATAATACACTCCATTTTTGACTCACCAATTTTATTGGCGACGTTAAATTTCAACACTAGATATGTATCTCGTAACTCTAATACATTTTGTTTACAGGTGTTTAGAAACAATACGTCTTACTATAATCCCGTGACTAGGATGTGCAGACACTTTAATGACCTTCACAGGGAGGCCGACATCGACATCTTTGGGTTAACGCTCATTGGTTTTAAGGCTGCCCTACATGGTCTCATTAAATAGATGAAACAGTTATTTATTTTAATATATTTGTGATAGTGTTCTCGCCCTCACATGCACATACACTGATTCGTTTGGGTTGGTTGATTAATAATAATAATATAGAATTTAAGTACTGTGTTTTCATTGTTGTTATTATTATATCTTTATTTTCTATTAAGTTTCTTTTTATATAGGTAATATTTTTATTGTAATCTCATTGTTAATTATTATTCCAATTTATTATTTTTTAGATATAGTTTGTTTTAGTTTTACACCGTTAGTTTGTACTTTGCATATATGTTTAAATGTAGTATATAAGTGATTGCTGGTATGTTTACTCTAACCATTTTGTGTACATATGTTTTGGGTTACGGTCTAGTTCAGATAGATAATTTCATTTTTGTATGTTATATTGATTGTAACCTGTTTTATGTACCTAATAAAATAAAAAAAATAAAAATAAAAAAAAAAAGTTATTATTTTATAAAACTTTGTTTTTTCATAATTTAATGATCATCTTAATAGTTATGCAACCTAATGCATCAGATTTGTTCATAGTGGATACAAGCCTATTTAAGACTATGAAAAGGCAAATTGGTGATGCTTTGTGGAACTTTGTTCCAAATATATGCCTTTTCCTATAATAGAGCCTCTAATTTACTGCAGCTTTTACGATGAAACTGCCACTGGATTCTCAGTCTGTACTCTCCAAAGGGGAAAGAATAGGCTTGTTTCCACTAAGAATGAATCGGATGGCTTAGAGTTTCTAATGATTAATCATGATATGTAGTAAACAAAATAATATAAGATTACTAATGTTTTTGGAAATTAAATTCGGCAAAATTACTTATTTAATCACGTGACATTAAACACCAATCAGAGAAGCGTGACGTCACGCCTCGCGAAATAACGGTTGCAGTGTAGCTGTACTATCGGGGACACTGGCGCCTTACCAGTCCTAGAGCGTTAGTCGCTTGCACACTGCACGATGCTACGGCTACAAGCCACGCCTTGCGTTCATTCAACTATTGTGCTCGCGCGGAAACATGCAAGCGATAAGCGAGCGATATTAAAAAAAATATCTCTATGGAAAGGGTATTACAAAAGAGATTTCAAAATCGTTTGTTTGAAATCTCTTTTGGTATAATGAATGGTCGTAGTAAATCGTAGTAAAATACGTAGCCAATCAGGGATAGCTACGGATCGCGTAGTCGTGCCCGGTGCGAGCCGCTTGCACACGAATATTTCTAAAAAGTGGTAAGGCGCGAGAGACCCCGATAGTACATACATCAATCAACACTGAACAGGTTATTTCGATACACTTTGTTTTCAGAGACTATTGTTAAATTAATACAGTTTATCTTAAAAGACACGGACATTTGCCATGGAATCAAGATTTACCAAAGCAAACGGCAGTAATTTGCCCAAAATTGACGCCGTTATGCTTGGGAAAATTTTCGCAGCAAACACAGATTTTTTATATAAATAATTTGTTTGGCGTTTTTATCGTTGCGCTTTTACATTGGGGCACTATACAGTATTTATAATAAGAGGGATTCATTATTTATTATAATGATCTCGTTGACTGACATAAACAAACTCGATTGTTTCGCGAGGAGTGACGTCATTCAAGACGCCATGACAGTCTTGGCCTTTTTCGAAGTCTAAGTTCATTTCTAAAAAAGCAAAATACTTATGAAAAAGGCCTATTTTTCTAAAAATAATATATATTAGGTGTAAAATAGATACTAAACTAATAGTTTTAAACGAATTTCCATATTTTGTCAACTAGCCTATTATTACTAGTATAAAAATGTCTGATGCATCACCCTTTGAACGTAAAAAGCCGCTTGTTCCTGTTCAGAGCACCCACGGCCGCCAGCTGCGAGTCCTGCAGACGCAGGCACACTGAACTCAGGTTCTCGTGCAGGCGGGCCGCTGATGACGCCTTCACCACCACCGCGCGATCGTGCTGCAGCTGGTAACTACCCACAGAAACACTCATGCCTCTTTCCCATGGGGGTTTGCAGAGGCCACAGTTTTCCAGTTGCTTCGATGCAAACACTTCCTTTGATCCTCATGGATACCATCGCAACGGCAAGTGCTACGGTGATTACGTCGGACTCCTGGCGAATCGAGGCGACTCGACCCGACAGACCTACCGACTAAACTCAGCCTAAGCCTTTGGTCCTAATGACCCTACTGGCTTGAAGTGATAGAGAGCCGCACCTCAGTAGCCCTAGACAAAAAGCACGCGCGTCTTTTCTATTCTATTTCTACTATTATAATAGACTAAGCGTTTTCTATCGAAAAATGCTAGACAAAGTGTATCTACTGATAGAATGTCTACCGTGACAGTAGAAAATAGAATAGAAATAGAAAATAATCTACCGTGTTTCGCCTTAAATTCCTTTGCTTAAAGAGAAAAAATGCCATTAGGAGGAAACTTCAAAACACACTATTTTAAAACAACAAACAAACAATCTATCACCAATCTATTGGGTATGAGCAATCGCTTTGTTGAGTAGAAATAGAATAGAACCGTATCTATTTTTTACGTCACAAACTACATTTTGTCTATGAATTTGTATTGAACTCTTCTACTGTCAAAATAGAACACAGACGAGCGATAGAATAGAAACACAGTTAGCATCTTGTCTGCGAGTTTTCTATCAGCGCCATCAAGTCACGTGACGTATCTGCTGGAAATGTCAGTTCCATACATTTTTTATGTTATCTATTATAGAAAACGCTAATAGAAAGGCATTTTGTCTAGGGGGGCAGGATAGACACGGTTAACTCTTCTAGCGTATATGCACTATGGAGAGGGCATATGCGCTAGAAGAGGTACGGTATACCAAAGTGGCTCCGGCCTGTATTGAGAGGATGGGGCACGCTCGTCTGTTCAGATACTTTTGTTATGTATATTTTTTTACAGTTAAATATCGACTCAAATTCAATCTATTCTGAGTTTCTCCGCGTGATGGATCAAGAAGATACAAAATCTGACTGTGGACGGTGGCGTACTGGCCCTACGCTTACCTATTCTGAGTGATGCTGGGTATGACAAAACAAGGATGAAAACAAAATTAATGCAGTGGAAATTAGAGCTTCTAGAGGGAATCGCAGAAGTGACAATGAAGGATAAAATGCGAATTTGTGTGTTAAGAGAAATGTGCTGTGAGGAAGAAGATACTGTTACGCCGGTGGCTTAGTAAAACTTCAAAAATGATTTTCTGTGACTTAGAAACGTTTTCAGCAGGCTGAAACGTCGTTTCAGGCCGTTTCAGAAGTAGGTCTTTCACATACTAAAAAAATCTAAATTACACCCAAGTTACAGTAGTTTTCAGGCACCTGAAACATGTTTTCAGTACGTTTCAGGCTACCCTCTATCCAACGCCGCAATAACCTGAAAACCCGTTTTCAGGCATTTTCAGGACCCCTTATGAGTCATTAAGCCTATTTCAGTAAAAGGACATACATTTCAATAGGAGTGAAAGAGATAGCAATAGTAGAAATAGACAGATATAGTTAGAACATTCGAGAAGTATTATAATGAGAAAACATCATTAGAAAGAGATAGACAAACTCAGAATATTCGAGAAAGATAGTACGGGAATATTCGAGTATTGTGTGACAAGGATAGCACAAGGAAGAAACAGTTATACTCGAAATGTCTCAAACGCGCGACGTCATTCCTACGCGCTTGTGTATTGGACTACACATTCGAGTGTGTCCGCGAATGTTCTGGCAAGAGTGGCAAGTGCCTTAGGGGACTATATAAGGCTGTGTCCGGCCGCCGGGAGAGACCCGTCAATACCACCAACTGTGAGCCTGTCACAAGGCAACACTAGTCAATACCGGCAGAGGATTCGTAGACCGCGACATGTCCTTAGCGACCCTCCCAACCAACTCACGCAGGAACTTCTAGACCTGCAAGCGGCGGCGTCTGAGCCGTCGCTCCCCCTTGTCAACCCCTAAACGGCAGCCTTCTGCTTAGCCTGAATAGGTTCTTATCAATACTGGCCGGTCCCACTCTGGAGATCCGTGCCTTCTTCTAGCGCATATACCCTCACCATGGGGTAGCGCTAACCGTGCCTCTCCTGAGGTGCGGCCCTCTCGTCAATAAAGCCAGTAGGGTCAATAGGACCAAAGGCTAGGCTGAGTTTAGTCGGTAGGTCTGTGTAGTCGAGCCGTCTCGACAGTACCAGGAGTCCGACATAATCAACGCATCCCTGCTTGCCTGTTGCGTTGGTATCCATGATGGATTCTCAGCCTCCTCTCCTGAGGAAAAAAAAAAAAAAAAAAAAAAAACGCCGGGAGAGAGTATTGTTTTGCGATACAGTGCGAAAACATCTAAGTGATATTGGAGAACTAAGAAGCGACTTTCAGTGCTTTCAGTGAAGTGATTAGTGACTGTTAGTGTGGTAATTAATAAAAGTTCAGTGTTTTGGTAGACCGCAGTTTGATTTACTGACCCCAGCTCGTAACAATACTAATGACAAAAATTGAGCAAAGAACACTTAGATGGTTTGGACACCTAGAAAGGATGAACGAAAGATTTATAAGGCAAATAAGGACTAAAAAAATAATAAAAAGGACCAGTTGGTATATATTAGAAGATGACCTCGACGAACATATTTGACTGAAAGGGTGATCTATTGAAAGAAGGTCAAACCATGACCTTGACTATGAAAGATAAATAACAGTCAAAGAAACTAAGGAAGTATTTTTGGATCGTTGAAAACTGTTGACCTGACCTTCCATCAGTATCTCACCTATTTGACCCAAGTTTTTGCCTTTTTTGTGTCGTAAACCCTTTACCATGACCATGACCTGATATTGAATGCCTACATCCTACAACTTTCAAAATTTTATAAACATATATAACACATTTAAAGAACTAAATAGGCGATACGAACTAGAATAAGAATAAATAGGCGATAGGAACGCAATCTCTCAAGATTTTATTGATAACTTAATCAGGAGTATGCCAAGGAGAATTGAAGCAGTTCGAAGAGCTAGAGGAGGCAACACTAAGTACTGATTATAGCCCACGTTGCAGGCTTTCCTAAGCATTATGAAAAAAGTGAATAAAACTTTAAGTACAAAATTGTTCTAATCTGTATTCTTAATTTGGTTAATTTTTGCCATTTGCTCGTTTGTTTTTTCGACGTTTGCAATTTTAAATTAGTGTTTGGATCGTAGGTACCGACTGGAAAACTGTGACCTCTACTCTAACACAAGGAAATGAGGCGTTACATACAAACATAGCCATTACATACAAACAAAAATACTATGTTAATACTATGTTATTAATTCCGCTATCAATATTTTCCAAAGATCGTTTCAATTGTATTATACATGTTTTTGTAGATTTCTTTATTTACGTATATATTATTACCTATATAATAATTTAATTATATTTGTCAAAACGACTGCTATTCCTGGCTAGGAATATAAATTCCAATAATACATTTTTAGCTTTTACCGAGAATGGGGCTAAATTCTTTCTAATGTTTTTTTCCTTATAGTTACGCAATGCCCAAATAAGAAATTCACCCCGTAAAAATTTGTAGGTAAATATATTTCCATTCGAAATCATCAAACCTGATTAGCAGCTGAGCAGGAGAAATCTGAAGACCTGCTGCCATCACTTGGATGAGAGGGTCTTCCACGGCGGGAGTGGTGTTATAGTCCTTCGGGTCACTCTTCGATCCGAGTACTCCAAAAGACACCAGTGTTATATTTCGGTCATTGCAGAATGCCTGCAGCTTATGCTGTGTAAGGTAGGGATGACTTTCTACCTGAAGCATATAAAATTATATAATCGGTATTAGTGGCCGTATGTAAAATCGTTCCTTTTTTTCCAGAGTCTAAATTTATGTCAAAATAATAAAATTTTAAGACACAAAGAGTTTAATAGCTACGTAACCTTGTTTAATAGATACGTGCAAGGAAAGAAGTTACACCTGTTCGGAAATTAGGAGATCCTTTCAGAGAAGAACAGGCAAGAAACTGAAGGTCTAATATTTTATGTCCTCTTATCGAAATTATTACCTAACACTTGCAAGGACTGAAAGTTACTCTACACCTGTTCAGAAATTGAGAGATCCTTGCAGAGAAGAACAGGCAAGAAACTGAAGGTCTAATATATTATGTCCTCTTATCGAAATTATAACCTGACACGTGCAAGGAAAGAAATTTACTCTACACCTGTTCGGATATTGGGAGATCCTTTCAGAAAAGAACACGCACGAAACTGAAGGTCTAATATTTTATCTCATCGTAATTATTACCAAACACAATTAGCGGTCATCCATAAATTACGTCACACGAATTTCGTGATTTTTTGCCCCTCCCCCCGTCCTTCTCACAGCTAGTCACATTTGTGAGACTCCCCCCCCCCCCCTAGTGTGACGTCACAAATTTTGAAATTATAGAAATTCAATGCATTTTCCTCAGCGGAACAAAAAAAAGGAGTGTGAACGCATAATAAACAATAAGCATTAATTATATATATATATATAAAAATTTGCCGCCAATATTCTGAGGCCAACTTTTGTTAGGCAGACTCTAGATAGTTAAATTGTATATCAACTCACCTGATTAACTACTGGCTTGACCTTCGCCTTATCCAGGATCCTGTGCAGCTGGTCCGAATTAAAGTTGCAGAGGCCTATGCTCCTGGCCAGCCCCGCAGCGACCAGCCTCTCCATTCCGAACCATGCATCCATGTAGTCGTGCTGGGAGTACTGCAGTACGCTCGCTATCCTCGGATAAGTGTTAGGCCCTTCCTACGACATTATCTGGTTCTGCTTTATCTATACAATGTAACTGCATTATCTGTATTTTCTATCAAATTTGACATTTGATAAAAGTAACGAACATTTTCCAAATAAGTTATGACTTAAAGGTCTATGTTACCGGGTCATAAAATTAAAAAAGACAAAAAAATGACATTTGATAGAATTGACATTTCTAGCTTTCTTAGCTGTCAAAGCTACAGAGTATGATGAATCAAATAAAAATAAATATCGACTATACGTTCTAGTGTCTGTAATTATGAAAAATTTAATCGCTTTATACATAACAATATATCAAATTATATAAATCAATTTGTCTTTGTAACTTCATAAACTTAACATACTGTGCTTTTAAGGTATAGTTTTTATTTCAATGTTTAAATTTGAATAATTTCGTACTGGTCACATTTAAACAGCACATATATTTGCTTGTTGTAGTGTTGCTAAAATTTAAATCGCCGATAATTTCTCAATTGATATCGTTTTATTGTATCCAATTATACGCAATGATAGACTATACGTTATGGATAGTACACACCATCCGATCATACATATTTTGTATCCAAATATACGATCTCGCAGCCCTTTATATCGCAAAACAAACTAATTATAAAACTATTCAACGTCGAACACAAAATTAAAGACGAAAATTACAAATAATTGAAATTCGAACATTGCGACTTTCTGGTAATAGAATATACATACATATTCTTATTGTTTAAATATTAAATATTTTTCACCATAATGTTTGAATTTGTATTCCCACTCCGTATTCAAACATTCCAATTTCAAATCACTTTACTGCGATACTGACCAAAATAACCGTTTCCCAGTTGGCTTAAAATAAATTATGAATTAATTGCATCGAGCAGAGCATTGCATTGGATAAGGAACGAGATTTTTACATTTATTTACACATAAACGAAATATTTTTTAAATGAACATTACTCACATACCTTGAACGACATGGGGTTGTGTACAAGATACTGGTCGAAGTACGTTAGCCCCATGGCCTCGAGGGAAGCTCTGCAGGCCTTCTCCACCAAGTCGGTGCGGTGGAATGTGCTCCACAACTTCGAGATTATAAAAAGGTCCTCCCTACGATGCAAATACGGTACATTTTTAACTGGATTTAAATGTTTTTCTTTTTCTCAATACAAGTATGATTTCTTTTTACCGTGGGAGAGCCATGCTTCAGCGCGAATTGGACCGGCTCGACCGGAGTGATACCACGGCCTCACAGAAAACCGGAGTAAAATAGCGCTTGCGCTGTGTTTCGAGTGAGTGAGGGTACCGGAGGACCAACCCCCCCTTCTCCCCTTATTCCCTTTTAAAAGGTCGGCAACGCATGTGTGACTCCTCTGGTGTTGCGGGTGTCTATGGGCAGCGGTTATCGCTTACCATCAGGTGATCCGTTTGCTCGTTTGCTGCCCTATTCTATAAAAAAAATATGTGCTTTGAAACATTAAATAGGATTATGAAAAGACTATTCCGTGACACATTTACATAACTCATCTTAGAACAAAAGCGCCATCTATATTCTATTATGGCACCAATTCTATTTTTTAATTGGCTGTCAGAACTACTCTTATTATTGGCAAATTTTTTAAATGTTGGAGCCAGCGGTCATTATCAACGTTTTATTAGTAACTTTATCCCTATATATTGCTAATAATCACCCAAACTTGGATGGTTGGGAAGTATCTGGTTTATGATGATGAAGATGAATGAGCATTCTAAACTAAATTTAAAGTTGTGTTCAAGGACCAGAGCTGACATAAATTTACCTTCTCACTGTGCCATCTTCGATTTTCTTTCTTATTGCATTTCCCACCTCCTTCTCGTTATTATGGATAAACGCTGTGTCTATGGCTCTATATCCTAGCTCTATGGCTGCTGATATGACGTGCTCCAGTAGTGGTGGTTTTAGCTGGAAAATAATAGGGAAATTGTCTATTTGTAGCTGTATAGTAATACAGTATGGGAATTGGAGCAATTATTAATATTATTAGTAATCTCTTAAGATAATAGCGTACAATGAAGATAAAATTCTGATCTGTGTGCGTGTAATCGAATGCCAAATAATTCAAGGTCTGGTTAGCTGTCACGGTCTGATCTAAGTTTATTACTACATAACATACTAGTTACCCTTTATGGGCAAGCTGGCCAGTTCATTCTATTCATTATTCATCCTTCATCCACTATCACTTGTTCTTGAACTTGTCATTTGTCGTCAGGGAAGTTGATCAATGTTCCTTGTTTTTTTTTTAAATGTCAGGCATTTGGCCTCGATCTCACTTGATGGCAAGTGACGATGAGGCCGAAGATGGTCCATGCCTGTCCAGATAGTGTCTATTCACTCTTGCCTTCAAAAGGCCCAGATTGTATTTATCAGGGAAAATATCCGGCGGGAGGGAATTCCACTCCTTTGCTGTGCGCATTATAAAAGTAGAAGCGAAACGCTTAGTATAGGTGGTATATCAACAACATAAAGGTGGAGGCCAACCGCCGTCTAGTTTGAGGTTGGAATGGGGATGCTGGAATCAAATTGTGCAATTCCATCGCACACTCTCCGAAATGCATCCGATAAAAAGATGGCCATAGAGGCTACCTTGCATTGGTGATCGAGGCTCTGCAGTTTAGCCTCTACTTTTTTTTTCTTTTTTTTATTTTTTTATTTATTATTAACAATAATGTGTTCACAATATAAAGGACAACATAACTAATTCTAGTTTTTCCGAGTGATGCCGATTCGCATTGACTTAATACAATAAATACAGTAGGTAGGTACATAAAAACATATCAAACAGGTCGGTGGTGCAAAATTTATACTAAACAATAACAGGCCCGGCGCACTTCGAGCGGACAAATCCGATATATCGTCTCCGCGGCGGCAACATGCTGCTCTAACTTACATGCAGTTACTATTGCTGCGAGCGAGACATGTGGCGAAGCGACAACGATACACCGTACACCGATTTCACTAATATGGGTCCTGACATCGGCCTTCTCGATACAGCATGATCTTTTTTAACTTTACAAAAGCCCACATGTGCTCATCATTTCCCTTTTTGACGTGAAACGTCTTTAAAATCGCGCCGAAACATACGGGTACCAGGTTTAAAAAGTGGAACCGTAACGAAAAGGTCTATATCATCGTAATTAAAAAACTATTAGTCTTAGAAACAAAAATGGGGTGTGAATATTTCACTTATATAGTCAGCTCGCTGTTGTGACATTGAGTTTTTTATTAAAATACTTAAAACACCGTCAATCTTGTTTTTATTTCAATCTTTTACTTTAAAAGCGATTCCCTAACATATAGACGTTTCACGTTAAAACCAACGGCCGTGTGCCCCGGCACAGCCCCACCCGATTTTTTTGACGTGAAACGTCTTTAAAATCGCGCCGAAACATACGGGTACCAGGTTTAAAAAGTGAACCGTATCTATCTATCTATCTTAGGGGCCGGGGTGGCTACCGTGAGGTGCCAACGCACTTCGACCCATTATGGGTCTTTTGTGCTACCCATTGGTTCCTACTCCTTAATGTCGTTAGAACAGTTCTCTTGACCACCGTCAGTCCAATCAATCGTGCTCAAGAGCCTGATTATGTCCCTTGGTGGCATTACCCTAAAGTCGTTGGGTTTGGATATCCAATCCCTATCAACCTTTGCCTACTTCCGGCCAGCGCATCGCAGTTGCACAATAGATGTGTCATGCTCTCCTCCTCGGTCTTGCAGGCCCTGCATAGAGTGGTCTCAGTGAGGCCCATCTTGTGCAGCATAGTTCTAGTACCAAAGTGTCCTGTAAGGGCACCAAGCACCAGGCGGGTGTGGAGCCTACTTGAGCTCAGAAGTGAACCGTAACGAAAAGGTCTATATCATCGTACCTTAATATTAAAAAACTAGTAGTCTTAGAAACAAAAATGTTGTGCGAATATTTCACTTATATAGTCAGCTCGCTGTTGTGACATTGAGTTTTTTATTAAAAATACTTAAAACACCGTCAATCTTGTTTTTATTTCAATCTTTTACTTTAAAAGCGATTCCCTAACATAGACGTTTCACTTAAAACCAACGGCCGTGTGCCCCGGCACAGCCCCACCCGATTTTTTTTTCTTTCTTATTTATTTTATTTACTATTTATCTATTTATTATTTATATAACTAAACTTTGAGTGTAGATAGAAAGTATTCCTTTAAATGATATTTTATATTCTTTTTATTTACTTTTTGTTTAAGGCTTATAGGTAACCTGTTAATCAATTGTGGAATTTTTACTTGCAGTTGGAATGATCCGTACTTATTATTAATGGCGACAGATTAGCTGCTTTTTTTGTGCGCTACGCGTATTCTTATTATGGTGTTCGTTATTCGGTCAATACTCTCATCAAAATAGTGCTCCGCCAGTAATGCATACTTAATTTTTTGGTGTATTGGCAAAATTTTGCAGTAATGGAATAACTCATAGTCGTTACTTTTAAATTTCGATTTAATATTAGATGGTACGATAATTTTTAAGATTCGCCGTTGCAGACTGTATATTTTGTCGAGATGCGTCCTATAAGTAAGCCCGTAACTATACTATACTAGATGTGAGTCACCAATGAGCTTCCTAGCACGTTTCTTGATTGAATCCAAGGCAGCCAATTGGTATTTGGCAGAACCGTCCCAAATATTGTGTTTGTTATTAAATGAAATTTAGATCAATTATGTTTCTGAGATATTCATAGAAAGAGATCATAGAAAAGTTCACAAGAAAGACATTAAAGTTTCTTACCCAGGCTGTTCCTAGAGCCAGCACAGGCATATCTATGCCATTAGATAACGTAATGTATTTCGTCTCCGTAATGCCATAAATTTCTTTCGCGTTTTTCAACTCTTCTATAATGCTTCCTAATTCAGTGTCAGTCTGTTTTACCTTTGGTTCTGGTACGGATTCTATGGGCCGTACCTTTGCGGCTGTTTGGCGAGAAACGTTTGTAAATTTGCTCTGGAAAAAAGGTTTTGTGGGATCTTCTGGTGGAATATCACATTATTTATACACAAAAAAAAAGTTACTAAAAGGTTTAAAAAAAAAGGTAAAAAACTAAAGAAATGACTACCTTCTATATTTTAATATTTAGACAAGTATTAAGTTTAATAATATAGTTTTAAAATATTTCAATATGTTATGCTAAAATTAAAGCAAAACCTCAGTAATACCTCAAACAATGCTATTTTCTCAAAAACTGATTTCTCTCGAGGTTTTTCTCTTGCATTAATCACTTCTGACTTTCCAGTGTCGAGTCTTTCTATTGAATTTATTCGGATAAACATTGCGCGAGCCTTTTCTTTAACAGACTCCCTTCTTTCTGCTGGTTCTATTTCTCTAGATGAGTTGTGGTTATTTTTTGATGTATCTTCGATTTTCTTATCGTTAGAATCCTTAGAAAATATTGAATAACTAAAGTCATTATCAACTGCAACCTCAACAGCACCGTTGTTTTCAGTATGCTTATGTTCATTTTTAGAATCCAAACTAAATGAAGGATCATAAAAAACGGCCACGTCCTTGATCTCTTGATTAATAAATGGAGAACCCTTATCTTCACTATATCTACTTTCATGCATATTTATATTATTTTTAGTATCATCCGAATCAATCACTTCAACTGTAGACACTTCAATATCATGTATTTCTAATACATCATTACTGATATTGTCATTCTCTTCGAATACAACAAATTCTTTTCTGTTATTAAAATTGTAATTATTATTCATAACTCTTGCAGTAGGTTTCAGAACTTCTTCTACAATTAAAGGCTTATTGCTGATGTTTTCATCACTGACTGCGGATTTTGGCGGAGACTCAAGCTTTGGGATTTTATGTTGTATGTTCGGAGTCATATCTATTGGTTTCTGCCGCTAAAAGAGATGAGTAAGTAATATAGAAAGTGTAATAATTTGATGTAAAAAGATTATAAAAAGTATTATAGAAAATTTTTAAGTATTACCTCAAACAATGCAATCTTTGAGTGGACTGACTTTCGTATAGGAACATCGTCATCTATTACATCTTTCTTTGGATCATTCTGCGATATCTGTTTGTTTTTGAACTTGTCTATCATTTTGCTTACTTTGCCAATTATTGTTGACGAATCATCGTCACTAACCACGTCGTCTGTAATTTCTTTATAATCTTTGTATTCAGGGGCAGCAAGAACGATTTGTAGGTCATCCAAATTGATTGTTTCAATGTTAGATTCATACTTCTCTACAGGTGCTGTACTAATAGAATCTATAACATTACACGGCACAGCTCTGTGTTTATTTTGATTACTAGTTTCCATTGTTTTTACTTCCATTGGTTCATTTTCGTAATGAAGCTTTGCTGGTTTTACTTCAGTTTTCTCTATTTCTTTTGCATGCAACAACTCTACCATTTCGTTGCGTAATGGCACTTTTTCTTCTACGATGTCATGACCGGATTGCTTATTTACAAACACTTTTACAGGTTTCAAAGATTTATTTACTTTAGCTGTTGTATCAGTTTGGCGACTATTGTTTTCACTCTGGCTTCTCATAAATGGAATAGAAGTTCTAATAGGTTCATTGGCTTTACTTGGTCCTTTGATTTCACTATTACTGTATTCACTAATAGATTTTTTAAGCAAACCAATTCTGGAAGGAGCTTTCAATTTTGACACGTGTTCCTTGGTTTTCCTTGTAGTGCTGTTTTTATTTTCATTATTAGTAATGTTTTCATATTTCCTTATATTTTTTGTGACGTTTATGTCGGGCTCATTTATTACATTATTATTATTACGTTTAGGTATTTTTGAATTGTTTGATATTACTGAAGGTACTTGTTCAATATTCTCGTCTTCGTACGAATGAATTATTTCTTCAAACTTATTTTCTACTGCCACGGGATCTTCCACCTTAGTGTTCAATATATTGATGTTAACATCGATAGGACTGTCAACTATTTCGTCATAGATTTTCTCAAATTCGTCGTCCGGTGCTTCTTTAGGTGGTAATGTGGAGATTTCCTGTTTTTCAGTCGTAGTTGTCTTTGGCACGAGTCGCGGAATTGATGATTTTCTTGGTCGAGGTTGGTCCTAAAAATAGCGAAAAATATATTTACATTAGTTTTATCGGCTTCAAAGGAAGAGCCGAAACAGAAGACTCTGAGATTTGGCATGTGATGCACGAGATGAGTTTATGAAATAACCAAATTCTTAAAACGTTTTCAAGTTATTGTTCATTTGTAATTTTAGAAAATGATAAGATGAACTACCACACAAAAATGTTTCAAACTATTCATCATCGAAATCGAAAAATCTCAGCGAAATCGATCTTGGTTCCCCCATTCGTAGACCAGTACCGCGCCACCGACGCTCCCACCATTTACATTATGTCTCTGAAACTCACTAAAAAGTGGACTGACAACCTGATGACGGTTGTGAGTTGCGGCTTAATATTAAGGACTAGTCTTACTTACACCATTGACTTCTTCCCTTCTCTCTCTTTTCACTCTCTCGACAGCTTCTCTAAATCTTAGTTTTGGTATTTTCGTTCTCTTTCTGTCGTGTACGTCCTTGTTTTGTCCAGCCGTAGGGTACTTTCTGATTGGCTGACTATCTTGTATCACTTCACCGTGGATTTCCGGATGTTTTGGAGGCTTCAGGGTTACGAAGACGCCATTTTTAATTTCCTATTACATTTAAAGGCAATAAGTTAACTTATGCTGTAGGTGTTGCATTACGACCCTAGTAGTACGATACGAGTTACTACTACTATTAGATAAATTTATTCATAATTTTTTCTGTTTTTCCGGGTAACGCAGTCATAAAACCTGGTTGTTGATTTCCAAACCAAACAGTCTCTAGCTTGTCTCTGGTGGAATATCACATTATTTATAAACAAAAAAAAAGTTACTAAAAGGTTAAAAAAAAAAGGTTTAAAAAAAAGGTAAAAAACTAAAGAAATGACTACGTTCTATATTTTAATATTTAGACAAGTATTAAGTTTAATAATATAGTTTTAAAATATTTCAATATGTTATGCTAAAATTAAAGCAAAACCTCAGTAAATACCTCAAACAATGCTATTTTCTCAAAAACTGATTTCTCTCGAGGTTTTTCTCTTGATACGAGTAGTTACTACTACTATTAGATAAATTTATTCATATTTTTTTCTGTTTTTCCGGGTAACGCAGTCATAAAACCTGGTTGTTGATTTCCAAACCAAACAGTCTCTAGCTTGTCTCAGCAAACGAATCCCAAAAACATTAGAACGACGCTTTAACGCTTAACGAGATTAGTTTTCGTACTAACAAATTAACTAAAAACCAATTTTGTGGTAGCTAATAACAAAAAAAAAAACATTAGAATACAGATGGCGCTTTTGTGCTCAGACGAGACAAAATTATAGTGTTTCTTATAAAACACAATATTAACAAAGCTTAACTTAAAATTAATCCATTAATAAAAACATTACTCTCATTATATTTCGGATTAACTAGTTAATACCGTAGCATGAGTAACTTAATAAGATATGATAACGTGTTTATCGTGCGATATAGCCGCCATCTTGAAATGTATTCTTTGTATTTTGACAGTTCAATGATTTCTTTTATTCTAAAGAAAGTAAAAGAGTAAATATATCACGTGATAGTGATTACCATCGCCCATAGACACGTGCAACACCAGAGAGGTTAAAGATGCGTTGTCGCCGACCTTTTAAATGAGAACGCGCTCTTTTTTTGGAGATTAAGATTTCACTGATGACTTGCTCCATCGTATTGCATTTTAATAGTCATACCACGTGGATTGCCATGCCCCAGAATATTAATTTATTTTTCCAATTAAATGCCAAATGGTGAACATTGTTTTGTTTCCCTAGTTAATGTATCCTCTGTTATTCCCTAGTATAGTATAGAGAAACAATGTAACTGCTCTATATCTCAGTTTGAACTCAAAGTGTGATAACTACTACTATCAAATTTGATTGTAACTGACAGATACAGCAGTTTCATTGCTTCATAATTAAGATTTAACGTGGCAATTTTCTTCATAAAACGTCAATACGTCAGATTCAATCAATTTTGTAACCAACTGATTTTTATAATCTATCTATAGGTGCTAGGGAAAGAAAACAAAATCCAAAGACAAAAAACAAGGCTTTATTTATTACTGTACTTTTTAAATTCTCTCCTCGATGGAAATTACCGTTGTCTGTGGTCAATACTTGTATTCGAATTTTTGAACTGTTGTAACGACGGTTTTGCCGGGTAATGTCTTCTGTCTGAACAAGTGCTGATAACTTACCGCCAGGTTCTCCGTCACAGATACTTTTTGCAGCTTCTTGTCGCCTTTCACAAATGTAGCTTCCTCCTTCTTGATTGTCAGAACTGGAGACAAACTGTAGTCATCGGGATTTTCAGCTTCTTTGCCGTCGGTTAAATTCGTTTTTTGAATGATCCGCTCCGATGCTTCGACACTCTCTCGCAATTTCTGTTTCTTGGGTACTGCGGATTCGATGTTGGTTGGATGTAGGTACTCCACCCTCATTTGTGAACGGTTAGCCATTTTTGACCTAAAGTATGAAATAAAAATATAATTATGAGCCTTGTTCCAGTTTTATCTACCACTATACTTGGCATTTGTGGACATTGAAATCCTTCGATTCCAATACCTGTAAGCGTATTACGTAATTCAAAGACAAGTGAAAAGGATTATCGCCATAGATTCGTAATACATATTAAACTCTTTATTGCACATAAAAAAATCACAGGAAATAACATTAAATATAAAATATGTACATCCCTTATCCCTAATAGTGATTTCTTCCAGCCAACCTAACTGGGGATTTAGTTATAAAATTGCAGATACTACTTAAAATGCAATCAACAAAGTATAGAATAATGTTCTATACACTACACAAAACAAAGCAAAACTAATTACTTTCCTTAAAAAATACTAACTACATCTATTACTATAAATAAATAAATAACAGTATATATAACAATAATATATATTAATAATCATATAATATATATATATACATACACACATACATATATCTATAAATATATATACATATTAACATACCTACAATATAAACATGACTAATTAATTTTTCGACTCAAGTTGCGATAAAAAATGCTCTTTCAGTCTAACTTTGAAGGTTTCCACAGATCGACTATCACGAATACTCTCAGGCAACTTATTCCACAGGCGTGCCGCAGTAATAGTATTTACTATTACTGCGGTTTAAAGAAAAATGTTGAATTGGAAGTTCGCTGCTCCAAGGTTTGGGTGACACATGTGCGTCTAGGATATGGTCTTTCGGGCAAGGAAAAGAAACGTGAGCGAAGGTAATCGGGAAATTTTGGGTTATTGAGCACTTTGTATAGAAATGTGAGTATGTGCAAGTCATGTCTTTGCCTTATTGGGAGCCATCAAAGTCGTGCCCTATATTCCGATACACGGTCATACTTCCGCAAGCCGTAGATGAATTTGATCGCAAGATTTTGTAAACGCTCAAGCTTGTTCAACAGCTCCTGTGTAGCGTCCCAAAAACAACCGTCAGCATAGTCAATTAAGGGCAAAAGCAAAGTATGGGCAAGCATAATTTTGGTTTGCAAAGGAAGAAAAAATTGAAGTCGTTTGAGGGAGTGATATGAGAAATGTACTCTCCTACTCACATCCCCTACATGGGCTGACCACGAAAGATTGCTATCTAGAATGAGGCCAAGATTACGAACTTTGTCCATGTAGGGAATAGTTACTCCGTTGTAAACTACCGGTAATACATTGCTGATTGATATAGAAATATTGCCATTTTTTCAATTTAGAGTCAAGCAATCATTCCTTACTAATATTATAAATCGGAAAGTGAGTTTGTTTGTTTGTTTGTTCCGCTTTCACGCCGTAACCACTGAACCGATTGCTTTGAACTTTGCAGACGTAAAGACAAAAGTCCGGATTAAATTATAGAGTACTTTTTATCCCGGAAAAATCGACAGATCCCACGGGATGCGCAATAAAGGCTTCGCTCAAAAACTACTGCACAGATTTTCATGCGGTTTTCATCAATAGATAAAGTGATTCTTGAGCAAGGTTTTGCGGTATTTTTTATCTTGGAAAAACGGATAATCCCACGGGAAGCGCGATAAAACCTTCGCGCCATAAACCGACTTCCGCGTTTATGTAGCCGTGGGCAAAAGCTATGACCCTTAACCCTCTATAAGTAGACCCAATCCCGAAATCCACGCGGGCGAAGCCGTGGGCAAAACTAGTAAGTTTATATAAGAAGAAAAATAAAAACATATTTTTGTTTAAGTTGATCCATAAAATGTTAGATTGGACCATTTTATTAAATGATATCATAAATTGATAGCTTAGCTTAATTTTAATAATAATAATAATAATATTATTATAATATCCCTCATGACGAGAACCTCGTAAAAGCCGAGAAGGACAAAGCCAGTAAGTACCTTGACTTGGCATACGAGGTAACCGCCATGTGGGATGTTGATTCGACGATCATTGTTCCGATAGTTGTGTCTGCGAATGGTTTGATAGCAAAGAGTCTCGATCAACATCTTAAGAGGCTCTCGCTTGACGGATGGATCAAGGGTCGGATACAAAAAGCAGTGATTTTCGACACGGCACGTATTGTCCGGAGATTTCTCTGTCTGCAGCCCTAACCACCGGTTTGTTTGGGCCTTGCCTCGCTACCGGCGGCATACTAGGTTTAAGTTTTTTATAGTATTTATATTTATTTTATATATCTATATTGTAAAAAACTTAAATTTAAGATTATTAATTAAATATATGAATAATAATAATAATAAACACTTTATTGCACATAAACATAAAATACAAAAAAAAATATTTTTAACAAATATAAGACGACAATTAGGCGGCCTTATTGCTAAAAAGCAATCTCTTCCAGGCAACCAAGGAAAAAAATACATTAATAGAATATTCAGAACAGGGGAAGGGTGAAAAATAAAATAAAAGTAGGGAATGTTTGTGTGATACGGAAAGGACAAGAATAGGCATAATAGCAACTAAGCTAAGGATTTGAGGACAGGAAATAAGAACAGACAAGGTTTTTAAATGACTCCAGCGTTCGTGCTCTCCTAATTCTCTCTGGCAGGGAGTTCCATAAACGGACTGCGGAACAAGGAAAAGAATGATGCAGAATACGAGTAGTGTGGTGCGGAATATTAAGTGACAAATCGAAATTAGATCGTAAAGTACGACATGAAGTAGAGGAGCCAAAGGTGAAAAGAGATTTAAGATAAGGTGGAGATAATGGATTAAATAAAACATTATAAAGAAGGGTCAAAATATGCAGGTCTCTACGCTGTCGAATCGGGAGCCAGTTGAGTTGAACACGATAGAAGGAAACATGGTCAAATTTTCGTAAATTATATATAAATCTAATAGCTACGTTTTGTAGACGGTCCAGCTTGTCAAGAAGCTCCTCGGAAAGATCCAGCCAGGCGACATCAGCATAATCCAGAAGTGAAAGTAAAAGTGACTGCGCTAAGGTAATTTTAGTTTGTATTGGGAGAAAGTGGCGTAATCTGTTGAGTGATCCATTCGCAGCAAACAGTTTTTTGTGAACTGCCTCAACCTGCATACGCCATGAAAGGCACTGATCGAAAACCACGCCTAGATTTTTCACACTATTGCTAAAAGGAACTGTAGCATCGCCGAATACAATAGCTGGTAAATAACTGTAGTTTATTTTAGAGATATAATATGGACTGCCGACTTTTATTAGACTTAGCGCTCGTTGTACGGATGTTATTTCCGTACCCAACACTAACATCAAATATAACAAAAAATATTTTTTGTATCTTACATAACAATCGTATAATAAGAATTTCGATTCTTGAATTCTCGGTGTAGAAGAGAGAACCTTAATTCCAATTCAGTATGATTAAGTTCGAAAACCTCATCAAAATGTATAATTAATTACGTTTAGATTTATTTATGTACTAGCTTTTGCCCGCGACTTCGTCCGCGTGGAATAGTGACTTCCGGCAGATTTTTGGTTTTTCCCACATAGTTCCCGTTCTTGCGGGATTTTCGGAATGGTCGAGTTTCCGCAGAATTTTTAGTATTATTATGTTGATACAACTTAAACAAATTATTTCGACCAAATTTGGTACCATAAAAACGGTCATTGTGACTAAACCTTAAAAGATAGACATATGCCGTCGCGGACTTTTTTTTAGATCATGTATAGAGGAATAATTCTTTCATACATATTTTTTGTGTATCTTGAACCGTTTTCGCAGCGCACGCAAAGAAAGCCTTCAAAAATGTAATTTTTCCCCGTTTTTTACACATTTACCGCTCTGTCTTTGCTCCTATTGGTCATAGCGTAATGTTATTTAGCCTATAGCCTTCCTCGATAAATGGACTATCCAACAAAAAAAGAATTATTCAAATCGCACCAGTAGTTTCGGAGATTAGCGCGTTTCAAACAAACAAACAAACAAACAAACAAACAAACAAACTCTTCAGCTTTATTATATTAGTATAGATAAAACAATACATTTGAATTTGTTAGAATTTAATGCTATAACTATTTATAGACGCTATAGGTTTACGTTTCGCATGTATATATAGTTTTTATTTGTTTCTGTAACTGTTTGTGTCCAAAATAAATGAATAAAGTTTAAAAATCTATACCCGTCGTAAAAATCAAAATCTATAAATGACAAGCGAGAAAAAAATTCAGACAGCAATACATAGTTGATATAATATAATTGTATAAAACATATTTTTTTAAGTTTTCATGTAATCTGACAATACATGTTGAATTTGGACTATATCCTAGCCAAGACCAAGGCACAGGCTGAGTTTAGTTAGATAGTAAGTCATCCCCCACGAGTCGTCTCGATCGGATTTTGGATTTATTATTTAGCAAGAAACAGAAATAAACATTTCGTTATTGTAGAATAAATTTGTTTAATAATATAATTTTCAATTATATTATGACTATCCTGCCGGACATATGTCAAACACGCCCCACAGATTACATACATTATGACAAACACACGCTACAGATGTGTGAGCTTGGACTCATCGTTCGATATAAATCGATTTACATAAGAATCCATCTTTGTTACTCAGTACGTTTATCTGTAAAACATTGCCGATTTTTTTTTACAAGCTTTTATTTAGTTTCTCCTGTCCCGTTGTCTGTCGTTCTGTAATCAAATCTTGCAATAGAGCCTGTTCGTTGATACTACTATGCGCCCCCGCGTCCCGCACGCTTCCCGTCCCGCTTATGTTCATGCTTGCCGAAAACAAAAGAGCTAGCTATACTGCGTAGAATAGAGGATATAATTTACTTGACGGAACGGCGATTGACAAATCTTCTTAGTAGTCTGTGATTGACAATACAATGATACAATACAAGATGATGCGTGCAGCAGTTGGTGATTGTGATTATATTGTGCAGTCTGTTCTACGTATTAATATTTTTTGCCTAGTCAAGATCGACTGGAGTAATTGTCGCGATCGACCGGTTGGCCACCCCTGTGCTAGGGTTTTAAATGTGCTTGCATTTGTATTTCAAAGAAATTCTCGTAACCATGGCAAATTGCTTAGACTTGCTAAATTATATCTTAAAAATTACGTATGAAAGTGGGTGTTTTAAGGTCCACATCGATTCGGTACTACCTAGTAAGTCGAAAAATGCCAAAATCCGTTTTTTTTAGGTTTTAAATTTGAGCAGCCGAGCTTACGTGAAACACACAACACAGATTTGACATCTTATGTCAAACAAACCACAACGTTCATATCTTGCGTCAAATACACTACGCAGTTTTGTCATCTCATGTCAAACAAACCACAAGGTTCATATCTTGCGTCAAACAAACCACAAGTTTCATCTTGCGTCAAACATACCACGCAGATTTGACATCTTATGTCAAACAAACCACAAGTTTCATATCTTGCGTCAAACAAACTACGCAGATTTGACATCTCATGTCAAACAAACCACAAGGTTCATATCTTGCGTCAAACAAACTACGCAGATTTGACATCTTATGTCAAACAAACCACAAGTTTCATATCTTGCGTCAAACAAACTACGCAGATTTGACATCTCATGTCAAACAAACACAAAGTTCATATCTAGCGTCAAACGTACCACGCAGATTTGACATCTTATGTTAAACAAGCACCACAAGTTTCATATCTTACGTCAAATACACACAGATTTCACAGTTCCAGAATTGTTGATCTGTCATACCATACACCTTATATTAAGAAAATACCATTAGTGAGTTGATAATTTGTTACTATTACTATAACGTTTGCATTGAAACTGACAGATTTAGCGGACATTGCTGATTTTTTAAGATTTTATATGGCCATGTAACTGCACTACCTGTCAAATTCTATCAAAATTTGATAGCAACAGAGATAAATAATCCAGTTACAAGTCCGTATTTACTTACTATAAATAAATAAAATTGATAATACTCACATTTCCGCTGGCACCACGAATTTCAGCAGGCGACTGTGTTCATTATCCATGAATGTAATTATTTTTATTTATCAGATAAAACCCGCGATACCGATATGTTTCCATATCATTGGTCAAGTTATAAGTCACTCAATTGATTGCGTTATCTACTTGTTTACTGCACATATGTGTGTATGTACATACTTTTATTTATCGATTTTTCATTAAATAGCTATAACAAAGGAATGCAATCCATACAGCTTATATTAAAGTTCCAACTAGGGAACGCAATTCCGATCTCGCGGAATCTTGTATAATTTAACGTCAATCCCGTTTCAATCCCAAAGTTAATACACTTTGTTTTTTTACGTAGCTACATTCAAAATAACTCTTAACTAGTTTCCAATCTCCTTGAGTTATACTTTTGTTTTGATTATTCTAATTTACAAAGAAAACTGAATTATTTAGTTACTAGCGGACCCGACAGACTTCGTCCTGTCGAAAATTTGTACAGTGGCAGTTTTTTGTTCCTAATTATTTTATAGATAATGTCGCATAGCCAACCAAATTGGCAAAAAAATTTAAATGACCTATTACATTTTGTGGCTATTCAATTTTGGAACGTGACATTAAATCCTCCAACGATGTATTCTGTGCTCCAATGCACGCACGCACACTGTTTTTGATAGATATGATTGAATTTCAACTATATGTAGCGTTAATAAAGCGCAAATTGACTCTTTGATGTTAGGACACACCTTCATTGCTTAGACAACAGTGAGTGCTTGCAATATGAACTTTATACAATAACAATAAAGCTCAATTCGACTGTACGTTTTAGTTGAAAACGTTTGCATGGGAAAATAAAAGGGCTGTTTTTAGAGTTTTTCCGTAAATTATTCGAATTTTTCCTTAAAAACCATCCTTGAACTTCAACGAACATTTTAAAAAAGAATTGGCCAAATTGGTCCAGGCGTTGTTGAATTATGCGCTTACCAACACATTATGCGATTCATTTTCTATACTTAATATTATAAAGAAGTAAAGTTTGTGTGTTTGTAAATTGTAAGGGGTAATCTCGGGATCTACTGAACCGATTTTAAAAATTCTTTCACCAATAGAAAGCCACATTATTGCGGAGTGTCATCATCATCATCATCATCGATTATAAAAATTCTTTCACCAATAGAAAGCCACATTATTGTTGAGTGTCATCATCATCATCAGCGGACGGCGCGCGAGGGCTTCGGGTTTAATTCAGTTCGCTTTCGTGCTCGCTTCGGGGATTATTAATATTATGCCCAACGAAGTGGGCGCGGGTCAGCTATATATAAGATAGTTAGTATTGAAGAATAAAGATTTTTATTTTCCTTTAAGAAATAGTTTATTTTAATTAATCCCACTATATTATACACTATACTTATATTTCCGATTCGATCCGAATCACCATTTTCTAATTCAGACTTCAGAGCCCCCTAGCGGGAAAATGCGTCGTTAACTTTTACTAAACGTTGAATATTCTGAATCAACTCGTCAAGGAGAACAACATATCCAAAAATCTGCTGATTCTGCCGAAAACCACGATATTCTCATACAGACTTCAGAGCCCCCTAGCGGGAAAATGCGTCGTAAGCTTTTTTTGCGACCAGTACATTTTTTGCTCAGCTCAACCAGGAGAACGACATATCCAAAATTTAGACCTGGGTCCCGAAAACCCCTTGGCCATATAAACAGTAACATCTACTTTGTGTATATTATAATATCACGATATATTGTCAAACGATTTTAGTTCAAACTAGAGATATTATATTTGGTTTTCAAGCTACTGTTTAAGCATTAATAATAACGGTTGAAAGAATTATTTTACATTACTCCTTTAGTATAGTAGAAAGTTATTAAAAAACGTGTTTATATATTTATATTTTCAATATCACTATAAAATTCACTCTAAAATCACTATTTTTTTTATTAAATTTAATAAATATAGTATAGAAGATATATGAAAAAAAAGATGTCTATGGAGGGTATAACAGCGAGTGCAAACTATTGACCCGGGCATTGCCGTCCGTCATTTCTGCGTGTTGTCGCTAACGAAAAACAGATGGCGCTACGTGTGCTATGTAGCGTTCGTGCGTCCGACAGCAGCCGAATTTGCCACCAAGTGCTGTAATAATATACCCCCGTCTATCAGACAATGTGCAAGTGTAGGGGCTTTTGGCAATAAATATAAAATGTATTTATTGGATAAACTAAAATTGGGTTCGTAATTTTCTTATCCGCCTGATTTACTGAGCTCGCCATGTCGTCATGTGGTCAACTGTCAAATATTTGTACTGTGTGTGTGTTTGTTCATATTTATGTGTCTGCCTGTGTGTGTATATGTAAAAGCTTTGTTTATTATGATAAATTGTTAGCACCATAGTTTGTCTTTTTTTTTGTATAATGTAGTTTTATATATAGTATTTAGTTTTATGTTTAATATAAGTAAGTAGACTTAGTAATTGCTGTGCCATAGCAGTTCCTCTGGAGGGATATCTACGGAACACCAGCGTCAGGGGGTCTATGCGACGCCATGACATCATGCTGAGTAGATATCCTTTTCCGTGTCACATTTTAATTTAACTTGTTTTTTTTGTTTTCTGTTGTATATTAATGTTAAAATGTGTCACAGCGGAAATAAATAAATAAATTTTATCCGACCGCTCTCGAGCTCAGAGGCTTCGTGTTCGTGGCGACTTCACTTCTCATTTACTTGTTTGTCGACGACTGAACTCATGTTTTTCAAATTACCCTCTATAGCTTTCTGTTAAATATTAGTTGAGTTTCTTTTGCATAAATTAATTCAGAGCATTACAAAGGATATTGGTTACGTTTGCTGATTCCGCGCAGTTGATGATGACTTGTCCAACAAGCAGACAAGGTCGACACGTGTTTCGTCTCTCAGCGAGACATCTTCAGGATCTGTTGACCGCTCGGTGTCTCTGATACAATGTACTTCCGCAAAATAACACCTCAACAAGAGAAGATGGCAATATGTGCGTGTATATGTACTACAAGTTATTATGTGTTAAGTTTTCCAAGTGTAATTTCAATAAAGAATAAATATTTTTAAGTACAGTACTTACGAACATTAATTAAATATCTACTTTTTATTTGTATTTATCGTTATCAAAATTAACCTGCCACCACTATGTGACAAGGTGGTTAAAGCTGGATCTTAAGGTCAGATTCCCGCGCGGTACAGATATTTATTAGACAGATTTAAATACGTGACGAATCTTTTTATACTTATTTTTCCAAAAACTGCAAATATAAAACATTACATTGCTTGACTTTACATTTAACAAAAAAATTCAATTATTCATATTTACCGGTAATAGTAAATACTTAATTACCGGTTTTTCCTGCAATCTTGCGAATTTTTAATAATTTTATTTCACTTGCCGTAATATTAAATATTCGTTTGATTAATAGTTGACATTACCGGGTTGATATAGCCAAAAAGATTTGTATTGAATACGGAAATTACATTTTGACATTTACTTCATACAAAGTGTGTTAAAATAAACTGTTTAACCAAAACGAGTCATTTTTGAATATAGAATCGAACGTAATCTATTGGTAATCCCATTATGTTTACTTTTAACACCTTTGCTGTAAAGCTGATGTAATTCCACCGATCAGAAAAAGCGCGTGGGTTACCAAAGCAAATAGTTAAGTTATAGTCCATACAAATTCCATAACTAAACAGTGTTATTTGCCATTTCGCGCGCTGTTGCTATTCAAATTTCGAACTAAACGCCACGCGATGCCAGTCAGTAGGCAGCGCTAGCGCGCTGTTAAAATGGCGGGAAAGCAACAGTGTGCATTCACAGATTGAGTTTATTTAATTTTTTTTTCTGTTTCCTCGCAGTGTGTTAAAAAACGTCGTACGATATACGTGCATATTGGCTGTAACATTCAAGGCGGAATTTCAGCCCGAGCATGTTTATATCATAACGCACTCGTTCTATCGTAATGTACTATTTGGCAATGATCCTGCAATGATCGATAACATTCATTTATAAAATATACGAGATATTTATGTTAAAAATTGTAAATTAATTATGACGCTAAAATAAACACTAAAGTTGAACACTGAACAGACTTATTAAACACTTTATTGATTTCACCGAAAAATTTGCTTTCCACAAATCGTCCGTTTGTTAGCATGTAGGTCATATACTAAACATGGAGGAGTTAGTTAACTGGGTGTTAACTCCGCTATCTTAGTCCGTCCAGATAATGTAGTTATTGATTGCGAGAATTGGGCGATAAGCCAGCTATTGTTAACAATACCTTAAGGAGTTTTGTGTATAGTGTCAGATCGAAACTGGTATTTCAGCCGAAACATGGCTAAGGCACAAATACTCGCATTCATCACACACACATCTGCCCTCAATGGGGTCAAACCTGTGAGATGACGACGCTATGAAACCTGTGTACTAACCAATCGTATTCGGATATTTTATGTGACATATTGATAAGCCGACTGCCCATCTGATGAAAGGTGGTTACGGTCGCATATAGTACATATGGCACCAAATCTGCAACCCCAATAGGAACAAAACTCTTTAAGTGACGAATTTATTACAGCATCTAAACTCATATATAACGCCTGGCTTAAATTATAGAGCAATAACGCAAATCAACCACTTGAACATGATATTTTTGTGTAGGCGTAACTGCACAAAGTTCGATTATATAATGTACTAGCTGTGTATAAAAAAAAAGGTTTTTTTTTCTTTTTTTTGTAGCTAATTTACTCCTTATTACATAAGCTATCTGCCAGCGAAAGTCCCGTCCAAATCGGTCCAGCCGCTCCAGAGATTAACCGGAACAAACAAACGTTACTGAGGGAGAGCCATGCTTCGGCACGAATTGGGCCGGCTCGACCGAAGTGATACCACGACCTCACAGAAAATCGGCGTAAAATAGCGCTTGCGCTGTGTTTCGCCGAGTGAGTGAGGGTAACGGAGGCCCAACCCTTCCTTCCCCCCTTATTCCCTTTTAAAAGGCCGGCAACGCATCTGTGACTCCTCTGGTGTTGCGGGTATCCATGGGCAACGGTTATCGCTTACCATCAGATGATCCGTTTGCTGCCCTATCCTATAAAAAAACAGACAGACAGACAGAGAAAAAATTTTAAATATGTATTTTGGTATGTGTACCGCATATGAATGTAGTAGAAAGCGGTTATTTTAATATTACAAACAGACACTCCAATTTTATTATTTGTATAGATTGGTTCGTTATGTACATACATTACATTGATATTATAGGATGATAAATTACTTTATTTTACCTTATTAGTAAGATTGATGAAATGAAAAAAGATAAATTCTTTAAAGAAATACAAGTTGGCATTACAGAGTCATAAATTATCTTACTAGTAAGACTAATTAATAAAAAAAGGGGGTGTGGCTGTGTTATGGACACGGTCGTTTATTGTACGTGAATACGTCTCGTAACGGAGATGTACTGGCACCTTCGTTGATCCGCTCAGCCGCATTCATTGCTTTACGTTGCCGGCACTGCTCGACTCGATCATATGCTGTTTTTTGGTACCATTCGATTGCTGTTGAGATGCCCTTTCCAACTGTATACGATCTCTGTATTTCAATTTGGCTTTTCGACGCGTATAGGCCGACATTATATATTTTTGTTACATTTATTAATTTTAACACCTTATTATATTCAGTCACAATTTTACAGTAATGTTTTATATATAATCGATAGATTTTGACGAGAGCTAGCGATTAGAACTTGAACGAACGTCGTAGCGTCACCGAGCCGAAAGTTATACTAAATGGAAATCTCGATACGCAGCAAAATGGCCTTCAAATTGGCGGGGCTCCCCCTCCACCGCGCGCGATGTGTTACAGTCTTTACTGGGCGTAATAAATTCTTTGATCCTTTAGCTATCCAGTGGTGTAATTGGAATTTGGATGGGGATGATAGATATGTAGCTACAACACTAAACTGTATCCCCCGATTTTGTTATCATTCGATTTTGTGATTTGCGTCCCTATGGAAGCAATTTTAAAGACGTATTCACGTCAAAAAGGTAATAGTTAATTCAAGTAATATCCTTATGTTATGTTTAGGGAGCGTCTATTCTATACTATAGACGTTCCCTATAACATGAGAGATAGCTAAGTTGAGCGTATAGACGTATATATACGCTCAACTTAGCTATCTCTCACGATCAGTTATATTCGCGGAGAGTAAATCTCTCGATTTCCTACGCATCCATAGGAATAATTATTTCACACATGGCCAGAATCTTCTGATCTCTGTTTCCTTTCTCCTTTTAATGCTTCAACACTTCCGTTCCTCGTCTAAAGGGCGACCACTCAATCATTACAAGGCGTAGGGCCTCTATGACCAAGGCACAGGCTAAGTTTAATCGGTAGATCTTTCCGATCGAGACGCCTCGATAGGTTTGGAGTCCGGCAAAGTCACTGGCACTTTGCTGCCGTGATATCTGAGGACTTTTCCTCTCCAGAAAAAAATAAACACATGCAAATCCCTTGATAGATAAGATTTTTGAAATAAAGAAACATTTTCGTTGCGAAACAAGATTTATTACTTAAATATAGACCATATATCCTATATATACAGTATCACGAGAGATCCGGCGCCCACAGTTTGAAGGTCCGGTCGAAGGAGGAGGTCGCTATGTACTTGTTGTCGTACGAAATGTCCACACTCATAACCTGTTACAAAAACAATATGACACTTCAATTGCACTAGATTCGAGTACAAACAATAAGTAGCCAGAGGGCCTAGACAAGATGCCTTTCTATTTTCGTAATCGCATCGCTAAAATAAAAAATGTATGGTATTGACATAACCGATCGCTTGACTTTTCGGCGTGGTTATGTCAATACCATACATTTTTTATGTTAGCGATGCGATCACGATTATCGAAAGGTATCTTGTCTAGGCGCTCTGGTGTACTGACGGCCGGTTTCTGAAACGCATGTTATGTTAACACGCTTTGTTAACACGTTTACTACTTCTTATTAAACGCCAAATATATGAGTAAATAACCAAAAAATAGTCAATTAGATAATTTTACACTATAAACCCATTCAGTAACCAGCTGTTATCCATACATCTAACATTAACAACGAGTTAATGAGAGATTAACAACGTGTCAACAACGTGTTAACATAACATGCGTTTCAGAAACGGCCGTGAGTCTCACATCGCTCTATCATACAGCGATTCAGAAAGTAGATTTTTTGAATAGAACGATTTATCTATAAACTGTCAAAATACGATGATGATTATATAACGCGATAAAATCTGTTTGTCTGTCTGAGATAAAATTGTTCAAAATGAATTGTCACATAAATTTTTGACAAATCGCACCTTTAGAATTGAAGTGACCTAATCCAAAATTTTTTTTCTAATTAGTTATACAGACTAGTTTAGTATACAATCATGAAAACAATTCATACAATAAAAAATAAGACAATTAACGTACAACCTAAAGCATTATAATTAGAGATCGGATAATCGGATGCATATTTACCTAAAGTTAGTTTAGGACAAAGTATGGAAACGGCTTTTTATTGTTTTGTTAAATAAAAATCCCGGGATTGCGGAATTGGATAGCCGGATGTTTATTTATTTACCTAATTTAGTTTTTGACAAAGTATGGAACTGTCTTTTTATTTTATTTCCATAAATAAAGATCCCGGAATTCCGGTACTGTAGAACATTTTGGTAATGCAAAACTAGTCGGTAATATGAGCTTAAAAACGACGTGAAGGTTTTTCTGTTTTTTTTTATTCAATTATTTAATTGATTATTGTTTTAGTCAAACTAGCTCACTACTTTCGTATAACACTCTTCATGTAATAAATCGTACATTCATAAATCGCACGGGGAACTGAAAACTAAACTTCATGTAAATACGTATGCATAGTTGTATAAATGAACCCGGAGTCTCGGTCTTTTGAAAATATATAAATACCACGTGCTAATTTAGTAATTTTCAAACAATATCACTACGTTAAATTTGCAGTCCCGTATTTTCCCGGGATTTTTATTTATCAAAATGTATTTTAAAAAGCCGCTTCCATAATTTGTGAGCCAAAAATTAACTTTAGGTAAATATGCATCCGATTATCCGATCTCTAATTATAATAGAAAAACAAAAAAATGACCATCTCTTCTATCAAATTTTTAGCGTTTACCAAAAAACAAGAATTTTGGATTAGGTCACTTCAATTCTAAAGGTGCGAAATGTTAAAATTATATCGGTAGAAAGCAATATGACCATAAATAGTGTCTGACGGTATATGAGGATATGTGACGATACCTAGTTGTCTTATCCGGAAAGCGTATTCGGAGAGTACCACGCCAGGAGCCACAACTGGCCAAACTAGTATTTGATGGTATATGAGGATACGTGACGATAGCATGTTGTCGTGTTCGGACAACGCCCTGAGAGAATACCACGCGAGGTCTAGGCACTGCTAGCCATAACTATTGTTTGATGGTATATGAGGATATGTGATGATGCCTTGTTGTATCTGGAAAGCGCACTGAGAGAGTAAAACGCAAAATCTAGTCACAGGTGACTATTACTAGTGTCTGATGGTATATGAGGGTATGTGACGATACCTTATTGTCGTGTCCGGAAAGCGTTCTGAGAGCACTACGCGAGATAGAGCCACTGCTGGCATAACTAGTATCTGATGGTATATGAGGATATGTGACGATACCTTGCTGTCGTGTTCGGAAAGCGTCCTGAGAGAGCACTACGCGAGTTCGAGACACAGCTGACCATAACTAGTGTCTGATGGTATATGAGGATATGTGACGATACCTTGTTGTCGTATCCGGAAAGAGTCCTCACAGAGTACTACGCGAGGTCGAGACACAGCTGACCATAACTAGTGTCTGATGGTATATGAGGATATGTGACGATACCTTGCTGTCGTGTTCGGAAATCGTCCTGAGAGAGCATTACGCGAGGTCGAGATAAAGCTGACCATAACTAGTGTCTGATGGTATATGAGGATATGTGACGATACCTTGTAGTCGTATCCGGAAAGAGTCCTCACAGAGTACTACGCGAGGTTGAAACACAGCTGGCCATAACTAGGATCTGATGGTATATGACGATATGTGACGATACCTTGTTATCATGTCCAGAAAGTGTCCTGAGAGGATGCCACGCGGGGTTGGACCACAACTTGGCGGTGCGATCGTATGAAGCTGTCACCAGGAAATGTCCGTGGCTTCTTTGGTAGCGGACATCTGCAATTTATTTATTAATTAAGAAATATATGTCATCTAACTATGTCATAAAAACTTAAAACTTAAAGACTTAAAAAATCCTATAAACACAAAAAAAAAATTATGACACTTTTGGTTGATTCCCCCCCGGGACAGATATTTTGTATGACCTACAAAAAAATATTCCGGCCTGAGTGTATGTGCATGAGAGATTGTGTATTTTTTATATAATTTTAAGGCAATCATTTCCGTCATACATGATTTCTGTGTAGCTTTAACCATTAAGGTTGCACAAGCGACGGAAGCTCCATGTTTTAAATGAAGTAACTTCTCCCGTTTTCCCAACATTTCCCTTCACTGCTCTGCTCCTATTGATTCTAACGTGATGAAAAGTATAGGCTAATTGGTAACTAAGGCTAATTGTAAGAGTTAAAAATATCTTATTATTTATTATTTCAGGAACATATCTAGGTGTGTATAAAAATTTAGTACATTAAATACAAGAATACACCCATACCGCTAGTAAGATGCGTGTGCGCAGGTATTGTGTACAGAATGGCTCTCTTGCGCAAGTCCCAAATTTTTGTCTGAAAGAGAAGAAACATAATTAGTCTTTCAAAAAACTGGGACATGATCTAACTGTCTCTGTCACTCTTAATCTCCACTTCTCTCTATCTTCTCTTCTTAACCAATTACAACACGGAACCCAGAAAAGTGGTATTTTTTTCAAATCATCAGATTCATTACATTCTTATTTGCTAAACTGTCCAATTTAGCCGGTGCCTAATATGGGACCCAAGTTACTATATCTTATTCTCTCCTACTCTCTCTCTCTCTCTCTCACCTGATGGTCGTCCGCGGCAGTGACCAGCTGATGTCCAGCCGGTGACCAGTCAGTGCCCAGTATGGGGCCCAAGTGTCCCTCCAGGAACATCACGCACCTCCCGGTCCGAAGGTCCCAAACTCGACCAAACGCATCCATCCCGCTAGAATACAATGATTTGACTTATGTTGAAGAACGAATCAAACTAATCGTTAATCAAGCTTAGTGATTAACAGACCAAATTTAAATATAAAATAGAGCCATACAGGCGATGCCTACGCTTATGTATGGGAGTGAATGCTGGGGTGGAAAAAGAAGAATAAAAGAAAGATAAATGCAGTGGATATTAGAGCTTTGAGGAGAATGGCTGAAGTGACGATGAAGAATAGATTGCGAAATAGTGTGATCAAGGAAATGGGGTGCATGAAAGAAGTTGTAATGACAAAATTGAGAAAGGAATGCTTAGATAGAAGAAAGACGACTGACGAAAGAGATTTCTCAGGAAAATATCGTGAAACAGAACTGTTTTAAATGAGAGCTTCTACTTCTCAAATCAAAATTAACTATATTCAATTATCATTTTTAGAAAGCTCTTTTGAATCGTCCAAATTTTTTCCCTACCTAATTCAAGACGTATTTTTAGCTGATAAGAAGAATGGGCGCAAGAAACTTATCAGCTATATCAAAAGTAATAACAACATTTACAATAAATTATGTCGTTGCCATTCAACCAACGTACATATGTGTTTACAATTTATGCGGGAAAACAAATATTTGCACTTTAGGATGTAATGTCTTCAAATAAACACCAAGCATTGGCGTCATTTAAATAATCATTGACTTTGTAATAGCCCTTACTCATTTGCGTCTTTTTAACATGTACCTTGAACTTATGAATAGGCAATTCAGTTACACTATGTGGAATATTGTTATACAAATTTATACATTTGCCCATAAAAGAACCTCTAGTTTTTTTATAGCCTGTAAGTTGGAACGGCAAGTTTATTTTTATTTTTTGTGTTACTAGAACATCTCCAATTACTCTTTCTACCACTTCCTCGCACTCTCT
The DNA here is from genome assembly GCA_036419045.1 of Scirpophaga incertulas. Classification (NCBI taxonomy): domain Eukaryota; kingdom Metazoa; phylum Arthropoda; class Insecta; order Lepidoptera; family Crambidae; genus Scirpophaga; species Scirpophaga incertulas. The sequence continues at coordinate 932,334 of CM071636.1, read as the reverse complement.
CACACTCACCCAGTGACTGCTAGCGATCCATCACTTTGAAAGGCCACGCTGTACACCGGCTTCGCGTGGCCTTCCTGATGCAGCACCTCTGTCGCTGTGAGAAGAAAGAGAGAGAATAAGAAAGAAGAAGGTGTTAGGGCTGATATTGTCAGGATAACTTCCAGTATTATAAGTGCCGTATTTATATTGACGGGAAAACTATTCAAAAAACCGGTCAGCAGCAGCAACTGACATTTACGATTTATTCGTATTGTTACGCTGGTGGCTTAGTAAAACTTCAAAAGTGATTTTCTGTGACTTAGAAACGTTTTCAGCAGGCTGAAACGTCGTTTCAGGCCGTTTCAGAAGTAGCTCTTTCACATACTAAAAAATCTAAATTACACCCAAGTTACAGTAGTTTCAGGCGCCTGAAACATGTTTTCAGTACGTTTCAGGCTACCCTCTATCCAACGCCGCAATAACCTGAAAACCCGTTTTCAGGCGTTTTCAGGACCCCTTATGAGCCATTAAGCCTACTTCAGTAAAAGGACATAAATTTCAATAGGAGTGAAAGAGATAGCAATAGTAGAAAGAGACAGATATAGTTAGAATATTCGAGAAAGATAGTACGGGAATATTCGAGTATTGTGTGACAAGGATAGCACAAGGAAGAGACAGTTATACTCGAAACGTCTCGAACGCGCGACGTCATTCCTACGCGCTTATGCATTGGGCTACACATTCGAGTGTGTCCGCGAATGTTCTGGCAAAAGTGGCAAGTGCCTTAGGGGACTATATAAGGCTGTGTCCGGCCGCCGGGAGGAGTATTGTTTTGCGATACAGTGCAAAAACATCTAAGTGATATTGGAGAACTAAGAAGCGACTTTCAGTGCTTTCAGTGAAGTGATTAGTGACTGTTAGTGTACTAATTAATAAAAAGTTCAGTGTTTTGGTAGACCGCCGTTTAATTTACTGACCCCAGCTCGTAACAGTATTTAAAAAAACTGCTGCTTACTAGATCTCTTTTACCACGCCGTTTTACCACTTTTGAAGTGTTTCTCAAAAATGATATTAGAAACTTGTCCTTAGATAGACACATAGGCTGTCGCGACCGGCCAAATATGTACGTGTTCGGACTGTCCGGCTTTTGTCAGGCTTTTTGTCAGAGTGGCGATTCGTACGACAATGGGTGGACGAGCGCCAGACCCGAGCGGACAAGGGCGAGCGTAGAGCAAATTGTCTTCCGGCAAACTGTCTTAGATCACGTATAAATACATTTTTTACAGCCTAGCTGTAAAACCATTATGTTTGGCAATAAAAAAGAACATGTCCAGCTTTTAGGGCAAAATGTCCAGCCTTATATAGTGCGCAGTCCGGCCTTTGCATTTTATGATCTGGCAACCCTACCCGCACGTATGGATTTAATGAAAAACTATTTTTGAGTTTCAGTTCTACCCCATGGGGGTAAGCAGATCTCAGTTTCAGGGGCCGAAACAAATTTACGGTCCAAAAAATCTGATTCTGCTGACCCAAATTTTTAAAATAACTGACATTATCTGACCATTTCCACAGTTTTTTTTTTGTATATTTGTATATTACCATCTTTGGTACTTGATGTACTGGGTAAACTGGATTGGTCAATGTTGGGTCGGACACTTGCAAGATGCAATTGAGAAACTGACAACTTTACATTTCTCTTTATGTTTTTGAATTGATGCCATGTCGCTCAATAGCTTCGTAACTATATCACTACATAATAGAGCATCCTAGGCGGTTGCCCCCAAACCATCACTGGGCACTTAATGATCGAAGCAATGTGTACACTTAGGCGTACATTATGTTCACACTAAAAGAAAACGACAGCTAGTCAATGATTTTTCCCGAATGTCGCTTGGCGTTCCCGGGGGCTCCCTACATGCCTGAGGAAGGCCATCCCTGAGGTTTTTAGTGGGTAGGCCTCCCCCTTCTGGGGAAGAGAACCCCACACCGCCGGCTCGCCACAGCCGGGGTATGCAATTTAATGCATTTTCCTCAGGGGAACAAAAAAAAAGCTTGTCAATGATTCATAAAAATATAAACCAGTTCGTCAAAAAATCTGTCAAAACTGACCATTTTCCAAAAAACCTGGCTTTAACTGACCAATGCCCAAAAATCTGACTTTGTCTGATTTATCTGACTAGTTCGGACCCTGCAGTTTCCACTTGCAACGATCCAAACACTTCCCTAGCTTCCTCGACTTTTATTGACACTTGGTCACGTGCACGCACGCTCGTCGGTCACGGGTACTCTTGACCTGACCTTCCTTCAGTATACAACCTTTTTGGACCAAGTATGTTTGTCTAAGGCAGAGGTTTCCAAACTTTTTTGTGTCGTAGACCCTTTGCCATGTTATTCGGTTTTCGGTGGACCCCCTACTTATCTGATATTGAATACCTATATCCTACAACATACAAAATTTTATAAACATACTAGCGGACCCGACAGACTTCGTCCTGTCAAAAAGATTTGTACAGTGGCAGTTTTTTGTTCCTAATTATTTTATAGATAATGTCGCATAGCCAACTAATCGCAAAAAAGTCTAAATGACCTATTACATTTTGTGGCTATTCAATTTTGGAACGTGACATTAAATCCCCAACGATGTATTCTGTGCTCCAACGCACGCACGCACACTGTTTTGATAGATATGATTGAATTTTCAACTATCAAATCAAATCAAATTATTAATAAACCTTTAGCTATAGCCAATGCTTTTAATAATTTTTTTGTAGACAAAATTAAACCAACAGAAGACAGGAGTGATAACGTTTTATTATCTCATATAAACCCAAGATTGCGTTCTATGTTTATGGCACTTGCTTTACCTCATAATATATATACCAATCATCAAGCAATTAAAAAATACAAGCAGCGTCGGTTATGATAGAATTGCAACGAAAAAATAAAAACGGTAAATGAACTGATATGCCACCATCTTTGTCATATTTAAATCTACCATACAATTTGGCATATTTCCTGAAGACCTAAAAATTACTATTATTAAGCCAATTTTCAAAAAAGAAAACAAAGAACTCAATGGAGTTTTATCGACCTATAGCCTTGATATCAATATTTTCGAAATTTTTGAAAAAATACTATGCTAATGAAATCAGTTCATTTTTAGAAAGTAATAACATCATCTGCAAACGAACAGAAAGGATTCCGTCGCAATAAGTCCATCAATATGGCTATCTATGAATTTTTGAATAATATTATGACTAATGTTGACCAAAATATTCCAATTTGCTCTATATTCTGTGACATGACCCAGGCTTTTGACTAACGTAGAGCATAATATCTTAATTGAAAAGCTTGCCGCCTATGGGATCAGAGGGAATATCTTGCAGTTGTTGCAATCATTTTGAGTAACCGTCGTCAATGACAGAGGTAACAAGAATAAATAGAAAAACAAAAACTTTAGTAGCCTACAGGTCGGATGAGCGCTATGTAAAATATGGAGTACCTCAAGGAAGTGTAATAGGACCTCTTATTTAACATATATATAAATGATTTACCTAGGGCAACTAATCAACCGATGACTTTGTTCGCTGACGATAGCACAGTTTCTATAAAATCGAATAATATTTTACTTTATGATAAGGACATTAATAATACACTGACATATATAATAGACTGGCTTAAGAAAATAACCTTAGAATTAATTTAAATAAAACTAGTATAATGCACTTTAATCAACGTGACACACCTACATCAAATATCGACTTATCCTATAATAATATTCATATTGAAAATGTTGAAACAGCCAAATTCCTAGGCATAATAATTGATAAAAAATTAGACTGGAAAGCCCATATCACAGAGTTAACCAAAAAAATTAGTAGCCTAGCTTATGCCATGTATAAGCTTGCGTCGACCGTAAATATAGATGCTTTACTTATGGCATATTATGGCATGATTGAGTCTGTACTGAGATATGGTATAATTTTCTGGGGAAACTCTACATATAAAGAAGTTGCGTTCAAGTCACAGAAAAGATGTATTAGAGCCATGTTTGGACTGCAAACTAAGGACTCTTGTAGAACCATTTTATACTAAATATAACATCTTAACGCTTCCATCATTATACATCCTAGAAGTGGCACTATTTGTCCGCAATAACTTACATCTATTCTCGACATTATCGGATAAGGTACATAGATCCCGACGCAAAGGAGATAAAATTATAGTCCCATTGGTAAAAAAATCATTATTAGTAAAAAGTATCATGTGCATGGCTCCAAAAATATATAATAAGATTCCTGAAATATATAAAACTGAAAATAGAAATACATTTCGTGCAAAGTAAAAAAGTTGTTGATAGATAAATGTTATTATAGTGTGCAAGATTTTCTAAATGATTAATTATAGAATCTATCAACTATTATTCAATTTAATTTTAATTATAATTTTATTTAAGTTAGTTTTCCTATTGTATTGACATGATTATGATTTTGTAATTTATACTAGCTAATAAATTTCTCCAAATTTGACATATATGTATAACATTCAGATTAGGTTATTAGAAATTATTAATTAATCTGACATCGTTATTCAATTATGTAATTCAATTAAAATAATTATTATTAAATTTGACATCGATTTTAAGTTAAGTAATTGACATTCTGTATATTAATTGACATTAGTACCTAATTGACATTCTCATTTATCTCGAAATTAATTCAATATTTGCATGCTGACATATGTAAAACATGATGAACTTTACCTGTATTATTATAAGAACCAATATATATTCTCCAAATGTATATGCGCTCATGTTTAGCAAATAAAAAATCTGAATCTGAATCTGAATCTGAATCTGAAACTATATGTAGCGTTAATAAAGCGCAAATTGACTCTTTGATGTTAGGAACACACCTTCATTGCTTAGACAACAGTGAGTGCTTGCAATATGAACTTTATACAATAACAATAAAGCTCAATTCGACTGTACGTTTTAGTTAGAAAACGTTTGCATGGGAAAATGAAAGGGCTGTTTTTTAGGGTATTTCCGATAAATATTCGAATTTTCCTCATTGTAAAAACCCTCCTTGAACTTCAACGAACATTAACAAAAAGAATTGGCCAAATTGGTCCAGGCGTTGTTGAGTTATGAGCTTACCAACACATTTTTATATATAAAGATATAATGACTTTTTACTTCATAGGTATTTTTATAAGGGGTGCGACGTCAGACAACCTCCTCGTGGTGCACCCTGGGCAACGTCTTTTGACGGCCAATAGTCTGTCGGAGGCCCCCATGCAGGGGGCGGCGGCGGATGGCCGGGTTCAACCCTGCGGGCCGCTTCATGCGGCCATCCGCTTTGTACGGCGAAGGGGCGAAGTCCCCCTTCTTGCTTAAGAGGGGGTTGGAGCTGTCGCTCTTCGGACCCGTCCTGGGTCGTGGGATGGCCACATTCATAGTGGCATGACGGGCGATTCATTCGCTGCAGTACGTGAATGCTGATTAGGTCTTCGGACCCCCTTCGGGCAACCTGTGCGTCCCGGTTCGATGTAGTGGATCAAGTCTCGCTGCCGACCAGGGTGTGTAGGGGCCTTGCCTTAACCGGCCGGCCCAAGTGGAGTAAACCACCATAAAAATCTGCAATTTCCTGTTGTTGGTGATTTTTTTTGACGTGACAACGTCTATTAATTGGTACGGCGTGGAGTCATTCTCGAAAACACCGTAACGGCCGAATCTGACGCCACACGGAGTCCACGAACGGCGTAGGCCGATCTGACGCCACACGGCAACGTAATAAAAATATAAATGTTATACATTACTTTATTTTAAATAATTTCATTGCACCCAGAAAAAATTACCATGTAATAGACGTTTTTATAAACCGTTGCTTTAACTATCATAACGCCAGTTCAACAGACTACCTAACAAGCTAAGGCTTATTTATGGCAAACGTAACAGTACGGTTTCGTTTCGGCTTTGATTTTTTTTATAGAATAGGCACACAGATAATAGTCTTACTCTCCGTTCTAAGCCCAGGTTCGCAGTGGCCGCAAGTGTCATTTCCAGGGTGGATGTGGCATAATAATTTAGTTTCGCCTATCTCTAGTATACTTCCGTGAACAACCTGGAAAGAGATTTCTCTAATTTGTCCAGCTGAAATGTTTTAGGGCCACTTAATTTTTTGTTATGATACTGATTTGTATGTTATGTACTCACCTCTAACGACCTACTAACAGTCTGAGCCTCCGACATTCGTACTCCATTTAGATATGTTCCATTCTTAGATCCCAAATCCATGGCAAGATATCTTTATGACGTGACAACGTCTATTAAATTGGTACGGCGTGGAGTTATTCTCGAACCGAACACCGTAACGGCCGAATCTGACGCCACACGGAGTCCACGCCTACTTTACCCCCACCCCTAGAGCGTCCGAAGGCATACTCGGAAACGGCGTAACGGCCGATCTGACGCCACACGGCAACGTAATAAAAATATAAATGTTATACATTACTTTATTTTAAATAATTTCATTGCACCCAGAAAAAAATACCATGTAATAGACGTTGTCACGTTCAAATATCGGCAGTAGACGGAGTTCTACAGACAACCAATTTTTTCGCTGACGTAGAACCTTTGCAGTTTATCATAGACAACTAGGAGACGATATAGACCACTGGTCTAGGTCATCTCCGACCAACTGGCTCATTTATATTAGCTTTATAAATTACTTTTGTCAGTCGTCTTTCGTCCATGTCCAAACCATATAAACATCCCCTTCTCAATTTTTGTCATTCCCTCTTTCACTCCTCTCATTTCCCTTCACACACTATCTCGCAATTTATCCTTCATCGTCACTCCAGTAATTCCAGTCAAAGCTCTCATATCCTCTGCATTAAACCTATTTGTCTATTACGTACCGGTTTCCAGATCCCAAAGTCTCCAGGAGTTATCGAAGACAGTAGTGGCCAAGAACCGTCCTGAAGGGTGGAATTCTACGCGGGACACCCGGGAAGGGCTGTGCCCGTCCAGGGACGCGATGGGCGCCTCACTGGAACGGAGAATACGTAAATATTAGGAACAAAAATGTTATCTTAAGTTTTAGTTTACAATATAAGCGCCGTCAGAACTAATGGCAGTGCTTCATGTCATGGCAGTGCACAAGGGTCATGTTACATAAGATGGGTCACGCTAGGACCAAAATGTGCAGGGCCTGCAAGGTTGAAGAGGAGAGCATGGAGCACATATTGTGTCATTGCGATGCTCTGGCCTGCAGGAGACTAAGGCTAACGGGAATTGGTTACCCAAGACCGGAAGACTATAGGGCCATATCGCCTAGGATCATCGTCAGACTCATGGGTTCGATAGATTGGACTAGTGACGAGGGCCACGCAAGCTAGATAGCACACCACAACCGACACATGGGGTAGCACAAAAGACCCAACAAGGGTCGAAGTGCGCAAGCTCCCGATGGGAGCAGCCCCGCTCGTAAGATAAGATAAGTTAATGGCAGTGCTTCATCTATTAGGAAGGTCGCTGACACCTTTGGTCCAAAATTGGGGAAGTTTAGAATCAAAAAACTTTGTCACTTCTGTTTTCAGATTATTAAAATCTTTGACATTTTTTTTACTTAAAATGTTTTAAATACTCGAATACGTGATAATCTGTAGGTGCCAAGTCGGGTGAATAACGAGGATGTGGTACGGTTTCCCAATTCCTCTAATTTTATTTGAGGCTTTTTGACGATGTGTGGTCATGCTTTGTCTTGGAGGATGTATAGTATACTTCGAAAAAAAAATATTTAACTTTACCTCGTATGAAAGCGAGTGAGTCTAGAATGTTAGAATGTTCTAGAATGTTACTGTATATTTTGGAATTTCGTGATTGTTCCAGGAAAGAAAAGAATCTTCGATTTTTTTTTCGGCGAAATTTTCCTACAACCTAATAATTAACACAGTGGGATAGGAACTGTGTGTTTAGTGTACCGGTTACAAGGTGTCGCCATTCTGAAGTTCCAGGTTCGAGTCCAATGGGGGCAACGTTTGGTTATTATGGTATTAATCATGGTTGTTTAAATATATGTATGGTCCATCACCCTAGATCCCTTAACACAAGTCTTACAGTGCTTACTTCTGGCTAGCATAATTTGTGCTAAAGGCTAAAGAAACGCGATATGATACAGCGATTTATCACTTTGAACTGTAAAAATAAAAAGAATTAATATCAAGATGGCTGCTTTATCGTTGCTTGTTTTGTTGCTCGTGGTACGAGATCTGCCACTGCCACATGGGAGTGTTTTGGGTCAAGAAATAAAAACAAACTTGCCGTTCCAACGTACAGGCTATAAAAAACTAGAGGTTCGTTTATGGGCAAATGTATAATTTTTTATAACAAGATTCCACATAGTGTAGCTGAATTGCCTCTTCATAAGTTCAAGGTACATGTTAAAAAGACGCTAATGAGTAAGGGCTATTACAAAGTCAATGATTATTTAAATGATGCCAATGCTTGGTGTTGATTTGAAGACATTACATCCTAAAGTGTAAATATGTGTTTTTCCCGCATAAATTGTAAACACATATGTACGTTGTATGATAACGACAAATTTATTGTAAAATGTTGTTATTACTTTTGATAAAGCTGATAAGTTTCTTGCGTCCATTCTTCTTAACAGCTAACAAATACGTCCTGAATGGTAGGAAAAAAATGTGGATGCTTCAAAGGAGCTTTTTATAAAGTCATATTGGAATAAAATTAATTTTGATTTGTGTTTAAAGGTATCCATGCAATGTGTTTAACAATAGAATTTTGTTACCGTGGGAGAGCCATGCTTCGTCACGAATTGGGCCGGCTCGACCGGAGTAATACCACGGCCTCACAGAAAACCGGCGTGAAATAGCGCTTGCGCTGTGTTTCGCCGAGTGAGTACCCTCGTACCGGAGGCCCAGCCCCCCTTCCTCCCTTATTCCCTTTTAAAAGGCCGGCAACGCATCTGTGGCTCCTCTGGTGTTGCGGGTGTCCATGGGCAATGACACAATGACATGGGCAATGACACTATTCATAGAGCCATGTTTGGTAACTACATTATTTATAATATTGTATTATTTTATATGTGTATGTAAACATACATACGACTGTAATCGTATTAGGTTTGATTGTATCTTATATTATATTGTATTTTTATATTATACTAGCTGACCCGGTGAACTTCGTACCGCCTAATTATTGGAGGCATATTTAGTAAGTCACAAACACACGACACAATACTTTTTTAATTTTATTGAAATTTGTTGCTTTTAGATTTTTAGGAATATTAAAGAATTATAGTATACACGGGTTCTTTTACATGAGATGACAAAACAATATAATAAAAATATTTTTGAGAGTTAGTAACACTGTAAGGTTGGCACCCATCAAATATGTCAACACATTAATTATTTTTATATTTTGAAATTTAAATACACGATGTTATAAGCAAAGTTGATATTATGTTGTCGATTCAAAAGTCTTGTTTTAATGCGTTCTTCAATTCGAGTGGAACTGAGAGTACAAATACCGTCAAATGTTTGACAGAAAGTAAGTGATCAACTTTTATATGGGAAAATGAAATTGTCGTCTTACTCTATCTTACTCGCAATTTTTCCTTATTTGCTCACCGTTTAGACCTACCCTGGACTACGACAAACATTTTAAAACCAAAATCAGCTCAATCGGCCCAGCCGTTCTCGAGTTTTAAGCAGACTAACGAACAACAATTCATTTTTATTTATATAGATTATTATAATTATTAACATTGAAAAGAGGAGATAAAAAATAGACCTTCAGAGTTTCTTGCCTGTTCTTCTCGAGAAGGCTCTCCCAATTTCCGAACAGGTGTCGAGTCAATATTTTTTTTTCCTTATTCGTACGTACGGACAAGGTTTTTGTTTTTTTTTAAGCTGTTTTTTTAAGCTTTTTTTTTTTGTTTTGTTTGTTGACGTCAATAAGTGCCTGTAAAGGTCTATGTTGAATAAAGATTATTTTGATTTTGATTTTGTATGGTTATCGCTTACCATCAGGTGATCCGTTTGCTCGCTTGCTGCCCTATCCTATAAAAAAAAAATAGAATGTATAAATATAACCTGTCGAAGTTCCACAGGTAGACGGTGCCGTCGTACGCGCAGGACGCCATGGCGCAGGGTGCCCCGCTGGCCGGCGGCCGGGGCTCCGCTGGCGGATCGTCCGTGTCCATCGCGGACGTCATCTGTGGGGGCGGGGTGCTGTATTTCACTAAGCATCAACCCTCATTTCCGCCTGCACCCTTCCACCATCGGACGAGACGCGGCCAGGGACTCCCTCCGTATGTGGTCGATATTCCACCTCTTCATACCTCTCGTTTCGATCCGTCCTTCATTATGCGAACCGCTAAGGAACGGAATTCCCTACCTGCGTCTTTGTTCCCCGATCGGATATCGGAATCCGATAGCGAAATATGCATCCGATTACCCGATCTCTACTCATAACGAGAACCTCGCAAAAGCCGAGAAGGACAAAGCCAGTAAGTACCTTGACTTGGCATACGAGGTAACCGCCATGTGGGATGTTGATTCGACGATCATTGCTCCGATAGTTGTGTCTGCGAATGGTTCGATAGCGAAGAGTCTCGATCAACATCTTAAGAGGCTCTCACTTGACGGACGGATCAAGGGTCGGATACAAAAAGCAGTGATTCTCGACACGGCACGTATTGTCCGGAGATTTCTCTGTTTGCAGTTCTAATCATCGGTTTGTTTGGGCCTTGCCTCGCTGTTTATGTTTATTTTATATATTTATATTGTAAAAAACTTAAATTTAAGATTATTATTTTTAGATAATTTTTCCGTAAGTGCCTAAGCGGGAGTGGCACCGACGGATTGTGGCGGCCTGGCGTGCGCAGCTCGAGCTACGGATCTGCGCGCGCCAGCGGGCCGTCGGTGCCGTACTCCCGCACCTCGAAGCTTGGCTCCACGGGGAGGAGGAGGTCACCTACCGATTGACTCAGATACTCACCGGGCACGGCTGCTTCGGTGAGTATCTGTGTCGAATAGGACGGGAGGGATCGACACATTGCCACCACTGCGCATCCGACCTCGACTCGGCCCAGCACACGCTGGCGGAGTGCCCCGCGTGGGCCTCCGAGCGCCGAGTCTTGCTCGCAGAGATCGGGCAAGATCTGTCTCCGCCGGCATTGATTGCGGCAATGCTGGCGGACGAGGGAGGTTGGACGGCTGTGGCCTCCTTCTGTGAAGCAGTGATGCTCCAGAAGGAGGCCGCCAAGCTGGGTCGGGAGATGGCCGATCCCGCTCGAAGAAGGCGGCGCCGGGCTCGGTAGCACAGCTGCGGCGTCGCCGCGGGTCGCCGGCGGGCGCAAGGAAGTCGCGACTGCTACGGCGACCCGGGATGGATCACGCCCCTTCCGTGGCCGGGGGGCGTCATCGGTGGAGGAGACCGGGGGAGGTGGTAGCCTCCCCCGAGGAGGGCTCCCCTCTAGGCGGGGGAGCGGAGGCTGGGAGTTCCCGGAGGTGGCTTGGTGTTCCCGGGGGCTCCCTACATGCCTAAGGAAGGCCATCCCTGAGGTTTTTAGTGGGTAGGCCTCCCCTTCTGGGGAGGAGAGCCCCACATAACCGCCGGCTCGCCACAGCCGGGGTATGCAATTTAATGCATTTTCCTCAGGGAAACAAAACAAAACAAAAAAAAAAAAAGATAATTTCCGTGGGAGATCCATGCTCCGGCACGAATTGTGCCGGCTCGACCGGAGTGATACCACGGCCTCACAGAAAACCGGCGTGAAATAGCGCATCTGTGACTCCTCCGCAATTCTGACTTCTCGGCTGCCGCTCAATATCAAGACGACCGTGTACAAATTGTACATCCGACCACGGCTTACATATGCTGCTCCGGCATGGTATGCAGTAACGGGCAAGGGCTCAAGGAAGAAGCTGGCAGTCCAGCAGTCCCAGTCCCTCAGGACAATAGTCCGTGCTCCCAGATATGTCCGGAATAACATCATAGCCAGGGACCTGAGGATAGATACCCTGCATCACCACATTGACCACCAACATATTCCGCAGGGCTGCCAGCTCAAAACATCTCCACCTGAGGAACATAGCCCCATACCATGCCCGCCCACCAGACATCAGAGCGCAGCCGAGAAGCCTTATCATCTCCTCAGAGAGTGAAGAATAAGGAAAAACCATAGCTGCAGCTCCAAATAGGAGCACACGAAGCCAAGACGGAGGACCCTGTCGCCTGAACGCCCCGGCAGTAGCAACTGCCGGCTTAGAAGACCACTGCAGGGGGCCATCAGAGCCCCGAACAGTTCCCTCCGTTTAACATCCTAGCGGAGATGCATGTCCCGACGACGATGACTCCTCTGGTGTTGCGGATGTCCATGGGCAGCGGATATCGCTTACCATCAGGTGATCCGTTTGCTCGTTTGCTGCCCTATCCTATAATATATATATATATTATATATTATACTAGCTGGCCCAACAGACGTTGTCCTGTCAAATGTCTCAAATGTCAAATGTCTCAAATGTCACGTTGTCTCAAATGTTTTTAAATAAATAATTTAGCTGAAAAACAATATCTATATGACCGTATTGTGAATCTAAACCATTCTCAAGCCCCTGGAATACACACAAAAAATTTCATCAAAATTGGTCCAGTCGTTTAGGAGGAGTTCAGTCACATACACACGCACACAAGAAATATATATATATTTATCTGTGAATGTGGTACTTACCTTTAACTGGTTATGCATTAAGATTTGTTTCTACCTAATGTATATATTTAAATGTAATATTGTAATAACTGTTGGTGAGTCATAATAAAAAAATATATATATATATATATATATATATATATGGTAAAGAAATAATAAAAAAAATAATTCGAGCACGATTTGTATTCGTATTCGAATTCCAAATTCACATCTATTAGACAGATAAAACATTTATTCGTCTACACAGTACAGATACAAGACTTTTATACAATCGTCGTAAAAAAATATTAACAAAACAAGAGAACACACATATCAATGACTGCTGGTAGTGTACTGTGCAAGCGAAACGGTCCTGACTCAGCATTTTGTGGCGCTGATTATTCTGCCAGAACCAGGATTGAGACTGTAATACGAGCGATTCTGAGCGGATAAACACAGATAGACATATACAATACACACATAAAATAAAAAACTTATTTATACACACATACATAGATACATACAATATTAGCAGATATGACTCTAGTGAGATCTAAAGGAGTAGTAGTGGTGGTAAATGATTGCTTATAATATAATGACAAGGGACAACTAGCGTGGCCAGGTGGCTTCAAAATGTGTGATTTAATATGACAATTTAAGTAAATATTGTTTAAGCTGATTTTTTAAATTACTGCGGGATTTGATTCAAAATAAATTAAAAGTAAAAAAATCCTTCTTTAAAAACAAGCTTTTATTAAATGCGCTAAAAGAACAAAATAAACTTTTAATACATACAAAAGCTTGTCGCGAGATTTACTTACTTATAGAATATTTTTAACGACAAGCTTTTATATGTATTAAAAGTTTATTTTGTTCTTTTTAGCGCATTTAATAAAAGTTTGTTTTTAAAAAAGGATTTTTTACTTTTAATTTATTTTCCGAGTAAAAAACCAAGCTTAGTAAACCCTTTCATTTGATACCCATATTGTAGGGGTGCATTTAAATAATTGGTTCGCCATCTTGGGAAAGTTCGCCATATTGGATTAAGAGTGACGTCACATTATTTACCGAGGTGTTCTTTTCATGCCCTTTTATTTGATACCCATATTGTAGGAGTGCATTAAAAATAATTGGCCCGCCATATTGGATACGCCGCCATGTTGGATTTAGAATGACGTCACACAGTTAATCATGCATTGTCATCCGAACTAAACGTGTATACCAAATTTCAGCTCAATCGGAAACCGGGAAGTGGATCAAATTTAAGTTGCAAGATTTGATTACAGAACGACAGACAACGGGACAGGTGAAACTAAATGCTTGTAAAATACGTCTCCAGTACCTTGTCGATGAAATGCTGCGGAGCGAGGGCCTGGGGGTGGAAGGTGGCCGCGCTGACGTTGCAGGAGTGGCCCTTGAGGACCTGCAACTCCACGCAGTCCGGCACTGACCACACCTTCACTAAGCCCGACCTGAGAAGGACCAACTTTTATTTTTTTCGCGGAAGTGTTGCCATTATGTTCGGAATAAAAAATAACAGGCGAAATATTTGTAACTAGCTTTCCGCCCGCGGCTTCGCTCGCGTTATTTTCGAATTTCCCACAGGAAGGATATGTTTTCCGTCGGTAAAATTATCTTATGTCCTTTCTCGGGCTTTAGACTATCTGTGTACCAAATTTCATTTAAATCGTTTCAGTAGTTTTGGCGTGAAAGCGGAACAGACAGACAGACAGAGTTACTTTCGCATTTATAATATTAGTATGGATATAGGTCGGAATTGGGTAGAGTTTTTTATGCTTACATCAAAATGTTGATATGAATCTGGACCTTCCCGGGATTTCTAATGGATAATCCCGTGTATTACAAATCCAACAAACAAGCCAGAGTCAAACAGGATACCACCGCAACGGCTAGTGTCACGTGGCCAGAGCGGTCTGACCACGTGACCTACCGACTAAACTCACTCTTAGCCTGGGCCATAAAGGTTTAAATGGAGGAGGGAAAAAACCCTATTGATAACTTTATTAGTGTAGGTTCCCCCAATTCACTCACCAACTAGAGGTGATCAGCATTTTACTATCCCCACTGAACCGGCAAAAGCTGATGGGGCGCGAATCTCCAATCTGGAAGGCAATGATTCAATTGTATGTAAAACCAAAATTAATTTTATTCAAATATGACTTTATAGATAGCTCTTATGAATCGTCCAAATTTTTCCCTACCACCCATTCAGGACGTATTTTTTAGCTGATAAGAATAATGGGCGCAAGAAACTTATCAGCTTTATCAAAAGCAATAACAGCATTTACAATAAATTATGTTGTTACCATACAATGTACATGCGTGTTTACAATTTATGCGGGAAAACAAATATTTCCACTTTAGAATGTATCCTCAAATCAACACCAAGCATTGGCATCATTTAAATAACCATTGACTTTGTAATAGCCCTTACTCATCTGCGTCTTTTTAACATGTACCTGAACTTATGAAGAGCCAATTCAGCTACACTATGTGGAATCTTGTTATAGAAATTTATACATTTGCCCATAAACGAACCTCTTTTTTTTTTTTTTCCCCTGAGGAAAATGCATTAAATTGCATACCCCGGCTGTGGCGAGCCGGCGGTTATGTGGGGCTCTCCTCCCCAGAAGGGGGAGGCCTACCCACTAAAAACCTCAGGGATGGCCTTCCTCAGGCATGTAGGGAGCCCCCGGGAACACCAAGCCACCTCCGGGAACCCCCAGCCTCCGCTCCCCTGCCTAGAGGGGAGCCCTCCTCGGGGGAGGCTACTACCTCCCCCGGTCTCCTCCACCGACGACGCCCCCCGGCCACGAAAGGGGCGTGGTCCATCCCGGGTCGCCGTAGCAGTCGCGACTTCCTCGCGCCCGCCGGCGACCCGCGGCGGCGCCGCAGCTGTGCTACCGAGCCCGGCGCCGCCTCCTTCGAGCGGGATCGGCCATCTCCCGACCCCGCTCGGCGGCCTCCTTCTGGAGCATCACTGCTTCACAGAAGGAGGCCACAGCCCTCCAACCTCCCTCGCCCGCCAGCATTGCCGCAATCAATGCCGGCGGAGACAGATCTCGCCCGATCTCTGCGACCAAGATTCGGCGCTCGGAGGCCCACGCGGGGCACTCCGCCAGCGTGTGCTGGACCGAGTCGAGGTCGGATGCGCAGTGGTGGCAATGTGTCGGTCCCTCCCGACCTATTCGACACAGATACTCACCGAGCAGCCGTGCCCGGTGAGTATCTGAGTCAATCGCTAGGTGAGCTCCTCCTTCCCGTGGAGCCAAGCTTCGAGGTGCGGGAGTACGGCACCGCCGGCCCGCTGGCGCGCGCAGATCCGTAGTTCGAGCTGCGCACGCCAGGCCGCCACAATCCGTCGGTGCCACTCCCGGTAAGCGAACCTCTAGTTTTTTGTTGCCTGTGTAAATAAATACATCACGTCTCTTTCCAATCGAGGTACAGATCACAGGTTTCTAGTTGTTACGATCCAACATATATTCCTAGCTTCCTCGACTTTCTTTAATATTTTCATGCAAGCTCGTCGGTTATTATTATTATTCGTGTAAGTCGGGGCTGATATGCATCACTGCGACCTATTAAGATCTATTGTGACCAGCCTCCTATGTAGGTTCTATGTAGGCCCTACAGTAGCTCCCTTAACTGGGCACTGACCAAGAAAGATAGGATGTTCCCAGTTCGGATTGTTTTTATTTCATCTGGGTCAAGGATGTGTTTCCCCAGGTGACTACTTCTTTTGTGAATCAGCGGTTCACAGTAGCACAAGAGGTGTATTGGTGTTTCACGCTCTTGTTCGCAGACACTGCATGTGTCAGTGTCCTTAAGTTTCATGTTGTAAAGGTCTCTATTCTCTATTCAACTTGCAGTGACCGGTCAAAGCCCTAACCATCACGCTCAAGTTACTCCTGTTAAGCTTTAATAGCTCGTCAGTGCGTTTGCGAGAGTATGGTTCGATTAGTGCTTTTGAGTGTGTCATCCCGGACGTACTGTGCCAGTCTGCTTTCGCCTCGTTAAGAAGGCGAGTTTTCAGTTATTGCATGGCCTGGTTCTTTGAGATACCACAGATAGGCTCTGGGCCGAACTGTATTCCTTGAGCCCCAGCCCTGGCTAGTTCATCGGCCTTCTCATTGCCAAGCTCGTCGGTTATGGGTACTCTTCATATGGCCTTCTTTCAGGATATCTCGTATTTGAACCAAATATGTTTGTCTAGGCTGTTCCATACTACTTGGCCTATTCATATTTACTTTATAAATTACTTTCGCCTGTCGTCTTTCGTCCATCCTTTTTACGTGTCCAAACTATCTAAGCGCTCCTTTATCTTTAAACGTCATCTAACTCAGACAGCCAGGCAGCTTTACTAGCAATAAACAATAACACCCTTAAATCAAAGCTAGTAAAAGACTGTGTGAAAAAACTCAATGACCTGGGAGAAAAGAACAAAATCACTCTCAAATGGGTGCCAGGTCATTCTGGAATAACCGGCAATGAGAAGGCCGATGAACTAGCCAGGGCTGGGGCTCAAGGAATACAGTTCGGCCCAGAGCCTATCTGTGGTATCTCAAAGAACCAGGCCGTGCAATACCGGAAAACTCGCCTTCTTAACGAGGCGAAAGCAGACTGGCACAGTACGTCCGGGATGACACACTCAAAAGCACTAATCGAACCATACTCTCGCAAACGCACTGACGAGCTATTAAAGCTTAACAGGAGTAACTTGAGCGTGATGGTTAGGGCTTTGACCGGTCACTGCATGTTGAATAGACACCTTCACAACATGAAACTTAAGGACACTGATACATGCAGAGTCTGCGAACAAGAGCGTGAAACACCAATACACCTCTTGTGCTACTGTGAACCGCTGATTCACAAAAGAAACAGACACCTGGGGAAACACACCCTTGACCCAGATGAAATAAAAACAATCCGAACTGGGAACATCCTATCTTTCTTGGTCAGTGCCCAGTTAAGGGAGCTACTGTAGGGCCTACATGGAACCTACACAGGAGGCTGGTCACAATAGATCTTAATAGGTCGCAGTGATGCACATCAGCCCCGACTTACATGAAATAATAATAATAATGAAACTGGGGGTCTTTTAATTAAGTAGCCCCTAGAACGGTGAAATAGAATTTAAGTTACGGGATGATTTGAAGGGTACTCTATGTTAGGGGACTCTTACTTAGGTGAATGTTTAGGAGATGTTGATGAAAACGGGCATTAGTTTATCAGCTTTTAAGGCTTAAAAATATTCAGTGCCTTATATTTACCACTTTAGTGGAAAATATTTAACAAAGGACATTGTTCCGGCTCCATACATGTTCTGCCTAAGAGCCGTTCGAATCGAAAGTGACTTATATAAACTCTTAAAATTATATGGAATCCTATGAAATAAGTTTACACGAACGGACACTTCAGGAAACTAAAATAATTACGAAAAAAGTTAATATTTTGAGGTTATAAATAAAAAATAACCAATCTTGCGTGAAATATCAGAGTAGTAATATCAAAGTAATATTAACAATACTATGTACAGCTATATATGTTCTCTTCCGAGTCTACCAAGTACCTACGCAATGTAATCGGAGTCCGTAATCAAGCCAAAGTTGTTAGAATAAAACCATGAAACGCATAGAAAATCCCAAAAGAAACGATAGTCAAATATTATACAATCAAAAATTAAATGAAACGGACACAGATAAGGTATGAAGTACACCAGTGTTGCCAATTACGAAAACTGTAATACTTGAATGCCAAGCTAGAAATTCGCGATTTCGCTTAAAAAATATATAATACTAGTTTTTTTCTAGCTAGTCAATTTAGGTATTTAAATGAATAAAGTGTTATCAACTAATTTTAATAACCGACTTCAAAAAGGAGGTTTTCAATTCGATCAGTGTTTACCGAAATCGCGAAAACTTCCGAAACTGGTAGCACTGGCTGACGGAAAACGTTTTATACGGCATCAATAATTGTGACCCAACTTTTTATTTGGAATTTATTTATTTGAAGTGTCCGTGAAATACTAAAATATGTTTCAAATAATATAAAAATAAATAAAAATTATAGTATAATTTATATTCACATCGGTTCTTAGGCCAAAATTGAACAATGTCCTTTCGTCGTAGTAATTCACATCTAATCAAAAGCTTACAAATTAGTGCTTACTTTCAAGCTTACTTTCAATACAAATTTTTATCCCCTATTTCACCCCTTAGAGCTTTTTTCTCAGATCCCTTAATAAAATTAATTAATTTCTTTTCAAAATTTCATTTAAAAGCTCAGTAGTTTTGGTGTAACAGCGTAACAGACTGACAGACAGTTACTTTCGCGTATATAACAACAATTTAAAGAGTCTGCATCGCGCGAGTCACCTTTGGTGTTGCAAGTGTAAGCTTCGGTGACCGCTTACCATCAGGCAGGCCATAAGGCTGTTGACCACCATCAATGTTGGGATCAAAATACAGGGATTGTATGAGCTCTCTGGAACAACCCGTAAAATAGAAATATTCAAAGATACCTGGCTGCAGTATATAGAGATGGCGGACGCTTTCCTCTGGGACTCCTGCTTGGCCGCCGCTCTGACGCTGCCCGCTAACGTTAGCTCTTCTCTAGCTTTGTTCAGTCTGGAAAAGGCAAATCGTTCACACTAACTGGTGCCCGCGACTTCATTTGCACAGATGGTATGGATGGTACCTTCTTGAGACTTATCATCATTTTGGACAATTCACACAGTCCCTACTAAAATTATAAACACTTATTTAATTTCATTTAATTTAATTATTAATGTATGTTAGGATAGCTTATTATTATTAGAAAAAATGCAAGACTCTTTAAGAGATAAATTTAAAGACACTGGTATAATGACAGTTGTGTCTCAATATATTTATGAAAAATCTAATATATACCCATAAAAACATTCATTTATTTAGTAAAAACAGTGATGTCCATAGCTTCAATACTAGAAATAAGAATAAATTACATTTGCCTCACACTAGACTCCATAAAATTAATAATTCATTCAGAGGTAACTGTGTGCGTTTTTACAACAAAGTTCCAAGCAATATTGTACAATTAAGCCTAAATAAATTTAAAATCATTGTTAAAAGTGTACTTATTAGCAAAGCCTATTATACGGTTACTGATTATATAAAAGACATGAATGCTTGGACTTAATGTTTCTTAGTTCCACCAGGCATTGCCATGAACCTTTGTAATTATACTTGTACCTATAAGTTGACTTTTGTATGACTTGGTAACGATATATATTTTTGTAAATGTCGTTGCTTCTGTAAAAGTTATAGAGTTTCTTGCGCCCGTTCTTCTCTATAACTAAAAGAAGTCCGAATGGGTAGTAGGGAAAAAAAAAATTTGGACTATTCAAAAGAGCATATCTAATTGCCTACTTGAAATAAATATTTTGACTTTGACTTTGACTTTGACATTAATTAATTTTTTTTTTATTCCATACGGTGGCAGACGAGCAAATGGCCCACCTGATGGTAAGTGGTAACCATCGCTCATGGACATCTGCAGTGCCAGGGGCACAGCTGAGCCGCTGCCTACCTGGAGAGAAATACTCTTTTTAAGCCTCGTTTGAAGTTAGACATATCGTAGCGCTCAGGAAACATCGCAGCTGGGAGCTCATTCCAGAGTTTGCATGTACGCGGAAGGAATAATTTTATTGTATAAAGTATTGAAATTAAGTGTATTGTTAAATGGTTGTATGTAGTTATTATATATATAGGATAGTTATTAGATAAGAAAGTACTATTGTTAGATAAGTAAGTGCTGCGCAAATCACGTTAATGTTAAGTCACGGAATAGTATTATAAGATAATATGACGCTGTGCGTACAGTACGTAGTAGATCCAAACGAGGACAGTTTAAAAAGGCACGGACTACGAGTCCGTGGAGTAGACATATAAAAAAAAAAAATATTATAAACACTAAAATTTGCAAGTATGGATGCATGTTAGTTACTGTTTCACACAAAAACTACTGAATAGGTTTTAATAAACCTTTACATTATACATAGCTTATACATCAGAATAACACATAGGCTGCGGTTTCGCCTGCGTGGATTTCGCGATTGGGTCTATAGAGGGTTAAGGGTTGCTTTTGCCCACTTTTGGTCGGTTTATGGCGCGAAGGTTTTATCGCGCTTCCCGTGGGACTATCCGTTTTTCCGAGATAAAAAAATGCCGCAAAACCTTGCTCAAGAATCACTCTATCTATTGATGAAAACCGCATAAAAATCTGTGCAGTAGTTTTTGAGCGACGCCTTTATTGCGCATCCCGTGGGATCTCTCGATTTTTTCGGGATATTTTTTTTTTTTATACTACAACGGTAGCAAAAAGGCTTACGGCCTGCCTGATGGTAAGCAGTCACCGTCGCCTATGGACGCTTGCAACACCAGGGGCATCACAAACGCTTTGCCGACCTTTTTAAAACCTATTTACTCCCTTTTTGAAGAACCCCATACTGTAATCCCCCGGGAAAGCCTCAGCAGGGAGCTCGTTCCACAATCGGAGCGTGCGCGGAAGGAAATTACGTTGAAACCGCACTGTGCGTGACCATTTAGGCTCCAGCATGTGAGGATGAACAGCCTGCCGATGGCGAGCGGTGCGATGGTAGAATGTGGCCGTGGGCATCATGTCGAACAATTCTTTGGAACACAACCCGTTGTATAAGCGATAGAAAACACACAAAGAGGCACATAAAAAGTAGCCTATTATTTAATCCGGACTTTTATCTTTACGTTTGCAAAATTTCAAAGCAATCGGTTCAGTAGTTACGGCGTGAAAGCGGAGCAAACAAACAAACTCACTTTCCTATGTGTGTGTGTGTGTTAAACAACTTGCGTGAAAAAATTTAAAATGACGACCATACTAGTACAATCGAGGGATTCCCCGTAAAACGTAAACGAAAAGGTTTGCAATTTGTTATAAAAAAAGAAACAATGTTACATACGGTGTTGTAAGAAAGACCCGCTCCTGTCCCTATAACGCATCGTAACATTTTACCGAGAGCCCCCCCCCCCCCCAAATTGCGTTACGTAATACTTGAACGCCCCCTTTATAATATTAGTAAGGATAAGGATTGTGTGTATTACATAGTTACATGTATATGTTTATGAAGAGTTTTTACATCTATCTCATTTTACTATTTCTTTCACAACAATTATTTATCTGAATATAATATAACTCACTCTCACCTTGCCTTAGCCCTGGGCAGAGAGTATCGAGCAATCCACAACCTGGCGTCTCGTAGTGTTGGTGGACCTTCGTGATACCATGTGCCCTCTCTCCCTCTATCCCTTTCTATCCTAGCTTCCTCTTCTTCCATTTTCTTGTGAATGGCATCCTCTCCTAAACTGAATACAGTCAATAAATTACTTAGCACTGTGACTGTTACATTTTAGGTACAAGTGGGCAACCTTCTGGGGAATCACACATTGAACAAAACCAACCAACAAGGTCTGTGTATTTGTTTAAATAGTTAGAAAAAAATTTAAAAGCATTCTTTCAATCTGTACTAATAATATCAGAGGGGCGATCGCACTAATAAATCGCAAGCGAAACGCAACCGAACCGTTCGGCTTAACCAATCCGAACGCCACAATATCACGTCATCTGTTCGATAATGTGATATTCTAGCTCTCGGATTGGTTGAGTGGAACGATTCGGTTTCGTTTCAGCTGCGATTTGTTAGTGCGATTGCCCCCAGGTATGTTTGTATCCATACTTAGCTTACCACATGCTGTACGGTTATATTGGATGATGGACAAGCCTGACTTGTGAATATTTGGATACACAAAAATGAACCAAAATAAGGCAGCTGTCACAAGGCTTAATCTGGATAGATGGTAAATATTTAGATAATACACATTTTTATACATTTAAAAAAATCAACTCACTAGCTAAGCAAATCTCGCAATCGAACTCTTCTCTCTGCAGGACCCTCACCAAACAGGCACACAGGTTCACCAAGCTGCCTCAAACTTCTCCGCACCTACAATAAAATATAAGCCTCTATTTCTAACTACTACATCATACAAAACAGAACTAGGTACACTTTTTTAATATTAATTGTTTTATATCTGAATAGTTACATAAATGTATATTAACGCAGTTAAATAAATACACATAAACATTTCTTTTCAAACCTCATCATCATCAGTGGACACATTCAGCTGTCGTGCCTTCCTTCTCCTTTCAAATTCTTCGAGCAGGGCCTTTTTGTCTTTGGTCATCTCATCTTCCAAATCCATGTATTCTAGAGAACAAAAAGACAGTTAAATAAAAAAAAGTGTGTACTGCTCCACAAATACTGAATTACTAATAGTTGGATGAACATGACAGCTGTTTTTATAGTATGTAAGTACACCACTCAAACCAAAATAACTCAAAATAAATACTTGTGATTGATGTCTCTGTTTTTCATTTAGTAATTATTTTAGTGATTACAATAAGCTAATAAATTTTTATTCTATGTTTAAAAATATTTTACATCCACCATCACAAATGTCTATCAGCTAAATCCATGATATATTAGTTGAGTAAATAAAGTCCTAGTGTTAAAAATATTATATCCAATTTAATTTTATAAATTCAAATTGAAATAAATTAAAGATATATCCAAACTTCCATCCCAAATTGATAAATTTCACAAATATAATTTCTATTGATTAGTATTAGGTCCTTACATATGAAATTGGCATTTTGTCATGTTGACTACTTTTTCAAAAACAGTCCTTCATTTGTTCTTTGCTCATTCTTTTTTTCTTTGGCGATACTTATTACCGCACAATGGAAAGCATGACATGTTTACAATAACGAGTTCAATGAAAAGGAGAATCAATACACATGGGAACAAATTAATCATTTCATCATATGTCACATTGTTTCTATTAGAAATTATATTATTATAATGTAAGTCTGAGTGGTGCCGGTTATTGCATTGGAAGTTTCTGCCATGTACTCATTTTGATAATTCATGCTGGCCTTGCTAGTAAGTACACGAAGGAATAGGATTCTGTGGTAATACACATAGGCACTAAGTGAAAAGGTTGTGGTAGTGTCCTCACGGTATCCCACGGCCCTGTCACGCCGCGGGCAGTTATCCTCGGCGCGTCTGGCCGCGATGTCGGACGTGCCGTCGATCGAGCGCCCGCGGCAGGCGTCAGTGGAGGGGCATCGTTGAGGTTTTTAGAGGGTAGGCCTACCTCCTTCTGGGGAGGAGAGCCCCACATAATTCTGCGCTTTTCTCGGGGCGCAGGGTATGCAATTCAATGCATTTTCCTCGGCGATAACAAAAAAAAGGCACTAAGTGAAAATAGATATTTGCAATAAGTACGTGCCATTGGAAACTTGTATGTCCCCCAGCTCTTTCCCGCCTGTATCCTCAGCGCCTTCCCTGGCCGCAGCGGCCAGAGCCGCCAGTCTCGCCTTTTCTTGTTCTTCCAAAGACCCATAGTGGACTTGTTTACTCTTTTTAGCGGATACAGGTTCCTCGTCGTCAGACATTTTAAGGTTATTTTTACGATATCAGATATAAAGTGAAGACCAGAATAAAATATAATAGTACAGAATGACAGATATGCAAAATGTAATTAAATGATAAATTAATGAAAATGTTTATTTCTTTTAATAATTTTCATAAAAATTGACCGAATTGTTGAACGTCAAACAAACAAATGTCAAACACATAAATACAAACACCGACAGTTTCATTTCACAATAATGTCAGAACACTAATTCTGCAAGGTACGATTGATGTGACAAATTACAAACTAAATTACAAAAAAAATACAAAGTAACGTAAGTAAATGATGAATTTTTACTTACTTAGGTTACTTTGTATTGTAATCTTCTAATTTAAAAATTAAAATAGAACATAAGTACAACGTTTGCGAAGTTTGTGTAACGGAACGGTACATTCTACACAGAAACAAAATACATACCATACTAAAAAATTGTATTTTTATAAGAGAAAATATTTTACATTAGTCGAGGATTTGCCTAAAATAAAAGTCAACCTATTTAAGACGTCCATTTTTCATGTCCTTAATTTTTATTTAATTTATTTAAAAGATAATTTTATTGAAAATAATGTAATGTAGTGCTATAAAACCTAATTTAATGTTTATTATAATTAAGTGTTTATAATAGTGCTATGAATTCTAATTTAATTTTTATTAAATATTCAAAGAAATTAAAATTAAAACATTGATATTGAGAATATTAACATCCGAACTCTGCAGAACAAACATTGGACATCATTAAAATAAAATTCGTTTATTTTTTTAATATTGTAGAAATGTATTGTATTCTAGTTGATATTTTTTGTTTAAGAAATATTAATTGCACGCTTGGCTTATTGAAAAAAACTCCAATTGTAACTGTGTCACCTGACTCTGTACAATATTGAAAGTGCGCTCTTTACGTCAGATGAACTATCAATTAAGTGTTACTAGTGCACATTTATTAAGTTTCTAATTTACCAAGAGGCGTATTTTGTTTATGCTTAGATCAAAATACAAGTGTATTAATTATGAAAAAATACATTTATTCACTATATAAACAGATACATACACATTTACATTGACTTACAATATAAGCGTACTATTCATATGAATTTAACGTAAGTTATAAATAATTGCGATATGCTGCAGCGCTGGTTTTCAGCCACTATCGTGTGTGGCCCCAGGAATGCTATGTATTTTGTTAATATATGTATATAGAGCCATGTAGTATGTTGGATATATAGTATAGATTTTTAACATTGCATGCTAATTAGATATTTGATAGTAAAATATTTTCTAAAATGTATTAATTAAAAATAAAAAATATATATAGCTATATCTAATACCTACTCGAGCCTTAAACATTCATTTATAGCTGATCTTGCTAAGCACTTCGCTAATTGTTGGTGGAATATCATAGCAGTACGTAGACGCTGTAAACCTAAAACCACCTTGAAATGCAATAGTTCGGTGTCGTGGCAAGAGCACAAACAGCGTATCCTCCCGAAAATCGCGTCGCCACCTCTCCAATTTTTTGAACAATACATTTCTAATAGGATTGTTTACAGTCTTAGCAATCTGATCTGAAAAATCCTATATATAATATAATGTTTCCAATGTTTATCAATGCCCAATATTTATTCTGCATTTCTGTACTACTAAAGCGCCACATTTGACACATAATATAATTTTTTAGATCCTCTTTTCTATTTTGTATTAACTTATTTGTTATTCAAATCTAACAAATATCAAAAGTTTCATAATATGCCCAAAACATAAACAAAAGTGATTTTATATGTTATTTAAATCATTTTCAACTAAATTAATAATATTCTTTGAATAATTTGCTGACTATTGTCACAAAATTAGTCACATCTAATTTTTTTTTCAATTGGACAAATATAATTTCAAAATAAATATTAAATTTACATTAATACGAGATTGTGATAATATTAGGCATATTATAAAAAACATTGACTTAGTAATTATATTAATCTGTAGTCTGAAGAAATAACAATAATTAAAATGTTTAAATAAACTAAATTTAAAGTCTTCATGACATAAGAGTAATAAAAAACGTTATATGAATTAAAAAAGGGGTACTGTAGTATACCCAACTGTGATCCCCAATTGTCTATGTCATTATGATGTTTACGTCAAGCGGATATACTGAAATAAAATCTTATTTGAATTAGTATTTTAAAGAAGCTTGCATAAAATGCATCCAATTGTGGTCAGTCCAATTGAAATGAAATCAGAAATTTTGGTGATATAGATTTAATTGTAAGAGAATCATTATTATAGTTGTGAAAACATAACCTCAAAAGTTAAAGCTGTCGATATATTTTTGTCTTAAAAGGAATTTTTAATAAAAAAATTATGGCGCTGCAGCTGTCTCGGCGTGAGGTGGAGGACCTTCGTTCTTCGCTAGACAGAGCCATTTATAGAACTATTGGAAAATCGGATAATTCTCTGCTTTCTACAGTGTCGTCTTGCTTGACAAATGGGTACGCATTAATTGGTTACTATAGAAATAATGAATTTAACTAGAAAATAGCCCATAATACTATGTACTTAATAATATCTACATAATTATAACATGTTAAGATTTATTCATATATAATCACTGCTTGCCATTTCTATAAGTGCAAGTCGCATCTCTTATCCCATCAAGCAGGCGAACTTAAATAATAACAACATTATTTTTCAGTTACGAACGTCGTAAAATCATTGACAAGATTTCCTCACACATAGACTCAAAGAAAGCGAATAAACTAGCTGACAAAGTTTTAGCATTGGCACAAGAATTGATATCTTCATCCAAATCTCAGAAACGCAAGCATGAAAGCGATAGGGATAAAGATAGTAAAGAGAGTAAAAAGAGTAGATATGAAGATAAGGAGAGTAGACATGAAGAGAGGGATCGAAAGGAGGATCGGGATTCTGATATTAAAGACAAAGAGAAGAAGTTTGGAAATGGTATTGAAGTACTACCTCTGCCACTTTCTATACCCGAAGGAGAGACTGTTGGTTCTAAAATAGCTGTGTTAAGTGCTGATAGAATAAAGGTATGTTAATAGAGTGAAAAAAGAAAACATAACATGCTCAATTGAAAATATATAGCCATTTGAATAAATATACTATCTTACCTAGATTCAAAATTACTACATAAATAACTGAATATGCAATGTTGGGTAAAGAAATGATAATGTGATACTGCACCTCCAGTTGACTTTAATTTAATCCCTGAAAGCAGTACAACAGATGATGCCACAACTTTGTCACAGGCATAAAATCATTACTGTTGAGAAATTTAGCAATTATCTGTAATAAATAACAACTAAATAAAAATTTCGAAAAAAGAATCATCATCACAGATCAAATATGTTTCCACCGAGGAGCAGGAGCGTACCCTAACTTTGTTAAAGCAGTAATACTTTACTGTAAATTTGTTGTAATGATAATAGTCATAAAATTAAGGATATTTTTTGGAAATTTAAAACATTCAGCTTTAAGCTTTTATTCCATAAATCGTAGACAAACAAAGACATTATCTTGATCACAAGATAAGACTTATTTTCTCTTCTGAACCTGATAATGAATCTGCATTTCATTAAATGAGTAATTTTGTGACAGTACCCATAAATCTTGATGTTTCAAAAAATTTATCCTGCTTGTTGATAGAGCATGTAGTGAGATAGATTAAGCAAATTGGGGTAAAAACTAAAATAAATCAATGACATGTGAAGGTTATTTTGAATTAACTACATCTTTGCATTTGTTCCTAAAAACATTGAATGCATTAACAACTTAGATTTTTAAGATTAGGATTATTTATTAAATATATGAATGATAATAATAATAATTTATTTATTATTAACATTGGTCATGTACATATACAAAGATCTTTGATATAAATAAAAATATAGTAAATATTAAAATACCTGAACTAGGTTAAACCTGTGTTTCAGTATAAACTACAATGTTTAATCACAATAAATCTTGATAAGTTTCATAATAATCATACCTTGTGATGACTAACTAATTAACCTAATCAGAGTAATATAATAATAGCGCACTATTTATATGCTTATATCTAAGTTTGCCATAACTAAGTGATAAATAAACTACTTGATAGAAAATATCGAGAACATAATATCTATTTACAGACTGCAAGTAACTCTTCTGTCTCTTCGTAAGTTAAGTTTTGAATGTGGTTGTACAGGATTTGTTTACAATTATAGTAATTTAAATCATATATTTTTAGAACTCTATTTAACTTATTATAAAGAAAAGGACCAAGAAATGAAAAAAATCTATTTGTAAATTTATATTTTGAGGTAAAATTCCTATAGCAGACGATATCTTTCCGCCTTATACTATTAATATTTACATCATAGGCAAGAGCAGTATGTTGTTTTAATACTGAGTGCATTATAAAAAGCTGGCGGACAGTCAGCACATTGCACTGTTCATATAATAAATGCGTAGGGTAGTAAAAGGGAAGAAAATTATATATTTTTAAAATCGCTCGCTGGGCTCTTTCCAAAGGAAGTAGAATAGTTTTTAGTGCTCCTCATTCTATGAGATCACTGGACCTACTCCTTGAGTTCAAACTTTTTACAAAATCAGTGCAGTCTTTTTTGCATGAAATCACAACAACATAACTGACTTCCACATTTATAAGGAGTTAACTTACTAATTAATTCTTTTGTCTTCCAGCTGATGATGGCAAATGCACAGAAAGAGATCGAAGAACGCAAACGTGCCCTCACAGTGATGAAGGGCGACAAACCCGGTGTGAATGCCGCTGTGGCTGCGGCCCAGCACCTCAAGGTCCAGATGCAGCAGAGTAATTCAATACCCCCGCCTAGTGTTATCAAACCTGTACTTTATTCTAAACCTGGTGAGTTATTGTTCAAGTTATGCTGAGTTATTCCATTTGTGGTGAATTATTGTTTTGATTGTGATGAGTTATTATTCTGAGCGTTGTTTGGTGTGGTATTTTGAACCAATATTGAACTTGTTTCATAATTTGCTGCATAAGTTATTTAAATAATATATTACCTTCTTGCAATGTATGTGTGCATATATGTATATGATTGATTGATGACGATTAAAAAGAGAAGAAAAAATATACCGTCAGAGTTTCTTGCCTGTTCTACTTGAGAAGGTTTTCCAAATTAGTTAAGAATAAAAAAATCTTTCAAGTTGGTTTTTGTAACAAAGCCAGTCCTTACTAACATCATAAATAATAAGCAAAACTATCTCTGCCTGTCTGTCGCGTTTTCACGCTACCACTACCAAAGCGATTTATATTTATAAACTCTTTATTGTACACAATTAAACAATCTAATATATATAAATCTCATGTCACAATGTTTGTGCTCAATGAACTCCTAAACTACTTAACCGATTATAATAAAATTCGCACACCATGTGCAGTTCGATCCAACTTGAGAGATAGGATCATCATCATCATCATCATCATCATTTTTTACCGTGGGAGAGCCATGCTTCGGCACGAATTGGGCCGGCTCGACCGGAGTGATACCACGGCCTCACAGAAAACCGGCGTAAAATAGCGCTTGCGCTGTGTTTCGCCGAGTGAGTGAGGGTACCGGAGGCCCAACCCCCCTTATTCCCCTCTATTCCTCTTATTCCCCCTATTCCCTTTTAAAAGGCCGGCAACGCATCTGTGACTCCTCTGGTGTTGCGGGTGTCCATGGGCAACGGTTATCGCTTACCATCAGGTGATCCGTTTGCTCGTTTGCTGCCCTATGCTATAAAAAAAAAAAAAAAAAAAAAAATCATCGATTTTAAAAATTCTTTCACCAATAGAAACCCACATTATTGTTGAGTGTCATCATCATCATCATCATCAGCGGATGGCGCGCGATGGCTTCGGGTTTAATTCAGTTCGCTTTCGTGCTCGCTTCGGGGATTATTAATATTATGCCCAACGAAGTGGGCGCGGGTCAGCTAGTATTACAATAAAAATAAAATAATATATATATTAGGAGGTACTAAATTAATTGGTCCAAAGACGGACATATCTCTTAGAGAGATTTCTTCCAGCCAAACCCTAGAATATTTAATTTTAAAAATAAAAATTTGCGGAGATGCAGTATTTATATATAATTGTTTTTGTTTACATGAAATTTGGCACACTATCTGTGTCTAGAGCATGAGAGAAGACAGACTACTTCTTAAATGTAAGAAAGGCCTGAAAGGGGGGATGAAAATTTGTATAGAAGTAACATTATTTTTTAAGTTTTTAACATTAGGCTGCCAATTAGAAATTACATTTTCAATGCTTATAAAAATTTTACTCTTAAAATGGTAAAGAAAAATAGGATGTAATTTTTGAACTTAGAATTACACTATTTTACTTTGAGAAATGAAAATTGTGTGATCTTTTGAAAACATTTAACTCTAATTGTATCTTTACAGTTATGCGTATGTCGTTGCGTATATAACGTAACTACGTAATACATTAGTGTTGCTGTATATAAAAATATGTGAAAATACGTTTTGGTGTACGCTCGAACATTCTATATGTTGACCTATAAATAACAAAACTATTGTATAGTAATATTTAAAATTGTTACAGCTGTTCCACCCATCACAGCCGAAGAGCTGGAGAAGCAGAGGAAGATTGCAGAGCTCCAAGCGAGAATACAGAGGAAGCTCGCTGGTAATGTCACTTTTTATTACATTACCAGTTGTGACTGGTCACTTGCAATACAAAACCTCACGTTACTTGTTTTGTACAGCACGTGGCCCACTGCTGGACATGAACCTGTCCCAAAGAGCTTTATACCAATCAAACTCAATTTCACAATATAATATTTGTATGAAATGTATATATGTATGTTTATCTACTATCATGCTATTAATCCTCTATAAAAGAATATATAATAATTAACTTATTGCCAACATTAAAACACTCAATGATATTATGATCATTATATCATCCAAACGCGTGATATTATAAATTTTAAAAAAAGAACATTCTCATGCAATGACATTTTCACCACCAGATCGCTAAAATTTTGAAAAAAGAACAATAAATTGTAGACTAATTCGTAACTTAGGATTCTCGTCTTATCGTGTTATGTTCAAGTGCATTTCAATAATTGTACGATCCAAAACGTAAATAATTATTACAATAAATAATTCTTTTACTTATTAAGGTTTGTTTATTTTATACGCTTCGCAATTAGACTTTTCTTGAATTTACATAGTTCTTACAACACTGTACAACACCCTATGGTATGAGAATCTTTTATACAGGATTCACATCATGACTAGATAAAGTCTTGTATGCAGCTGTTGTAATTAGGTATTAAAACACTCATGTGATACTATTATCCCACATTCGTGTTTTAATACCCCTGATTATACAACAGTTGCATAAATAACTATTATTCATTACTCTAGATCCCATAACACACAAGCCTTACAGTGCTTACTTTGGGCTAGGCTAATTGGTGTGAGTAAAAGAAATATTTATTTATTTACAATAGTAAACTCTTAACTAATTAAAAATTAAAATATGAGTCTTATATTTAGTTTTTAGGGTTGCCAGCTTACATTTAACATTGCCGTTTAAAATATTATATAAAATTATTATACATACAAACATACCAAAAAAATATGATGTACAAATTTTGTGTGTGTATATATATACACACCCACTAATACAATAGTAATAAACATACATACACACCTATATGTACATATGGCTATAATTTATAAACATATTGTGTCCAAAATATGGCGATTAGTGTCAAGAAAGTAGGAAAATCTACCATCTGTGCAGACGAAGTCGTGGGAAATACCTAGTAACTTTTTAAATTGTAGCCTATATGTTATTCTTATGTATGTATAAGCTATATTATTGTAAAGTTTCATCAAAATTAAATTAATTTTTACGTGAAAGAGTAACAAACATACATCCATACAAACATTTATCCATACAAACGTACATCCATACAAACATACATCCATACAAACATTTATCCATACAAACGTACATCCATACAAACATATATCCATACAAACATACATCCATACAAACACACATCCATACAAACATATATCAATACAAACGTACATCCATACAAACATACACCCATACAAACATACATCCATACAAACATATATCCATACAAACGTACATCCATACAAACATATATCCATACAAACATTTATCCATACAAACGTACATCCATATAAACATACATCCATACAAACATATACATACAAACATATATCCATACAAACGTACATCCATACAAACATACATCCATACAAACATATTTCCATACAAACATTCGCGTGTCTAATATTAGTAGGGATTCGAAGGGAGCAGAATTTATATGACTCGTAATTTATTCCAGGGGGTGCTTTGGCGGCGGGTGCATTTTCGTCCGGTATAGGATCAGTGGGTCCTGCGCCGCTCATATTGGACAGGGAGGGCCGTACAGTGGACACTGCCGGCAAGAGGGTACAACTAACACACGTCGCGCCAACGCTTAAGGTGGGTCGGTTTTACATTATTTAGATTTCAAAAATTAAATAAACTACACAGTTTGTTAATTCAAAATTTCTCCCAGGCACCCCAGAAAAACCGTCTTTCTTTCCGAGGGGAAATGCTCCTTATGCAATCATTCGGATTTATAATATTAGTAATATATTTTTCACTTCAGTAGCTCAAACATGAAGGTTTTGCTGCTTAAAATCAGTGAGTAAAATCGATTTTACTCACTAGTGAGACAAAGCTAACCACAGATTATAGTAACCTATGTATAGGTTCACTCCTCAATCCACCATTGATACGTCTTATAACTTAGCAGACTCAAGAAGTGAAATAAATAAAACTATTAGACTGCCGAATAAAACTGTAACATTTAATTTACAGAATTTAGTAACTTTACGTTTAACTTTTAATTTGTTGTATAATTTTTGAATTTAAATAAATGAGTTATTTTACAATATACTCGGTCCTGTGTCTTATTTTATTTCCAAAGTAGGTATGATATTTGTTCTCGCTGCTGAAGTGAAAAGTTATGTGTGTCACACGAGAGCAAAGTTGTTTGCATCTCGTGCCTTTGAATCCCTCGACACGCTCAGGATTCTACTCTAGAATCACTCGCTTCGCTCGTGATTCAAACAGAATCCTTCGCTTGCTCGGGACTCAAATCAGCACGCGCAGCAAACATCAACTTTGCTCACTTGTTGCACAAATAACTATTTCTGCTTCTACTGTATATACGTATACCGTAAGGGGCCATCCATAAATTTGTTTTGTTAATTGATTTAATGCTTATTTTATTAAAATGGAAATAAAACTGACTTCGAAACCGCTTTTATCATTCAATAATTTCAGAATGTAAATTTTCAAAAGGACATGGATAAAAAGTGGGCCTCAATCATGTGCAGAGACGTAAGATATATCAATCGATAGGTAATTTTGTGTTCATCAATTTACAATTTATTATATTTTTTTTAAATCCCCCGTTTTTCTGTAAATGATGTTTGAAAGTACCTACCTATATTTAAGTAAACACATCTCAAAACGTGGTTTAAAATGTTTTAATTAAATGTATAAAATGATAATTTATTTAAATGTTAATAAAAAATGGTTATATACTCGTAGTTAACAAAAGAAATGTAATTTAGTAATTATAAATTCATGAAGTTTTAGACATGTTGCGTTACTGACCACCCTGAGTGTACATAGTCTGTGACCAATGATGACACTCGTCCGCTGTCAATGAGACTTTGACAGCATGTCTTGCGCAAATTAATAAAAAGAAAAAAAAAATTGAAAAAAAAAAGATTCATCAACTTGCTAGTATTAAATAATTAAAATTATTATTTACAAAAAAACGGGAGATATTGAAAATCTAATCTTTATCCAGATGATCTGCAATAATTTATACTCTTCTCTGGTAAAGTTACGTCGTTGCACATTACTCAGGCCCACCTTCCATACAAATTTTGACCATCATCTATGTAACGTCACACTGGGGGGGGGACGAGAACGTCATCTCACCCCCCCCCTCAGTGTGACAGAGAGGGAGCGGGAGGTGGACGTCGAAGCCGCTCCCCTCCGCCGCAGACGGGTTGGTAGGAGAAGGCGGGTATACGCAAGCGCGGTGCTCGCCTAATGACCCTAACCGACCAGTTCTAGGTCGAGTCGGTCCCGGAGCACATGGCGGTAGAATAGCGAAAGCGCACCTCGCCATGCCCCGCATGGGCCCAGGGAACTCCGGGGGGTGTTAGTAGGTAGGCCGGTCGTAAGCCTAGGACGGGAGGGATCGACACATTATCACCACTGCGCATCCGACCTTGACTCAGCCCAGCACACGCTGGCGCTGCCCGCGTGGGCCTCCGAGCGCCGAGTCTTGGTCGCAGAGATCGGGCGAGATCTGTCTCCGCCGGCATTGATTGCGGCAATGCTGGCGGACGAGGGAGGTTGAGGGCTGTGGCCTCCTTCTGTGAAGCAGTGATGCTCCAGAAGGAGGTCGCCGAGCGTGGTCGGGAGATGGCCGATCCCGCTCGAAGAAGGCGGCGCCGGGCTCGGTAGCACAGCTGCGGCGCCGCCGCGGGTCGCCGGCGGGCGCGAGGAAGTCGCGACTGCTACGGCGACCGGGATGGACCACGCTCGCTTCCGTGGCCGGGGGGCATCGTCGGTGGAGGAGACCGGGGGAGGTGGTAGCCTCCCCGAGGAGGGCTCCTCTCTAGGCGGGGGAGCGGAGGCTGGGGGTTCCCGGAGGTGGCTTGGTGTTCCCGGGGGCTCCCTACATGTCTATGGAAGGCCATCCCTGAGGTTTTTAGTGGGTAGGCCTCCCCCTTCTAGGGAGGAGAGCCCCACATAACCGCCGGCTCGCCACAGCCGGGGTATGCAATTTAATGCATTTTCCTTAGGGAAACAAAAAAAAAAAGGCCGGTCGTAGGCCGGAGAACCCCACACACGGCCGCCTTGCCAACGCGGTGGCATGGTGCGTAAGTCTTACAAATGTCTTACAAATTACAAATGTGACTAACTGTGACAAGGACGGGGGGGGGGAGTGGCAAAAATCACGAAATTCGTGTGACGTAATTTATGGATGTCCCCTAATGTGTATTCTCTTCCAGGCCAACATCCGCGCGAAACGCCGCGAGGAGTTCCGTGCCCAGCTGGCCACTCCGTCGACAGATGCTCGGGAGGTGACCGGCCCCTGGGTCGACCCGCGGCTGGTGGCCAAGCCCGCTGCCCGCACCAAGCGGGCGCTGCGCTTCCACGAGCCCGGCAAGTTCCGCCAGCTGGCGGAGAGACTGCGGATGAAGGTAGCTATAAAGTTACCGTTCTCGTGCTACCCGTACATAACAATATTGTATCTCTATACCCCAGGCTCAGGTACCCCTATATGGGGTTTCCATTCCAAAGGTAACAACGGAACTTTATAGGATCACTTTGTTGTTCGTCCGTCCGTTTGAAGTTTGAAAGAAATTCAAATTTTGTAAAAAATTACCGTATAGCGGTAAAATTCTATAATCATGAAAATTTTTGTTTGGTTCAGAAAAATACTAACCGATTTTGTTAGGTCTCAGAGTAAATAGAACTGGAGTAGGCATCAGTCAAATTTCTCGAACAAATTTTTCTGTCATATCTTGCGGGGGGCGAGGTTACTACTACACTCTAAACCAGCACACATAAACAGAAAATTTTAACGTTTTTACAAATGCACACATGGACACATGACACACAATTTTGAAATTCACGCACACAAACCTTAAAAAAGTACGTTGACGTTCTATTCGAACACAAAAATGTAAAAGTGTGGGAAGTAACGAGACATCACCCAAAAGAATGATATCGATAAATCGCTTTCGTTCAATGAATGAATGTTAACTTGGCGTTAATATTTCAACATAATTAAAATATCATGCTTCGACATTTAGTATGTAGTCAATATAAAATTGACAGATATCGAAGGTTAATAAAATGCAAACTTATACTCAGTAGTTTATTATAGTAAATTATAACATCTAATAATTTTACCTAATTTTTGTGTCTTTTTAACTGCATATTTGTTATTTGGTAGGATATTAAGGTAAAAATACGAATTTTGTTGCATGAGAAGCTACAGAAGTCCTATTAAACCGGAAAATAAAATAAGTTTTATTGACACCAAGTTGCGGATACAACAAAAATTGTATTTTTACATCAAAATTAGATACTGCAACACCGACATTGTTATAATAACATTAAAAATGCGTTTTCTAAAAGAAATATTTTATTGAAAAACACGTTTTGATACACACTATAAAAATAATTGAGTTTTTTGACACGGGATTGACAGTTAGTTCTATTATTCCCATGTATGTCATTATAATAATTAAATTAGTTTAATCGTATTAAATACAGCTAAATATCAGATAGGGATCTTAAAAATACTTTAACAATCAACAATATCTCTTAAACGAAATTTTTTGATTTTTTATCCTTAATATGTTAGCAATAATTTTGAGTAATTTTTTTTGCAGATTTATATTGGGTTATAATATTTTGTGAACTCCCATGCTCCGGTCACTGATGTAATTAATATTACATCATTAGGTAATTTTTCGACTGCACCTTTTAGTGTATTATAATCCGAGACGTCATTATTAAACAATATTAAATAAAGCGTACTTATTTTCTGTTTACTTACTTTGTTTGTCAATTATATTTTATTATTCAATAAGATTTAAGCATAATATTTTTAATTAATGTCAATTATTCCATTCATTCATTCATTCCTATTTACTCGTAAAACCAAAATATCGATATAGTTGCATCCCTATTTCAAGTGTGAAAATCAATTAGGGCTGCTGATTAAAAAAGATAATATTTTTAACTAAATTTTTTAAGATGATGTTGGCGCTAGTTTACAGATGCTTACCTTTTAAGCATGGCTCTTATATTTCCTTTAACAAAATTACACTCACAAAGTAAGTGTTACTATTTTATTACTGCTATTTTTATAAACAAAAATAACATACAATGAGATTAACAGTGACAGATTGAGTAATTCGCGATAGATAAAAAAAACTATTGCAAATGCCCTCCTCATACATCTTTTTGATTTCTATATATAGAAACCGCTAATAGAAACTAAACTTGTTACTTAACTGTTATTCTATCAAGGCACCTTCACCATTTGGTATTGTACAAAAAGTGTATGTCTCGATAGAATAACAGCAGTGTGCTACTTGATTTATCATCTATACTTGATTTGAAGGGAAGTTTGAGTTTAGTTCATTTTTACATTATTGATTGTTTTAAATAATGCACCTATATAAATACTTATAAAAATATTTAATTTAAATGGTATAATTGCTAGTACATCGTTATGTATAGAACTGTTAAAGTATCAAAAAATAGTAAAATTGTGTATTATTGTAACAAGGCATCGGCAATTTAAGACAGCAGAGTACCAAATGATGCTGTTACTGATTAAATTAATACCTACCAGATTAGAAAATTGTTATATGAACTATACAAATTCTATATGTCAAATGTCATAATTAATTGAAATATGATAATGTTCAACCCTAGCTCACGCACTCCCCACGAGACTATATGACGTCAGACCGCACTCCTCACGAGACTATATGACGTTAAATTTGAATTTGCAGAATTGTAAAACATGAAATTATGAATTAAATAATCAATAAATCTTAAAAATAATACTTGCAAATAAAAGGTGACACCATCTTTTTGCATACTTGACGTGTTAGACTTCTTTTTACACGAAAAAACAGCACAAATAGGCATTTTAGTGGGAGCTCTGTTCGCCGCGACATGCACAATGTTGTGTGACAGCCCATAAGGCAGCTCAACTAGTTTTATATAACGTACAAGATTCCGAGTCTTATGCTTTGGCAGAGGGAATGTTAGACAATGGCATCTCCTGTCTTGGTTACTTTGAGATTAGAGTTGATATAGAGATAGTTGGAGAACCAGAGACATAGGAAATTTCTCTCACGGGAAAATATATTTTCCTGCGGAAAAATCTGATAAAAACACCAAGTGGGTTGTGGTGCTATGGGGATGGATGGAGACTTGGGGACGAACATATAATAATTTTTATTACGGGAAAATATATTTTTCGTTTTGAATAAAAAAATAAAATACTAGCTTTCGCTCAACAATTATTACTGTAATCACATCAATTGTGAAGTTTTAAATAAGAATGAAAACACAGAAGTAATACACTATGATAAGCAACCATATTTCTGTGTAGACTCTAATGATGTGTTCCTCTTTCTTCAAGGCCCAGCTGGAGAAATTGCAGAACGAAATATCTCAGATAGCGCGGAAAACTGGCATTTCATCTGCGACAAAATTGGCACTATTGGCATCGGACGCGCCAGACTCGGACAGGGTGCCAGACATCGAATGGTGAGTTTGTATATTGTATCATACATTTGGAGATATGCTTGTCCCTACGCTTATGTGTGTGGCAAAGGAAGGATAAAAGCAAGATTAATGCAGTGGAAATGAGAGCTTTGAGGAGAATGGTTGGAGTGACGAAGGAAATGAGCAGTTTGAAAGAAGGCAAAAATCGAGAAGGGAACGCTTAGATGGTTTGGACACGTAGAAATGATGTACGAAAGACGACTGACGAAAGATATTTATAAGGCAAATATAAATGGGCCAGTCTGTAGGGGAAGACCTAGACAAAACTATTTGGACCAAATAAGTGACATACTGAAGGAAGGTCAGATCAAAAGAATCACGAATTGGGTGTTATATAATATATATAGACACAGATCGAATAAAATAAAAACAACAATTTCGATCGACAAAACTGTTTCGCTTGATGTGAACTTTGCAACTTGCAACAAAGCAATATGATGATAAGTGACCTACGCAGACGAAGTCGCGGATATCAGCTAGGGTATATTAATATATATATATATATATATCCCATAATAAAATGATTCATTTTTGCGGTTGGTGTTATGAATCTTAGCTTTATGTATTACTAGCTTTCTGTCCGCGGCTTCGCCCGCGTGGATTTCGCGATTGGGTCTATAGAGGGTTAAGGGTCATAGCTTTTGCTCACGGCTACATATGCGCGGAAATCGGTTTATGGCGAAAAGGTTTTATCGCGCTTCCCGTGGGACTATTCGTTTTCCGCGATAAAAAATACGCAAAAACTTGCTCAAGAATCTATCTATTGATGAAAACCGCATGAAAATCTGTGCAGTAGTTTTTGAGCGAAGATTTTATTGCGCATCCCGTGGGATCTGACAATTTTTCCGGGATAAAAAGCACCCTATTATTTAATCCGGACTTTTGTCTTTACGTCTGCAAAATTTCAAAGCAATCGGTTCAATAGTTACGGCGTGAAAGCGGAACAACCAACCATCTCACTTTCCGATTTATAATATTAGTAAGGATTGAGTAAGCCATAAAAGACACAAAAGATAGAGAAAGGGATGCTTAGATAGTTCGGCCATGTTGAAAGAATGAATGAAGGAAGATTAACGAAAGAGATACACAAGGTAAGAATGATAGGACGAATCGGTGCAGGTCGACCTAGGCGGACATATCTCGATCAAATCGAAGATGTCCTAAAGAAAGGCCGGGTCAAGAGTACTCGCAACCGACGAGATGCATGAAGACGCTCATGAAAGTGGAGGAAGCAAGAGAAGTGTGCCAGGATCGCAGCAAGTGGAGAGAGGTGGTCTCTGCCTACCCCATTGGGAACATGGCGTGACATATATGTATGTATGTATGTATAAAAGACACTGAGCCAGCGTGGTAGGAGATGTCGGCTGCAGCGAGCCGCTGGTTATGTGGGCTTCTCCCCAGAAGGGCCTCCCCCTCCTACCTACTAAAAACCTCAGCGATGGCCATCCTCAGGCGTTGTAGGGGGCCCTGGGGATCGAGTGTCGCATCCGAGGACCCCCGGCCTTCGCTCCCCTGGGTGCGCTATGGGAGCCCTTCTCGTGGGGGGGTCTTGCAGCCTACCCCCCTCCAACCTTCTTTGACGTCACCCTCCGGCCATCCGGGAGTGAGGTCCCTCCCGGGTCGCTTCCACGGGCGCGAGCTTCGCCGCGCCCGTTAACACCTTCCTCGCGCTTCAGGCCACGCTATCTGGCCCGAGGCCGCCTCCTTGATTGATTTGACAAAGTATCATTGATTTGCCTTTGTTTTGCCTTTATAAATTTAAAATCCATATCAAAAAGACACTCATGAGTAAATGCTATTATAAAGTAAGTGACTATCTAAATGATCACACTATTTGGGAATAAGGACACTATTCATAGAGCCATGTTGTTCATACGCATATTATAAATAATGTAACAACATTATTTATAATATGCGTATGTAAACATACATACGACTGTAATCGTATCCTCTATTCAATTATATATTATTATAATTGAATAGAGGAGATAAAAAATAGACCTTCAGAGTTTCTTCTTCTCGAGCAGGCTCTCCCAATTTCCGAACAGGTGTAGACAGGTGTACGTACGCACAAGTTTTTGTTTTTTTTTTAACTTTTCTTTTTATTTTTGTTTTGTTTGTTTTGACGTCAATAAGTGCCTGTAAAGGTTTATGTTGAATAAAGATTATTTTGAGTTTGATTCCTTCGAGCGGGATCGGTCATTACTTAGGGCAGACCTATATCTAAAATGATAGTGATAATTCTTGTATAAACTGCTTCAGTACAATAGAGGTCCTATTTATCAGAAGGTTGTCTATCTCTGAACCATTTTTGTGCGTAATCTTTTTTGCCTTTGGATCAAGGTGTCTATGAGAAGTAGGACATCTCTAGTTACAACTATATGTGTAGCTTAAAATCCTATGATATATTTCGTCCTAGGTGGGACAGCGTCATCCTCATGACTCCCGAGGAAAGAGAAACCCAACGAAAGCAGTCCGGAGACCAACTTTCCCAGGGG
The DNA here is from genome assembly GCA_036419045.1 of Scirpophaga incertulas. Classification (NCBI taxonomy): domain Eukaryota; kingdom Metazoa; phylum Arthropoda; class Insecta; order Lepidoptera; family Crambidae; genus Scirpophaga; species Scirpophaga incertulas. The sequence goes on along the minus strand of CM071636.1, from coordinate 891,128 downwards.
AAGGATGCAAGAACGGACGTCCAACGAGTAGTAGCCTGCAATACCGGCGAAGACGAGATCGTCGACAACCTGAATTTAGCGGCAGTCACCAATTTGGTGGAGCATCCACAGCAGCTGAGAGCACCGAGTGAGTACATTGTGCATTTTTTTTATTTCTAGGCTAACGGTTAAGAATTCTAAAACGAATAATTTGTCTACAAGTGTTTTTCTGTTACTTGACATTTTATAGTTTCTGACTCCACAAAAAATTTAATAAAAAATGAACTACTTAAGTTTTGAACAAGTGGCTTCAAGGACAATTCACAGCTTAGTCAACCACGCTGTCCTAGTGCGGATTCAAAATCATAATAAATTTATTCAAATATGACTTTATAGGAAGCTCTTTTGAAATCGTCCAAATTTTTTTTTCCCTAACACCCATTCAGGACGTATTGTTTTAGCTGATAAGAAGAATGGGCGCAAGAACTTATCAGCTTTATCGAAAGTAAAACAACATTTACAATAAATTATGTTGTTACCGTACAACATACATATGTGTTTACAATAGGCTAGTTGACAAAATTTTGAAATTCATTTTAAAAACTATAGTTTAGTATCTATTTTACCCCTAATATATATTTTTTTTTAGAAAAATAGGCCTTTTTCATAAGTATTTTGCTTTTTTAGAAATGAACTTCTAATTGACTTCGAAAAAGGCCAAGACTGTCATGGCGTCTTGAATGACGTCACTCCTCGCGAAACAATCGACTTTATTTATAGTATAAATACTGTATAGTGCCCCAATGTAAAAGCACAACGATAAAAACGCCAAATAAATTATTTATATATAAAATCTGTGTTTGCTGCGAAAATTTCCCAAGCATAACGGCGTCAATTTTGGACAAATTACTGCTGTTTGCTTTGGTAAATCCTGATTCCATGGCAAATGTCCGTGTCTTTTAAGATTAAACTTAAACAAACTGTATTAATTTAACAATAGTCTCTGAAAACAAACTGTATCTAAATAACCTGTTCAGTGTTCACTGACAGCACAGATTAGATAGATGATGTATGTACAGCTACACTACAACCAGTCTTTCGCGAGGCGTGACGTCACGCTTCTCTGATTGGTGTTTAATGTCACGTGATTAAATAAGTAATTTTACCGATTTTTAATTTCAAAAAATATTAGTAATCTTATATTATATTAATAAAAAAAGTTGTTTTTTGTTTACTACATATCATGATTAATCATTAGAAACTCTAAGCCATCCGATTCATTCTTAGTGGAAACAGGCCTATTTATGTGGGACACAAATATAAATTACACTTTAAATGTTAATGTCTTCAAATTAACACCAAGCATTGGTTCCGTCTTTTGGCGATTGAATTTCTTTTTGATCGATTGGTTGCCAACATACACCATAGGCATATGCAGGTCTCAAGATGTGTTTCTTCACCGTAGGAGCGTTAGATTCCACGGGAGGGACCTCACCCCGGCTGGCCGGGGGTGACGTCGTAGGAGGTTGGAGGGGAGGAGGCGGCAAAGATCACTCCTCTCCGAGAAGGCTCCCCTAGTGCACCCAGGGGAGCAAAGGCCGGGGGTCCTCAGATGCGACCCTCGATCCTGAGGGCCCCCTACAACGCCTGAGTTGGCCATCGCTGAGGTTTTTAGTGGGTAGGCCCCCCCTTCTGGGGAGGAGAGCCCCACATAACCATCGGCTCTCCGCAGCCGGGATATGCAATTCAATGCATTTTCCTCAGCAGAACAAAAAAAAAAACCTCTGACATAAATGTAGCCTTTAATACAAATGGATTGTTCTAGTCGAAATATAGTGTCACGTCGCACCTTCCGCATTGTAAATTTTTCGCCATTTCAGTCGCCTTTGGATTCGATGCATCGTTAGAATCCTTTAGTGACAGACCATTTGAATCCATTTTCAATAGATCATTAGTGCCTTTTACCAATAAATTGTGGTAATCTGTATCGTTGGCAGTTTCAGTCGATTTCATTTCTTCCGCTATTCCGTTTATAACTTTATCTGTCGTGATGTAATCCGTTACGCCGACAGCACTGTTAGCCGTTTCTGCTATTCCGTTTACTTTATCTTCATCTATTTCTGCCCTAATGTACTCCGTGACGTCGACAGCACTGTTGCTAGTTTCCGTTAAAATGGTTTCTTGTGCTAATCCATTAACTTTATCTCCTATTGCTGGCGTCATGTAATCCGACAGCAATATGGCGTGAAAATATCGGTGCAGGCTTCAGCCTAGGTAACGTAGTCTGTTGTGTTCTTTGACGCGCGCGGCCGTCATATTCAAATACAATACATAATATACGGTGTAGGTGGCGGGGCACCGCAAGGTGCGCGAGGGGCGCGGGGAGCGGGGGGCGGGGGCGGCCGGAGGGGGGGGGGGGCAGACGTCGTTGCCGGTCGCTTCCATTAATAGATTATTTCAGCGCGCTTATCCAACTTCCTATTCTTAGTTTTGCTTTGAATTTTAGTGTCGGTCAGTTTTCTTAATTAGGTACATTTATTTGTTTGGCTGGCACCGACTTCAAATATAAGTGATAACTAGAGATCGGATAATCGGATGCATATTTACCTAAAGTTAGTTTAAGACGAAGTGTGGAAACGGCTTTTTATTGTTTTGTTAAATAAAAATCCCGGGATTGCGGAATTGGATAGCCGGATGTTTATTTATTTACCTAATTTAGTTTTTGACAAAGTATGGAACTGTCTTTTTATTTTATTTCCATAAATAAAAATCCCGGAATTCCGGTACTGTAGAACTGTAGAACTTACGCCCGGGCACCATTTCTGTTTTTTATTCAATTATTTAATTGATTATTGTTTTAGTCAAACTAGCTCACTACTTTCGTATAACACTCTTCATGTAATAAATCGTACATTCATAAATCGCACGGGGAACTGAAACTAAACTTCATGTAAATACGTATGCATAGTTGTATAAATGAACCCGGAGTCTCGGTCTTTTGAAAATAAATACCACGTGCTAATTTAGTAATTTTCAAACAATATCACTACGTTAAATTTGCAGTCCCGTATTTTCCCGGGATTTTTATTTAACAAAATGTATTTTAAAAAGCCGCTTCCATAATTTGTGAGCCAAAAATTAACTTTAGGTATTTACCTAAAGTTAATTTTTGGCTCACAAATCACTAGAGATCACTAGAGATCGGATAATCGGATGCATATTTATGCATCCGATTATCCGATCTCTAGTGATAACTGTAAATATTTCAATAATTGTACATATATAATAATATGCATTAAGTAGATAAATAGGTTATTTATCGCTTTTTAGTTATGTAGGTAATGCTTTTGTCTGGTTAAAGTTTTTGTCGTTTGTGTTTTTTTTGAAGTCGGTTTATTTTTTTTTTTTAAAGTCAGTTTATTTCATGATTTTTAGTTGTGTTAATGCGTTGTGAACTTAATTATTAATAGGTACTTAGTTGTTAAGAGTTAGATAATATTTATTAGGTATTTATATTTTTTTTATTATCATGGTAGACCCAGTAAGGCTACAGCCCGAATGAGGGTAAATCGTCGCCTGGAAAGTATTGCAGAAAACTGATCACGAATGAGAAAAAATGAGAGTGTGGATAAATTGCTTGTTCTCACGAGAAGGCCCTACGAGACTTCTCGGCGAGATTTCTCACCGTGAGTCTGGATGTAATATACACAAGTATCACGTTAGCCCTACATACATTCGATCGACCAATTGCAGTACTGCTCCCAACTCCTAACCGTTAAGGAGTACTGTAGCTTCATCATCAGCACAGCAGCATCAGATGTTGATTCAAGCATACCTCACAAGCAACATGTTAGCCCTACATACTACTAAATAGTTTCCATCGACCAATTGCAGTTCTGCCTTCCAACTCCTAACCGTTAAGGAGTACTGTAGCTTCATCATCAGCACAGCAGCATCAGATGTTGATTCAAGCATACCTCACAAGCAACATGTTAGCCCTACATACTACTAAATAGTTTCCATCGACCAATTGCAGTTCTGCCTTCCAACTCCTAACCGTTAGGAGTACTGTAGCATCATCATCAGGACAGCAGCATCAGATGTTGACACCCTGAAGCATATACCTGAGTAAGACATGATTACGTAACAAAAACACCAGACGAGCATACAATTTTCGGTGGTTGCCCTCGATTTCTCCTGGATTCCATCATCAGATCCCGGACTGGTGAAAATGGGACCACCTCAGAAGTGAAACTCTATCCAACAAAAAAAAAATTTGAAATCCGTCTATAATTGACGAAAATATCGGTGAACATACATAAAAAAAAATATTATACATACAGACGAATTGAGAACCTCCTCCTTTTTTGAAGTCGGTTAATAAAATAAAAATGCCAATAGAATGTTACATGTTTATTTGAAATCTGTTTCTTACAACGCTTTGTCTCGTTATGCAGCGCCCTAAAGCATATACGTACCCTTTAGAACAACCGTAATGTTTGCAAAAAGTACATCTGCTGTCGCCCTCACGCCGCACCCTCTGTACTGTATTAGTTATACTTTTATACACTTCAGACGCCTTTAGCAATGGTGCATAGTCAGAATCCTTTACCGTTAAATCGTTATAATCCGTATCGTTGTCAGACGTTGTCATTTCATCTGTAATTTCATTAACTTTATCTATTTCTATATTCACGATCGCTGGTGACACGATATGATCCGTTATTACGTCGATAGCATCGATGTCCGTTAATCTGGTTTTATCTGCCAATTTGTTATCATTGTTTCTTTGTACACCTGCTTTTATATTCGCGTTTGTTTTTGTCATGGTCATCTCCGCGCTATCTGTTATTGGATTGATCTTTTCGTTCGGCGGTCTTCCCGATACGTTTAAGACGAGCAGCGAGCAAATTAAAAGTCGTATCATTTTTGACAATTATATTTTTTTCAATGCTATGTCGTTTCGGCAGCAAATCAGACGATACTGGTTCGATTTGAATAATTAGTGATAATATGTAAAATACAATATTATAAACAACACTGATTAAAGCAACCGTTTATCAAGATGACCTTTTATTGCTGCGTACATAAGGTCCATTATTGGCGGTGCACGCTATATAATTGGATAAGAAATTTGCATTATCTGAAGACACGAAAGTCAATTTATATTTGGAAAGACTGTTTATGGTCATTTATTTCCACCGAATGCTTTATTTATTCAACACATACCTTTATTGACGTTGAAACAATTTAAAAAAGGAGAGAACACAATAAGACATTTAAACTTAATATTTTCATCCCATCCATAAATTAGGATGACCACAGATACAAGTGCTTTACAATACAGATTCATTTTTAATCTGCGTAGGTTTGACCATGTTTCTAATTGTCGCTTTCAACTGAAATGGTTACCTATTCGCCAGCGCAGAGACTTACATGTTTTATCCCTACTTTACAATATTTTGTACCTTCCAACATCTCCATCCTACCTTAAATCTTTGTTCTCTTTTTGATCCCATTCGTCATGTCGTGCCTTGCGTTCTAATTTTAATCTGACTCTGGATATACCACCCCGAAGTACCGACTATTTTTCATATTCTTTTTCGGCTTATGCCGTCCGGTTGTGGAAATCTCTCCCTGAGGATATTAGGGGAGCGCGAACGCTGGAGTCCTTTAAGAATCAAGTCCGTGTTCACTTCCTGTCAAAGATTCCTTAACTTAAACTAGTTATAGCCTATTGTCCTGTCCAATTACTGTACCCATCTTATATTTAAATCTCCTTTCAATATTTCCCTGGTCCTAGGTTGCCTGGAAGAGATTGCTGTTTAGCAATAAGGCCGCCTTTTGTACATTTGTTATTTACTTTCTTTTTGGGTGGGTATTTTATGAATACAATAAAGGGTTATGTTATGTTAAGTACTGCACCTCTTTGGGATTTTCAAACAATGTCGACATCGTAGCCACTCGGCTATTGAGCGATTAAAATACAGTTAGAAAAAGAAATAGCCCTTACTGGTTTCCAGATCCCCCGCCGTAGACTTGTGCAAAAGTAATAATAAAGTATTTATTACAACAAAATAGCATACAATTATCAGTATAGTATTTACAATTATTTTAACATGTTTGCGGTCTACATTGTTGTGAGCATTATTCTGTTAGATTTCCTGCGGCACCAACACTAGAATAAGTCTGTATCGTAGATGCCTGTTTGATTTAGACGAGAAGTGATCTCAAACTGCAGAAATGTTTATATATATATATATATATATCTTAATATATATTATTTCTTGTGTGCGTGTGTATGTGACTGAACTCCTCCTAAACGACTGGACCAATTTTGATGAAATTTTTTGTGTGTATTCCAGGGGCTTGAGAATGGTTTAGATTCACAATACGGTCATATAGATATTGTTTTTCAGCTAAATTATTTATTTAAAAAACATTTGAGACAACGTGAGACAACGTGACATTTGAGACATTTGACAGGACAACGTCTGTTGGGCAGCTAGTATATATATATATATATATATATATAAAATAATATAATAATAATAAATATAATAATAATAATAAACTTACATACTGATATTAAATATATTTATAAACATGTACATTAATAAGTATAAAAAGTATAGATGTGGTTTATAGAAATATCAAGTATAACAATTGGTATTTAGGATAGCGTTTTGAGCAGATTTTCCGTATCATTGTATGTTAAACTTTCGAGCCATTTGGTGACAGTTACTTTAGCAATACGAATTGAAGAGAGTTTTATGTCGCAGAACATAACAACCTTATTATAGAGCATATTGTTTATATACGGTGGGAAACGTTTTGCGAAAGAAGTGTTAATAGTTGGAACTGGAACCCTAAACAATCTTCTCGAAACTAATCGGTTCAACTCTCCCGATCTACCAATGTTTGTATGACTGAGCAATGTTGCCCTTAATACAAAAAGTTGACGAACGGTTAAGACTTTGCTTTCCTTGTACAAGTCCACGGTAGGATATCTGAATGGTTTATGTAACATTGTCTTTAAGACAGATCTTTGGGCTCTTTCAATTTGAATCATAGCGGTCTTTGTGGATCCACCCCAACTTGTAATACAATATGATAGGAGCGACTGACACAGTGCAAGGTATACAGACTTTAGTAGTTTAAGGTCAGCAACATAACGGAGTTTTCTCAATAAGTGTATGGTTTTACGGACTTTATCTGACATACTACTAATATGAGCCTTAAAGTTTAGGTTTTGATCTAGGGTGACACCAAGATATTTAATTTTGTCACACCTCTGTATACTGTAGCAGTTGCACAAAGACGAATCCTTGCAGCTGTGAACTTGTAGTGCTACTAAGGAGTTAGGAGGTGCTGAAGCTAGTGTTTTATAAAAGCAAATGAATTTTGTTTTCCCAGCATTCAATGTTAAGAGATTTCTTTGTAGCCATTCACAAACTGTAGACATTCCCGCTTTTGCGTGAGAAAGCGTTTCTTCCCCGTCAGAGCCGTGGAATAATATAGCAGTATCATCTGCATAGCATATTATATCGGCGTGACCGAGATTAAGCTTATGTATATTATTCAGGTAGATGTTAAATAACGTAGGGCCGAGGATACTTCCTTGAGGTACTCCGTAGTCAATATTTTTAAAAGTACTGGAGAATCCTCCAACCTTAACACATTGTTTACGTCCGAGTAGGTAGCTTTTAAACCAGGCAAGCGGGATGCCGCGAATGCCCAGCGACTCCAGTTTTTTAAAAGGATTGGGACAGAAACCGTGTCAAATGCTTTGGCTAGGTCTAAAAATACTCCTATACATTTTATATAACCATCAAGATATTGAGTGGTTTTTGTAACTAGTTGTAAGACTGCATCATCAGTCGATAGCTTTTGACGGAAACCGAACTGATGTGCAGAGATAAGATTCCGAGATTCAGCGTATGACACTAAACGTTTGTGTACAACTTTCTCAAGCAATTTGGCGAAGGTATTTAAAAGTGAAATCGGACGATAGTTATCAGGAGACTCTCGGGAACCAGCCTTGTAAATAGGGATGACAGACGCCATTTTCCATGTGTCCGGAAACACTCCCGAGGAAATACTCCTATTAAAAATAGCGGTGAGTGGTATTACAATACATTCTTTTATTAATTTTAGTATGCGATTATCGATACCGTCTAAGCCAGGAGATTTGTCATTTTGTAGGTTAGTAATAAGAGCATCAACCTCATAAATGTCGGTGGGTTCCATAAAAAATGAGTTAGACAGTTGTGTTTTTGTCGGGACTGCGTCGGCCAGGCTCTCTTGACTGGTGTTAAGGTCAGAAAGTATAGCATCCGCTAATTTTTGCCCTACAGTAGAAAAATGTGAGTTGCAGACGTATAAAGATTGAACTGGGTCAGACGCACCCGATAGAGAGAATTTCTAGCGGCTCTTTTTTACAAGTAGTAAGGTGGCAAATACTTTTAATTGTTTTCCACAGTTTTTTGGGATTATGTTTTCCATCTTCAAGCTCTTTCCTCTCGTGTTGTCTTTTCAAGTTGCGCAGCAAGCGGTTGCAGAAGTTTCGGTAGCGCTTGTATATATGTCGAGACAAGAGGTTTTCAGGATTGAATCTACATAAACTGTGTAGGCGATCTCTATGGCGCATGCATCTGATCAAACCCGGAGTAATCCATGGTTTAAGTATGTTTTGCGAGCGCCTTTTAATTGTAATTGTGGAATGCCTATTAATAGTATCCGTAATAAGCCGAGTAAATGATTGAACCAATACGTTAACATCGTCGCCCCCGAGTAGGTCCTGCCAGTCTATTGCCTTAAGCTCCCTTGTGATGGCCTCCACATTCCTCTTTATAGTTTTGGTGCCTGGTCTGCGCTGTTTAACTTTGTTAAGTGACATTCCTGACATGACAAGATCGTGATCAGTTATATTCGATGCACACACTAAACCATTATAGGCAGCGATGACCTAACAAATATGTGATCAAGGCAAGCTTCTCCTCTAGTTGCACGAGTGATTGCTGGTTTTAGATCGTGCTCTGTTAGTAGGCAAAGATATTCGAAAGCAGATTTATCAACGCCGGTTGAAATTATATTTATATTAATATCACCAACCAAAAAAGGCTATGTTGGAATTTGCATTTTGACAATACGCTGTCGAGGGACGATATAAAGCAGTCAGTATTGCTAATTGAAGGGGAACGATAAATTCCCAAGATCGTGGCTATATGTGGAATGTCGATCTGTAAGCAATTTCCATCATCCAGGTTAGGTTCTGATACTGTAGCGCTCCAGATGTCTCGGACGTAAATAACTACCCCGCCATTTTGATTGATAACCTTACTAGTTGCATATTCCGAATACTGTGGGATTTTTGGTATTATAGACAAGTTATTAATCCAGCATTCTGTCATAACTATCGCATCATATTTAATATTTAATCGATTTTAAAGTTATTATGAAGTTATTCAAAATTCTTTTTTAAGCTCCTTATATTTAAAGTCAAAATTGTAAAATTTTTACTATTCAACGCACTTGCACACTTTTCGGGTTCTGTTAACTCAAGACATTCAATATCCAAAGAATCTAAGTCGGATATATAATTGTCAATTGTCTCTTTTTGTGTTTATAAAATAGGTGATGAAGACAATCGACCAGATGAATGAATGTCTCGTGCTATCAGATGTTTTGTGTGCTATAGGATAACTGTGACTCTTTTTGGGTTTATGAGCTTTCAGTGCCATTATTGATGTAATAGATTTTCTCGTGTTTATGGTTATGATTTGAATAAATTTGTAAATTAATAAAGTAGGAAAATATTCGAATATTATGTGTACAGCTAGAAATGATATCTTGAACTGTTTTAGGGTTACAATGTATATATATGTATAAATTGAATTATTTGAATATATATAAGAGATAATTAGAATAAAATTAGAGAGTAAAATAAGTGTACATTTTACATAATTAAGTAGTAATAATATGCGTAATGTTTTATGAGTTTGAAACCAACAGGTAATAACAGTGATCCTTTCACAGAAAAACAAATACGCGTCCGAATCGTGGCAATAAAACATACAAAGCATAAAGTGATTGTCAAAATCCTTTTTGAAGAATAATATATTTTGGATTTTACTTGTAACCTGGAGAATTGGCGTTTGACCTTTGGTGAAGTTCCATTTCGCTTATAACATTAGGCATATCGCACCTTCCATAGGAAATGCTCTGTGAAAATACAGGGAGAAAAAAAAATAGCTTATATTATATTTTTGTACCGTGGGAGAGCCATGCTTCGGCACGAATTGGGCCGGCTCGACCGAAGTGATACCACGGCCTCACAGAAAACCGGCGTAAAATAGCGCTTGCGCTGTGTTTCGCCGAGTGAGTGAGGGTACCGGAGGCCCAACCCCCCTTATTCCCCTCTATTCCCCTTATTCCCCCTATTCCCTTTTAAAAGGTCGGCAACGCATCTGTGACTCCTCTGGTGTTGCGGGTGTCCATGGGCAACGGTTATCGCTTACCATCAGGTGATCCGTATGCTCGTTTGCTGCCCTATGCAATAAAAAAAAAAAAAAAAAGCTCTTGCTGGTTTTCTTGCTGGTTCTTTCTAGTACAAGGGGTCCCGCCGTAGACTTGTGAACCAATGGCGTAGCATCTATGAAAAGTGATAGTAAAAATACCATTTGATGAAAAAGAAATATTTCGTTGGTAACCTGGAGAATTGGCGTTTGATCTTTAGTGAAGTTCCATTTCGCTTATAACATAGGGCATATCGTACTTTCTATAAGGGTACAACGGTTCCGCAAGGAGGTTGGATTTTGATAGTACCCAGTGATTGCTCTATCTTACCCCCCGGGGAGAGCCGAAGGCGTTCATGTGTTTGTCCTTCCTAGAACGGGGAGAGGTGACTCTAGAGACAATGGTGGCAAATATAACTAAGTTGTAGTGAATCAAGAAATGCGGCAGCACGGTAGAGAGCTATATGCAGCTTTCGTTCTTCGCAGTTCTATTTCGTTTATTCGTTCTGCAAGCAGGTTTAGTCGCGTAGTCGACAAATTGTCGACACTGTTGTGATCGGATTCCTACAGCATACATTATGTAGATTATTTAACAGTTTTTTGGGATCTGAAATAGATGTGAAGAAGGCAGCATGTATCGTACTACCCCTAGACTTAGGGATCCAGATCACAACCCCTAAGCGCTCCATGGGATGCAGAGATCGCGAGACGATCTAGACACAACATACCGACCGGCCATCCTGATTGGCATTGTAAAATTAAGGAACAGATTTTTTGTAATTATATTTGTTTTAATTGCGTTAGTACGTAGACTATTTATGGTAAAACCATCTTTAGAACCTCCGTATACAAGGTCGATTTCATAACCCGCAATTTCGCTTATAATTTATTCATGTCAGTGAAGGGTCAACAAGACAACGATCTAAATGAAGGCATCAAAACAAAAAGATTCTTATGCTATTTTTAATAGTAATCATAGTCGAGTGGCACACACCGAAACCCTACTCTCTTTTGGTTGGTTGGGCAGCCCGCAGTTGCACAGAATAAGCACCCTTGCGCTATCACCATTTCTTCAGTTCTATTTTCTATTCCGTTGCTATCGTTTCTTCTGTTCGGCAACGATACGTTGGTGTTAAACGTTAAACGCTATTCGTGTGTCATTGAGGGCATCTAGAGGCAGCGCTGAGTTGTATCCGTTGTACGTACTAGTTCCGTTACCAAACGGTATAGCTGCGTTGTATCCGTTGAACGAAAATGACGAGTTTCTTCCGTGTCTGTAGTAACTGCTATTCGTGTTTTGCGCGAATCTATTATACGGATATATTGTGTTGTTATATCCGTTAAAGGCAGTGTTATTGTACTGATAAAGGTTGTTGTTATATGTTGTTGGGTATGTAGTGTTGTAAGGATTGAACATGTTGGTATTTCTAGTAGTTTGGTGGTCGTAGTTGTTGGTATGTTTATAATGGGTGGACGCTCTCCTGTCTCTGTTTTCGTAATAGCTACTAATGTACGGTCTGTTATCATTGCTTTCGTTTATATTCTTTTTGATTCCGAAATAATTGTTGTTTATTATGTATTTGAATACGTTCAAAAAGGAGAACGCATTTCTTTTTGACTTTTTGCTACCGCTATCTTTACCGTGGTTCAGTTCAACGTTCGTGTCAAGATTATTTGTGTAATGTTCAAATTTTATTTTGGTGTCCTCGTCTTCTTCTATTCTGTCTACGTTTTCTGTTTTCACTTCCGGCGCTTCTATTCCAACTTCGACTTCACCAGATCTGATGCTCCTTCTGACTCTTATGTCAAAGTCAGGTCGGCTCGTAACGTCTATGTTGTAGTTCGCTCGCTGCGCCACTAGGTTCACGAAGCCGACTATCAGAAACACGGGTAGTAGCATCGTGAATTCAATTATTTATATCGTTAACGATCCTCCTTTCACTTTTTATTTTTTTCACGCTTCACTCATTTGTTTGATAATACGCATCAATTTGACACTGGCCACTGTTATGTTTTATTTGGACAATTGTGCGACTAAATTCTTGTTCAGTTCTTTAAAACGCACATCGTGCTTTTCACGCGTATTTTTTTTATTTGTCTGTTTTCTTATTGCTAACTCATTAGAGTGATACTGCCGCGTCGCAGACGTACAATGATTATTTTTAGTTACGTATAAGATAAAAATTATGTCGTCTGAAGAATCTAGTGCTATTGTTGTGCTGTCTGTCTGTCTGAATGTTGCTTATATTTGTTTGCTTTGCCGTGAGATGCAGAAGTTCCACTCCAGACTCCAGTTGCCTTGAAATAGACTATGTACTTGAAGCAACACGTCAGACTTCATATGTAAAGCTTGATGTGTTAGATTCTGTAATTACGGTTCCGTACCTCCAAAAGTAAAAACGGAACCTTATAGGATCTCTTTGTTGTCCGTCCGTCCGTCTGTCAAGACCCTTTTTCTCAGAAACGCGTCGAGATATCAAGCTGAAATTAATATCACATACTCAGGTCTTCTATCTCTCAAAGCAGTGAAAAAACATATTTCTAAATCAACGCAATAAAAATATGGATGTTTATGTTCCATTTAAATTGCATATTTGACATTTGCAAAGGAATCAAAACCTATAGGGAACTTTCTGTTGACCTAGAATCATGAAATTTGGCAAGAAGCAATGCAAAAAAACAAGTAAAGAAAAAACTCCGAAACTACGCAGGAGTAGTATTTCAAGTAGTTTATATTAGAGTGGCGTATATCTTTATTAATTGTAGTCTATGTGTCATTCCTATAACTAGACAATTGTAGCTAGATAGTGTAGGTATATCGCACTAATAATACAATAGTGTATCAACTCAAAACGTCGTACTTGACATAATACTATAAACACACGCAAAATTTGATTCCTCACGCGTGATCAAGACCGTCGTTCGATTAGTGCAAAAACAGAATAAGGATAAATTAAAAAACTTTGTGACAGTTACAATTTGCAACTATTACATGAAGTGAGTAATAAGTTTTTTGTTGATTCTGAAAAATGTTATATTATTGTAAAGTTTCATTTCAGTAGTTTTTACGTGAAAGAGGAACAAACATCCAACCATACATACAAATTTTCGCGTTTACAATATTAAGTAGTAGGGATGTTTCAGATTTTAATGTGTACATACACATATAGAACATTATAAGTTTCAAAGAAATATTGTTGAGATGGTTGGATCGAGAAATAACACAGTTTATAATAGAGATGTGTCAATCTTTAGAGAAACGACTCAGTGAGTCGTTTCTTCCAAGTGATTCACTGATTCAAATCTTTAACAGTGTTTCAAATGTATCATTCGGCTCGATTGAGATAAGTAAATAGTTCAGAGTCGGAGCGCTTCGGATCACGTCGCTCAATTGCATCTCGGTTTCATTCGATAGGCGACGCTATCATGATTGACAATGTCATTTGTATCAGTGACTCTGAACCGTTTTAATTGGTTTAGAGTCACTGATGCAAATGAAGCACTCACTGATTCGAATCTTTGTACTGATCCGGATACAAAAGATCCAATCTCAATAAAGATACGTTTTTTCCATCATTAGTTTATAACTTTATTTTTATTTTGTGTTCTTGTAACTTTTGTGCTTTATAGTTTTTGAAAAGACTTTGAACGGTGTTTCTGACACGAGTTGAGTGTTGAGTTGTTGTTTGAGTTGGTATAATTTTTTTTTGAAAAAATTCTAATTAATAATAATATATATATATTATATATATATATATATATAATATATATTATATATATCACTTTTTTCTGGATTTTGATATTGTTCGGAAGAGCTAGTCGGAGACTTTACAGGTTACGTTCGACATGAACTATTTGACAAGAAGAAGGAGACGTTAATTTCGACAACGATGAGGGTACCGCCTAACAAATCAATAGATGGCGCTATTCGTGTTCATTTTATTACATATTATAAATTTACTTAATTACAGCAAATTTAATGATTAATTATATTATAATTTACACATTTAAGGACTAAGAAATAAACTTAAATAAAAAAATATCCTTTAATAATATTAACTAAACTACATTGAAAAAGAGAGTTAAGTTTGAGAGTTAAGTCCGCCTTTGGACCAACTAACTTGGTACTTGCTAATATATATTTTTTATTGTAACTTGTTTTATTGTGTACAATAAAGAATTTATATATATTGATGACAAAAATCATAAAATAACACATAAGTATTAGTTTTAAAATTATAATTAAAATTATAACTGACACGAGTAAAGCAATCGGCGATAGCTAGTATTGTTACAATTTAATTATCGGGTGACCCGTAGTTTATCAGTGGTATTCGTTTTGTGTTCTCAGTGCCGTGACGAATAATAATGGACAGTAAATTATGGGAAATAAGTCATAGTATCAAGTATCATCGACAGGGCAACCGAATTATCACCTGAAAGCCTTGTTAGGGTAAAATTCCACAAACTATGTATGTTTTTTCCACTCTGGAGAGGAGAGGTTGAGAATCATCATGGATAGCACCGCACGTGTCGCGGTGATTATCTCGGACTCCTGACGAATCGAGGCGGTGCGACCCGACACACCTACCGACTGAACTCAACCCAAGCCGTTGGTCCTAATGACCTCACGGCTTGACGAGACAAGGATGACTGCACCTCAGGAGAGGCGTAGTCAGCGCTGCCCTACAAAGAGAGCATATGCGCTAGCAGAGGCACGTACACCCAAATGGCTCCGGCCTATGTTGATACGAATACTTTGAATGTCCAAATTAATTATTTCTAATCAAAAACCTGCCGTTAAAAACGACATACTATCGATACAAACTCGCATCCCCTTACACCCCATTTTTGCATTAAAGTCCGGCAGGCATAATATGCTACTAAATAAAGCGCTGATCATCCACATTGATAATTGGTGTTCTGTACCCCTCGGTCCTCGGTCCACGGTCGTAACATGCACGATACAAGGCAAAATGACGTACAGCCAGCGATAAAACTAGATGACGATATATAAGGGTTCTATATATATAACACTAGTTATGTACGCTTCTTCGCGTGTAATAGTTACTTTTTATTTATATCCACCTAATAAAAGTCAAACAAAAAGTTTAATTATTTTAATTACAAGAATAACATATTTACATACTATTCAAGGGTGAATTTTTATAACGTTGATTTATTATATTTAGAAATTTACTAGTTTATTTATTTGTGTATAATCAACAGCCTTTTTTTTTTTGAGAGGGGAAATGCGACTTTTTGCACCATGTCACCGCGCTGGCAAGGTGCAGCCGTGTGTGGGGCTCTCCGACCTAAGAGGGCCGGCCTACCCATTAAAACCCCCCTGAGTTCTCTAGGCCCATGCGGGGCACATGGTGGGGTGCGCTTTTGCGATTCTACCGCCATTATAATCAACCGCCTAAAATATAAATGTAAAGCTTCTAGCTTTAAAGATAACGATACAACCTTTCATCCCCTTTTCAACCCTTTAAGAAGTAGCCTATAGCCTTTTTTTTCTTTAATTCTTACACTTATTTAAGCTCTGTAAGGCTTGTATTATGGGATCTAGGGTAACGGATAGACATACATATAATATACATCTACAAATATTTGTGATAGAAATATATAATAACAACCACTAAGGTATAAATGCTCGCATCATTCATCACACAAACATCTGCCCTCACCGAGCTTCGAACCCGGGACATGAGCAATACCGTCTTTACCATAAAGCCACACGGGGCCCGTGTCCAGGGCCCCCATTCTCAGGGGGGCCGCGAAGGACCTACGATTTCTCTCACACATTTGTTTTTGTCGGACACATTAGACATTACTTTTTGCGCAAATTAATTCTTTATAAGACGTATTTACGTAGGATATACTACGCCATCATATTAATGAAGACAGACACACATTGACACATATACACACACACTCACTTTAGCTTCCCAGTTTTTTTGTTATGACAGACTTAAGATTAGTTAGTTGTTTGCTTACTTTTATATAAAATTTTGTCAACAATAGTTTATTTATTATCACTAGTTGCTCGAGCTGTGTAATACCACTATTATTTAATTAGTAACTATAGTCTGAACTCTGCGAGACAAGCCAGGCTTAGTGCAGAGATCGGTAGAAATAAGTCTCTTAATGTAAACATTATGGCAAATAAATAAATTATTATTATTATTAATTATAGACGGTCCAAGGCTCATGTCTATCTGGAGGATGAGACCGAGAGACGCTTATGGATTTGTAGTTCGGGATTTCAACAACTGAAGCGGCAGCGTCTAAATTGCTCAATCAGTAATGTTATTTTAGTGCTGTATTCCAACCGCGGGATGGCGCAAGCATTACTTATTTAGCAAGCATAACAAATTTATTTTAAAAATTCGCGTTTTTTACTTTCCAAAAGGGCCTACAATTCTTGTGTGCCCAAGGGCCCCAGCTTAGTTTAAGACGGCGGTGGACCTTGGAGATGACGACACCTTGAAACCGGTATACTAACCGCTCAACTACGGAGGTCATTTCTCAGGTACGAGGCTATCTCTGCACTAATTTTCATTCAAATCGGTACAGTAGTTTTGTCGTGAAACCGCGACAGACAGACAGAGTTACGTTCGCATTTATAATATTAGTAAAGATCGGTAATCCAAACCTTGGCGTCTCATTGTCCACAGCGGAGCCTCTCAAACCGACCTATATGCCTGTGTTCCTTACGAAGAAAGAACGCAAGAAGCTGCGTCGGCAAAGCAGGAGGGAGGCGTGGAAGGAGGAACAGGAGAAGGTGCGTCTAGGACTGGAGGCGCCACCCGAGCCCAAACTCAGGTCTGTCTTTACAGCAACATACATATTTTATATATTATTTTGTATGGTTATGTTCTCCTATTGTTAAATTTAAATTTTATATTGCCATATGTGTACAGCTCTAGTTATGTGCCGTCATGTTGTACACACATACCTAGGAATATAATCTGGTCTGCTATGTTTTGTAAGAAAAATGTATCTATAATCGGTTGTGTTCTGTTTTGTGTGTCAAATAAATAAATTAATGATTAGAATAGAAATGGATAAGATAGGCAGTATAATTACCGAGTATCGTTTATCTGTCAAAACAATTGACAGATCAACTTGCAGCATGACAACTGTCAAAACACACTTAGATTTTGAAGAACTAAGAATCTATATCAGGATCGTCTGCTTGGTAAAATAGCAGTGTTCGCATTGCTGTTCTGGCGTGAGGGGTAAAAGATAGATATGTGTCAATCTTTACCGAAACGACTCAGTGAGTCGTTTCTTCCAAGTGATTCACTGATACAAATCTCTAACAGCGCTTCAAATGAATCATTTGCTCAATTGCATCTCGGTTTCAATCGGCACGCAGCGCTCGGACGATTGAGATAAGTAAATCGTTCAGTCAGAGTCGGAGCGCTTCGGATCACGTCGCTCAATTGCATCTCGGTTTCATTCGATACGCGACGCTTGCACGATTGGCAATGTCAATTTGTGTCATTTGTATCAGTGACTCTGAACCGATCTGATACAAATGATGCAAATAAAACACTTTACTGATTCGAATCTTTGTACTGATCCGGATACAAATGATGATCTCAATAAAGATACGTTTTTTCCATCATTGGTAAGAGAGGCAGTGAAATAATTGGATACTGTGATTTTACATCTTATGTCACATGTTATCATGAAGTACCAGAGGAAGATCATACTAGGATCGTCTGTTTGTGTACTTTGTTCTTACTATTTCCGCCGCAAAATAGCGTCGCTCACCTAGTGTTAAATAACGTGGGCAGGATATCGAACCTGATGCGCGCGCTGGGCACGGAGGCGGTGCAGGACCCCACGGCCATCGAGGCGCGCGTACGCGAGCAGATCGCGCGCCGCCAGAAGACGCACCTCGACGCCAACAAGGCCAGGGCGCTCACCAAGGAACAGAAGAGGGAGAAGGTACTTGCTTTCCCTGCTCCTGTAGCACTCTACTGTCTCTGTCCAAATTTTAACAGACGTCAATAAGGCACGAGATATCTTCAAGACTTTTGAATCGGGTAAACTAATTTTCACGATTCTTTTTTATTTGAAAAATATCCCATTTTGATTTAGTCCAGTTCTCACAATGGCGTCCATGACGAAACCATATGTTTGTATTATTATACCTCAAATTTGTATTATTTCAATGGGCGACAAATGGACGTTCAATTAAATATTACGCCGAGTAAGAATAATTTCAACAAAAGGAAAGGATTAGTTCCTGTTAATTTTGTATTGTAAAATTTCCTTTCCTTACTCCAAATGTTTCTTCTATAACTGTTATGTCCTGCTAATGTTTTATGTGAAATAAAGTGTTATTTATGTATTGGTGCCTTCGTTCGTAGGTGGACCGGAAGATTCGGGAAGATACCTCGTTAGGTGTCCACGTCTCTGTGTATAGGTGAGTACCCTATATAAAAAATATAAAGTGCTTTGAGAACTTTTAAAATAAATTAAAATTACATAGCCAAATTACGACATTACACAATTTTAAAGTATCAAATTCTCTGGTAATCAAATTTATATCTTAAATAGACTAGCGGACCTGGCAGACTTCATCCTGTCAAAAAAAATTGTAAAGTGACAGTTTTTTGTTCCTACTTATTTTATAGATAAATAATATCGCATAGCCAACCAAATAGCAAAAACAGCTCCAAATGAACTATTACTGTTTGTGACTATTCAATTTTGGAACTTGACATTAAATCCTCCAACGATGTATTCTGTGCTCCAACGCACACATGCACACTGTTTTGGTTGATATGATTGAATTTCAACTATATGTAGCGTTAATAAAGCGCAAATTGACTCTTTGATGTTAGGAACACACCTACATTGCTTAGACAATAGTGAGTGCTTGCAATATGAATTTTATACAAAAAAACTTTTTAAAAAACACGCTTTTTACGCAAAGACTAAAAAACGTTTGAAAAAACTTTTGTTTGTTATAAAGACTAAAAAACATTTGATCTAAAAAGTAGTAAATAAAAAAAAATTAAAAAAAACTTTTTATAAAAACACGCTTTTATTAAAAAGACTAAAAAACCGATCTAAAAACTTGAAAATAAAAATAAAGTCACGCTTTTAGAAAATTTGGGTACATATCAAGAAAAATTTCTGATGACAAAAAGAAATGTAACTCAAAAATTTGTCTATAAAATTTAGCAAATTAGTCCAAGAACTCAATGACTATAAAAGCGTGGGGTGTAAATGTTAAGACCATTAAATGAGTAATGTTTAATTTTGAACACCCCACGCTTTTATAGTCATTGAGTTCTTGGACTAATTTGCTAAATTTTATAGACAAATTTTTGAGTTACATTTCTTTTTGTCATCAGAAATTTTTCTTGATATGTACCCAAATTTTCTAAAAGCGTGACTTTATTTTTATTTTCAAGTTTTTAGATCGGTTTTTTAGTCTTTTTAATAAAAGCGTGTTTTTATAAAAAGTTTTTTTTAATTTTTTTTTATTTACTACTTTTTAGATCAAATGTTTTTTAGTCTTTATAACAAACAAAAGTTTTTTCAAACGTTTTTTAGTCTTTGCGTAAAAAGCGTGTTTTTTAAAAAGTTTTTTTTAATTTTTTTTTATTTACTACTTTTTAGTCTCGTGATTATTATAACAAACATAAAGAAATGTACATAATTGTTCAGAAAATGTAGTATTAGAATTAAACATATGCATTATATCAAATTCTATCTGTTTGCTTCATTGAACCAATTCTCATATTAAAAAGTTTCTAATTTATTACAACATAATTATGTATTTTTATGATTCGAAAATGATTGAATATTGTATTGTCATCTAGAATACACATGTAAAAAAAATTTGAGCTCGATTGGAGCAGTAGAAGTGGTCGAAAAATCGATTACAAGATTTGATCATGACAAACAAACGGACAGAGTAAGTCAATAAAAAGCGTGTAATAAGAAATCAGTAAAGTTCAAATTGACTGTACGTTTTAGTTAGAAAACGTTTGTATGGGAAAGAAAATGGGCCGTTTTTAGGGGTTTTCCGATAATTATTCGAATTTCGAACTTCAACGAACATTAAAAAAAAAAATTGGCCAAATTATTCCAGGCGTTGTTGAGTTAAGCGCTTGCCAACACATTTTACGACGTATTTTTATATATCTTAAAGATACAGACATAACTTGTAAAAGGGCAACTACATCATAATATTATACACATTTACCCTTTATACAACCTTACATAGTAATTAAATTTTATAAATTAAATTATACCGGTTTCAAGTGTCGCCATCTCTGAGGTCTCGGGTTCGAGTCCCGGTGGGTGCAGATTAGTCATGGTTGTTATAATTAGAGATCGGATAATCGGATGCATATTTACCTAAAGTTAGTTTAAGACAAAGTATGGAAACGGCTTTTTATTGTTTTGTTAAATAAAAATCCCGGGATGGATAGCCGGATGTTTATTTAGTTTTTGACAAAGTATGGAACTGTCTTTTTATTTTATTTCCATAAATAAAAATCCATTCCGGTACTGTAGAACATTTTGGTAATGCAAAACTAGTCGGTAATATGAGCTTAAAAACGACGTTACATGAAGGTTAGTTTCAGTTCCCCGTGTGATTTGTGAGTAGGTATATAGAGTTTTAGAGGAAGAAAGTCGAGTGTTAAATAAAACAATCGTACATTCATAAATCGCACGGGGAACTGAAACTAAACTTCATGTAAACACGTATGCATAGTTGTATAAATGAACCCGGAGTCTCGGTCTTTTGAAAATAAATACCACGTGCTAATTTAGTAATTTTCAAACAATATCAGTACGTTAAATTTGCAGTCCCGTATTTTCCCGGGATTTTTATTTAACAAAATGTGTTTTAGAAAAGCCGCTTCCATAATTTGTGAGCCAAAAATTAACTTTAGGTAAATATGCATCCGATTAACCGATCTCTAGTTAGTATGTTGTTAGTATGTTGGATCGCCGAGTACGCTAATACGTTCATTCGCCATAAGAGTAGATTTAAAGAATAATTAAAACCACAATACAAATTCATTCAAAACAGTACAAATTCACAAATCCTTTTAAATGAATGTTAATTATGGACACGAAGAGACTAGTGAATTTGCGAGCGTGCGTGTCGCTCGGCCACTGAACTTCAACTGAGCTCTCTAGTCTAGAGCGCCCACGTCAACACCTTCCATGCGGTATTATACTACCGCGCCGGAAACGAGTCAAATAATAATTTCTGATGTTACATAAATCAACATAATTAAACAAAATAACATTTTCATTATTGTTAACATTTTAATCATTTTTGAAACGCGCCGACATATATTTCTACCAAATTTATTTATATACTAGCTGTGCCCACGACTTCGTCCGCGTGGAATCGTAATTTTAGGTTGCATTTTTAATGACAGAGTGTTATAAACGTAAGAGTAGATAATTATAATTAGGAAGCTTCGAACTGCTAAGCTATCGGGAGTTACACGTGTTTTTGTGAGTCAACCATAAAAGATAGACGTATGCTGTCGTGGGATATTTTTTGTATAATTTTAAGGAGAATATTTCCGTCATACATGATTTCTGTGTAGCTTTAACCATTAAGGTTGCACTCGCGACGGTAGCCTAAAAAATGGAGTAACTTCTCCGTTTTCCCAACATTTCCCATCACTGCTCTGCTCCTATTGACTGTAGCGTGATGAAAAGTATACTATAACCAGTTCGAAAGGATGAAAAATAATTGTACTAACTTTCGTTAAAATCCGTCAAGTAGTTTTTGTTTCTATAACGGTTATACAGACAGACAGATTTTACTGATTACATTTTTGGCATCAGTATCGATCCCTAATCATCCCCTAATAGTTATTTTGGATATATGTTTTATGTACAGAATTGATCTCTACAGATTTATTATAAGTATAGATGTTGTCTATCCGTTACCCTAGCTCCCATAACACAAAACCTTACAGAGCTTACTTCGGGCTAGGCTAATTGGTGTGAGTATAAGGACTATTTATTTATTATTAATATTATACACATTTGCGCTCTCCCTCGAGAGGTACGAGCCTACTCTAAACTATTCTTACGCCGGTGGCTTAGTAAAACTTCAAAAAATTATTTTCTGTGACTTAGAAACGTTTTCAGCAGGCTGAAACGTCGTTTCAGGCCGTTTCAGAAGTAGCTCTTTCACATACTAAAAAAATCTAAATTACACCCAAATTACAGTAGTTTTCAGGCACCTGAAACATGTTTTCAGTACGTTTCAGGCTACCCTCTATCCAACGCCGCAATAACCTGAAAACCCGTTTTCAGGCGTTTTCAGGACCCTTTATGAGCCATTAAGCCTACTTCAGTAAAAGGACATAAATTTCAATAGGAGTGAAAGAGATAGCAATAGTAGAAAGAGACAGATATAGTTGGAACATTCGAGAAGTATTAGAATGAGAAAACATCATTAGAAAGAGATAGACAAACTCAGAATATTCGAGAAAGATAGTACGGGAATATTCGAGTATTGTGTGACAAGGATAGTACAAGGAAGAGACAGTTATATTCGAAACGTCTCGAACGCGCGACGTCATTCCTACGCGCTTATGCATTGGGGTACACATTCGAGTGTGTCCGCAAATGTTCTGGCAAGAGTGGCAAGTGCCTTAGGGGACTATATAAGGCTGTGTCCGGCCGCCGGGAGGAGAGTATTGTTTTGCGATACAGTGCGAAAACATCTGAGAAGTGATATTGGAGAACTAAGAAGTAACTTTCAGTGCTTTCCGTGAAGTGATTAGTGACTGTCAGTGTGCTAATTAATAAAAGTTCAGTGTTTTGGTAGACCGCCGTTTGATTTACTGACCCCAGCTCGTAACACTATGTTAGGGCGAGTAGTAATGATGGAAAAAACGTATCTTTGTTGAGATTGGATTATATGTATCCAGATGAGTACAAAGATTCGAATCAGTAAAGTGCTTCATTTGTATCAGTAACTCTGAACCGATTTAATCGGTTCAGAGTTACTGATACAAATCGTGCGAGCGCCGCGTGCCGATTGAAACAGAGATGCAATTGAGCGATTGATTCATTTGAATCAGTGAATCACTTGGAAGAAACGACTCACTGAGTCGTTTATGTAAAGATTGACACATCTCTAGTGAGTAGGCTTTAGTCGATAGTCCAGTGCAGTTTGGTCACGGTACACTTCCCCGTATATAGTCAAGTTGGCCCGAAAAATTTCTATTAGGGATGGCCTACCTATGTACATGTTGCACTATTACTGCATTGTTGTAAGTGTGTACGCTTCCGTGGCAGGGTGCGCGATCTGTTCGAGTGCGCGTCGGCCAAGTTCAAGGTGGAGGTGAACGCGGTGCAGCTGCACATGACCGGCGCCGTGCTGCTGCACCGCGGCTGCTGCGTCGTCGTCGTGGAGGGCGGCCCGCGGCAGCAGGCCAAGTACCGGCGGTCAGTGCTCCACCCGCACCACACCTCACCACACCGCACCACGCCGCACCTAACCTTACCACACCACAGCTGCACCGCGGCTGCTGCGTCGTCGTCGTGGAGGGCGGCCCGCGGCAGCAGGCCAAGTACCGGCGGTCAGTGCTCCACCCGCACCACACCTCACCACGCCGCACCTAACCTTACCACACCACAGCTGCACCGCGGCTGCTGCGTCGTCGTCGTGGAGGGCGGCCCGCGGCAGCAGGCCAAGTACCGGCGGTCAGTGCTCCACCCGCACCACACCTCACCACACTGCACCACACCACACCTCACCACGCCACAGCACACCGCACCACGCCACACCTCACCACGCTGCACCACACCGCACCACGCCACACCTCACCACGCTGCACCACACCGCACCACGCCACAGCACACCGCACCACGCTGCACCACACCTCACCACGCCGCACCACGCCACACCTCACCACGCTGCACCACACCGCACCACGCCACACCTCACCACGCTGCACCACACCGCACCACGCCACAGCACACCGCACCACGCTGCACCACACCTCACCACGCCGCACCACGCCACACCTCACCACGCTGCACCACACCGCACCACGCCACACCACACCTCACCACACGCACCACGCCACACCACACCACACCGCACACGCCACACCACACCGCACCACGCCACACCTCACCACGCTGCACCACACCGCACCACGCCACAGCACACCGCACCACGCTGCACCACACCTCACCACGCCGCACCACGCCACACCTCACCACGCTGCACCACACCGCACCACGCCACACCACACCGCACCACGCCACACCACACCACACCGCACACGCCACACCACACCGCACCACGCCACACCTCACCACGCTGCACCACACCTCACCACGCCGCACCACGCCACACCTCACCACGCTGCACCACACGCTGCACCACACCGCACCACGCCACACCACACCGCACCACGCCACACCACACCTCACCACACCGCACCACGCCACACCACACCGCACCACGCCACACCTCACCACGCTGCACCACACCTCACCACATCGCACCACGCCACACCTCACCACGCTGCACCACACCTCACCACACCGCACCACGCCACACCACACCGCACCACGCCACACCACACTGCACCACGCCACACCTCACCACGCTGCACCACACCTCACCACGCCGCACCACGCCACACCTCACCACGCTGCACCACACCGCACCACGCCACACCACACCGCACCACGCCACACCACACCTCACCACACCGCACCACGCCACACCTCACCACGCTGCACCACACCTCACCACATCGCACCACGCCACACCCACCACGCTGCACCACACCTCACCACACCGCACCACGCCACACCACACCGCACCACGCCACACCACACCGCACCACGCCACACCTCACCACGCTGCACCACACCGCACCACGCCACAGCACACCGCACCACGCTGCACCACACCTCACCACGCCGCACCACGCCACACCTCACCACGCCGCACCACACCGCACCACGCCACACCACACCACACCGCACCACGCCACACCACACGCACCACGCCACACCTCACCACGCTGCACCACACCTCACCACGCCGCACCACGCCACACCACACCACACCTCACCACACCGCACCACGCCACACCACACCGCACCACGCCACACCACACCTCACCACACCGCACCACGCCACACCACACCGCACCACGCCACACCTCACCACGCTGCACCACACCTCACCACACCGCACCACGCCACACCTCACCACGCTGCACCACACCTCACCACACCGCACCACGCCACACCACACCGCACCACGCCACACCACACTGCACCACGCCACACCTCACCACGCTGCACCACACCTCACCACGCCGCAACCACGCCACACCTCACCACGCTGCACCACACCGCACCACGCCACACCACACCGCACCACGCCACACCACACCGCACCACGCCACACCACACCGCACCACGCCACACCTCACCACGCTGCACCACACCTCACCACATCGCACCACGCCACACCTCACCACGCTGCACCACACCTCACCACACCGCACCACGCCACACCACACCGCACCACGCCACACCACACTGCACCACGCCACACCTCACCACGCTGCACCACACCTCACCACGCCGCACCACGCCACACCTCACCACGCTGCACCACACCGCACCACGCCACACCACACCGCACCACGCCACACCACACCTCACCACACACGCACCACGCCACACCACACCGCACCACGCCACACCTCACCACGCTGCACCACACCTCACCACATCGCACCACGCCACACCTCACCACGCTGCACCACACCTCACCACACCGCACCACGCCACACCACGCCACACCTCACCACGCTGCACCACACCTCACCACGCCGCACCACGCCACACCACACCGCACCACGCCACACCACACTGCACCACGCCACACCTCACCACGCTGCACCACACCTCACCACGCGCGCACCACGCCACACCTCACCACGCTGCACCACACCGCACCACGCCACACACACCGCACCACGCCACACCACACCGCACCACGCCACACCTCACCACGCTGCACCACACACCTCACCACGCCGCACCACGCCACACCTCACCACGCTGCACCACACCGCACCACGCCACACCACACCGCACCACGCCACACCTCACCACGCTGCACCACACCTCACCACATCGCACCACGCCACACCTCACCACGCTGCACCACACCTCACCACACCGCACCACGCCACACCACACCGCACCACGCCACACCACACTGCACCACGCCACACCTCACCACGCTGCACCACAACCTCACCACGCCGCACCACGCCACACCTCACCACGCTGCACCACACCTCACCACACGCGCACCACGCCACACCTCACCACGCTGCAACCACACCTCACCACGCGCGCACCACGCCACACCTCACCACGCCACACCACACGCACCACGCCACACTCACCACGCTGCACCACACCTCACCACGCCACACCTCACCACGCTGCACCACACCTCACCACGCCTCCCCACACCTCACCACGCCACACCTCACCACACCGCACCACGCTGCACCACACCTCACCACACCGCATCACGCCACACCACGCCGCACCACACCGCACCACGCCACACCACAGCTGCACCGCGGCTGGTGCGTCGTCGTCGTGAAGTCAGACTTGAACTAAACGCTGCCTAATGGCTTTATCCTGGCAGTACGCCAGAAGCACTAACGACCTTATCTGAGTGTTCGCCAATTTTCTGAACAAATTGGTAATAAAACCGTCGTTTAATATTAAATAATTAGATTTATCGTATTCCTTTCTTAAATATTTGTCATTGCAGGCTGATGCTGAACAGGATAAAGTGGGAGGAGGACATGGTGAAGGACGCGGAGGGCAACGACGTCCCCAACTCTTGCTGCCTCGTGTGGGAGGGCGTCACCAAACAGCGCGCTTTTGGGGAAATAAAGTTTAAGGTGAGTCGAGTTATTTTGTCGACATACACATTTCACTATTGAAAATAAGTCTCTATATTTTTATTGTGTTCAAATAAAATTTGGGGTTTCACCATCTCCGAGGTCCCGGGTTCGAATCCCGTTAGTGACAGATGTTTGTGTAATGAATGCAAGCACTTTGTACTTTGGTAATGGTTGTTAATATATATTATATTTCCATAAAAAAAATATGTATATATCGCACTATTCCTGGAAAAAGGAAGTAAGTGATTTTCACCTACTTTCAGGAGCTTATCATAGGGTTAAGGGTCATAGCTTTTGCCCACGGCTACATATGCGCGGAAGTCGGTTTATGGCGCGAAGGTTTTATCGCGCTTCCCGTGGGACTATCCGTTTTTCCGAGATAAAAAATACCGCAAAACCTTGCTCAAGAATCACTCTATCTATTGACGAAAACCGCATAAAAATCTGTACAATAGTTTTATTGCGCATCCCATGGGATCTGACGATTTTTTCCAGGATAAATAGTAGCCTATGTTACTCTTAATCCCTTCAACTATCTCCTCGCAAAATCACGTCAATTCGTCGCTTCGTTGGGGCGTGAAAGACGGACAAACAGACAGACACACTTTCCCATTTATAATATTAGTATGGATTACTTTTTCCACTCCGTATAACGAAACCTCTTTATAACGTTATAATGAGAGATCGGATAATCGGATGCATATTTACCTAAAGTTAGTTTAGGACAAAGTATGGAAACGGCTTTTTATTGTTTTGTTAAATAAAAATCCCGGGATTGCGGAATTGGATAGCCGGATGTTATTTATTTACATAATTTAGTTTTTGACAAAGTATGCAACTGTCTTTTTATTTTATTTCCATAAATAAAAATTCCGGTACTGTAGAACATTTGTAGAATAGCCAAGTAGGGCGAAAATGGAGACAAACACAGAAAAACACCCGAACACATGACAAGCACAGTGACGAATGTCTTATACAATAGCAGGAATCCGGTCGCTAGTAGTCTGTACTTGCTCACAACAGCCGTCTCACTCACACTCATTAAATCGGTTAACTAAGAGTGAGATACTAGACCATACTTATGCCCGGGCACCATTTTTGTTTTTTTATTCAATTATTTAATTGATTATTGTTTTAGTCAAACTAGCTCACTACTTTCGTATAACACTCTTCATGTAATAAATCGTACATTCATAAATCGCACGGGGAACTGAAACTAAACTTCATGTAAATACGTATGCATTAGTTGTATAAATGAACCCGAAGTCTCGGTCTTTTGAAAATAAATACCACGTGCTAATTTAGTAATTTTCAAACAATATAACTACGTTAAATTTGCAGTCCGTATTTCCCGGGATTTTTATTTAACAAAATGTATTTTAAAAAAGCCGCTTCCATAATTTGTGAGCCAAAAATTAACTTTAGGTAAATATGCATCCGATTATCCGATCTCTAGTTATAATGTACACGATCAATTTCGCTATTATAGAGTTTAGACTTTAATTGTCCGCTTGAGTGATGAGGGATCATCATTGTTAGTGTGTGACGTAGCGAAGGGAATGCACAGGTGATGCCGACGGAGAAGCAGGCGCGCGAGCTGTTCCAGAAGCACGGCGTGGAGCACTACTGGGACCTGGCCTACAGCGGCGCCGTGCTCGCGCCCGCGGAGCCCTAGGGCGCCGCTGGCTGGACTGTTTACTGATGTGGCAATAAAGATATATCTATACATTTATAGTTTCATTTCCATTAGCTTAAACGGTTTGGACATGGTAGAATGGATGGACGAAAGAATTTTTTTGAGGAGAATATGAATAGGCCAGTTGGTTGTGACGATCTACAGAAAAATACTTGGACCGAACAGGTGATATACTAAAGGAAGGTCAGGTCAAGAGTACAAAGTAAAAGTCGAGGCAGCTAGGGAAGTACGTTTGGACCGTAGCAAATGGAAAAGTGTAGTAGAGATGTGTCAATCTTTACAGAAAAAACTCGGTGAGTCGTTTCTTCCAAGTGATTCACTGATTCAAATCTCTAACAGCGCTTCAAATGAATCATTCGCTCAATTGCATCTCGGTTTCAATCGGCACGCGACGCTTGCACGTTTGAGATAAGTAAATAGTTCAAAATCGGAGCGCTTCGGATCAGAGTCACTGATACAACTGAATTAATATTTATATCAGTGACTCCGAACTGATTTAATCGGTTCAGAGTCACTACAGATGATGCAAATGAACCACTTTACTGATTCGAATCTTTGTACTGATCCGGATACAAACGATCCAATCTCAACAAAGATACGTTTATTCCATCATTAAAGTGTAGTCTCCACCATGGGAAAGAGGTGTGAGTATTTCCCATTAGCAGAGTGCAAATAATTAGTTCTCGAAACGGTTCTCGTTCGTAACGGGTTATGTGTTGTTTGAGTAACGAGTCGAAAATAAAAAGTACGCAAAGAAAATAAAAAGGTTGCAATTTAACTTGCGGCTTTAAATAAATTTACAATTAATACAAACGTTATGAAATAAATAGACGTTAAAGTTTTATTTAATTGTAACATTGAATCAACGTAAAAAATTATTTAAATTTGGCAAAGCCAAAATGGCAAGTAAAAAATTGGTGTTCTCAACAGAGCGAAGCGGTACTTCACGCCCAGTCAGCGTCTGATGCTTTATAAAGCTCAAATACGGCCGCATATAGAGTACTGTTCACACCTCTGGGCTGGAGCCCCCAAATATCAACTCGGCCCTTTTGACTCCCTGCAAAGGCGTGCTTTCCGTATCATCGGTGATCCCAATATTACGGCCTCAACAGAGACCTCGGAGCAGCGGAGAGACTTTGGCTCTCTGTGTGTTCTTTAACGGAGAGTGCTCTGAGGAACTATTTGCAATGGTGCCTTCGTCACCTTTTTACCATCGCACCACCCGCCACCGCAGTAGAGTTCATCCATATCACCTGGAACCGATCTTGTCTAGTACAGTTCGGTTTCAGCGTTCATTCCTTCCGCGTACATGCAAACTCTGGAATGAGCTACCAGCTGCGATGTTTCTTGAGCGCTACGATATGTCTAACTTCAAACGAGGCTTAAAAAAGGGTATTTCTCTCCAGGTAGGCAGCGGCTCAGCTGTGCCCCTGGCACTGCAGATGTCCATGAGCGATGGTTACCACTTACCATCAGGTGGGCCATTTGCTCGTCTGCCACCGTGTGGAATAAAAAATAATTTGGCTTTGGCGTATTTGGATTTTAGACAAACTCACTAATATGTAGTAATCAGTGACAGTGACACAGCAATTTTTAATTCCTCCTATAAATTAGAAAAGTCAAAGGTGTTCGCCCATTCAGCTATATCTTCACAAAATATTATTTTAGCAATATGACAATATGTAGGAAATTATGGTATTATAAAGATCTTTAAAAAGACTTCGTTATATATAGTTTTTAATATACAACTACAGAATTTCTCCCCGTTTTGTATGACACCTTTAGCATTTGAAATTATCCTTTTCATCCTATATCTACTGGGACGTGGTGTACAGCGAGGCGGTGCTGCAGTTGTTGGAGGAGCCCTAGGGCTCCCCTGAACCAATTTTATGTGGCAAAACAATTGTGTAACAAATCAAACAAACATATAACTTTGTAGTTTTATTTTACTACA
Source organism: Scirpophaga incertulas (assembly GCA_036419045.1). NCBI lineage: Eukaryota > Metazoa > Arthropoda > Insecta > Lepidoptera > Crambidae > Scirpophaga > Scirpophaga incertulas. The sequence continues at coordinate 859,994 of CM071636.1, read as the reverse complement.
TATTTACATGGAAGTAAATGCTTGGATGGTATGGTCCAAAAAGAAATTTAGGTGAAGCAATTATTCGTTATTTTTTATAAATTGATTATAATTGTTGAAAAAAAATGATTAATAATTTCTACTTGTAATTAAACTGACAAGGGTCAAACACTCAACAAAAATAAGTTTTACGAAGTTACAAAAAAATAAGACGCAGTAAACGTGGTCTAATGCCACTGTCATTATAATGTGCGAGGGAGACGGCGTTATCCTCTATGCTATCCAACCATAAACAAATTCACTATTGCAATCAATTTTCTGAGATTAACCACCACACACAAATCTCTTTGCGAACATACCGCCGTACAAATTTAATTAATTAATTTAATATAAAAAAAGTATACCTAATCATTTTGAGATTTAATCTTTGAGATTTTCCATATATTCCACACGTTCCATCTTATATATTATTAAAAGCTAAGATTCTATCACGATAGTACATTAAAAGATATACAAATATCTAAGCTATTCATAAATTAATAAAACATAAAATCAGATTGATGTAAACATCAAGTATATATGTATGTTACTAAATTTGTATGTATATAAAAATTCAATTATCAACGTTATTTTAATCCGAACGCCCCTAGCGACTGTTGTAAGATATAACTGCAATCTTTAATTTTACCCGTGCCCGGCATTGAAATTTTTTATCTATAGTCGGAATTTTAATTCGATTCCAGATTTGACATTAGCTACTGTCATTTTGTGAAATAATGATACCATATATAATAGTGTAGTGATGTCACAAAAATCGGTAAACAATAAGTGTGTGTTCCATCAGTGTGCCAATTAAAGACTAAATTATTAATTTTTATTTACATAAATACATAATTATTCATAATAATTATTTATTAAATCACTGTTCTATTTTATAAAAAGATTATATTTTTGTTTTTATATTAAAAACAAAACTTATAATTAAAGAGCCTAGATAGTTTTCAGTATTGGCAACCCGTGCGCGCTCGTGCAGCTATCGCCATTTTGTTTATCGTGTCACTCGGCATCATTCTCCCAGCCTGACTGCACGAATATCTTATTTCATTGCGAATCTTAGTTTTGTTATTTTGTTGTGTTGTAAATTATTACCATATTACATTATCTGCTTTATTTGTTATGTTCCTTCATGATCAAATTTTTTTATTTATTTTACACACAATTATAAAAGAAAAGTCTCAGATCGGTAATTAATCTTCAAAACTAAAAATACCACTCATTTTATATAACAAAAATTTAAATATAAACTCTTTTGATTCAATAAAGTACAAATTGTAATTAAAAATGTACCATTGTATTAGAGAAACTACTGTAAGCGTTTGAAAACGCTCATAACTTAAAAGGACTATGCTTAACTACGTCCAATTATAAACGAGAAGAATCGATCCGGAAATATTCCATTTCCATATCGAATAATTTCGCAACGTCACTATTTAGTACTTGTCATAAGGTTGCAACACTGAAACTGTCAAATCTGGAATCTAATTAAAATTCTGACTATAATATAGAATTTCATACAAAATAGTTGCCCAGGAACCGAACCAACAGCCCGCACAGTACCCATAGATCACAACGAACCATTGCACTAATCGTGTCATCGATTTTGACAGTTCGTAGTGATAGCTCAATCATATCACGTTTGTAATATTACAGGGACAAATTGTAGTTCAGAGGATAAACAGAAGATTACGTACCCATAGACTTATGTATGTGGTGTTTGACATATCACAAACACTGGCCAGAGGGCAGCACTGGGATTCTAGCTATCGCTTTAAAAATGGGGGGAAAATTTCACAACAATAAAAGAGCCGGTAGTTAGGTTCTAATTTTTTTGATACCTTTTATAAAGGGCAATTTCTTGTGCTATATGAATACAAATGAGAAAATGGGCCATTTGATGATAAAGATTACCGCCGCCCATAGAAGAGAACACCAGAGAAATCACAGATGCTATGCCGGCCTTTTGTTAGGTATAGACAACCACGGCAAACTTTATTTGAGTTTTGAGTTAAAGAACCGTTTGACGTGCCGTATGAAAAGCAAGTGTTTTTTAGAATGACATGTGTTGTCAACTGAATATAATTGCATTATGAAATATATTGATTGAAGAGACGTAAATAATATTTTATTAATAAAGAAAACTTAGAAGGCTTATTATATCTCTTAATAGGTTATGGGCTTTAATACGCTGAAAAGTAGAAATTAAAGAATATGGCTTCATCGTCGGAGGTAATTGCTACATACCCTAAATTAAACAAAGAAAATTTCAGTCACTGGAAGTTTAGAGCCAAATTAATATTAGAAGAAAGAAAATTACTCAATGTACTTAACGTTTGGATACAGCAGACGACAATTTTTCCTCTAATTTGATAGTGCGATAGAAAGTTCCTAGAATGACGCACTGATGGGCCGTCAAAGTGAAAAGGGGGGAACGTTTTGTCGCGTCGAGCGATGGTGAAAACTAAGGGCAGTATCAACCCCACCTATAGCTCAATCAACCCTCTTGATTTTTCGGGATAGCACTGCCGCGCCGCATTTCTCGACTCCTTACTATTTAAATCTGTCTCCCATCCTGGGGCGGACAAATACACAAACAGTATCCAGTAGTACACCGCGATCGCCGGTCGCGGTGTACTACTGGCTACGGCACCTTATGATCTTCTTTTCTTCGGGCGGACGCCCTCTTCATGCTTAGCCTCATAGTCCACTTCTGGTGTCGTCCCGTTTGTATGCAAAGTCCCGCAGTCGTCGAAAATTCCCCTTCGTCCCCACAAGGTCGTAATAATCGTTTCTAACGTGTTCAGCTATCTAAAGCCCGTTCTTCTTATCAGTTAAAAAATACATCCTGATTGGGATTTTGATTTTTAAAAAGTTCCTAACATGTGTCGCTATAATGCCTATAAGAACATGGTGGAAAAAATCTCATCGTAACTCCCCGTAAATAACTTACGGAGCGAAAGAGGATGTACTTGCGATTTTGTGACATCAATAGTATGCCTGGCATTGCAACTCGTTCCGACTGTCAACCCTCGCCTTCGGCTCGGGTAGACATTTGTCGGAAGTCTTTGCAATGACAGCCATTCCGTACTAGTAATGAAATATACTATTCCAAAAACATGGCTCCCAGGAGATATGAAAGAAAAACCAGCACTCGCAGCACAATAACAATAATCCATCATCGCGGACAGGATATGGTGGTGACCGACCGATCCCAACGCTGAGCAGTGCTCGTTGGTACCACCATTCCTTAGGACATGAACCTGGTGAAAGCTGAGAAGGAAAAAGGCAACAAGCACCTTGACTTGGCATACGAGGTAAACGCCATGTGGGATGTTGATAAAGGCAGCAAGCACCTTGACTTGGCATACGAGGTAAACGCCATGTGGGATGTTGATTCGACAATCATTGTTCCGATAGTTGTGTCTGCGAATGTACTGAAATCTCGATAAACATCTAAAGAGATGGATCAAAGGCGTAGACAAAGCAGTCCTCGACACGTCACGTATAGTCCGAAGGTTCCTCTCGCTGCAGCTGTAACCACCAGTAGCTTGGGCCTTGCTTCGCTGCCAGCGGTTAACTATGTTTATGATTTCTATAGCATTTAAATGTTTAAATAAATAAATGAATGATAATAAATGCGTAGGGAAGTGACGACCCCATCGCCCGCTGGTGGGGCATTTAATGCCGCTTGACTGCCATAAATGCCTCATCAGTGCAATCAGTCTCCCTCAGGGTAGCTTGTGACAAGTTGTCGGTGAGTTGCGTCACCGAGGGTGCCGATGTTGCTTCAGGGGGGCGTATGCCACCCGCCTCTGTCTTGCCTTAACCAGCCGGACAGAGTGGAGTCGCAAGAGCAGATGCTCGAAGGGTGGAAGTGCAATAATGTCATAACGCCGACGGCGTCTCGAGCGCTGTCGCAGACACACCTCTCTACACCCTTAGCCGTTCACACCAACATTGCTCCCTTCGCACCAATATTGGTCTGCTTTTTGAGGGGCCCATTTAGTGATCGGCGAGTCACCACCTGCCATATTTAAAATCAATTAGGAGGCTTTGAGAAGGCAGGTGACCGGAGTCTCTTCCATAGTCCTGTTCTCATTACCACCTAAATCGAAATGCAATAGGCCACAAACGTTTTGACCACTAATGACAATAGTTTCTGTGCATCTAACTGGGTGTAGTCTTTAGCTGCATTTTGCTTGGTGCAGATAGTGATGGACTCAGTTGGTAAATGGCCTCTACGCGTTGGATCTATATGCGCCCGCACGATAAAGACACGTTATATTAAGAGACATAATAAGTTAATGAGAATACTATATTTTGCGGGTATTTGCTTATTGTATTTTTTTAAATGTGAATAAAGTTGCGTGGTCAAAATTGGAAATGAAAACTGAATTCAACGGATTAGTCGAACGGTCGCCTCAGAACATATGCATGTACTATTACATTCCAACGAAACTGTTATGATAATAAAGCGAGCTATAACGCCAACTAAAATACTAGCGTACCCCAAAATTCTATAACAACATAAATTGTTATATAGATGATATCACTAACAAAAGTATGCCAACTATCAGAACGGTTCTTACATTTTTTTTTGCAGTTTAGTAGAATCGTGCGATTTTCAAGATTCCAGCATTGATTATAGCTTATGTCACAGGATCTAAGTATTCACAGCACACGGGCATTTTTAACGACGGAAATAAATTAATATAATCGAATACAACAATAACTTGACGGAACGCATACAAAATTCGTTATGTGATTTTTATAAACAATATAATGTCAAAAATTCATAAGATTTCCCAAATTTTAGTACGCTTTGCACTTAATTAACAATTTTTCACAGGTACCTTCGTGGTTTTGTTCTAACGAAGCGATATACTCGAAACATATTTTGACCGCACTATTTCTCTAGCGTATCTCAAAAATATCATATATTTTTTTAGATTCAGTTCATTGCAGTGGATCATGTATTTAAGCTAGTCATACGCATTTAGGACCAGCCGTTTCTGTCCTTACGGCGATAGCATCCACATATACTCTGTGGTCTTCTAGTATTGTCTATGGCCGGGTTCAGTCTTCTCTCTTTAGCTTTATGCACTGTATGGGTAATTGTTTATCGAACGGCACCCCGTGTATTTTCACCAGATGCTTCTTTACTGTCATGGAGGCTTTGTACCTGAAATAAGACATTTACTTTTTTACTTGACTGCGCTAGGAGAGTCATGTTTTTCGAGAGCACTCTGCAACCTGAGAGGGAGCAAATTTTTTTTAACCTATTTTTTTCCATTTGATATACATACCTAATATCAAATGGAAAAAATAGGGTGGTTAGGTGGTTAGGGTATAGGCAAAAAACCAATATCCCAAGGTTTCTATGTAATTTGGAAATGAAAAGAAAATTCAAGAAAGTCATATTTCAATGTGTTTATTATTGATATAGACATTATATATATATAATGTCTATACCAATAATATATATATATATAACTCTGAATCAGCTCGTCAAGAACAACATATCAAAATATCTGCTGATTCTGCCGAAAACCACGATTTTCTAATTCAGATTTCAGAGCCCCCTAGCGGGAAAATGCGTCGTTAACTTTTTTTACGACCATTACATTTTTTGCTCAGCTCGACCAGGAGAACAACATATCCAAAATTTAGACCTGGCTCCCGACCACTTGGCCATTTAAACAGTATCATCTACTATGAAACAGGGCAGGAGAATGAAGAAGTAAGACGGATCTAAACCAGTGTTTCCCAACGTGGGACGCACGCCCCACAGGGGGGCAATTAAAAAATTGACTCGACACGACTTTTAACCCTTTCGCTTTGGATTTCAATGCAATGCTAAATATTGGTGACAAATTTAACAAAAAAGAACAAATGAATATTGATAAATCTGTATTAATATTATTTTGAATTTTAGTTTATTGTAGTTTTTTTTTTTCATTAGGTATATGTTTTGAATTTTTACTTACAATGTTTTGATAACAATTTCATAGCGATTTGTTCATAAAACTTATCATTTATATTTCTTAAGGGAACAAAACCATTTTTGGAGGTTAAAATTAATATATGGGGGGCATGAACATTTTGGAAATGTTAAAGTGGGGCATGGCCTAAAAAGGGTTGAGAAGCACTCTAAACCAAAAATGTATATGTAAATGTATGTAAAAATGTAATGCAGTCGGGTCAATTTAATAGGCCACATTTCACATTAAAATCCCCTCAACTAACCTTGTAATGGCGGACATAAAATATTCAATATTTTTTTAGTTGTGAAATGCACAAATGACCGTTGTTACAGTGTTGTGTTCAGTGAAATCTAAACGTTAGTGATGTTCCTCAAAAAAACGAATGAATGCAATGATTACTTGTAAAAGGATTTTTCACCATGAATTAATTACTATAGAGGTCGGTGTTATCGTTTAAGTAATCCTTAACAGTATAATAACCTATTTCATTAGAGATGTGTCAATCTTTACAGAAACGACTCAGTGAGTCGTTTCTTCCAAGTGATTCAATGATTCAAATCTCTAACAGCGCTTCAAATGAATCATTCGCTCAATAGTATCTCGGTTTCAATCGGCACGCGGCGCTCGCACGATTGAGATAAGTAAATAGTTCAGAGTCGGAGCGCTTCAGATCACGTCACTCAATTGCATCTTGGTTTCATTCGATATGCGACGCTTACACGATTGAGTCAGAGTCACCGATACAAATGAATCAATATTAATATTTATATCAGTGTATTTGTATCATATATCAGATATCAGAATATTTGTATCATGTGATACAAATGAAACACTTTATTGATTCGAATCTTTGTACTGATCCGGATACAAATGATCCAATCTCAACAAAGATACGTTTTTCCCGTCATTATCTTATATATAAAAATGAATCGCAAAATGTGTTGGTAAGCTCATAACTCAACAACGCCTGGACCAATTTGGCCAATTCTTTTTTGTTAATGTTCGTTGAAGTTCAAGGAGGGTTTTTACAATGAGGAAAATTCGAATAATTATCGGAAATACCCTAAAAACAGCCCTTTTATTTTCCCATGCAAACGTTTTCTAACTAAAACGTACAGTCGAATTGAGCTTTATTGTTATTGTATAAAGTTCATATTGCAAGCACTCACTGTTGTCTAAGCAATGAAGGTGTGTTCCTAACATCGAAGAGTCAATTTGCGCTTTATTAACGCTACATATAGTTGAAATTCAATCATATCTATCAAAACAGTGTGCGTGCGTGCGTTGGAGCACAGAATACATCGTTGGAGGATTTAATGTCACGTTCCAAAATTGAATAGCCACAAAATGTGCATTTGCAATGTGCAAAATGGGCATTTACACTTTTTTTGCGATTTGGTTGGCTATGCGACAATATCTATAATATAATTAGGAACAAAAAACTGCCACTGTACAAATCTTTTTGACAGGACGAAGTCTGTCGGGTCCGCTAGTATTTCATAAGAGTATTTGAACAAATAATTTAAATTTGTTAAAAGGCAAATCGGTTACACTGTTGAACTTTGTTGTAAAAGGCTACGCATTTGATTGATCTGTTGTTTGTTTGATGTGTGTGTGTGTGTATGTATGACGTGATGATGTGTACTCACTTGTTGGGGCACATGTAGCAACAGTACGTGTAGGACATGATGTGAACCTTATTCCGATGGGACGCCAGCTCCGAGCGGCTGCGGAACAAAGCGGGACAACGTTCGCACTGCGCGGGAACAGAAAAATAAATTGAACATCATTATATGTCAAGCGGTGTTTTTTTTTTTTTTATTGCTAAAGTTGACAAACAAGCAGGCTGCCCACCTGATGGTAAGTGGTAACAGTCGCCTATAGTACATGTGGTTCCCACGAGATTCGCAGCAAATCTGCAAACCTCATAAGAAGCACAGTGTACGTTGCCAACTTGTGACATAAGATGTAAAGTCACAGTACCCAGTAATTTCACTGCCTATCTTACCCTTCACGCCGGAACACAGCAAAGCGAACCCTGCTGTTTGGCGGCGGAAATAGGTAAGACGGAGGTACCCATGCAGACGACCCTGGACAGCATGCAGACGACCCTACAGAGTCTACCTCCTAGAAAATCCTCCTCCTGTTTGTCATACGTATATTGTACTAGCTTCCGCCCGCGTGAAATTAGTTTTTGTCAATCCAATAGCCCTAGACAAAAAGCACGCGCGTCTTTTCTATTCTATTTCTACTATTACGAGTATAATAGACTAAGCGTTTTCTATCGAAAAATGCTAGACAAAGTGTATCTACTGATAGAATGGCTGTGTCTACCGTGACAGTAGAAAATAGAATAGAAATAGAAAATAATCTATCGTGTTTCGCCTTAATTCCCTTTGCTTAAAGAGAAAAATGCCATTAGGAGGAACTTCAAAACATTTAAACGTGCGTACTTCACAATTATTTACCTACATTAATTAGGACTAAATTAAACAAACTTTGGATTTGAAATTGAAAATCGTTACGCAGACATTTATTTAGAGGTAAGTATGAGATTTACAATTAATCATTACAAAAGCGAGTGTCAGTATTGAATTCAAATTAGCTTTGTTTACTTCGGTAGTTTCAAAATGACATAATATAATATTTTTATACAATCAAGATTATATAAAAAGTTTATCAAATTAAAGATCCATACTAATATTATAATTGCAAAAGTAACTCTTGTCTGTCTGGCTTTCTCTGATAAATAAACTTTCGGGCATGTCATTAATATTTTCCAGCTGCCGTCGATTTTGAACCCTCCTTCTACGCCGAATCAACGTTTCTTCGGTATGAGCTGCCCACAAAAGCCTTGTCATGTGGATTTTTAGGAATAATTTTGGCAAAAACACACTATTTTAAAACAACAAACAAAACAATCTATCAGCAATCTATTGGGTATGAGCAATCGCTTTGTTGAGTAGACATAGAATAGAACCGTATCTATTTTTTACGTCACAAACTACATTTTGTCTATGAATTTGTATAGAACTCTTCTACTGTCAAAATAGAACACAGACGAGCGATAGAATAGAAACACAGTTAGCATCTTGTCTGCGAGTTTTCTATCAGCGTCATCAAGTCACGTGATGTATCTACTGGAAATGTCAGTTCCATACATTTTTTTGTTATCTATTATAGAAAACGCAAATAGAAAGGCAAACAATAAAAAGCCGTTTCCATACTTTGTCTTAAACTAACTTTAGGTAAATATGCATCCGATTATCCGCTATCTAATTATAACTCTTACTTTATACTATATTTGCTATTTAATTTTAATACCTATCTAAATTATATAAATGTATTTTAAAAAGCCGCTTCCATAATTTGCGAGCCAAAAATTAACTTTAGGTAAATATGCATCCGATTATCCGATCTCTACTCATGACTACAAGGTTAAGAGCCACCGGTGTAGGTGAACCAGCAGCAGAGCCCCGCACTGACCTGCACGGTGTACTTGGCGAAGTGGCGGCGCATGTGCTGCGCCACGGCGGCGCGCACCGTGAACGTCTGCCCGCACACGTGGCACACGTGGCACGAGTACGGCCGGCAGCCCGTGTGCACCGTGCGCTCGTGGTTCTGTAAGTAGCAGAGCCCCGCACTGACCTGCACGGTGTACTTGGCGAAGTGGCGGCGCATGTGCTGCGCCACGGCGGCGCGCACCGTGAACGTCTGCCCGCACACGTGGCACACGTGGCACGAGTACGGCCGGCAGCCCGTGGTGCACCGTGCGCTCGTGGTTCTGTAAGTAGCAGAGCCCCGCACTCACCTGCACGGTGTACTTGGCGAAGTGGCGGCGCATGTGCTGCGCCACGGCGGCGCGCACCGTGAACGTCTGCCCGCACACGTGGCACGAGTACGGCCGGCAGCCCGTGTGCACCGTGCGCTCGTGGTTCTGTAAGTAGCAGAGCCCCGCACTCACCTGCACGGTGTACTTGGCGAAGTGGCGGCGCATGTGCTGCGCCACGGCGGCGCGCACCGTGAACGTCTGCCCGCACACGTGGCACGAGTACGGCCGGCAGCCCGTGTGCACCGTGCGCTCGTGGTTCTGTAAGTAGCAGAGCCCCGCACTCACCTGCACGGTGTACTTGGCGAAGTGGCGGCGCATGTGCTGCGCCACGGCGGCGCGCACCGTGAACGTCTGCCCGCACACGTGGCACACGTGGCACGAGTACGGCCGGCAGCCCGTGTGCACCGTGCGCTCGTGGTTCTGTAAGTAGCAGAGCCCCGCACTCACCTGCACGGTGTACTTGGCGAAGTGGCGGCGCATGTGCTGCGCCACGGCGGCGCGCACCGTGAACGTCTGCCCGCACACGTGGCACGAGTACGGCCGGCAGCCCGTGTGCACCGTGCGCTCGTGGTTCTGCCGACCAGTTGCATTTATTTATTTACTCCTCAGGAGACGAGGCTGACAATCCATCGTGGTTCCGTCAACACCACCAACTGTGAGCCAATCTCAAGGCAACACTAGTCACTACCGGCAGAGGATACGTCGACCGCGACATGTAATTAGCGACCCCCCTAACCAACTCACGCAGGAACTTCTAGACCTGCAAGCGGCGGCGTCTGAGCCGTCGCCCCCCCTTGTCTACCCCTAATCGGCAGCCTTCTGCTTAGCCACGTGTAGGTTCCCGTCAATACAAGCCGGTCCCACTTTGGAGATTCGTGCCTTCTTCTAGCGCATATGCCCTCACCATGGGGCAGCGCTAACCGTGCCTCTCCCTAGTCAATAAAGCCAGTAGGGTCAATAGGACCAAAGGCTAGGCTGAGTTTAGTCGGTAAGTCTGTGTAGTCGAGCCGCCTCGACAGTACCAGGAGTCCGACATAATCAACGCATCCCTGCTTGCCTGTTGCGTTGGTATCCATGATGGATTCTCAGCCTCCTCTCCTGAGGAAAAAAAAAATCCATCGTGGATACCAACGCAACAGGCAGTCACGGATGCGTTGATTATGTCGGACTCCTGGTGAATCGAGGCGGCTCCACCCAACAGACCTGGGGGGCAATCACACTAACAAATCGCAGCTGAAACGAAACCAAATCGTTCCACTCAACCAATCCGAGAGCTAGAATATCACGTCATCGAACAGATGACGTGATATGGGATTTGAGGCATACCCATTTTATTCTTTCGCTGTATGAAATCAGTGTTAGTACATGAATAACTCTACTTAATTCCGACCTATGATTATTATTTAAATATACGAATAATAATACTTTTTTTTTCCTCAGGAGCACGAAACGTGCCCAGGATAACCCCGCAACGGCATGTCGGACCACACGTGGCTAGAGCGGTCTGACCAGGAGACCTGCCGACTAAACTCAGCCTTAGCCTGCCATAAGGGCCATAAGGGCCCTACCGCTTGAATGGAATAGTAATAATAATATCACGTGTCTTGTCTTATAAAGACGATCTTTGAGGTCCCTGGTTCGAGTCCTGGTGGAAGATGTTTCTGTGATGAATGAGAGCATTCTTACTTAAGTCATGGTTGTTAAAATATAAATATATATCTATCAAAAATATTTATATACGTATGTCTATCCGTTGCCCTAGATCCCATAACACAAGCCTTAAAGAGCTTACTTTACGAGTATATAACAGTATAGCCTCTATTAGAGTGAGATCCCAATCACGCGAATAATGCTATCGCGCTTCCACGCACAGCGGAACTTTTAATGAGTCTGGCAGGATGTTTGGCCCATCAGATTTGTCTGGCTCATTGGAAAATATTTTGAAATATTATGCTTGTTAATATATATAAAATTCAGCCTTCCTAAAATAACGTGTTTCAATATTTTTTGATGACTTTCAAAGTGTGTCAAAAGTTATGGCCCACAGGAAGTGTCTAGCAATTATGTTTGTTTGTTTATAACAATATATCATATACAACATATGTAAAAACCAGCCTTCCTACTTTAACGTGAGTTAGCATGACTTTTCACCACCTTTGATACCTGCTACCTGTAAAACGGCCCCGCTTTTAGCTTAGCGAGTATCCATTCCTTTCTAAGCCTATGTTATACTACCAACCTAAAAATTTCATCTTTCCTATGACGTAAGTCAGGGGTAACTGGGATCTTGGTCTATACAAAGAAATACACCTATCAGCAAAGGAATTTTTTTTTTTTTTTTTTTTATGTTTAATAGGCTGGGCGTTTGACCCCAATCACGCCTGATGGAAAGCGATGATGAGGTCTAAGGTGGAACACGCTCGCCTAGAAGATGCTTGTTCACTCTGGCTTTGAAGATATCCAGACTATACTGATCGGGGAAAACAGACCCCGGCAAAGAGTTCCACTCCTTAGCTGTTCGCATAATGAATGTGGAAGCAAATCGCTTCGTGCGAATGGGAGGAATGTCAACAACATAAGGATGAAAGCTCACACCGCGCCTGGTCGTCCGGTGGCGGAAAGGAGCAGGTGGGATCAAATTGTGTAAAACTTCCGCACACTCACCGAAATGCAACCGATAGAAAACTGAAAGGCTAGCTACACGTCTTCGGTGGTCAAGGCTCTGGAGATTAACTTTAACGAGTTCGTCATTATTGATGAGTCTCTCCGCACGGAGCTGTATCGAGTCCAATGCATCTAGCTGATATTGAGCAGATCCGTTCCACAGGTGACAGCAGTATTCCAAGCAGGAGCGAACCTGCGCACGATAAAGGCTTAGGAGCTGCTCAGATGTGAAATAATGTCTCACTTTAAAAAGTATGCCAAGTTTTTTGGCCGCGGTTTTTGCAATGGACTCGATGTAGTTACCGAAATTGAGGTTGGCGGAGATATTTACGCCTAAGAGCTCGAGGTGGTCGTTAATCGGCACGGAAGCATCTCGGAAAGTCGGAGTCAGGTGAAGTGGACTCCTTTTTGCTGAGAAAAGACAGGCCTGTGTTTTGGAGGGATTGAACCCAACCAAGTTAGCTTCACCCCAGAGGGAAACAGCTTCTAGGGTTGAATTCACTTCCCCCAACATTGTCCCCCTCAATGCTCGGACATCTGTGCCAGACTTCGCATCAGACATGTATCTTACCGAAACTGTGCTGTCGTCTGCGTACCCAAAGATACCGGGAGTTATAAGCAGATCGTTGATGTGCAGCAGGAATAGAGTTGCGGAAAGGACAGACCCCTGGGGGACACCGGCATTTATACCATGCAGATCCGACGAGGAGCCATTAATGACTACTCGAATTGATCTACCCCCCAGGAAATCCGCAATCCAGGTGCAAAGTCCAGCAGCGATTCCATATGAAGGAAGCTTGCCAATGAGACTTGCATGCCAGACCCTGTCAAAAGCCTTAGAGATATCGAGAGAGACGGCGAGAGCTTCACCGTGTTTCTCTATGGCTTCGCTCCACAAGTGCGTGGCATACGCAAGAAGATCCCCAGCAGACCGCCCACGGCGGAAACCAAATTGACGGTCACTAAGGAGATCATTAGCTTCAAGGTAAGCCAGGAGACGGTTGTTCAGTACACGCTCCATAATCTTACAGAGTATGGACGTGATTGCAATAGGGCGATAGTTAGTAGGGTCGGCACGACTACCTTTTTTAGGTACAGGTTGGACATTGGCAATCTTCCAGGATCTCGGAACTTGACCGGTCTTAAGGGACAAGCGGTACAGGCGAGTCAGAATTGGAGACAATTCAGGTGCACATTTCCGTAGGACAATAGCCGGAATGCCATCAGGTCCACTAGCTTTATTCACATCTAGAGCGCTGAGAGTTTTGAGCACCTCTTTCTGGTGGATGTGAACTTCCGACATTGCAGAAGAACACGGAGGCAGCTTGGGTGGGTATACGCCAGCAGCATCTAGTTGCGAGTTGTTCGCGAAGATAGAAGCAAACAAGTTTGCTTTCTCTTTAGCTGAGTGAGCCAGTGATCCGTCAGGTTTAATTAAAGGCGGCAGCGATGATCGGCAAAAATTTGCCTCGACGGACTTGGCTAGAGACCAGAAGGCTTTGCTCCCAGATGGAAAGGAAGTTAATCTGGCTCCAATACGGCCAATGTGGTCGAAGCGGGCCTTACGTAAAACACCTTTGCAGGATTTGGTGGCACTGTTATAGGCCTTCTTCAGATCCCGAACATTCTGCGACTTGCAGGCTCGAGCATTCGCCCAGGAGTTGTAAGCGGATTGCTTAAGCGCCTCGGCTTTGGCACATTCCGCATTAAACCAAGGGCGGGCGCCAAACTGGCATGATACATCGGAATATGGAATAAAGTATTCCATAGCCCGACGCAACACGCCAGTGATAGCATCTGCGCAGCAGGTCGGGTCGTCCGAAGAGAAGCACGTGCGAAGCCAAGGATACGATGCAAAAAAATGCCGCATCTCATCCCAGTCTGCCGAACTGTATCGCCAGACACGTCTAGTCCCGACAGGATCCGGGTCTGATGGAGAGTACACAGACACGGATTTTACCAGACAATGGTCGGAATTCCCTAGTGGTGATGAAACTGCCACCTGGTATCGGTCCGGGTCTATCGTCAGCAGAAGATCCAGGCAATTAGGTGTGTGGCCATCAATATCGGGTATCCGGGTAGCGCTCTTCACCAGCTGGGAGAGACCTAGCGACATAGCAAACGTATGCGCACATCTCCCGGCATGGTCAGTGTTCTGGAACGGGAACAACCATTCATGGTGGTGTGCGTTAAAGTCCCCCAGAACAACTAACTGCGCACTCGGGTACCTTTGCTGAGCTGTTTCAGCAGAGGCACTGAGGTACTGAAAGAACCTGGTCGTCTCCACATTCTCAGTGTGCGACCGGTAAACACTGGCGTAGAGTATTTGCTCCATACCTGTGTCCACCAGAACCCACATTGCAGAGAATCTGGAATCTTCAAGGTTACGGAGACGTCGACAGCAGATATTATCGCGAGCATACATACAGGTACCAGCGCGGGATTTAAAATTGTGCTCCAGGGTGTAGCCTGGGTAATGTAAGTATGCAGCGTCAGCCGGACATCGGATTTGCGTCTCCGTGAGGAACAGCAGATGTGGTTTATCGGTCTCAAGATGATGATGGACACTATTGATATTTGAGTGCAAACCTCTGATGTTAGCGAGGTGCACTTTTAGTGCGAGGGAGTGCATCCGCTGTTTCACTATTTTCTTTTTGTTCGTTTTCATTAATTAGTTGTGAAGAGTGAACATGCAGGAAGAGGACAGATGAGCGAGACACTGCTAAGCTGCTGCCAAGCGATGCAGCTGAGACGCCACACTATCGGGTGACTGAGCTGGAGCGCGCGGGGACGCCCTAACCCCCCCAAAGGTGTCCATCGGGCCCTCGCATCCGGTCGCCAACCGGCACGATGGCGCACCCTGGGATTTTTCGCGAGTTGGCGGGGCAGCCTTTCGTAGGTGGCTATCCTACTAGTTGGGCCCCCTACTACCTGCGGTCGGCCAGCGGAGAAAACCGTGCTTAGGATCCCGCTACCCTCCACGATCAGTCACCCAGTGCAGCAATCGCGCAGCACCGAAACCGGCCAACTATACAGCGCAACTGCTCGGACTCCCCTCCCAGAATGGCAACACCAGGCTTTAAGCCGGAACACGATGAAAATCGCTTGGCGGCTAGACTTAGCCTGGAGGGTGGTTACCAGCCACGGTCAAAACCTACCACCGGTAAAGTGCAGAGCATTTGGCGCTACCCAGGGGGCACGTGTGGGTATCTAGAGCTAAAGCCCACGGACGCGCTCCGCATTACCCCCTAAAAATATCTACAATGCGATATAAACGCAGGCAGTTTATACAATTGTCAGTGCCTTTATTGATACACTGTACAGCCTGTAAAAAAACCAAATTTCTTACCAGCAGTTGTGGTGTGTCCACGGCTCGGTATGGACATAAGCGACACGCGTGTTTCCTGGTGGCGCCGTGCAGCCTCTGCTGGTGGTTTCTCATGCTGTTCCGATTCACAAATTTCTTTCCACAGAACTGAAATAACATTGTCACCGGTTAGAGATAGTCGATATCGCTGACCCAGCCATTAACCTCATATTCGATTATACTAGTTAGACTTCTCTCACACTCCGACCATGTTAGCCATGTAAGCCAAAACCTGGCTGCGCAAGAGAACAGAGGAACTACACCTAAAAGAATGGATAACCAAGGAGGGATGCAAGCGAACGAAGGAAGCATTCCCGGTACCTTCCAAGAAGCTTGCCCGTTCCCTTATCAAACTAAAGAGAGACCTGTACACAATTGGTATAACAGACAGCCCCTTGTGCAGAGGGTGCATGGAGGCTGAGGAAACGCCACAGCATGTTCTTATGGAATGCCATTCCCCGGCGTCCCTGCCAGATGCATGAAGCAGCCCACGGAGGCTGCTGGCGTTCTGGGAGGACCTGGGATGGATGGAGTAGGAAGGAGGCAGACGCAGAAGAAGGACGCACAATGGCCCAATCATGAGGCTAAGTTCAGTGGAGCCCAGCCAAACTAATTAACTACTCCAACCATTCAAGGTCCTCCTAAAACCCCAGCAGTCTGGTAGGGATGCCGGGAACTGAAGTGTGACTGTTGATTCAAAATATCTCCTGTTTGAAATGTTTACTATATTAATTCTTTGTCAATCAAGAACCTGAACATTGGTGAAATAACGTTGCTAGACTGAAATAATAAACAGCCCAGAGAATTGTGTATTGTCTATGTTACAAGTTAATGTAATTAATTTACAAAAAGTGATTACCTTGTTATGGTAATACTTTGTTTTAGACAAAACGAATTAATCTCGTCATCACCCACCGCCGCAGTGGGTGTGTTTTCCGCACTTAGTCCTTGTATAAACTGTTGATGTGATCACCTTAATCATTTCAGCCATGAGACTTACCTCGAAGATCGAACCAATCAGTTCTGCACCACTACCAGCTCCTTCCTGCAATCTTCCCTAAATAGCTGAGCCACTTATGAATTGATATATTTACCACTTGACACCCTTTTTGCCCCAACATTCAACAAGTCAGTCAACAATGTGCCCTGCCTACTAGACTCTAGTTCTTTATCATGATAAGTTCCGATTCAATTAATGAAACTAAATTGATTACTAATGTCAACTCTTACCTCGCACTCATTCTCTGCCTCAAAGTGAGTTTTGGCGTGGTTGATGAAGAAGCGCCTCTCCTTTAGGATCTTGTGGCAGAGCCGGCACTGCATAGGGCCGGGCTTGTCGGGCGCAATGGCGAGCGCTAGGTACTTCTGCAGGTCCACCTGGTACAAACATCTGACTATTAAGATAAGATAATTATCCCCCCTTAAATATTTATATTATTCTATATTTACTATTTGTTAAACTTTCAACTGCCTAGTTATCATGAGATACAGCCTTGTGGCAAACTGACTAATGGACAGAAAGTCGAACCGTGTTAATAATTTAGTTCTTACATAAGCTTCAGAGTGCACTAAATAGTTTTAATTTACCATTACACCTTACAGTAATAGTTTTAGATGATGTAATAGTTAATGGTTGTAGCTCTGATAACATTCCTCATTTCCTCCTCCTGTTAGATTTGCATTATTGCATTTGTAACCTGAATCCAGTAATATAAACTACCTGTTTTCAAACTGACCATGAAACGGTTCTTACTGAGTATATGCAAGCCAATTTCATCCACTCCATGTTTTCCTTTTAAATTGCTATTCTAATAAAGTTCGATGTTTTTATAAATCATCATTCCGATGATTGATGAGAAGTAAACAACCTATTCCTAGTAAAAATTTATTACAAACTAACCTTTGTCAATCTCTTTCTTTTTGGAACTTTTCCTTCTTCTTTTTCCTTTTTAACTTTTTTGCTATCATCACCATCAGTTGTTGCATCATCAGCATTAGTATCATCTCCACCATTTTCTGTAGAAGTTTTATTCTCAACTTTTACTTTCTTCTTCCTCCTCACAGTTTTCTTTGGGGGTTTCAGTAGTTTCTTCTGTGAGTTAGTATGTATGACTGTACTTTGGATCAGTATCTTCTCAGATTGTATGCTCTGTGCTCGTAATTTGAGAGAATTGGCGACTACGTTGTTACAAGATTTGCACATAGCCTGTGTTAAGCCGTCATTAGGTTCGATCTGTCACAAAAAAAATATCTTGAAAATGACTTAATCATTCACACTTTATAATCAAGAATAAAGAATTAATTAATGTATAACACTTTATCACACATAAATATTAGTTACAAGACATAAAAAAAACTGAGAAATTGCACATGCATGAAATACATTTTTTTATTGACAAGATTTCAAAATTTAATAAAACTGGCAAGAAACAATATTATTCCAGATGGAGACTCAATACTAGAGGCGTCTGCTTAATATCCATCTTACCTATTTCTGCCTCAAAATTGCAGTGTTCACATCTGACATGAAGGATAAGATAGGCAGTGAAGTTACTGACAATGTACACTTGTGGGGGGTTGCAGATTTGTTATGAATCACACAGAAACCACATTTAGTATATGCAACTGAATATGTACCATCAGATGGATAGTCTGCTAGTTTGTTAGTATGTAATATGATATACAATGGCGCTTTACAATAATATAATTTTCCTTAACTAACTTTGAGAGATGGATAATCAAAAATCTCAAGCCTTCATGACTAAATAGTAGAGGTAGATAGACTTTAACAATTGAAAAGCTGAGTTTTTAATGATGGTCACCAGTTTACAGTTGGGCAACTGAAACTTTTAGTTAAAAGCTAAATTGGCAGCAAGAGAAATGCAGGCTCTGGCCATGAGATAAGCCCTGTGAGATCAGGTTAGCTTAAAACTTCAATTCAGTTCATTTAAAACTTGGTAATAAAAGGATCTGAAGGGATAACCTCTACATAGTGTGACAGTTTAGCAACGGAATAAAGTAGGTCCAAATCATCTGGATAAATGAAAATTTGAGATCTGTCGTGTGCAGGACAATCTAATAAGACAGTTTCTAAGCACTAGTATTCCGGTATATACAAATAGTGCTGGATTGCTGAAAACAATACAAGGTCTCATAGCTATAGATGAATAGCAAGAATTTTATATAGTGTGTCTAGCAGCATGATATGGGGTACTCAACAATAAAAATTAAACTATGTAAAAAGGCAAAATCACACAACTTAAAAATTCATTATAATAAAACAACGATGATAATGATATATCGAGACATCATATTTTAAAATAATACATAGCTGTAACGCTATTAACCAAACAAAAGAGACGTTATCGACATTATCACAACAAACAGACTATGGAACGTTAAAGTCGGTAAGGTACCTTAACACCGGTGACAAGTAGCAAATCACTTGATCGCGTAGCTGGATCCTCACACGCAAATATTGGCTGTAGATTTTCGGGCGATAAACATGTACGGCAGCGCGAATTATCACTCATGTTTGCAGCTTTCAATAATTCATAACGTAAACACAACACGGTAGTAACTTCTGTATTAATGCCAGTCTAGAGCTAAGTAAACATCTATAATTTATTATAACGTAACATTGCCAGTTTAATTTGGAGTTATCGTTGTAAGCCACTGTTTATATCCATCAGTAAAGTAATATATACAAAATATAACTCAAGTATCTCGAGGAATTAATATACAAATTGCTATCTTTACACTTTACGCCCAGGCAATGAAATTTATTTAGAGAACATTAATCTTATACCGTAATCTTCGAGCATATCCCGACCCGACGCAGTCAAACAAAACGTTCAACATTCTATTGTAGCTGCAGCAGAACATTAACCAATCCAGAAACAAACTACATCAAGAATAAACTAATCAGTCAAAGGTCATGAAGGCGACAGAATATTACTATCCAATCAGAGCTAAGGAGATCACATTGGCTAATTACTAAAACGATGACATTGACAGATTACAATACCTGTTGCTAGATTAAAATTAACTTTGTACCAAATGTCTAGGCCCTCAGGAGCTTCTACAATTTTCCCGGTTTTTTTTATTTACAATTTTATTGATAATACTTTCAGAAATTTAGTAATGCTCTTAATCCATATTTGTTCACTTCGATCTGTAAACAAATATACACTAAAACACTTAAAGAACAATTATTTCATCTTTAAATTGGAAATATGTATAATTTATTATTAATTTGTGTATAACCTATGTCATTTCATTCATAAACATACAAAAGAGTTACTGTTCACTACACAGTATTTTTAATTCAATATTTTCTTATTTCGCCAGGTACATATACCTATGTATTAACTAATATTTTCACTATATGGTATGGTTTTTTGTATGCAATATTGATAATAAATACATGAATCTGTTACTTAAAAATAAGGAATCTTGTATAAGAGTCACATAATATAATTGACATTTGATAAATCAAAACAATATTTATTTGAGAGATATGGAGATCAGACGAAATTTAAAAATATGAGAAATATTCCCTTTTACCTTCACCTTGAAATTAATTTAGGTAAGGTGAGAAATTTGCCTTGTTGGCAAGTACACGAGCTCAATTTTGAGCACTCCGGTATGGTGGGTGTCAGAGAGCGTCCCCTAAACTGTAGAATCACCAAGTAATTCGAACCGAATGGGGACAAGACTACTCAAATGCACTACTAAAAACTTATGGCCTAGACTGGATTTGAATACAGGCCAGTAAAGCATCTCACTAAAAACTTTCGTGAATCGGACGTTTGAGTCCTTTGGGTAGTGGAGGAGGTTACGATCAGGTGGTTAACGACATTTAGTATTACGCACAAAATGAGAACAGAGTCTTCGCATACTTTTTCTATGAGTGCAATGTTTGGGGTCTTCTTAGATGTGTAATATTGGAAGTTATGTTTAGCTTAGAGAGACCCTCGTTGACAAATGTCAGGAGGTCGAGACAGTCAATGAAAATGTCACTTCACTTCACTTCTTCAGTTGTGGCAATCGGTCATACAAACAACTATTTCTGCCAATCTCAAGTTTAGGATAAAACACTTAAAAATGATAATGTCTTCTGTTTAACGAACACTGTCCGAGACATTATCAGTGGAGGTAAAAACAATAAAACTTAGTATAGTCTAAAGATATCTTTGTAATTTCAATAAAAATTAATAGTAAAAAATTAAATTACATTTTCTACTTTTTCCTATTTATAAGGAAACCTTGCAACACACTTATAACAGTAACGAGTGGTTGATAAATTATCGATTATATGATGTTTTTGAAATTATACTAATCGAAGTGTGTAATAGTTTTTATTGATGCATTACTTCATTAAAGTTTTTCAGATACTCATAATTTAAAATTAGATTGCCATTTGTATTATATAAAGTGTCTGTCTATTGGATCGTATTTATATTTTTATTTCAATATAATAATATTTTATTTATTAATAATACTCGAAAATTTTCTGAGTAGGCGATAGTAATTTTCTTTTAGTTAAAGTACCTATTTTAGATAGTGGTTCTAATGTATTGAAGCTACATCCTAAGTGATCATCTAGAGTGTACCACCGCAAACCTAATATAGACACAATAGAGTCGTGGTTTGAATGTTGTAGCGGAGATATCACCCATTGCCTTAAATCAAATTGACCCAACGCCATCACTTTCTTCGTCTCAAGCCCAAATTTCTTTACATCGTCCTCGGATTCCAAGCTGGTAATACAATTGATGACATAAAAAGATTTTGACAGTAGGTATATCGACGGAATGGCGTAAGTCACCTCTGATGTTTGCTAAATGATGTTGGATAGTTGCTGAAAGCAGGAAGTGACTCGATGTCAAACCAAACACGACTCTACTATGTCGAAACGTCATAAGATCACCCGTGTTGTTCCACCACAGAAACCTTAACATATTTCTATCGTTGGGTGTTATTGGTATTTGTGAAAAAGCTTTAGCGATGTCAGATGTAACACCTACGGCACATCTACGAAATCCATATAACAATTTCGGTAATCTATCTATTAGCCCTTTTTTTAGATAAAAATTTAATGAATTACCACATCTATCTTTGGCAGATGCATCAAAGACTGGTCTAATACGTGTAGTTGTACTGGACTTTTTTATTACCGGGTGATGCGATAAATAATCCAGCTCCTCGTCTTTCTCTTTACGTAATATAAGAGATATCAACTCTCTGGCGTACACTTGTATGAGTAAATCTTCTCGTGCAAATCATGACTTTAATTCTGCGATACATTGTAAATAACATTGACCCGACGGTGGAAAACTCTCAACGAATAACTTTACTTCAGTATCTGGCATCATTGCTTGAATCAGGTACTGAAATTTATCAGTATTATGTATTTGTGGATCATCATCAGTTTTTTGAAATTGACCCCATAATCATCACAGCTCATATACGTCTCCACCGTGGTGCTCGAGTGGTTAATTCTATTACAGGTAGTTTTATATTTTTCTGCATTACAGTAGATACTTCATTTTTAAATTCGCAATTTTTTATTGCTCTACTATGTTTCACTTCCATTAATCTTACCATTTTCCTCTACATTTTAATGCTTCTTCTACTTCTTTTTCTAAAGTTTCATCACTACAATCTCCGTCTAGTAATAAACTACGGATATCTTTATTACAACCTTTTAGCTCACCCTGTATTTCTTTTATTTTCTTAAATATTCCATCTACATCTTGATTATTTTTTTTTTGTAAATCGTATTCTTTTCAGTATCGTGAAAACGGTTTGCAACGTTTTTCTTTCTTTTTTACACCTTTGTAGTCACGGTCGCCACTTATTAAGGTTCGAATTTGAATGTCGTTTAGATTTCACGCTACGAATAAAATATAAATAAGATTTCTAAAATAAACAATTTGTTATTCAATCAATACATTTTTATTGTCTTCCAAATATAAAAAAATAATGACAGACCTATTCAAAAACGAACAAGTTAAACTAATCCAATGTCACTGCAGTAAAAAGTTCTCAATAGTGTGACTTCAAAACGTTATTATTTTAAACATATTTTCAGTTTTAATATGTAAAAGGAAACTTAATTACCAAATTAAAGCAGCTATTTTTTTTTATATTACCGCCCTTTTGAAATATTTTAATATAGATAGTTTCCATAGTTTTCATCTATGTACCCAGACTTGTTAGGTTTATTAAATCATATATTTTTTTATAATAAGATCATAAGGCGTGTACTTATCAAGTGACTACACTAAAAAAAGTAAAACCTTAATGCGTTGAAAAAAAAAGATGGTAACAAAAATACCTCTCATTTATAGCAGCAAGCCAATACAATACAACACCAGGTAATTAGAATGACTCATTTGTTGCATATATTTATTTCGTCGCATGGCACTGAAAATAAGTTTATCGATTAAACAATATCGATTTAATACAACCACATCACTAAATGTTAGTAGCTTTTTTATGTGTCAAAATGCCAATGACATCTTCCCCACCACCCGTTTTGATGCATTTAGTTAGCAGTCAGAATGCTGATTTTTGCGAGGATGTGTGTTTTAAATTAATTTCATTGTTCTGCCGGTTTGGTGTGAATAAAGTGCTGTGAAAAGAGTTTTATAAATATATACTAAAGTTTACTATATTTAAACCTTTACACAGACAAGTTAATAAATTATTTGAGTATACTCAAATTTTAAATAAAAAATGGTCATTGAAAAGATTTGTTGCCTGGGAGCTGGCTATGTCGGTGGACCAACGTGCAGTGTTATAGCTATGAAATGTCCACACATTAGAGTGACCGTTTGTGACAAAAGTGCCGAGCGTATAAGTCAGTGGAATTCTGAAAAACTGCCGATATATGAACCAGGGTTAGACGATGTTGTTCGCCAGTGTCGGGGTAAAAACTTGTTCTTCTCGACCGATATTGCCAGTAGTATTAGGGAAGCGGATCTCATATTCATTTCTGTAAACACACCAACAAAGACCTTTGGTAATGGTAAAGGGAGAGCTGCAGATCTGAAATACATCGAAGGAGCTGCACGTATGATAGCCGATTTGGCTACTAGCAACAAAATCGTAGTAGAAAAGAGCACAGTGCCAGTCAAAGCTGCTGAAATCATTATGAAAATACTGCGTGCCAATACAAAACCTGGTGTAGAATACCAGATTCTTTCGAATCCGGAGTTTTTAGCCGAAGGCACTGCTATAGTAGATTTAGTTGAGGCTGAAAGAGTGTTAATAGGAGGTGAGGACACCCCTGCTGGTCAGAAAGCTATTCAAGAACTGTGCTGGGTCTATGAACACTGGATACCAGCAAAAAATATTATAACAACAAACACTTGGAGTTCTGAGTTGTCAAAACTAGCAGCAAATGCATTTCTTGCTCAGAGAATATCTAGCATAAACTCACTTTCAGCAGTTTGTGAAGCTACAGGTGCAGATGTGTCTGAAGTAGCCAGAGCTATTGGCCGTGACTCTCGTATTGGACCTAAATTCCTCGAAGCCTCAATTGGTTTTGGTGGCAGTTGCTTCCAGAAAGACATTTTGAATTTAATATACTTATGTGAATGCCTCAATTTGCCTGAAGTAGCAGCTTATTGGCAGCAAGTAGTTGACTTAAATGACTACCAAAAGACCCGTTTTACAAGGAAAGTGATTGAGTCTTTATTCAACACAGTCACTGACAAAAATATTGCTATTCTCGGGTTTTCGTTTAAGAAAAACACTGGTGATACAAGAGAGTCTCCAGCAATTTATGTGTCTTCAACATTACTAGATGAAGGAGCCAAGTTACACATTTATGATCCAAAAGTTGAGAAGGAGCAAATATATTATGATCTTCAACATCCATTAGTAACATCCAATCCTGGGTTAGTTAAGAAAAACATTGAAATTCATGATTCAGCATATTCTGCTGTGACAGGTGCTCATGCTATCATACTTTGTACTGAATGGGATGAGTTTAAAGAACTGGATTTCAGGAAAATTTATGAAGTAATGATGAAACCTGCATACATCTTTGATGGACGAAAGCTGTTAGATCATGAAGCATTGTTGAATATTGGTTTCCATGTTCAGACTATAGGGAAACGCCTTTCCAGAACAAGCAGTATACGAGCTCAAGGAAGTCAAACATTATCATA
The DNA here is from genome assembly GCA_036419045.1 of Scirpophaga incertulas. Lineage (NCBI taxonomy): Eukaryota > Metazoa > Arthropoda > Insecta > Lepidoptera > Crambidae > Scirpophaga > Scirpophaga incertulas. The sequence goes on along the minus strand of CM071636.1, from coordinate 834,929 downwards.
GTGATGTTGCATGTAAGTAAATTTTTTTATTTAATGTTATATTAACACTACTCTACTTTATATTCTAAATCACTTAATTATTTTATATTCTGAATGCTGTGAAATTAATTTATAAGAGTAAGAAAAAAAAATAAACCATAAAACAAAGCAAAATCTATGTCATGTAGGTTTATTGCACTTATATGAACATAAAACTAAAGTTTATAACTAAAATGACCTTGAAATAATTGTAAACTGATTGAAATTTTACCTAGCTTTAAGATATGTTATGCTCGATGATGAGTAAGTTGGTCATCTCACACTTAAGAGAATAACATTATATGCTATTTCATAATAAATAATAATCATAAAGTGAAGAAATAGCTCTTTTATCGTACATATTGTTACATGCATGAGATTTTGCACTGTTGTTATTAATAGAATCCAATCAGCTTGAAAATTGCAAGCAAGAATCTTAGGTACAGTTAATCAAAATTTGTGATTTTGCACATAAATGTTGCCTGAAAGGTAGAAATTGCATTATTGTTAAGCAACAACTTCCTACAAGTGTCCTTTAATAGATACTAAAGATAGGTGTAATCAAACTTTCTATACTTTGATCTGCAACAATCATTTTGTTTCCGTACGATTATCACATTCTCTCTCATTCCCCTGTGCACATATCACCAGTTTAAAACATGCTATATTGACCTTGGCACCATTTAATACCAGTGCATGGGTGCTGTGTTCTTTTTCACCAACTATATTCATTATCATTAATGATATGTTTTTTCTTTTATTTAACTCTATCATTTTGATGACTTCTGTGGCCAAGCAGTTAATACACCTTTCTAAAGTCCCAGGTTCAAATCCTGGTGGGGGTATAAGATTGTGTGATGAATAACAGCATTTGTGGCTTATACACAAACAGTACAGGGCTATGCTAATCAGCCTATTGTGAGTGTAAGAAAAATTAATATTTATTTGTTCATTTCAGAGGTTCCCAAACTTGTTGTAAACCCTTTGCCATGTTTTTCGGTTTCCGGTAGACCCCCTCGAATCCCTACATCCTACAACTTACAAAAATGTATAAAGGGAGCGTTCAAGTTACGCACTTGAACGCTCCCTTTATACATTTTTGTAACGCAATTTTTGAAGATTTTTGACCCCCCCACCTTTTGTAACGCACCGTAACGTTTACCGTACCCCCCCCCTCCCCCCGTAAACGTTGCGTAACACTCAAGAAATCATTTTTACCTAAAGTCGCAAAAAGTTATGTTATATTTTTTATCCTTGGTAGACATAATCACTAACGAATACTGACAACGAAACACCATTAAATGACGTACAATACAATCTAGGGATTGCCCGTGAAATATCAATACATAGTATAAAACAAAGTCGCTTTCGCTGTATGTCCGTATGTATGCTTAGATCTTTAAAACTACGCAACGGATTTTGACGCGGTTTTTTTTAATAGATAGAGTGATTCTTAAGGAAGGTTTGTATGTATAATAAATGCATAATATAGTAGAGAAACACTGATAAATTTAAAGGTTTCTAATGTGATGTCGTAAATAAGCACGTTGTTTTGCGCTTATATTGCAAACGCTGGCTGAACCCTACGAGATAGACCAAAATAATGTACTACAGTATTGTACAACTTACAAAAATCCACAAAAAAGTCCGCGATGGTATATGTCTATCTCTTAGGGATAACCCACCATAACCATTTTTTCACTGCACCCGTGCGAAGCCGGGGCGGGTCGCTAGTAAACAATAAGATATGCCAACTTGCGAAAACAAATTAAAAATGACGACCAGACTAATACAATCGAGGGATTGCCGGGACGTAACGCATCGTAACGTTTTACGAGACCCCTATCCCCCAAATTGCGTTACGTAATACTTGAACGCCCCCAAACATATATGATAATTTATTTACTTCATAGGTACTTTTATAAATAATGTATTAGTCTTTATATTAGAAGATGATATTAGTAAATAGGTACTATCGGTGTATGTTGAGATCTATTATCGTGGATCCCCATATGCGTTATGAAATACGAGAGTACGTGAATTTTGCATTTGACGACTTTTTTTTTAAATACCACGATGGTGGCAAACAGGCCTATGGCCCGATGGTGAGCGGTTACCGTAGCCTATGGACACTTGCAACACCAGGGGTGTCACTCGCGCGTTGCCGAACCTTCAAAAACCTATTTACTCCCCTTTTGAAGAACCCCATACTGTAGCCCTGCGGGAAAACCTCGGCAGGGAGTTTATTCCACAAACGAAGTGTACGCGGGCGGAAATTCCTTTGGAACCGCACTGTGCGGGACCATTTAGGCTCCAGTGTGTGGGCATGAACTCCCTGTCGATGGCGAGCGGTGCGATGTTAGAAAGTGGCCGTGGGCATCATGTCAAACAATTCTTCAGAACACAATCCATTATACAGGCGGTAGAACACACATAAAAAGGCAATGTCTCTCCTAAGATTTAGAGGCTCGATACCGTCTGTGGGCCCCAATTCCCCTCCCCCTCCTGCGGCAGCCGAGTTCCACTCCGGTCTCCTTCTCCGGCACGACTGCTGCAACAGGGATTTTTCGCGGGTTGGCAGTTCAGCCTCCCAGGGCGGAGATTAAGTGATTCCTGGGTTCGGGAACTCTACTGACCCGCAGGCGGGCAGCGACCAGCCGTTTCACTGAGTCTCCCTGACCGCTGTGCCCACACTCTGCGCCCACACCAATCAGTGGCCGTATTATGTGTATCACCGGCCCCCCACCATCAGCACAACGAATCCTTTGGAGCGCTGGGCACCTTACTCACCGCAGGAACACAACACCGCAAGAGAGCGGTGTTATTTGGCTGCGATTTTCTGTAAAGCGGAGGTCCTTCACCAGTCGGGCTCTCCAAATCTGAGCGGAATGAATAGGCCTGTTTCCACTAAGAATGAATCGGATGGCTTAGAGTTTCTAATGATTAATCATGATATATAGTAAACAAAAAACAACTTTTTTTTATTAAAAATATATAAGATTACTAATATTTTTGGAAATTAAAATCGGAAAATTACTTATTTATTCTCACGTGACATTAAACACCAATCAGAGAAGCGTGACGTCACGCCTCGCGAAACACCGGTTGTAGTGTAAGCTGTACATCTTCTATCTAATCTGTGCTGTTGAACACTGAACAGGTTATTTTGATACAATTTGTTTTCAGAGACTATTGTTAATTAATACAGTTTGTTTTAAGTTTCTTAAAAGACACGGACATTTGCCATGGAATCAGGATTTACCAAAGCAACAGCAGCAATTTGTCAAATTTGTTGACGCCGTTATGCTTGGGAAATTTTTTTCGCAACAAACATAGATTTTTGTATATATATTTTGTGCATCGTTTACATTGGGGCACTATACATTATTTATAATAAGAGGGATTCATTATTTTTATAAATGATCTCGTCGACTAACATAAATAAACTCGATTGTTTCGGCGAGAGTGACGTCATTCAAGACGCCATGACAGTCTTGGCCATTTTCGAAGTCAATTAGAAGTTCATTTCTAAAAAAGCAAAATACTTATGAGAAAAGGCCCTATTTTTCTAAAATAAATATATATTAGGGGTAAAATAGATACTAAACTATCGTTTTAAACGAATTTTCAAATTTTGTCAACTAGCCCATTCTACCTCTCATGTACTTATAACACTTAAGTTTTGCACTTGCTACGATCCAAACATACTTCCTCTTTTAACCGACTTCAATAAAAGGAGGCTATCAATTTGACTCGTTTGTATGTAATATTTCCAGAACTGGCCAGTGTTCGTATATGTTAGTCTACTAGCTTTCTGCCCGCGGCTTCGCCCGCGTGGATTTCGGAATTGGGTCTATAGAGGTTTAAGGGTCATAGCTTTTGCCCACGGCTACGAGTACATATGCGCCGAAGTCGGTTTATGGCGCGAAGGTTTTATCGCGCTTTCCGTAGGATTATCCGTATTACCGCAAATTTATTTTAAAAATACCGCAAAAAATCAAAAATCTGTGCAGTAGTTTTTGAGCGAAGCCTTTATTGCGCATCCCGTGGGATCTGTCGATTTTTCCGGGATAAAAAGTAGCCTATGTTACTCTCCATCCCTTCAACTATCTCCACGTAAAAAATCACTGCAATTCTCGCTCCGTTTTGCGGTAAAAGATGGACAAACAGACAGACACATTTTCCCATTTATAATATTAGTATAGATATCAGCATACATACATACATACACTCACGCCTTTTTCCCACGGGGGTAGGCAGAGATTACGTCCTTCCACTTGCTACGGTCCTTACATATCTCTTTCGCTTCATCTTCTTTCATAACATTCCTCATACATGCTCGACGATTGCGGGTACTTCTGACCTGGCCTTTTTTGAGGACACTTTCGATTTGTTCGATATATGTTCGCCTAGGTCTTCCTCGTCCCGTGTCTCCACTCACTCCAGCTTCATATATCAGCCTCTGAACAAATTTGTCAAATTTCAAAAGTGTATGTATGTATGTATGTTTTTTATGTTTGCGTGAAGTCGGTGCGCGGTGAGTTGTAAGGTGTTTGATTAGATAAATGTGTATGCCTTAATTTAATCACTCTTATGGCCGTTTTCACCAACCTTGTCCTAGCTTAGGTGACTCCTAAGTAACATGCTGTCACTTTTTATATTAACTGAAAAGAGTGAGACAGCATTTCTCTTAGGAGTCGCCTAAGCTAAGACAATGTTGGTGAAAACGACTTCAAAAAATACCTAGTTGGTATATCAAAATTAGTTTATTTAAGACAGAAGTTATCCTATTTATTTTTTACTTTTCAGTTCTTTTATATACTTTCTAAACATACGTAAGTAAGTTAGTTGCAATTTTAAAGTCGGTTTTTTTTTATATAATTTTATATATGTTTGACGTCGTCAAGAAATGGCTGAAAAGTCTAATGTTGAATAAAGATTACTTTGATGTGATTGGACAGGGCACATAGCTTGAATGGTAGGCATGATATGCTGAGAAATGTAGCGCTGATCATCCAAATTGATGACCACAACTCTTAGCAATAAATGCAATTATCAATTGTTAGGCAATGCCATAATTGATGATCTGTACCCCTCGCCATGGTCGCGACGTGCACGATACAAGGCAAAATGACGTACAGTCAGAGATAAAAACAGATGACGAAATATAAGGATTCAATATATATAACACACTAGCTATGTCCGCGACTTCGCGTGTAACAGTCAATTTTTATTTATATCCAACTAATGAAAAGTTTTGTGGGTCTAGTTTCAATAATGTATTTCCATACTATTTGACGGTAAAAATTATACAGTTGAAGCAAGGGCCTTTAGGCTTTTGCCCTTCGGGGCGGGGGCTGAGAGGAAGAAAACCTCGGTAAAAAATTACACAGTGAGACGTAAGGGCTCTCGCCCTTCGGGGCAGGGGGCGGAGAGGAGAGAGAGAATATATTATTTATTGTTATGTTTATACATATCAATACATAGTATAAAACAAAGTCGCTTTCGCTGTATGTCCGTATGTATGCTTAGATCTTTAAAACTACGCAACGGATTTTGACGCGGTTTTTTTAATAGATAGAGTGATTCTTAAGGAAGGTTTGTATGTATAATAAATGCATAATATAGTAGAGAAACACTGACAAATTTAAAGGTTTCTAATGCGATGTCGTAAATAAGCACGTTTTTTGCGCTTATATTGCAAACGCTGGCTGAACCCTACGAGATAGACCAAAATAATGTACTACAGTATTGTACAACTTACAAAAATCCACAAAAAAGTCCGCGATGGTATATGTCTATCTCTTAGGGATAACCCACCATAACCATTTTTTCACTGCACCCGTGCGAAGCCGGGGCGGGTCGCTAATATAATTATATTACTCTCTCCAATTAGCTCTGTAAGGCTTTATGGGATCTATGGCAACGGATAGACATACATATGTTATACATATAAATATTTTAAACACGTATATATTAATACAATAGCATAACTAAGGCACAAACGCTCACATTCAACCCACAAACATTTGCCTCCATCGAGACTCGAACCCGGGACCTGAGTTGGCGATACATTGAAAATTAGTTTGTTGATTGTCAGATTTGCTCAAGATAGACTTATTTGTTGCTATGCGCTTACTAATACATTTTGCGATACATTTACGAGGGGCGGTCAAAAAATTCGCGGAATGGCGGGGTTGGCGGGGGTGAGATCGCTCTCCAGGTAGCCGCTACTTGAGTAACTCATAATTACTATATATGCCAATTTCTAGCCTAATTGGGTCATTAGCTTTCGAGTTACAAACGAGTAAACAAGTAAATCGGGAACAAACTAGCCACTATGGAGAAAATTGAACATCGCGCCGTCGTAAAGTTCCTCACCAAACAAGGAAAAACGCCTCAAACTATTTTGCAAGAGATGTTAGCTGTTTACGGAGACTCTGCTCCTGGTAAAACCATGATTTACAAATGGCACGGCCTTTTCAAGCAAGGAAGGGAGTCAATTGAAGATGATCCTCGACCTGGACGGCCCATTGAGGCCACTACGCCGGAAATCATTGAAAAAGTTGAAAAACTTGTATTGGAAGACGGAAGGTTGAAGAAGAAACAACTTGCAGCATCAGTTGGAGTATCAGAAACCACAATTTTAAATATTCTTCATCAACATCTTGGCATGAGTAAAGTGTGTTCAAGGTGGGTCCCGAGAATGCTCACGCCGCTGCAAAAAACGTGAGCGCGTCAACTGTCCCGCGAGTTTTTCGACCGCTGTGGAGAAGATAGGGAAGAAATTATGGCCCGAATTGTAACCGGTGATGAAACTTGGGTTCACCACTATGAGCCTGAGTCAAAGCAGGAGTCGATGCAGTGGCACAAAAAAGGCACACCCCCCCTAAAAATTTAAAGTGTCGCAATCGGCCGGAAAGATCATGGCGACTATTTTTTGGGATACTGAAGGTATTCTTTTGATCGATTATAAAGAACGTGGTGTTTCTATAACGGGAGAGTACTACGCTTCCCTATTGGACCGATTAAAAGAAGCTATTAAAGAAAAAAGAAGAGGAAAACTGACAAAAGGTGTACTCCTTTTGCACGACAACGCGCCCGTTCACACGAGTCATGTTGCGACGGCTGCCATTCATCGATGCGGTTTTGAACAACTACGCCATCCGCCCTACAGTCCAGACCTGGCCCCTAGTGATTTTTATTTATTCCCAAAGATGAAGAAAGAGCTGCGTGGAAAAAAATTTAGAGACGATGATGAAGTCAAGTCGGCGATTTCGGCGTATTTTGACGCCCAAGACAAAACCTATTTTTTCGACGGTATTAATAAGTTATATGCCAGATCCGAAAAATGTATTCGTGTTAAGGGGGAATATATTGAAAAGGAAAAATAACATAATGTATCATTTCATCTTTTTTCCCAGTCATTCCGCGAACTTTTTGACCTCCCCTCGTATAATTAACTAGCGGACCCGACAGACTTCGTCCTGTCAAAAAGATTTGTACACTGGCAGTTTTTTGTTCCTAATTATTTTATAGATAATGTCGCATAGCCAACCAAATCGCAAAAAAAGTCTAAATGACCTATTACATTTTGTGGCTATTCAATTTTGGAACGTGACATTAAATCCTCCAACGATGTATTCTGTGCTCCAACGCACGCACGCACACTGTTTTGATAGATGTGATTGAATTTCAACTATATGTAGCGTTAATAAAGCGCAAATTGACTCTTTGATGTTAGGAACACACCTTCATTGCTTAGACAACAGTGAGTGCTTGCAATATGAACTTTATACAATAACAATAAAGCTCAAATCGACTGTACGTTTTAGTTAGAAAACGTTTGCATGGGAAAATAAAAGGGCTGTTTTTAGGGTATTTCCGATAATTATTCGCATTTTCCTCATTGTAAAAACCCCTCCTTGAACTTCAACGAACATTAACAAAAAAGAATTGGCCAAATTGGTCCAGACGTTGTTGAGTTATGAGCTTACCAACACATTTTGCGATTCATTTTATATATAAGATATATTGAATGCTTTTATATTCATTGGTTACTTTTGACGCGAACTGTACGTCCGGAGGAACGAGACTCCACCAGGGTCATCTGCTTGTTACTTTCTCTTACCTATTCTGCCGCTAAATAACTGTGTTCCGGTGTGAAGGTTAACGAGAGGCCAGTGCGGATTACGAGGACCCAGAGCCAGCGGAAAGCGTAGGCGGTGTGGGTCGTCCACGACCACGCGGTCTAAGGGTTTATATAGAAACTATAATAAAATTCAATAAAAAACAGTGATCTACATAATGTGAATACTAGAAACAAAAAATAAACTTGCCGTTCCAATGATCAGACTCCATAAAACTAGCTGTTCGTTCTTGGGGAAATGTATATTATGTTTAACAAACTTCCGCAAAGTGCCATTGCCGTTATATAAATTTTAAAATCCATATCAAAAAGACCTCATGAGTAAAGGTTATTATAAAGTAAGTGACTATCTAAATGATCACACTATTTGGGAATAGGGACACTATTCATAGAGCCATGTTTGGTAACAACATTATTTTATATATTGTATTATTATTTTATATGTGTATGTAAACATACATACGACTGTAATCGTAATTATGTATGATTGAACCTCAATTTTGTATTATCTATCTATACTTATAATAAATCTGTAGAGGGGTCAATGATTACATGAAATATATTTTCAAAATAACTATCAGGGTGATTAGGATCGATACTGATGCCAAAATGCAACCATTAAAAAATCAAAATAATCTTTTTCAACATAGACCTTTACAGGCACTTATTGACGTCAACAGACAAAACAAAAAAAAAAGCTTAAAAAAAAACTAAAACCTTGTCCGTACGTACGAATAAGGAAAAAAAAGAAAAAAAAAATGTCTCGACACCTGTTCGGAATTGGGAGAGCCTTCTCGAGAAGAACAGGCAAGAAACTCTGAAGGTCTATTTTTTATCTCCTCTTTTTCAATGTTAATAATTATAATAATATAATATAAAAATACAATATGTATAAGATACAATCATACAATACGATTACAGTCGTATGTATGTTTACATACACATATAAATAATACTATTTATAAATAATGTTGTTACCACATGGCTCTATGAATAGTGTCCCTATTCCCAATTATCTGTGATCATTTTAGATAGCATTTAGATCATTTTAATACACAGGGTATATAATCACAATATTGAATATAAGTATGTAATTAATATATGCATTTAAAAAAATCATATACAATAAACTTGAATATTAACTCTTCTAACTTTTTTTGTTACAAAATCGTTCATGTCTTCGTTAAAGTTACAATTTTTCAATACATCCTTTTCAATTGTTATTATGGCCAATGAATTCAAACGGTTTTGAGACATAGTTTGAACGAAGACAGTTTTTAATTAATTTCAATTTAAAAAGTTCGGTCTTCTCTGTATTAAATGTAACCTCCAAAGAATTGTCGATTCGTCCGTAAATGCGCCGTCTACTAATCAGTATCTGTACACACACTCGGTGAGTTGCATTATTCTCGTGCGAATGAATTCGGTGCAACGCATTTTTCCAATAAGTGTTGGAAAGTGTGAACGGTTTTGAGCTTCACCGAAAAGGATACATGGAAAACAGTATACTTTTCCAGTAGACGGAGAATACATGACTCACTCCCGTTTGATTTTACCACCACTTATGTGTTTCCGAAATGATGTATTTAAATTTTTTCTGTTTAAGAAACATTGTCAGTTTTTTTTTTCTGTAGCACAGGGCCCCTAGGCATTTGCTACAGTGCCTAATGGATAAAACGGCCCTGCGCATTATACAATAGCGCACTATCGCAGAGGTGTGGTATACATGGTCCTAATCGAGTCGGATCGGTTTTTGGTGATTATTATGCCATTATTATCATAAATATTGAGAAAGAAATTATTGTTGGCGGATGCATTAACAGCAAGATAATTGGATATTACAAACTAACAAGCAAAATGGTTTGATGACATGATACAAAACTGTGAGTAATTTGGACTTTATTTATATGAAGAATTTACACGCCTAACTGAATTAATGCAAGACACCGCAAACAAATCGAATTTGTCTATAATATCAGTATCCAGATTTATAATTATTACGAAAAAGAATATATAGTGGAACATTTTCATGAAGAAGTGTTGACAAATATTTCGGATATTAATTACTTTCTTCGGTTTATATATGTGTCAGCGTCAAAATACTACATAACTGAGTATTATGCAATAAACTACGAGTCTTCCGAGTGTATTTTAAAGTGCAATCGTTCTGCGAAGTGCGTGTATATGAAATTCTATCTACCTACATATTGTTTTCTGTGGTGATGTTTTAACAAGATTGACATTGAATTAAGTGTTTTCGGATGTTATTTTATTTGCGTATTTTTTGGTTTGTTAAATTATTGATTGGGTTGTATTGCATATTTTATTGTTTATATATAAAGTAAATAAAAAGTTACAAAAATGGAATACATGTTCAAACTTCAGTCAGACACTGCTAATAATATTTCTAAAGCTAAAACTAATTTCAAAAAGTCTCCCAAAGACCGGTTAACCTTTTATTATGTAGAAGGCGCGTCTTGAAATGTTAGAAAAATTGTGGGAGTCGTTTTATACCACACATCGAAAAAATTATACAAGATGTTTCACAACTGGATCTTCAAAAATCTGAATATCAAAAAACAGATTTTTATACAATGACTGAAGATTTGTACATTGATTACAAATCTGAATTGAAGGAAATATTGCGATTGAAGGTAAGCACCGCGGATGTATGTGTAAATCAAAAAATGATTCGGAAAGTGTTTCTAATAATTTGAAGTTACCTAAAATAACGTTACCCATGTTTAGCGGAAAATATGTAGAATGGACAAGTTTTCGTGATTTATTTATGTCTCTCATTCATAATAATAAGTCATTAGACGACGTTCAAAAGCTCCATTATTTGAAAATTCATTTAACCAACGAAGCTGAACAATTATTACGTCATGTTCCCGTAACAAGTGACAATTATAAACTTTGTTGGTCAAAATTAGAAAATCGTTATAATAATAAAAAATATTTATCTAATTGCATTCTTTCACGTTTTATGAATCAAAAAAACAATAAATATCGAATCGTCTAGTGCCTTAAAGAGTTATTGGATACTAGTAATGAGTGTTTAAATGCTTTAAAACAATTAGGTATAAATGTAAATGAATGGGATGTTATTGTAATATACATTTAAGTTCAAATTAGACAGTGAAACACGAAACAATGGGAAATAAAAAATTAGTGAGTCCGTAGAACAGTTACCAACCTGGAATGATTTTAAAGAATTTTTGGAAGCGCTTTAGAGCACTGGAGTTTACAGACCCGAAAGTGTAAAAAATATTAGTAATCGTAATGTACCACATAAAGTTAAAGCATTTCATGTCATTTCTAACTTGCATTTGTGTCCGTATTGTAACGATAGTCACAAGCTTTATTCTTGTAAAAAGTTTGTAAATGATGACGTCACTACTCGTCGTGACTTTGTCCAAAAGCAGAATTATGCTTCAACTGTTTAGGTTCTCGTCATTCAGTATCGCATGCCGTCAATCAACTAGATGCCGCATTTGTAGAAGGAAGCATCATTCTTTATTGCACAATCCCAATATAAGTCAAAATGTAAAAGGAAACGTAGACGAACCATCTACCAGTGCAGGAACTGTGTCCGCAGTAACCATACCTCAAGGCGATACACCGCACGTTTTTACTAGTTGTTTTTCCAACGTACACTCTCAAGTTTTATTAGCAACTGCGTTGGTTGATATCGAGTCGCGAACAGGCGCAAACATAACTTTTAGGTCAATGTTGGACCAGGGTTCTCAAGCTTCGTTTATAACGGAGTCTGCAGTCCAATTACTTGGACTGCAAAAGTAGCAAGCAAAAGTTATGTTTCAGTTTTGGGAAGTGATACGAGTCCATCCGTGATCTCGAAGAATATTGTTAATATTAAAATGCAGTCACTTCTCAACCCCAGTTTTGTTATTTGCGTAAAAGCTCACGTTTTAAGCAAACTGACGAATCTTCTTCCAAGCAAGAAGGTCGCAGTTCAATTGTCCACATTCGAACAATTGTCGTTAGCCGATCCAACCTTTGGTGCACCGAATAAGATAGATTTGATACTCGGTGCAGAAGTTTATAGTCAAATTTTACGTGAAGGCTTAGTTAAACATCCCTCTAGTTTCTTAATAGCTCAAAACACTTATCTAGGGTGGATAAAATATCAGGAAATAATGAAACACCTGGAAAACGATTCAATGCAACAATATAATAATTAATATGCATCTTCAATTAAATGAAAATGATTTACGTGCGACAGTTTTGGGAAATAGAATCGGAACCTGCATCTGTAACAACAAGAAAAATGTTAACGAAGAAGAACAGATGTGTGAACAAATATATACAACCACGACGAAAAGAGATATTTCTGGTCGTTATATGGTAAAACTTCCTTTAAAGATGAAAATGAGTTACTTTGTACGAAGGTAATTCCAAAGAAAATTGCATTTAAAAGGTTAAAGCATTTAGAAAGGAAGTTATCGATGAATTCAGTTCTTAAAAGTAGATACTCTGACGTTTTTAAAGAATATTTATGTTTAGGTCACATGGAAGCGGTACGGTAATACGGAAATTGATAAAGTTGACGTATGTTATCTACCTCACTTGAGTGTTGTGCGGGAAGTAGCAGTCGTCTCAAGTTCGTGTTGTGTTCGATGCGTCGTGTCCTGGACCCAACGGAGTGTCTTTGAATAATGATTTGTTGGTGGGACCTACCTGCAAGCAGATCTAAGACACAATACTTATCATGGCGAACTTATCCAATATGTTTAACGACGGATATAGTCAAAATGTATCGCCAGGTACTAGTTCGCCGCAAAGATGTCGACTTTCAACGTGTCTTTATGGCGCGAAGGATCCTAATTCAGAAGTGCAAGCATTACCGCCTCATTGACGTGACCTTTGGAACTGCCTCAGCTCCTTACTTGGCTGTTCGCACTTTGCAGCAGCTAGTTTCACGATGAAGGTGCTCAATTTCCATTAGCAGCAAACCACCCGCAGTACTTCAACATAGTTATATAGATGATATTTTGTGTGGATGTCAAAATGTACGAGAGGTAAACTATTACATAACGAATTGAAAGATTTACTTACTAAGGAGCGTTCGAAACTGCGAAATGGGCCACCAACAGTGCAGAGCTGATGGACTGGATAAAAAGTGAAAGAACAAATTATTGAAAAGGGTGATGCCGATGCAAGTGCTAGTCAGGAACCTGAAAAGCAAACAAAAATAATTGTTATAAATCAGATTTTATAACCAAGATCTTAGGACTTACCTGGGATAGACAAAGTGACGCTTTTTACATATGCTGTGAAACTGACTTCTCCTCGATGAACCTGTAACAAAAGAAAAGTAATATCAGATATTTCGCGACTCTATGATCCCTTAGGCTGGCTAGCCCCTGTCATAATAAAAAAAAAAATATTAATCCAAAAATATGGATGTCTGGTTTACAGTGGGATGATGAACTTTACCCTCAATTATTAGAATGGACTCACGTACAGAAGTGAATTGGGTTTGTTATCAGACTTCCGAGTACAAGGTGGATAAGAACATGCAGTGATGATAATAGTGTCAGCTGCATGGATTCTGTGATGCATCTAATGCAGCATTTGCAGCGGTAGTTTACTTGCATGTCATTGATAAGCACGGTAAAATTCATGTACATCTCGTAGCATCTAAAACAAAAGTGGCACCTGTTAAGCAAATATCAATACCTCGCCTGGAACTATGCGGTGCTGTGCTCCTTACAAAATTAATAGTAGAAGTCTGTGATGTTTTAGAAATCCCGAAATACAAGCACGTGCATGGACTGACTCATCGATAGTCCTTGCTTGGTTAAGCAGTCACCCAAGCAGGTGGAAATATTCGTGGCTGAATAGAGTATCGGAAATACTCACCCAACTTGGATAGATCACAATGGTCACATGTGCAATCTAGGGAAAATCCTGCTGATTGTGCTTCACGTGGAGTAATGCCATCTGATTTATGCACATTGAATTATGGAAGACTGGTCCTGAATGGCTCAAAAACAAAACAATTGATTATGATAGTGATACAACATGCGACACTACACAGAAGAAAAGTCTATAAAAAAGTGTCAAAATATTTACTAACATAGACGATGATACAGTTTTGGATAAGATTCTCTACTTTTAAATAAACTTGTCAGAGTTATGTCATGGTGTAGAAGATTATATGTATAAGTAGAACATAGCTCTGATCGTTTTCCTCAATGGCTAACAGGAAAGGAGTTACATGAACCTTTGTATATATGTATCAAACAATATCAAAAATATACATGTGACGATGCCCAGCTTCTCTTCCAAGGATAAAAGAACAGAAAACCCTGCGTAATAGCATTATCACAAAAGCGCACAAACCCACAGATTAAAATCATATTGATAATACGGTTATCATAAAAGGATTTAATAAGCTAATAATTCGCGAACGCGACTTATCACGCCAGTGTTTAATGTTTAAAACTTATCTAAAGGGATGTGTACATCGATAATATGTACAATGCGTTATCCGAAATTGGTGTACAATCGTTCGTTCGTCGTTTGACAAATTTTTGCCTGTCTGATGCGCGGGAGTTTTTTTTTACGACATAGAGTACCCACCGTGCGTGACCGATTGACATGGCCAATTTTCTAGTGATTGGCGTCACGTACTAGGTACGTAGTAATAATCTAATATTTTGTTCCATGCAATAACATTTATTAATAAGGTTTACTATAAGTAAATTGAAAAAGAATTAGATTAGTTTAGGCTATTCGTGGTATTGGTCAAATGTATTTATGATGTAAAGTTGTTACTAAAAAAATAAGTAAATAGATCTGTCTAGCTGCGTGTCACTCCTAGTGGACATTAATATTCATATTTATACCAATCAAGATTATATAAAAGTTTATCAAATTGATCCATACTTATATTATTGCAAAAGTAATCTTGTCTGTCTGGCTTTCTCGATAAATAAACTTTCGGGCATGTCATTAATATTTCCAGCTGCCGTCGATTTTGAACCCTCCTTCTACGCCGAATCAACGTTTCTTCGGTATGAGCTGCCCACAAAAGCCTTTATCATGTGCATTTTTAGGAATAATTTGGCAAAAACACGCTATTTTTAAAACAACAAACAAACTATCTGCAATCTATTGGGTATGAGCAATCGCTTTGTTGAGTGAAATAGAATAGAACCGTATCTATTTTTTACGTCACAAACTACATTTTGTCTTGAATTTGTATAGAACTCTTCTACTGTCAAAATAGAACACAGACGAGCGATAGAATAGAAGCACAGTTAGCATCTTGTCTGCGAGTTTTCTATCAGCTCATCAGTCACGTGACGTATCTACTGGAAATGTCAGTTCCATACATTTTTTTTGTTTATCTGTTGGAAATATCGCCCTGATACTCCGTTCTGTGTTGATTATGATGTATGACCTGTATCTCTTACCAGGTCCCGGTTTTAGGTTAGTTTTTGGGGCACCACCTGCGTACACGCCGTCCCGGTATGTTGCAGGAACTTATCTCGTCCTGAGATATTAGGTTGATGATGATTGAAACCACTTGATAATTTTGCTTACACTGATTGACTTTATCACTGAATTACAACCTAATTTTATGATGATAAATGAATTATTTTAATTACAGCTTGACAGGTTAAGAGCCCGACGCCATCAAAATTTTATCTATATTTTTGTTGGCGCTAGCGTCGCGTACGTCCTTTTTTTAAAGTCACAGATTATAGACCACCTTAGTAGAAATGAAGTGAAGCGCGGCAAGGTTTGAATTAAAATATACAGGATAATTTTAAATATTGAGACATGTTCGTTTTGCGTGAACATTATCTATTATAGGAAACGCAAATAAAAAGGTATTTTGTCTAGGGGGGCAGGTTAGAAAATTATATTAGTAACCTCAATATTATTTTGAAGACCTATCCATAGATACTCCACACATATGGGTTGACAAAAAAAATAGAATTTCAGTTCTAAGTTCATGGAGAATGTTTTTTTTTTCTATTTTTGTATGAAATTTTTATTGCGGTTCACCTAATACATCTACTTACCAAGTTTTCACAGTATAGCTCTTATAGTTACGGAAAAAAGTGGCTTTGACATACGGACGGACGGACGACATGACGAATCCATAAGGGTTCCGTTTTTTGCCATTCGGCTACGGAACCCTAATGACCACCATTTAGATGAACGTTTCGTCGACAGACTGGCATGTTTATTTGTATGTTTATAATTAATATTATATCCTGGCCTAAACAGTAATAAACATCTTACTACAATATAAACAATAGTTTGTATAAACAATTTGCTTCACGACACGAACGACAATTTTACAAATGGCGCCGGCCGATGCTTAACGGCGAAATAAGATTTTAAGTGTCAATAATTTCGATCTAATTTAAGCTTTAATGTACAGCGATAAAGCGCGTATTTGATTGTAGAATGCCAGGCTTAAGAATTGAGGCGAATAAAGTGACAAGTTAAACGTTCATTATTTAAACCAGCATTTCAGACAAATTTACATTTTAATTAACTTGGAAAACAGAAAATACTGTCGTCTTTCATATAAAGTTAATATTGAATTTAAGTATTGTGTATACCACAATGACGAACGCGGTGAAAGCGTGCCGTGATCACGACAAGACGGAAACAGTATATTTACATTGCTACCACAATCACGGCAATGTTGCGTTGTCTATGGCACAATTGCATATGAGAAGTATTTGTATTGATTTCCTTGTTTTTGAATTACGAATAGAGGCGGTTACTAAATAACATCACGGTGCAAAAGTCTTTGTGATTCACCGTCTTTTTAGGTCACTGTGATCTTTCGAAAAGTATCTACTTCCCTAAGTTACCTATTTCGTTCCGTGTCACCGCAGTGGCATACGTATTTTTAGATCAGTGTGATCTGTCAGAAGGAACTACGTTCCTAAGTAATATATATCATTTCGTGTCATCGCAGTGGCAGCCGTCTTTTTAGATCACTATGATCTGACAAAATGGATCTACTTTCCTAAGTAATTTTTTTTTTTTCAAATCAAATCATTTATTAGCATAGTAAGTGTTGACATGAGATCTTATAAATTTATTTGCACTTATAACTTAGTTACCGTTAGGTATAGCTAATTGTTCTCTTGGAGAACTAGAATTAATGTCATGCAATTATAATTAAATCTGCATACTGATATGATAATAACACCTACATTATAATTTAAACTCTACTATAATTAATATTCACATAATATATACAGAATTTATAAATTTTATATATGAGATCTTTTAAAATTAATTTTAATTATTCTTAGTAACCATTTTGTGTCGCTTGGCCCTTTAGGAAGGCATAATTTAACTTACATAACGTTTTGTAACATCTAATAGCAATTATATTCATAGCTAGCAAATAATATATATATATATATATATATATATATATATATATATATTATATATATATATATATATATATATATATATATATATATATATATACCTTTTTTTGTTCCGCTGAGGAAAATGCATTGAATTGCATATCCCGGCTGCGGAGAGCCGGCGGTTATGCGGGGCTCTCCTCCACAGAAGGGGGAGGCCTACTTACTAAAAACCTCAGCGATGGCCGTCCTCAGGAGTTGTAAGGGTCCTCAGGATCGAGTATCGCATCTGAGGACCCCCGGCCTTCACTCCCCTGGATGCGCTAGGGGAGCCCTTCTCAGGGGGGGGGGGATCTTGCAGCCTCCCCCCCGACCTTCTACGACGAGGTCCCTTGGTTTGGTTTATTAATGCGGTTGGATCGCTGGTCGTCGAACGACATTTGGATATTCAATTCTACGTCGTTCTGTCAAGACATGGAATACCTATTTTATTAGAGTTCCATTTCCGCTTACCTTTTTTTTATGTAAAATTTCGACAAACAAATAGACCACCTGATAGACAAGTGGGTACATTACCCTAGTACATGTGGTTTCCGTGAGATTCGCAGCAAATCTGCAACCCCGATAAAAGCCACAGTGTACGTTGCCAACATCTCATATAGGACCCAGTAATTTCCTTCACGCCGAAACAGCAGAAATAAGCCTTTTTATATAAAAAAAAAACAATCGTAACACGACGCGTCGAATATTTAAAATATATTTGTAAGTTAAGTTGATAGTTGATGTAGTTCTCGGAGACGTAATCGCCGCCAGAAGGTTATTCGCTTATATTTTATGACATGACTTCTTATTTGGCATCTTAAGTGTAGTTTTAACTAGCGAGTTTTTTTTTGTGAGAGCATTCACCTCGCATTACTCTGTATTAATGCTAGTGTAAGGTGACCACGCTTCGACAAATTTTTGGACTATCCAAATTTTATGAGCCGGAGAATAATATAATAGTAGGATTCATGTAGAAATGATGGACGACAGACGACTGACGAAAGAAAGGACATTGTTCAATTTTGGCCTAAGAACCGATGTAAATATAATTTTTATTTATTTTATATTATTTGAAACATATTTTAGTATTCCACGGACACTTCAAATAAATAAATCCAAATAAAAAGTTGGGTCACAATTATTGATGCCGTATAAAATGTTTTCCGTCAGCCAGTGCTGCCAGTTTCGGAAGTTTCCGCGATTTCGGTAAATACGGATCGAATTGTAAACCTCCTCCTTTTTGAAGTCGGTTATTAAAATTAGTTGATAACACTTTATTAATTTGAATACCTAAATTGACTAGCTAGAAAAAAACTAGTATTAATATTTTTAGGCGAATCGCGAATTTCTAGCTTGGCATTCTACAGTCGGGCCAATTTAATAGGCCACATTTGACATTTGTTCATAGTGAGGTGACCTGCTGAAACACTCCGATTATGGTGAAAAAATCGATATTTACTTCAAACATATGTGAATCGAATACAGTTATTATGGAAAAGTACTTTTTTTTAATTTTAATAGGCAAACGAGCAAATGGATTACTTGATGGTAAGTGATTATCGCTGCCCGCAACAACAGATGTGTTGGCGGCCTTTTAAATGTGAATACACTCTTTTTTATAGGTACTGTATTAATATATTATTTCTCTGTTAAAGAAGTTATTATTGTTTTTTTTATTATAAAACAAAAGAATAACATGTTTTATTTTAATAAAAATTTGACTCAAAAAAAAATCAAAATCAAAATCAAATTAATCTTTATTCAACATAGACCTTTACAGGCACTTATTGACGTCAACAGACAAAACAAAAAAACAAAGCTTAAAAAAAGAAACAAAACCTTGTCCGTACGTACGAAAATGGAAAAAAAAAGAAAAAAATATAAAAAATTGACTCGACACCTGTTCGGAAATTGGGAGAGCCTTCTCGAGAAGAACAGGCAAGAAACTCTGAAGGTCTATTTTTTATCTCCTCTTTACAATGTAAATAATTACAATAATATAATACAATATAGTATAAGATACAATCATACTATTAATTCATGGTCAAACTGACTGACTATTAATTCATGGTGAATAATGCTTTCACAAGTAATCATTGCATTCATTCGATTTATTGAGGGACATTACTTACGTATAGACTTCACTGAACGCAACATTGTAACAACGGTCATTTGTGCATTTCCAAACTAAAAAAATATTGAATATTTTATGTCCGCCATTACAAGGTTAGTTGAGGAATTTTAATGAAATGTCAAATGTGGCCTATTAAATTGACCCGACTGTAGTATTATAGTTTTCGTAATTGGCAACACTGGTTGTACTTCATACCTTATCTGTGTCTATTTAATTTTTGATTGCTTTGCGACTATGGTTTCTTTTGTGATTTTCTATGCGTTTCATGGTTTTATTCTAACAACTTTGGCTTGATTACGGACTCCGATTGCATTGCGTATGTACTTGGTAGACTCGGATGTGTGTAAAGGACTGGATTTTGTAAAATGATAATTGTCAAAGAATTATCTTAAACTTGACTAGGTACTATCTCTTTCCCTAGTATCTAGTAGAGTAGTCCTTTCCTAGTTCTAGAAGAGGACATATATAGCTGTACATAGTATTGTCAATATTACTTTGATATTACTACTCTGATATTACACGCAAGGTTGGTTATTTCTTATTTATAACCTCAAAATATTAACTTTTTTCGTAATTATTTTAGTTTCCTGAAGTGTCCGTTCGTGAAAACTTATTTCATAAGATTCCATATAATTTTAAGAGTTTATATAAGTCACTTTGGATTCGAACGGTTCTTAGGCAGAACATGTATGGAGCCGGAACAATGTCCTTTATAAGGCAAAAATGAATGGGCCAATTGATAGGGGACGACCTAGACAAACATACTCGTACTTGGACCAAATACGGGATATATTAAAAGGCCAGTAGAAGAATACCCATAACTATAAGTCTTAGCGGAACCAGAAACGGAAACAGATGTCAAAAGTAAATTTTAGCGGAAACGGAAACGGATGCAGAAATGAAAGTGTAAATAATATGAAAAAAAAAAACAAATTTACAGACATTTTATAAATTAAAAACAAAGTTATCCCAACTATATTATAAATACGAAAGTAACTTTGTCTGTCTGTCTGTTACGCTTCCCGCTTGAACCTCGCAACTGATTTTGATGAAATTTGATACAGATAATCTTTAGATCCTGATAGAGAACATAGGCTTTTTATTTGGAAAAGAAATGGATGAAGGGGTTGAAATAAAGGTTGAAAGTTTGTATGGGATTTCCTAATTTTAAAAGATAAAACCATGAAACTTTATATTTTAGCACTTGATAGGAAATCATTAAACATTTGTTCTAGCATTTTTGAAATTTCGACCAGCTAGGGGACGAAATAAGGGTTGAAAGTTAGCATGCAAGTTCGTCAAATATCACGTCATAAGAAACAAAAAATCGTTTGTTCTAGCATTTTGAAATTTTTACCAGTGTGGGGCTGAAATAGGGGTTGAATTGAAGATTAGACAATGAATCTTGGTACTTTAGACATAAGGGACCAGGATTGACAAAAACTAATTTCACGCGGGCGAAGCCGCGGGCGGTAGCTAGTATTTTATAAAAAGTAATTTGGTCGCTTTTACACCTAACAATCTGTCTATGAGCCATCGGTTGTATACTTCCGTTTAAGTCTCCATTATA
The DNA here is from genome assembly GCA_036419045.1 of Scirpophaga incertulas. NCBI lineage: Eukaryota > Metazoa > Arthropoda > Insecta > Lepidoptera > Crambidae > Scirpophaga > Scirpophaga incertulas. The sequence continues at coordinate 813,639 of CM071636.1, read as the reverse complement.
AAAGTTGCGGAAACAGAAGTAGAAACGGATGTTGAAAAGCGCGCGGAACTTCCGCACTTGCGGAACCAGAAACAAAGATCCGTTCAAATTCAAAATCATTTATTCAGTCTGGGCTGTTACAAGCACTTGTGAATGTCGAAAAGCTACGCCATCGGTTCGCAAATAGCGGTTGCATCACTACCCATAATCAACGAGCGTGTATGAAAGTATTGAAAGTCGAAGCTAGGGAAGTATATTTGAATCGTAGCAAGTAGAAAACTGTGGTCTCTGCCCATCCCCACGTGGAAGAGGCGTGAGTATATAGGTACATACTCGTATATGTATTCTTGCCAAGTTAAGCTAGTGAGTTTACAGTATATGAAGAAAATGTTTATATCAATGAAATAAGTATAATATTTTTGTTGCCTCCCGAGTACTTCCAAGTAACCAGTTAAAAATTGTTCATCTGGAATGATGATATTCCAGATAAACAATTTTAACTGGTTATGATAACATTCGAGGCGCAGTTTTTTCTTTTTGATTTGATTAAAATACTATTAACATCTTTGTGGCGTCGATTTTCGTAGTGTAATGTAACGCTTGAATTGGCACCCACTGCAATCAAATCAAAGCAAATTAAAATTAAGTTTATTCAAATACGACTTTATAGAAAGCTCCTTGCAATCGTCCAATTTTTTTTCCTACCACCCATTTGGGACGTATTTGTTAGCTGATAAAAATAATGGGCGCAAGAAACTTATCAGCTTTATCAAAAGTGATAACAGCATTTACAATAAATTATGACGTTACAATACAACGTAAATATGCGTTTACAATTTATGCGGGAAAACAAATGTCATCAAGCATCATCATCATCCTCGTGCCCATTGCCCATTTTCTGGGGTCGGCACAGTAGATGGTTTTCTTCCATTCCTTTCTATCAGCCGTCATTTCCATGCTTACTCCTTCTTATATCATTCTTCACATAATCGGAATCAACACCAAGCATTGGTATCATTTAAATAATCATTGACTTTGCAATAGCCCTTATAACTTTCGGAAGCCAATACGAGTCCTTTAATTTCCAGAACGGAACTTTGGCACTAATTATATATCTGATTTGTAGGACAATAGTGGTAATCAAAAATAATTATATGTATCTAAATTCATGGTCAACCAAACATTCCCGAGGTAAGGCAATGTGCGCGTATGAACGGTTCATTGAAGTGAGCGGTGACGCGACGGCTGCGCACGCGCATGTCCCGCGATGTGTGTTTATGCTGGACTGGACTCTGATTTATTGATTCTCTCAATTCTATTCTAAATTTAAATACAATTCTAATTAAAATATGCGTTTTAACAAATTGAATACATCTATACTAATATATAAAGAGGAAAGATTTGTTTGTTTGTAATGAATAGGCTCCGAAACTACTAGACCGATTTCAAAAATTCTTTCACCTTTGTAAAGCTACATTATCCCAGTAACATAGGCTACTTTTTATCCCGGAAAAATCGTCAGATCCCACGGGATGCGGAATAAAGGTTCCGCTCAAAAACTAATGCACAGATTTTCATGCGGTTTTCATCAATAGATAGAGTGATTCTTGAGCAAGGTTTTGCGGTATTTTTTATCTTGGAAAAACGTATAGTCCCACGGGAGGCGCGATAAAATCTTCGCGCCATACACCGCATATGTAACCATGGGCAAAAGCCCTTAACCCTCTATAGACCCAATCCCGAAATCCACGCAGGCGAAGCCGCGGGCAGAAAGCTAGTCTACAGATACAAACATAGAATTATAACATTTAAAACTGCTATTTAGAGGACAGAATCACCGATTTAAATGATAGCAATGCTTGGGTTTAATTCTAATAATTTTATTTTGACTGTAGCAAGTAACACAATGAAACTATAGTCTTTATACTAGTGATGTGCCGGATGTCCGTATTCGTATCTGCGGGTCTTGCACCAAATATCCGTATTCAGATCTGTATCCGCGGATCTAGATTTTTGACGATCCGGCACATCACTACTTTATGCTAATAATATGCACTTGTTTAAACTTGTAGAGGAAGTTGGGTTCAGACTCTTTATCTGAGGCCAGCTTCTAATTGTTGACTCTGTAAAAATACGGGGAGAATAGAAAAATAGTCCTTGCTGGTTTTCTGGCTGATCCTTTCCAGTATAGTGTCTCCCGCCGTAGAGTTGTAAACCAACGGCGTAATATTTTTGACGTGCAAAAGATTGAATTTCTTCATAGGTGTACTCGTATGAAGGTCGCCTCACGATGTGTTCAAATCGTTTATTTTCTTAGGCACTTTACATGAGATCTGTCTCCGCCGGCATTGATTGCGGCAATGCTGGCTTACGAGGGAGGTTGGAGGGCTGTCGCCTCCTTCTGTGAAGCAGTGATGCTCCAGAAGAAGGCCGCCGAGCGGGGTCGGGAGATGGCCTATCCCGCTCGAAGGAGGCGGCGCCGAGCTCGGTAGCACAGCTGCGGCGCCGTGGCCGTGGGGCGTCGTCGGTGGTGGAGAACGGGGGAGGTACTGTAGCCTCCCCGGGGAGAGCTTCCCTGTATCGGCGGGGGAGCGGAGGCTGGGGGTTCCCGGAACTTGCTTGGTGTTCCCGGGGGCTCCCTACATGCCTGAGGAAGGCCATCCCTGAGGTTTTTAGTGGGTAGGCCTCCCCCTTCTGGGGAGGAGAGCCCCACATAACCGCCGGCTCGCCACAGCCGGGGTATGCAACTTAATGCATCTTCCTCAGGGGAACAAAAAAAAAAGGCACTTTACATATCTTTATACTCAAAGTAGCCGTACATTTGTTGAGAATTTCGTTTAAGAGTTTAAATTATTGTTTCCTTCTTTGAATGATGTGATGAGATATGTCTGAAGATTATTTATCTTCGTCGGTCGATTGATTGCTTGCAATGATCGTTCAATAATGTTGATTGAACGTTTCCTGTCTGTAGAGTCGTTTTTTTTCCTCGATCATATCTACGTACAAGGTTCTCATATGCTTACATATGTGTTATGTCAATAAGTTTTATGTTGAACAACGATTATTTTGATGGTTACTGTTGGAAATAAGTAAAGACACGAGCAAAATAAAAAGTCCTTTCTCTGACAACTAACTGTATTGGAATGAATAATGACAACTTCAAAAAGTATAAAACAAAGCTATAAAAATAAAATTGTATCAAAAGGTATCATTCATATAAAAACTATGCCAGCCTAGCATAGTCAACAGTTACTATTGCTTGCTTACGGCCTTCGAAGATAGTTCTCGCTATCAAGCCACTAAATGATAGAACAATATTCAATTACCTTTAAAAAGCACTACTTAAAGAACGTCGTTTATCGGTAAAACTTTGAGGATCGATCGTACATTCATGTGCAAATATCCAACTGAACTCGCATCGTGCGTGGTTGTTAATGGTGACTGTAGCTTACCATGCGCCCTATTTTATACTTACGAATATGTATATAACATCTTTTCTACTTATCTATTACTAGCTTTCCGCCCGCGGCTTCGCCCGCGTTATATTCGAATTTCGCACAGGAAGGATATGTTTTACGTCGGTAAAATTATCTTATTTCCTTCCTTGGGTCCTCGGGTTTTACGATTGGTATATACGGGGTATACTATCTGTGTATAAAATTTTATTTAAATCGGTTCAGTTGTTTTTACAATACTGCCATACAACCTTTCACCCCCTCCTTTCAACCCTTTACAGCCCTTTTCTGCTTTAATAGGTAGCCTCTGTCCTGTCGCAGCCGCTGGACTATCTGTGTACCTAGTTTCATTTAAATCGGTTCAGTAGTTTTAACAATATTTCCATACAGCCTATTATCCCTCCTTTCAACCTTTTACAACCCTTTACAACCTTTTTTGAATGAAAGAGTAGCCTATGTCCTTTCTCAGGCTCTAGACTATCTGTGTACCAAATTTCATTTAAATCGGTTCAGTAGTTTTGGCGTGAAAGTGGAACAGACAGACAGACAGAGTTACTTTCGCATTTATAATATTAGTATGGATTCGTTGCTACTGTCTCTATTGTCCGCTACTGTCAACTGCATGGTTTGTATTATTTTCCGATACTAAAACGTTTATTAATTTTCCTTTACTCGCACATTTTATTTCACATTCACTCCTTAACAGTGACCATTTCGAACACCTACAGTGGTGTCTTTAAGTTGGACTTTAGGCTACAATTTCACCAAAAATGAGATAACTATGTCAATCAGTTTGTAAATTATGAAATTTTAAACAGTGGATACATTTTTGAATCCCTCTGCATTAACTTCGTTATTCAACAATTAACGAGTTAAGGCGGACATATAGTTACGTGTCGTGATGTGTCCTGACGTGTGGTGATGCTTACTTGCGTAATGGTAACTATTACCATTACGTCCTGTAGTGCAATTCTCGTATTTTTTTACAATCGCAATTTAGTTGAAGTTTAGCAATCGCTCGATCTTAGTCCCACCCAAAATCGGTATTCACGTATCACATTTCCGAACAAAACCAAAACTAATTTGAAACTAAAACTTAATTTCAGCGAACTTTAGATTGCGAGGTGGGAATGTTGCAACTGAATCAAGACAAAATCCACTGAATTTAAAAAAATAAATATATCGAAAAATAAACGATACTATTAGATTTTAGAGTATAAAATCATTATTTAATTGGCATAAAAGTCCAAAGATGTTATAAATATTTAATGACAACTGCATTTCAATCGTGGAATTTGACGTTTGGTAGCTCAACCTCGATCGACAGGTTTATCTAAACTTTAGTAGAATACCGATTCTGTTGCGGTTAGAGTGCAGTTTAACTTCGATAAAATAGGAGAATACAGTGTAAGGATTATGATTTAGCGCTACGTTTGGATCGAGCTAGTTCAAGTCCGATCAAAGTTCGATTGAAAGACGTGAATACAAAAACGTGTTTTTAGACTAAATCGTTGCTAACTCGCTGGCGACTTTATTTAGGAGATTGCACTACTGACGGCCGATAGGATAGGCGGCCGAATTTTTCAACGAAGGAATTTCCAAGCTCGTACATCGCTACGATAAATGACTTAATTTGAATGGTGACTATGTAGAAAAGTAGTATTTGAGTGTGGCTTTCACCTGTATATATTAAAATTTGTTTCCTATACTTTGTTGATTTTTTATTCCAAAACGTAATCTACTTTCTGGATAGCCCTCGTATTAAAGTTAAATTAAAATTATAATAAATAGTACCCAGTATAGCAAAGAGCAGACTCATCTCCGCTGGCAGCGCCCGTTCACGAGCATGACGCATATTAGCATTATACTATGTATCTTCTAGTATAAAGACATATACATTTATTAGATGAAGCCAGAAGGGGTCTCGTCAAATAATTAAATGCTCACTTTTAACAATTTTACTCTCTTAATATCAATATTTTTCATCGGTTTCTTGTTACAACCACGACTCTTGATCAAGATCCCTCTACCAATCAACAACGTCCATTTTGTTTGACATTCCTGTCATCTTATTTTTTTTTAATCCAGATAACAAGGGAATCATAATAAGATCACATATTCTAATTTGAATAATCAAATGTTTCTTTAAAACATGAGAAAATTATACATTTTAGATTAGAAACAATCAAATGCTTTATTTATAAAAATACCTATGAAGTAATAAAGATATTATATATGTTTATAAATTGTGTAAGTTGTAGGACGTAGACAGTTAATATCAGGTAAATACGGGAACACAAAGTAGTTTGGGAACCACTGAATTAGAGGGACGAAGAGAAACTTTAAGTTATATATAAAGTTTTGCTGACGTATAAGTTCAATAAGATCGTGAGTCGTTTTGCAAATATAATGAACAAAAATGCACGCCACGAGCAACGCGCCGGTATTGAAACACATTTGCTGTGTCGTGTCGTTGTGTCGTCTCCCGTCATAGCCCCCACCAGCGCCAGAACGCGTTGCGACACGACACGACATGCAAATATTTCGCAAAACCAAATTAAATGCATGAAATCGATACGCTTCTGGCGCGTCACGACACGACACGCCACGACACGCTACGACACTTACATAAATGTTTCCGGCGTAATACAATATATGGTGGTTTATATAAATACATACTTATATTAATAATTTATCTTTAAAACCCAATAAAACTAAATGTATAAAATTTTCAATACCAAATGTAAGAAAAGTAAAAACTATTGTTAAAATGAATAATGAAGTGGTAGAATTTGTGGAATTCACTAAATTCTTGGGTATTACTTTGGATCCGACTTTGCAATGGGATCCACATATTGAGAGACCCTATCAAATAGACTAAGTTCTGCAGCATATGCTGTAAAAAAATAAGACAACTTACAGATGTTGAAACGGCAAGATTAATTTACTTTAGTTATTTTCACAGTGTTATGTCCTATGGTTTACTATTATGGGGGTCGGCTGCTAGTATAGAAAGTATTTTTGTTCTTCAAAAAAGAGCAGTCCGCGCTATTTATAATTTACGAGCAAGGGATTCTCTTAGAGATTTATTTAAAGAGATTAATATAATGACTTTGGCGAGCCAGTATATTTATGAAAATTTGATTTAATTATAACACATTTCATACTAATTTTCAAATGCATAATTTAAACACAAGAAATGAAAATAAAACAAAAAACTAGAAGCTCGTTTATGGGCAAATGTATAATTTTTTATAACAAGATTCCACATAGTGTAGCTGAATTGCCTCTTCATAAGTTCAAGGTACATGTTAAAAAGACGCTAATGAGTAAGGGCTATTACAAAGTCAATGATTATTTAAATGATGCCAATGCTTAGTGTTGATTTGAGGATGCATTCTAAAGTGTAAATATTTGTGTTCCCGCATAAATTGTAAACACATATGTATGTTGTACGGTAACAACATAATTTATTGTAAATGTTGTTATTACTTTCGATAAAGCTGATAAGTTTCTTGCGCCCATTCTTCTTATCAGCTAAAAAATACGTCCTGAATGGGTGGTAGGAAAAAAAATTTGGACGATTCAAAAGAGCTTTCTATAAGTCATATTTGAATAAAATTGATTTTGATTTTTGACTTTGTTTTTTGTTTGTTTCAGATATTCCTTTAAGATGAGTTCAACGCGTACATATTAACGTTGCTACGTAAGCCGACAAATAGGACTATATTTTAGAAAAAAAAAGGATACTTAAAGTTTTAGATTGTCTCAAATTCTTTGTATCTATACCAGCCTCCGTAACATGACAACTGACATACGATATGTTTAAACCGTACAACGGTGTTTTATTAGTTACCGTCATACTTTGGACAATAGGGTAGACGACTACAACTGATTATGGCCGTTTTTGTACTATAATTATCTGATTTGAGCAATTTATATCTAATGAAAGTATGTCATTATAGAAATTTCTATATATATATTATATATATAAGAATTTGCAGTATGGCTTAGTACCTTCGCCTGTCCCTATGGACGAAAATTGACAACAACATTTCGCTGTCAAATTGTAATTTTTTAAGACCTGGCTGTATGGCACAGAGCCTTTGCCTTTCCCTAGTGGGAAGAAAAAAACCACTACTGTCAAATTGTCAATGTCACTTGTGATAAATATTGTAACGCAATGATTAATCAATAATAGTCGATATTCGGAAATTCGTATTAGAATCTTGTAATTTTGAATGCGAATTTGAATTCTATTATTTCAAGTAATAAATTTTGTAAAAATGTTACGTCATCAAATCAATCGAAATCTTGTTACTGGCAATATGCTCATATCGTTATTTGGTTGTCATGATACGGGATCCGCAATGTACAGATAGCAACACGTAAGACTTTACATATTGACGTGGAACAGCTTTTATATCTTTTGTAATAGCGCTGGTTTTTTGTCGTTGACAAGTTATGCTTGTTGTAAAAGTACCTTGGCCAAATTTAAACTGAATCCCTTATTCACTACATAATTATAACATGATTTTTGTTTAAAAACCTATATGTGGGAAATCAAACACTTGTACAGTTCGTTTATATTCGGGGCATCTGCGTGAAACGAAACGTACGGCGTCAAATGTCAATGTATATTTAATACATGTAAATAAATTAAGTTTCCCAGCGTTTTAAGTATTTAGAAATTATGCTGGTAGACGAAATAAAGATGCTGTAATTGCATGATCGTCGTACCCGCAATCGCCTGTGAAATTGTTATTTGGAAAGTCACAAATTATATTTTGTTTATTTTTAATTACACTTGACCGATTTTTGGGCTGAACGTGCACACTCATTACCAGTGACGGGTTTTATTTATTTATTTATTAATAATGTCAGACTACATGGTGTACGAGTTTTTTCTCTCAGTGGAGAGAGGCTGAAGTTCCTCACGAGGAGCACAATACGTGCCCAGGATCCACTATACCAGCCGGAGCGGCCGGAACAACCGTTCGGACCGCTCCGTCACGCGTCAAAAGTCAAACATGACTTTTGACGCGTTTGACGCGACTTCCTCGCGCCCGCCGGTGACCAGCTTCATGCCTAAGTTCTAAAAACTATGTATGCATATAATGAGGGCGACCGGGCTTTCAGGAGAGGTCTACGATTTCCGATTCGACCGCTGGACTGATAGAAATCTCCGAATCAATTTCATATAATGACATGCTTAATTTCTCGGTTAAGATTATTGCCAACTGACAAAAACCTTGATCCTCTTCGGGTGAGTCAAGGTGAGACTGTAATAACTGTCTGCGGCGCAACTGCAATAGTAATTTAAAAAGGGGAATTAATGAATAGCGCCACAATAGATACTACAATGCGCGCCTAAATCTCTCGCTTCGAACGTCTAATTCTTGTTCTGATGCGTGTTTTAGTATTTCTGATAAATTTTATTTGTGCTTCGTAAAAGAAAGCGACAAAAATCGGTCGACCCATGTCTTGTTTTATGGGACACTATTACTTTTAATTAATTTAATGAGATTATAAAACTGTAAGCGGCAGTTATTATAGTAATTATTTTGTATTATTAGACATTTACAAAATTATTTTGATTATATCCGTGTTTATTGATTTCTTTTTTTTTGTGTAACGCATTTTTATTTAAAGTATATTTTTTTAAAGTGAATTTATTGTTGAAGCTAGAGCAATATATATTTAAGATGCTTTAATTTTTTTTTATTTTTGTGTAATGAACTTGTTTATACAGACTGTTTTAGGGCCGGCGCAATATTTAGTGGCGCTATACATCAGACATGACGATTCTGTAGTAAAATTTTAGCATGGATCAAGCTTTTCACTTAGAAATTCATTAGAATATTTTTTGATCCTAAGTAGCGACAACCCTACGTCATCGAGGATACTACGCAACCACCATTGAGCGCCATTGCGTCTACAGCTAGTTGGCAATGCTTTTGTGTTAATAGTTGGCTAGGGGTGTCACTTGAAAGATTTATTTTTATTTTAAAGTTAGTTAACTTGGCAGTTACTAAATTTGCACTCAAAATTGCTAATGTGTCCATATGTTTTACTTGTTGGCCCCTTAAATATTATTTCGCCGGTCCTAAAACATTCTGTATGTGATCAATATTTGGGCTTTTGCAAATACGAAACTTTTATTATTGGCTACTGACAATTTATTGACTGCTTAAACAGCTTGTACATGAATACGTCAATGTATGCAGATGTTCAATAATAAGAAGGAAATATATAATTATATAGATACAATTATAC